>ML058489.1:3008089-4212655 GCA_003013855.2 Liriodendron chinense | reverse complement strand
TTTGGCACTACCGTGTACGCCTTATTGGATACATGCCAAGGGATCCTTATTGATTTGCTACCTATGATGGATCCACCGAAATATAAAATTTATGAATATGGAGATTCTTGAACTGATTGGGGGTAAGGAGTGGTCATTAGCTATGTATATCATTAAATTGGTTGGATGCTAAAATACTTAATTAAGGGTTAAACTAATCATGCATTCACTGGACTCGACTTGGTGGGTCAGCCCCTCGGGCGTTAGAGAAAGTGTCATGGGCCTGTTTCTCTCTCGCTATCTAGTGAAAGTGTACATGGACCCGTTTCACTAGTTGGGTTTTAGTGCATGGGAAGAGTGGAGTGATCCCGTCCTAACTAAAACCTCTGGTGACTAGTGGCTAGGTGAGAAGAGTGGAGTGATCCCATCTCATTTAGTCAGGGTGCCTTAGCCAGAGCATGCATGTCATGCATTGCATTAAAGATCTTTTATTGAGTTGTTTTGATTTGATTAAATGATAATATCCTGCTTACGTTTACTTTGTATTTACTCTGTGCCATTATTATTATCATGATTGTCTTGGAGGGATATTCCCCACTATGATAGCATTTAACGCTATCCAACCACATCTCAGATAATACAGGTGAAGATCTAGTAAGAGAATCGAACACTACGACGAGGTGTTCAAAGGCTCGTGGCAGCAAATGACGGACGATGAAACCGAAGCGGCTTGAAGATGGATTATGTTTATTATTTTTGTAGAGTAGATTTATTTTCATGTAATTTATAATAAGCCTCTCATTGAGACTAGAAAGTAGAATATTATGTAATTTGTATGATTTAAAGACATTATCTTGATAACGTAGAGTAGAAAAACTTTGAATAAGAACCTTGAATTCCTTCATTTTGCTATGAATGCCATGAACATGGGAAATAAAGATGAATGTGTAGAAATATATCCTTAACACATTCCTGTTAACACCTGAAAACTCGGCCCATTGTGTTGTTCACGAGAGCCGAAATTTCAGGACGTTATATATTGGAAGGCTAGAATGAGGATTTTCTTACAATCCTTAGACCGATCTGTGTGGGTAAGAACACAATGTGGGTATTCCACACCTATTAAACAAGTGAATGTTGATGGTAAAACTATTTTCATTCCCAAAGAAGGCTAGAATGGGGATTTTCTTACAATCCTTGGACCGATTTGTGTGGGCAAGTATACAACATGGGTATTCCACACTTATCAAACAAGTGAAGGTTAATGGTAAAACTATTGTCATTCCCAAAGATGGTGGGAAGTGGAATGATAATGAGAAGCTCAATACATGACAAATGCCAAAGCTCTCAATGCAATTTTTTTACGGTTTCCTCAGATGAATTTCATTGCATTCTCACATGCGTAACCGCTAAAGAAGTGTGAGATATATTAGAGGTTACCTACGAGGGAACTAGTACAATAAGATGCTCGAAGCTTCAGCTTTTAACCACATAATTTAAAAATATTAAAATAGAAGAGTCTGAAACTTTTATGGAGTTTTACACCCAATTGTCAGATATTTGTAACTTTATGTTTGTCCTAGGAGAAAGGGTTCTAGATGGGCATATATGTAGAAAAATACTTAGGTTCCTCCCGGAGAAATTTAGCTCAAAGGTAATTGCTTTAGAAGAGTGTAGAGACATATATAACATGAAAGTAGAAAAACTCGTAGGTTTCCTACAAATGCATAAACTACACTTTAAGGCCCCTTCTAAGAAGAAAAACATCGCCTTAAAGACTTCTCACAAGCACTCTCATAAGCAAAAGGCAATTAAGAGTGAGTCTTCCGAAGATAGTAGTGATGGGGATGACGAGGAAGAAAATTTAAATAAAAAATTTAAGAGATTCCTTAAATTTGAAAAAGGAAAAGTTGTGACAAGAAGGACAAGAAGGGTGATAAAGACTAGGAAAATCATCTAACTCTAAATATGTTCGATGTTATGGCTATGGTAATTGTGGTTATGTTGTCCTGGATTGTCTGAAAGCACCTGAACCAAAAGGTAAGAAGGCTATGACAACAACATGTGATGACACAAAGGAGTCCAAATCTGAATATAGTGACTTCACCAGTAATGAGAGCCAAAACCCACTGAGAGTTCTCATGGCTTCTACCACTGCCTCTCTTCCCCCTAATCTAAGAGAGGATCCCGACCACTTTTCCTTCTAGGAGAAGGAGTTTCTAACCCCTCACTTCATGTTGAATTTCATGAGGGTGTTGAGAAAATTAGTTAACCTCAGGATGATCAAATAAAAATAATTATTAAGGGTAGCTATAAACGGATACAATAAATAAATTTGAGGATTTTAGCCCCATGTATGTGCTTATGGGCAAATAAGAGGATTCAAGCCTCATTAGCCCACCATTGATGGTTTAGCCTATGTTTTGATTGGTATCTCTTATTGCTAGACTATTACCCTGATTAGATTAACTAATCTTATTGAATTTTATACTTAAGGTATGCTAATTTATGCCTTGGTCATTTTCTTTCATGTTTATCTTAGAATGACCAATTATGCATGATCAACTATGCCTAGATATTTATATTTTCCTATTAATCATGTTCTATGTTTTTATGTTCATGCACCCTATAATTTCTTAGTTAGCGTGTGTTTATAGTTATAATTAAGACACTCTAATCTCTACTTTTCTTTAATTAATTGGTGTACCATTAAGGGGGAGAGATTGGTTTGTCAATTGCTGACAAAAAGGGGGAGAAAGATCAAGTCCCACCAAAATAAATTTTCTGTTTTATGTTGCTGGGGTTAACAGGTTATGGGGGAGTAATCAAGAGGAGCATTGCCTAGTGTTACATGTTTTAGTGTAATTAAGTTGTAATGTTTATTTCCCTTTGATATGTAATGTATTTGTTGTTTTGGTAGTGTCATTGGTATAGACCATGAAACGGTCTAGGTTAGGTTTTTGTCATGTAATTGACAAAGGGTGGGAGATTGTTAGTACACTTTTCTGTGGTATACTAGTGCGCCTTATTTGTCAATCACGTGCGTCCATGTGTTGTAATGTTGATTGAGCCTTGAAAAGCTGAAGACCGAAGATTCAAGTGGATAAGCATCATCAATGAAGAATAATAGATAAAAGAGATGCCTTGGTGAACCTAATCCTTTGTACTAAAACATCCTAAACTTTTAGATGACTTGAACCAACTAGGAAAACCTTTGGTCATCATCATTAGCTTCAAATCATATAGAAAAACATGATAAGTTAAGCTAATTAAAGAAATGCAAGCTGTTGTAACTTAAATAGCCCAGACAACAGTTTTCCATATGGTCCAAGTCATCTAGAGATTATAGTTGTTTTGGTTCTAAGGGATAAGGTTACCAAGGCATCTCTTTTACATGTTTCTTCTTCCTTGATACTTCTTGCCCTACTTGAATCTTCAGTCTTCAGCTTGCCAAGGCTCAACCGACATTACAACATATTGACCCACGTAATTGATAAATAAAGTGCACTAGTATGCCATAGAAAAGTGCACTAATAAGATGAACCATTTAAAATTGAATTCAGGGACTTAGCCGCTCTCTTAACCATCGGTGTAACAAGAATTAAACAATTTTAGAATGGTAGGGGTTAGTCCTTTTGAATGGATTTTTTTCTTTGTGTCTTAAGGACTTTTCTTTTAGCTTGATTGCGATCATAGTTCGACAATAAAAATAATAGAGAAATAAGATAAAAGCCAAAAGTATTCTTCTATCAATAATTTTTACAATACTAGTACTCACGATTGACTTGAGGGACGATGATTCGTTCGTTGCCTAATGCGCACTGAGCTTCATAGTGGGATGCTCGTGATGTGTGAGATAGTCATTTGTTTGTTACTCGATCGAAAATCGGGCCTCATGGGAAGATAATAGATGGAGGGTGGATCTTGGATAATCTGTTCGCTACTCAGTCAGAATCGAGCTTCATACCGAGATGGCTGGTGATGCAACCATTTGTTTGTTGTCTCAGTGAGAATCGAGCATCTGGTGAGACGGTCGTGATTCGACTATTTGTTTATCATATGGTGTAGACGAAACTTCATGGTGAGATGGTCGATGGAATTACCTAAAATGTAATAGGAAAGCCCTACAATCTTCCATTCAAAACTGAGCGTTCTTCCTTACGATCCAGCGGGATGCCGTGTATAAAAGATGGAAAGATAAACTAACTATTAAAAACTACGACCCCATGCGATGAGCATCGATGGGGGTTATACTAAAATAAAATAAAAAGATAACTGTCCATGGTGGATAGGTAGTGTATAGTTAGGTTTGATTGTAACTGGTGTGAAGCTTAGAGTTCTTCATTGATTGCTGCTTTTATAGGCTTCTAGGAGGCGGTGACCTTTTGTAGTCTTTGACATCGTGAATGATTTTGATGATCGGTTGTACAAATCTCCTTAATTCTCCACGTAACCATAACCTATTGTGTATGACCACGTGTGTAAGAAAGAGACTCGTTTATTCAGATCGTGTATTAGTTGGAGTTCTCACATCACTGGTCTCCCACATATGAAAATTGTTAGAGTGCTTACATCACTTGACTTTAGCATATGCAAAGAGTGGCTTTTAGTAGGATGCTAACATTAAATGCTGGATAAATATTTACTTTGATGGGCTTCTGACATTTAATGCTTGTAGAGACTTGCTTTAATGGAACTCTTACTTTGTAGAAAGTTACTTTTGACAAAACTCTAGCATTTAATGCTTTCTCATGTGCACATCTCTAACCCATCCCCTTAAAGTTCACCTATACCACATGTGGCATGGCTGACACATGCGTCTCATGGATCATTTGATATGGTTGCGCTAGGCCAGCTGTCAACAATATTCATGCTTGTAGGATTTCGTCCATCATTTAGTGCGTAGTGCCGACATGTGGCGACGTCTCATTGGTCCACTTAGGTGTGCCAAAATGGGTGTAAATACATAAAATAAGTCTTAACTATGGATAATACCAATGTAGTTTTGAATTTTCTAAAAAAGAAATTGTGTATCCCATGGATAACCCAAAAAGGATCCACAAGTTAGTCTCTTAATTGAAGATTAATCATTAAGAGATCATTGTTACCATCAACTAAGTCAGTCATACCTATATGTCATCTTTTATGTCAATAGGTATTTTCAAATTAGACATGAAAGAAAATAATAAGCTTGTGCTTTATTAATATAATGTTATTTTTTATTGTGGCCACTAGGTTAATAGTAATCTTTAAGTTCCACTAATTGGAGTTCATTTTGAAACTTAGGCTGTTGTTATGGTACTAAGATGATAAAGGGATGGCCGTTATGTTATTTTCATTGTGATAATTTCATATGCGTGAAAACTCTAAGGGCTTGTTTGGTTGGATGTATTTCATGTGCATTGTAGTATATTTTACACTTTTTAACATTAATTACTTACAACTAGAATTTGTGATGAAAGGGAGGCTGTATGATTGTGACAACAACCAATCACATGTAGGTACAAAAAATAAGATAGGATTCTATGGGTCCCACCATGATGTATATGTTTTATCCACGCTATCCATTTATTTGGCCAAACCATTTTAGGGCATCCCTAAAAAAATGAGGCAGATGTAAAGCTCAAGTGGACCACATCATTGGAAGAACATTTAAGTGATTATCGCTCTCCACTATTTTTTTGTAGTGTGGTCCACTTGAGCTTTGAATCTGCTTCATTTTTTGGCTCATGCCCTAGAATGATCTATACTAATGAATGCATGACATGGATATAACATTTGTATCATGGTGGGGCCCATAAATTTTGGCTTCAAATTACATACCCTATCATGAAAATTGATCCAGGACGAATCCTCTTCACTTTCAAACACTTGTCGTGTTGTTTAATGTATGTATTTATTGCTGATTTGAGAAGAATTACATGAAAATACATGTAATTGCGTCCAACCAAACATGCCTTAAAGACTTATCAAAATAATGACTGCAATCTTTTAGTTAAATTCAGGCTCTTAGGTAGAGACTTAAGAGGAACTCTATGTAAATCACAAACTTATGAAGCCAAACCCCTCTTGAAACTTAAGTTTTTTAAGATTTAGAGAGAGAGAGAGAGAGAGAGAGAGAGAGAGAGAGAGAGAGAGAGAGCATCATCCTTTATGGGGGCTCTACAGATTAACATAGGGTGCAAGCTATTGGATGTCATCTTCCTCATGGATGGGAGAGATATCCTTTATAAGGGGGCTCTCTATATTAGTATAGCATGCAAGCTATTGGATGCCATCTTTCTCATAGATAGGTGGCTCGATCTTCATTGATAAGATTTATGTTTATCTCCTTTCTTTGTATTTAAATGTTTATTTTTCATTATTTTACATTTTTTTCTTAGGATGATTTATTCGTAAGTAGTATAAAAAGCATGGTTATTCGTGTCTTAAAATTAATTTTTTGACAAGAGCTACAACAAGGCCCATTCAACTAGAGAAGTCCCAATATAGGCAGAGAGGTCCTCCAATCTAAGATAATTTTGGAACATGGTCCAATGGATGAGGGACAAAACAAGTCACTGGTCCTAATAACCATGGCTCCACTTGGAAGAATTGAAGACCCGCACATATTGTGTTAGGAGGCAGGTTATGAATCACATCTCCCTACTGAATAGACACTTTACTTTAAACTTCGCTGTTTTTGAAGTGTTAGTCTCAAGCTAACTGGTTGGGCCATAAGGTAAGGTCCACCCGGTGGATAACTTTGAACCTATTAAGCTTTCTGTAACACCCAATCCTTCCAATACGTTAACTCCCTCGTGAAGTTTGACTAGTGCAAAAATCAACCATATCTACTCATCGGGTAGGCCACACCATATAAAACAATTTTATACCAACCGATATATAGTGGGATACTAGCGTGGTCCACTCGATGAGTGAATGTGAATGATGTTTGTACAAGATGGTCCTCATATTTAGGCCAATGTTGATTACTAAATATTGTATATTTATCTCCAATTTCACAGTATATTCCTATGCATAAGTTTGTTAACAAGGTTTAATTAGAGGTATTTTCTATGTGCAGGGAATATTTGAAAGATTTAGTTAATTTGGAGCAATTCCTAGGATTTAAAGTCCAAGAGATGATGATTAAATATATGAAAGAATCAAGAAGGAAGATTGATGAATCATGTTTGAAGAGAAATAGAGAGACGAAGAAATCAAATTAGAAGAGCAAAAAAAGGACAGAAAATAAAAAATTCAGAACTACAGGGCCAGATTGTCAAAATTTAGAAATTCAAGAAAAATGGCCCCAAAGCTTGTTGGACTTGACCTCTGCGGATTTCTGGATAGACTCCTTTGGTGCACCGAAGAAACCTTCAACGCATTGAAGAATGGACAGAGAGCTTCGATTCGCACCGATGAAACATTGGTGGGCTGAAGAGGGTAAAATCTGTTTAGTGCGATTTTACGGAATTTGATTGAATTTTCTGGAAGAATAAAAGTCGATCGGATTTGTGCTATTTAAGAGAGTGCTCCAACGTCCCAAGCTATCTAGAAGTAATCTAGAAGCTAAGGAGAGAAAGAAGCTTGAGGGTGGAGCCATTCTACATTGTGTTTTTTTTTTTTTCAGTTTTTCTAAGTTTTCTAGTTTTTCTGTTTTATTTTTTAGAGATTAGCTCAATCATGTCCATGGTTGGCTTTACTAACAAAGAAGGGAAGCTTGTAATCATTCTATGATGTTGAGATGTATTTAATTCAAGTACTTCAAAGATTTTAATGTTAAATTTTCAGAGATTAGTTTGAATAAAGTTGATGGTTTTAGAAAATTCTGAAATCTCTTATGATTATGATTATATGTAATGCTTGTGAGTTTCTGAGATCGATCAGAGATGTTTTATGAGGTTTGATTTATAGAAACCCTAGATTCATCATGATCTATGGATATGGTGAATACTTTGAGTTCTTCATGAGTTTAAAATCTCTGATTTTAAAGTAGAACTAGCCTGTTGAAGTTCAAATTCTATATTGGTTTGTGAATTGTGGTTTAACTGAATCTATCACCCGATTGGATATGATAGGATTCTAATTCCAATTGAGTTATCAACTTGAATTGAGAAATTTGATATTGTAGATTATTATGAGTAGATCCATGAACCCTTAGTGTTCATAATACTTGATTTTCCTTTAAACTCTAGTTGTTAGTTCATGTTTCTAAATTCCTTAATCCAATTACAATTCAATCTTACTTTAAATTAGTTCTAGTTTCTAGTGTTTAGAATTATTATCTTACTTGATTCCTGAGATTCAATCTTAATTTAAATTAGTTCTAGTTTCTAGTGTTTAGAATTATTATCTTACTTGATTCTTGAGATTCAATCTTAATTTAAATTAGTTCTAGTTTCTAGTGTTTAGAATTTTTATCTTACTTAATTCCTGAGGAGGATCTCAGTCTTACTGAATTATTACTACACCACGACTCTACACTTAGAGTTGTGAACAACTAACTTATTAGATAGATTGGACGGTTGAAAACATGTGAAAGGTTGGAAGATATCCATTGGGTACCGTGGACTGTAACTTATAGTCTAACCGATTGGACTTGAGACCTCATTTTTTAAAAGGAGAGCTATTTGATGGACACATGTGAGGCATAAGATGATGGATGGTGACACATGTGGCATAATGGCACGTGTGGGGCATGACTGAAGATGGACAATGTCTCATTTGGCACATGTGGCACATGTGAGGCAATTGGACATGGATGTATGAATTTGGAATGTTCTATAATTCACATGATCACATTAGAAATCTTTCAAGTGTATTAATTACTTATGAGATAAGAAATGGGAATGACTCTTGTTGAGAATGGAGTTATTGTGACTTATGTATTGACCAATATACCTTTGTATGTGATTTGGATTGCCACCTCACGGACCTGATTTGAGACATGACCATGTAGAGGGCGTGTATAAAATTCATTTATTTGTAAAGTCTATGTGAAATGATCGTAGAGACACCTCTTTGGGGATATACCTTGAACTAGTAGGCTTAAGTTGTGAGTGGAATTTAAATAAAGTTGTTGGATGATATTGTTTGGTTTTGCTCATTTGGACTATAACCCTTGAGAAACCCATTTTCCTTCCACTATGGGAAAATGCATTTCCTAGGGTGTGGAGGTGGGAAAATAAGTCATTTATTTTTGTACGAAAATAGGAAGTAGGAAATGGTATTTCCCACGATTTTTCATAAAGAAAGGCTTACCAAACAACAGAAAGTGAGTTTCTTGGGAAACACTATTTCATTTCTCATTCTTTCTATGAATCCAAATAGGCCCTAAAGGAAAACTAACGGAAGGTAATATATAGGCTTAGGGTTTGTTTAGATTCATGGAAAATTAAAAAAGGAAAGAATTTTTTTCCATAAAACTTACTTTCTATTATTTGTCAAGCCTTTCTTTATAGATATTCATGAAAATACCAGTTTCTACTTTCTATTTTTATTAGAAAATAAAGGTATTTATTTTTCTACCTTCCACCCTTGAGAAAAACATTTTCTCACCATATAAGGAGAATTGATTTTTTTTCTTTGTTCTTTTTAGAGGGCTAGGCCCAAATATACCATCATCCATCTTCAAGTATCTCACCTATGCTCTGTCAACGTGACAAATGAGTTACAATTTATCTTTGGTTATGCCCAATGTGCCACATCGGTCACCATCCAACTTCTCTTACACTCTACATGTGCTAATGTGTAATGTGTTATATGTGATACAATTAATCTTCTCTTATGCCCCACGTATTCTAATGTGCCACATGTACTACCATTTTACGTGTCAATTGTGCCAATGTACATAACTATAGCTCCAAGTGCTAACATCTCAAATATGCCATTGCGATCATGTGCCACATGTGCCTCTATGCAACCATAAGCACTTCACATGTATCATGTGTGCCCCAATTCAGCTTGGACCGCCCAACATACCTACATGTGTTAATCTGACACATGCTTGTGACTACTTGGAACTTTTTGTTAAGAATTTCTTTTCGTCAAACAAGAAATTTCAAAGTAGAACCCAATTATTATTATTTTTTTTTAATCTTATTGAAAAACTAATCAGAAAAACGATAATTTCTTTTCCACAATTTCATAGAAATATACTTTCTTGAGAAACATTATTTCCTTTACTGTGCTTTCCATGAATCCAACTAGCCATTAGGGTAATGATTTCATGCGCTACTTGCAAGCAATCCGTTCCATGAACACGCTTTTAATTGGCTTCCAAGACTTACAAGGGCCAACCTGGTGATTTGGCCTGGTCCTGTCTCAGCCCTGGCCTGGGCCAGCCTGTCAAGGGCGAGGGCTAAGGCTGGGGACTCATACGCCGGTTAGGGCTGGGTTGGGCCTGAGCCCAGGTTTAGGTCCTAGGTCTAGGCTTGGGCTAACCATCCTCCTCGCCCATTGTCCCCACTACTCTGAGGCAGATTCATGGTCCAGGCCTGATTCAATCGGTTTTGGCCTGAAAAGTCTGGTTGGAAAGGCCAGCCCATCTTTCAGACTGTTTGGAAATTGTTTTGGTCCGGAAATCAAGTCCACTGCTGGGTTAGCCCAATTGTTAGGCCCAGTAGCTAAAACCGTCAAAATGGGCTTGCATCCTGACAAGGAGTGGGCCTTACTGGTGGGTGCGGTCTGGCCCAGCCCCAATTCCATAGCTCAAGGTCTTGGATAAGCATTGAAAATCATCCTTAGATCAATCCTACTGACAAGTCCAAACAGGCCCAACCTTTGCACTTCTGGGCTAAACTCAAACCAGGCCCAAAGAGAGCTCATACTGTTCAAGCCTCACCTGGGCCCACCTAATTAGCCCAGTTGAAATTCACACCATCAAAATCCTCCACTTGCAAAATCATATATAGTATATATATATATATATATATATATATATATATATATATATATATATATTTGAAAGAAATCACAATAACATGATGAATCTTATGCTACCATATGCAATTTACTTAATAGAAGAATAAATAAATCAATCAAAAGCTCCCTTTCGCGCGCATAATCGCAAGATCTCGATACTTGGGTGATCCATAATCCATTGGTAACAACCCCTTGAGAGATGTTGGTGATGAAGAAGACGGCAGCGAAGAAGAAGATGGCGACGATGACCGGAATTTCATGCCCCCGGCCGGACAAAGGTTACCGTTGTTGCCGTAATTGATACATTTGTAGTCACCATAATGCATTGGATTTGCATTGATCATCATCATTGGATAATACATCATCATTGGATAATAAGGATGGCCTGGTGCAATGACAAGTTGATTTGATGGATCAATATAAGAGATTGGAATTGGTTGAGGTCGAATCATATCCATTCGAGCAATGTGGGAAATTGGAAGCGGTTGATGTTGAATTCCATACATTCCATCATCATTCTTTCGTTGTTGCACTACATTGGATGCTTCGAGCAAGTGATTTGAACTGGGTACGTTGAGATCAACACATTTCTTACTGTTGATCGATTCGATTCTCTTTCTCACCATCTCCAATTTAGAGTCCAATTTCCTCACCAAACCTCGCAGCGATTCTTCGGATAAATCGTCGAAATTTTCATCCTGCAAGGCTGGTATCTCTTCTGCTACTTTCTTCTTATCATCAAAAAAGCTTGAGAGATTGAGGTTCCGCTTCTCTCGTTCTTCTTTTCGGAGGCCGAAATACCTCTCGATGACGCGTTTTACTTCCATATCAGACTCAGGCCATGTCTGGGGGCCGTATGATCGGCTGCCTACCGGACCAAAACAGATCATGCATGCATCAATACCACATAGCGTCGTAAGCTCATATATCTTCTTCATGAGTCCTTTTCTTCTCTTTTCATATGTTAATAAGCGGGATCTTTCGCTTTCGATTTGCTTCATGGTGCGTTTGGTGCGACCCATTTTGCGATAATTAAGATAAATATGCTATCAAGAAAAAAGAGAATAATCTGCTAAGAAATATATGAAACATTAGTACTTCAAAATTAAAAGAATAAACACATGAACTAAAAAAAAAACATGTATTATCCAAGTGGGATCTCTAACGCAATGATCTCTAATGCTACTTCCCTACATGCTGACTGGTCTCATAATCAGAACCGTCCATGCTATAGAAACTTACAGTGAATTCATGATCACAACCATCACTATCTATAGATGAGTTTAGACCAATGGAAAGCAAATCTTCAATGGCTTGCACTCGTCTCCAAGAGCCAATGGTTAGATAATCAGCGAAGCATGATAATGGGAAAATAGATTGTACAATGTAGTATAAAGAGAATATAGATAGCCCAAATCAAATCATCAGACCATCTCAGCATGTGGGTCCCAATGAATGGCCAAGATCAAAACAAACTGTTTAGCATTTTGTGTTCTACTCCTAACTAAAATTACAAAAATCAATGAAAGAGAAAGAGAAAGGGAAAGAAAAAAGAGTTCTTACATATCTCGTCCCCTCCTACACCATAACGACAGGAAGTAGGTATTGGATCTCCTTTTATATTTTCTCCTACGTTCTATTCCGGCAACTTTCTTAAAAGAGAAAAATTTTGCTACACCCACGAGTTAGCTACGCTAGCTACACCGGGTGTAGCAATGACCCACCATGATGCATGTGTTGTATCCACGCCGTCCATTCATTTTTTGAGATCATTTTAGGGCACGGAACTAAAAATGAGGCAGATCAAAAGCTCAAGTGGACCCAGCAAAGAAAATAGTGGGGATTGAACGCCAACCATTAAAAAATTATTGGGGGTCACTTGAGGTTCAGATCTGCCTCGTTTTTTGTTCCATGCCTAAAATGATCTCGTCAAATGGGTGGATGGCGTGGATCCAACACATGCATCATTGTGTGGTCATCGCTACACCCGGTGTAGCTAGCGTAGCTAAGTCGTGGGTGTAGCAAAATTTTCCTCTTCTTAAAATATGCTAAAATAGAGAAAAAACTTTGATACTCTGGCAGACGGTGATAGATGATACGCAGGCAATTAGAAATTAGACACATAGAATTGTGTCTATTCTAGATTTAAACCATCGAAACTAGTTTTACTATTCTAGATTTATTGTGAAAAAAAAAATACACTTTTCTTTTATTATATAACTATCGGATCATTGGATAAATATTGGACGGTTAAAAATGAGGAATATCCTATGGTCATATTTCAATAAATAAGTGTCCACCAATAAGAGTTTAGGATTGTTCAATGAATTGGGTTTTGGGATTTTTATCTAGTTTCAGAATTTAATTAGTTTTATTTGAGTTAATTTATTGCGTAAAATCTCTGAGTGCATGTGTATCAAGTGTCATACACAGTCAGAGTATCAAATGTCCCCCTACGATAACCTTCCCGACGTGTCCCATAATTGAGAGATCTTACAAAAATAGAAAGTGTATTATTTCCTTTTTAGAATTAATTATAAAAACCTACCTATCTTTTGGTCTATTTTCCAAAATAATCCTACTTTCCAAGTATGATATGAAGCCTGCCTTTTCGGATGCCCGCCGTTGTATGCCGTGAGGATTATCCACCTAGTTGGGTGGGACTCTTGACTGTGGGGCTCACAGTTATGTATTTGTTTTAAATCCACACTGTCCAAGCAGTTTGAAAGCGCATTTTAGTACATGAACCCAAAAAAAGCTGAATCAAATCATAAGTAGACCACACCACAAGGAAACAGTCATGATTGAATCCCCACCATTAAAAACTTCATAGATTTTGTTGCTAGGGTCACAAACACATAGATGAAAAGACCACACAAATATCATCCTGATCCAAAGCTTTTGTAGCAGACAAAAAGTTTTTTATGGTTGATCACCATTGTTTCTTGTAATATGACCCATTTAGGATTTGGAATTACTTCATTTTTTAGATTATACCCTAAAATGAACTTTGATGGACGGAGTGGATGTAGTCACATATATCCTAGTGAGCTGCACAGTCAGGGTCCTAGTTGATCCGGGGTCTCAACCAATCCGCTCTCGAGGATTACATGCGGATTTCCTCCTTCCGTGGACTAAAGCCTTCGGTAGGTAATCCTTCGCTAGGGAATCTAGGTGAGGCCCATCATGATGTTTATGAGAAATCCACATTGTCCACTCATTTTTTAAGCTCATTTTAAGGACGGTGGGATAAAAAATGAGCAGGATCAAATACTTAAGTAGACTGAAAATGTGAGGAGTGAACATCGACTGTTGAAATATTTGTGGGGCTACAGACATTACGAAGGATATGAATGGCATATAAACATCACTGTGGATAATTTTTTGCCGCATGTCTTAAAATAAGCTCACAAATGGATGGACGGCATGGATTTCTCACAAATATTATGATGGCTCCCCACCTAGATTCGCAGTGTAGGAACTTTATGGGAAGGCTTTGCAAGAAATCCGCGTTCCATATGCGAATTTACAACTGTATTTTTTTAAAAGGTAAAAATGTTCCTGTCGGATCCGAAGCTGGGTGGGTCCTACTAAAAATCCATCCAGTCGATATTCTTTTCCGATTCATTTTATGACAATCCCTAAGAAGAAAAAAATGAAGCTGATCCAAAGTTCAAGTGCGCCACGCATCAGAAAAAAGTGGAGATTGTACGCACACCATTGAAAGATTTCGTGGGATCATGAAAACTTCAAATCAGGCTAATATTTTTCCTTTTTAAGTTTATCCAGTGGTAATGACCTCATGAACGGTTGGGCCGCTTTTTGAACGGTTTGGATTGCATATAAACATTAGGTGGAGCTAAAAAGATTTGAATAGGTAGACTGAGCTTTATGTTAGACTGATTTTTTATGGCCCACTTGAACTTTATGTTAGACTGATTTTTTGTCTCATGTCTTAGAAATGACTTGCCAACACGGAAGGATGGAGTGGATTTTTCACAAACATATTTTTTTTTCTTAGTGTGGTATGGTCCACTTAAGATTTTCATGAACTTAATTTTTTTGATCTTCTCCTTAAATGAACGGACGATGTGGATGTAAGGTACATACATTACAGTGGGCCCCACTGTTAGGATCCACCGACCTCGGTGAATCCTGCCCCAAACGGATGGACGTGTATTTCGTGAGAAGGCCTTTCACATGAAGTTACTGGGTTGGGAAGGTAGGTGGGCCCGCCCTAAAGTTTGTGAGAAATCCATCCCGTCCATTCATTTTTCAAGATCATTTTAGGACTTACCATTAAAAATGAGGTGGATGCAGAACTCACGTGGGCCACATGAGTGGAAACAGTGGGGAATGAGTGACCAACGTTGAAACATTCATATGGCCACAAAAGTATTTTTTGTCATGCTAAGGTTCTTGTATTTTCAGTTCATCTAAGGGGTTGGGATGGCATATAAACACTAAGGGTAGGTATTTCTTTCCCCATCGTTTCCTCTTATGTGTGGCCCACTTGAGTTTTGGATCCGCCTCACTTTTCGTGATCCACTTAAGCCTTAATTCTGCCCTATTTTTGAGTTCATACCCTTAAATGATTTGTAAATATGGATGGACGGTGTGGATAAAAATCTTACATCATGGTGGGCCCCTGCAGAGCCCTACCGGGACGGATTATGGTATGGGCGAGGATAAGACGCAATCCGCATGCGACCCCGGATCTACCTTGACGAGCATTTCCTGCCAAAAGTTCCTGCATGGATCTAGGTGAAGCCCACCATGATATTTGTGTAAAATCCACCCCGTCCATCCATTTTGCGAGGATCAATTTAGGGCACGTAACAAAAAATAAGACAAATTAGAAATTGAAGTGGACCAAAAGAGAGGAAATAGTGGGGATTTAGTGTCCACCATTGAAACATTCAAATGGCTGCGAAAGTTTCGTATGCCTGATACACTTTTTGTGATTTCACTTCATCCCATTGGGAATGACCTTAGGATGGCATATAAACATATGCCGAAGTTTTCAACGGTAGGAAAAACTCTTTCCTAACTTTTCCTCTCATGTGGCTCACCTGAATTTAGATTGGCCTCATTTTTTCCCTAAATTGAGCTCGCAAAATGGATAGATGGGGTGGGTTTTACACAAACATTACGGTATGCCCTACACAGTTCATTCATTATACGGTATCATTTTAGTTCATTAACCCAAAAATGAGACAGATGGGACTCTCAAGTGGACCCCATTACCAAAAAAAGTAGGGATTGAACGTCTACCATTGAAAACTTCTTAAGGGTCACAGAAGTTTTGGATCACAAATAAACATCATGGTGGGCCCTCGGAAGGTTTCAACGGTAGAAATCATTGTCCCCACTCTTTTGTATGGTGGGATCCACTTGAGCTTTTGATCGGTCTCATTTTTGGGTTCAAGACCTAAAATGATCTCGCCAAATGAATGGGCCGTGTGGATATAACAAATACATCATGATTGGGCCCACACGTCAACACACTGTGGAGGTCTGTGGTGTGTGGCACACAATCCATCTTCCAAAAATAAGAAAACTCAAGTGTAGCGCACGAAAAGAAATAGTGAGGATTGAATCTCCACCGTTGAAACATACTTAGGGCCACATGAGTTTTGGATCTGGCTACTATTTTTTTAATTTTCAGTTCATCCCAGTATAAATGAATTTATGAACGGCATGGCTGTCATAAAAACTTCCCAATGGGCCCAATGGAGGTTTCAATAGTAGTCATTTTCCCCTCACTTTTTTCCTAGTATAGCCCACTTGAGTCTTGGATCTGGCTCATTTTTAAGCCAGTGGCCTAAGATGATTTGGCCAAAACTAATGAGCGGGATAGATTTCTCACAAACATCACAATGGACCCCACCTAGCTTCACGTCTGTGGAGCTCATGCGGATTTAGCAGGCCATCCGAATCCAGACTTGACACCACCCCAAGCGTGTAGGAAGGAATAAAGGGCCTACCTTTTACTAGGCATGAATCTTCTGTTGGCCCTCCATGATGTATGTGTTGGATCCACACCGTCTGTTCATGTTAAATCCACACTGTCCATCCATGTTTCACGATTGAGACTATCATATGTTAAGGATTGAGGTTATCATGAGTTAAGGGTTGAGGTTGTCAAGGTTAAGGTTGCCATGTGTTAAGGGTTGAAGTTTTCATGGGTTAAAGGTTCAAGTTGTTAGGGTTGATGCTGGCATGCATCAAGGGTCGAGGTTTTCATGTGTTAAGGGTTAAAGTTGTTGGGGTCGAGGTTATCATGTCTTAAGGGTCGAAATTGTGAGCGTGAAGCTTGCACTGGGTTAAGGGTCAAAGTTCCAGTGGAAGTCCTTTTTGGCAATTTTCACCTCCATAAAATGTCTATGGGTCTGAATTTAACAAACGACCAAACGACCATGTTGTACTTAGCAATCATATCGTGAGGAAGGCTGATGTTGAGTCGAGCGATACATAGACTATCATCTTGAACCACAACCTTCTCACCACGAAGCTCAGTTCTCTATGAGTGACGTACAGATGGCTATGTCCATCAAAGTTGATTGATATTAATGAAGTACTCTCAACTTCCATCTTAGTATATCTTTTATTTATGTTACTATTATTGAATTGGGGCTGTTATTACACACATAATTGAAAGTCCTTTAATCTGGAAGGTAAAAGTAACTGATTAGAAGGATGAACCCCCCTCTTCGATGATTTTCTACTATCGGTTGTTGTATAGACGGTTGATCTATAAGGAATTCGGTCTCTTGATCTATTTCAATGCTTGGGGCCATTAGGTGTTTGGTTCAATTCGAGCCACATCAAACTCTAGCAAGCCCAACACAACATGTACTATCAAATTTGAGCTAAATGATCCTTAGGAATGAGCATATTGGTGGGGTCCACATGTGATGACCAAATTTAACATGATATGGGCAAGCAAACTTTCCACTTAAGCATGTGGTGGGATCTTAACATTATATGGGCCGCCATACTCTCCATTTACTCATCCATTAACTCATGTGATGGAATTCTAAGCAAGTATGACTAATAAAAGTATAAAGAGTTGGGTAGTAAGTACTATCGAAGGGTTTATTATTCTTAAAAGTGTTCTAAGAAAGTTCTGCATCCAAGCTTTTGTTTTACATTTTGCACTTTTCCCCCCATTTTGGAAGTGCCTAAAGAGAGAGCGTAGATCAAAGGTGCAATAATAATTGGCTATCCAGCTACACTTTCTCACATTAAAAACTCAATGGATCAGTTTACACTTGATTTGATATCATTGGATCAGACGGCTAGAAAGCTAACATGTGAGAATGCCCTTTATACGAGAGATCATGTGAGATCCTTACAACCGATATGATCCATAGAAAAAAGAGCATAGGAAATCTAGCTGGTCGTCGCCACAGATCACATGTCACGCGATCAAAAGATTCAAGAGCAAACAATTGTCAATTAGATATGTGGTGAAACATGAAAGGTTATAGTTTACGTAATGACTTAGAAGAGTGTGCATGATCGTGTAGCTAGCTGACCTTGATTTTCTTCATTATGTGGCAAAATGTAATTGGTCACGCCTGCTTGATGGCTGGTTGATTGTGCAAAGATTATGGAAAGTAATCTAGATGAGGCTACTTCTATTAATTAGCTGATTGATAAAAGCAAAAATCATGAGAAGGGATTCATAAGGCTACACGCCAACACCCTCTCACACATCTATAAATAGATCTAAGAGCTCTAGGCCCATGCCAACCCAACAGAACTCTACTTTACATCACAATGTTGCTTATCCTTCATCCCTCATGGGTGCCTTTAGTTAATTTTGGTTCGACTCCCCCACTGCTAGCTAGTGCAATGTTGTAGAAAGCATGGATCGATGTGGAAGCACAAACATGGGTGGTTAAGAGGACCTTGGATCTTATATCTTAGTACCTAATCTGTTTAGCTTAATGCAAAAAACACTAGCTTAATTTTTAGTCAAACTTTGAGTCGAGTAGACTCTGGCATATCCACGCATCTTACCCACACATGAAAACCGAATATAGGCCATCGATCATACAAGTGGTCTAGTTTGATTAAATTAGTAGCAACAAGTTAGATGGTCAATAAATATTACGGTGGATGCGAGGAAGCTTTTAATGGTGGGAGTTCAATGACCACTGTTTCCTATGGTGTGGTCTACCTGAAACTTGTATCGGCTTCATTTTTGTGATCATATCCTAAAATAAGTTGGAAAAGAGACGAACAACATAGATATACAATGCATACATGGACGTGGGCCCTATGGTCAGGTTCTCACCTACATCACTGGTTCCAGGGTCTCACCCAAGTTGCACTCTGTCTTTGTACCGGGAGAGGATTAGGTGTACCCCGACCTCACCCAAGAAGACGAGTCCCTAACCATGGGGCCCACCTTGATGTATATGTAGTATATCCACACCATCCATCCATTTTTCTGGGATCATTTTAGGGCATGAGAACAAAAATGAAGCATATCCAAATCTCATGTGGACCACCCTATGAAAAAAGAGTGGTGATTGACCATTAAAAACTTAAACTGTCGGCCACAAAAGTTTTGGATCAAGCTGATATTGGTCTCTCTCTCTCTCTCTCTCTCTCTCTCTCTCTCTGCATCCGGGTCAATAGGTTGGATGGAAAATAAACATTACGATGGGCCCTAGGAAGTTTTTAACGATGTGCCTTCAATCACCACCTTTTCCTATTGTGCGGTCTGAGATTTGTATCCGCTTCATTTTATGTTTCACGCCCTAAAATGAGCTGGCAAAATGGATGGACAGTGTGGATATACTACACATACATCAAGTTGGGCCCTATAGTCATGGCACCACCGTGTTGGGTGAGGCCGGCCGCACCTTATAATCCACTCCCCCTTATGGACCCCTGTTTCTAGTCAGGTTTGGTCCAGTTTGTGTCCACATAAAATAAGGGGCACATACATTCCAGGACTCACTGAAACGAAGGGTGAGATCATATACATATGTGTCACTGTGACAAATGTGTGGTCTTATGTAGTGGTGGGCTTAGTAATTGAGATAATTAGTACATAATTTTTTACTATTAAAATCAATCCAACTGGACCAGCTCAATCCAATTTTACTCACGTACAAGATAGTGGACCGACCTAAACCCAACTAGCTAGACATGTTAAAAAATTCTTTTCCTGGATCGAAAATGGCAACCCAAATCCAACCCAATTTTAAACTGGTCTAGAAATCGGATAGACCCATTAACGCCAAGTTGGGTCCAGTGGGTATCAATCGGGCCAGGTTCACCATCTTGAACATATTTAAACTGGAGTTGGGTTAGGTATGTTCAGGTGTTGATTCATCCTCCTCACTTGTGGCACTTATGCATGGCAATTTAAAATGGTCCAAATGGTGGATGGAAAATCTCATATTATATATAACATGAGCAAATTAGTCAAGAGAGGAGCCCACTCCCACATTCTTCTTCTTTGTGTGTAGCTTACATAGATGACGGTGTATCAAGGAGCCCGTGCAACAAAGGCTATTGGAGCCCACCATAATAACTTTGTGACATTCATCTATTATGAAGGATCACTGTTAGGACATTAGCACAAAAACAAGGCAGATCTAAATTCATAATATATGGTGGCATCTAAAAAAGTGAATATCAATCACTCATTGTTTTAACTTGTTTAGATATCTTTTTCTTTCTTTCTCTGTGTGCAACATGCATCTGGGTGTTAGTCGTACCCTTTTGCCTTAGTCTCTTCCTTCTTTCCATGAAAAAAAAATTGATACTCACGAGATGTGTGATGAATAATACGAGGCTTAAAGAAATCACATACATGGCAAGCAAGTTAGACTAAACTACTCAAATAATGGGTCTCAATATAGATGTACTATCAACTAAAAATAAGTTTATTTGATTATTTAACTAAAGCGGTATTCAATATTTAATGGAAAATATCCAACCATCCTATTTCAATAGACAAGTGTATAAGAATTAGAGATTAGAACCATTCAAATAAATTTGATTTCAGGACCATGAATTAGTGACAATTGGTCTCACAATTTAGTGGGACTAATTTGAGTTAATATATGCCATGTATATAATTATAAGTGTCTCCATATCAAGTGTCATATGCTACCTGAGTATCAAATAAAACCCTCTTTTTTTTTCTTTTTTTTTTTCCACAGGTGGTCTGGTGGATGATACACAGGCGTATATAAATTATTTTTAAATTGTACACGTGGCATATAAGTAGCTAGTCAACGAATCTACCGAGAGTGTAGATGTATCAAGAAGAGAAAAAAAAAAGCTTTTTGATTATCTGTACAGAATAATATATAAATGTTAATAATTTGACTATTATTTTTTACAAACAAGTGGTCATAAATCAAAGGTCAGGATTATTTAATCAATCTGACCTTGGGATTGTGACTCTGGAACAGTGGGCTGAACAATTGTATTTGATTTAATATGTGCTACGTGATCACTTTATGACCGGTTGCATATCAGGCGTGGTATCTAACCTGAGTATCATATACTCCTGTAAAGGTAAAAATAGGAGATGGTTCCAAATGGCAAGGACAAAGTCAGATGGCTACCATCACCTGTTTTGGCAATTGATCCCCTTATTGGGCAGACTGGATTTTCCGGCTATTAATTAGGGATATCTAGGGTGTCAACAGACCAAGTTAGGGCGGCTTGGGTGGGCCCCACCATCATGTTCATGTGAAATTTACAATGACCACTAGGTGTGTCATCTCATTCTAGACAAGGGCCCAAATACCAGCCCCAGTGAACCATACCATTGGAAACAATGTATAGGCCGGCAATGTTCACCCTCTAAATCGTTTCCCTAGGTGTTGCCCACCTGAATAACATATGGGCTCGACTTTCTGTCCCCGTGCTTAAATTTTGGTGTAGATCTAATGGTTGGAGTGGATTTTATGTAATCATCACGTTGGCCTCTAAAAATAAGGGTGGACCTCTCTCTCTCCTAATTGTTTCCTTTGATATGACCCTTGTGAATCACAGGTCAGCCTGATTGTTTGGCCTTGAGCCTAACTTGCAATTACACATACAATAGTAGGGTGGAATTCATGTGCACATCATGGTGGGGCCAGTCAAAAATCAAGGTTTGGCCTCATAAAATTATAGTTTTGTGGTATTTTTAATAGGTAGGAGAGGGAGGCCACGCTAGATGTTTAATGAGCCCACCTTGATATGTACATGATATCAACTTTGCCCATTAGATACCTAATCTCATGTTAGGCCTAGGGCAAAGACTCAAGCTGACCTGTGATTCATGTGGGCCACACCAAAGCAAACAGTTGGGAGAGAGATAAAAACCCCTGATTTTTATAGGCCATCATGATGATTCTTTGAAATGCACTCCAACCATTAGGTGGCCCCACAAAATTTAGGCATGGGGATAAAAACATACTATACATGATTCAGGTGGGTCATGCTAAGGAGATGTTTTTTTTTTCAATTACATAGGTAAACATGGGTAAATAGTTAATAAGTAGTTTTATATAAAAGGTGTTTGTTTAAGAGGAAAATACACCCATAATTATACTTAGAAAACAGCACCATGAAGCATGTAATCTAACAAGCGTGAGTATTGTCAAAATTTATGGGTCCCACAGTGATATGTGTGTGTGTGTGTGTGAGAGAGAGAGAGAGAGAGAGAGATCTATGCCATCCACCCATTTTATCATCTCATTATAGGGCATGCAGCAAAAAAATAAGGCAAATTAGAAACTCAAGTAGACCACATTACAAGAAAACAAAGGGGTTAATGACGTCCACCATTCCCAACATTTCCTATGGTGTGGTCCACTTTAGCTTCAAATCTGCCTCATTTTTTGGTTCATGCCTAAAATAAGCTGGCTGAACAAGCAGACGGCATGGATAAGATACAAACATCATGGTGGACCCCACAACTTTTATGTGGAAATTGTACAATTTCAATGCTGTGAAATGAGAAGCTTTCCAAACTAGCTGACGGCCAACATCAACCTCAAAATTAATGCTAATTGTATATGTAAATGAAAAAACAAACATCCCCTAAGGGAAATAGTCTGGAAGGTGAGTGTTACCCTTGCACCATTTCTAGCCGTGTGGTTCACCCGAATCATGGATGGGGCTTATTTTTAGGCCATAAGTCTTACATAGGTGAATACTTGGACCAGGTGGATTTTACATAAATATTAATATTATGGTGGGGTCACCTGATCTGCAGGTCACTACTCTCAATTCACTATTATTGGTTTTTAATAATTCCCTTTCAACCTTAATGGTTGGGCTGGATCGGGTCCAACTTGGCTATGCTGACGAGTTGTTTGTACATGGTCCAAGCCCAGTCCAATTGACAAGTGGGCTTGAATTTTAAGCCCAATACGGACTCTGAGCTTGATGCTCTAACCCAAGTTCGACTTGAGGTGGGCCAGACCTAAAGCTAATGGGTCAACCTGGTTCTTTAATAGCCCTATTTAAAGGAGAACCCTCCGCACCCCCTATATTTATAGCAAAACTCTAGTAGAGGTGGGCCATTGGCCCCACAAAGCATGGTTTTATTAGGCTAAAAGTCATAGAGAATAATATTCTAACATTCCCGATTAAAGTAAAGCATAGATGTGGGGAATTTGAATATATTATCGCTAGGGTGAGAAGAGATCGTCACCACAATTTTCATCAACCCCAATTTCCAGGTGGGCCCTTTCTCACATCCACCAACCATCCGATTAAGATCATGGCATCCTTTGGATAAGTGTCAAACTGGGTCCACTACTTGTCTTTCACAATGGGACGCAGATTGCCTAGTGACCCAGACCAAAGGAAGTTCTTGTGGTCGGAAAGCTAGATGGGGCCCACCGGATGTTTGTGAGAAATCTACTTCCTACATCTGTTTTTTTCCAGTTTTGTTAGAACAATGAGCTCAAGTGGGCCACACAACAGGAAAAAAGTGGGAGGGAAATGCCTGCCATTGAAACCTTTATGGGTCCACTCTGAAAACACGAAAATATTATCCTGATTCAAAACCTCTGTCGTCTGTGAATGTTTTAACGGTGGGGATGGACGTTCAATCCTCACCGTTTCTTAAATGGATGGTAAGAAGTTCTTATGGTCAAAGCTAGGTGTTTCCATGATGTTTGTGAGCGATCCATCCCGTCCATACATTTTTACAGCTCATATTAAAACAGGTCCCAAAAATAAGGCAGATCCAAAACTGGACCACACCACACGAAAACGTAAGGATTAAACACTTACCGTTGAAACATTCATGGGGCTACAGAAGTTCTGGATCAGGTTACTGAATTTGGGTTTTCAGTTCATCCCAATGAAAATGACCTTATGAATCCTTTGGATTCCATGTAAACGTCATCGGTGGACCCATAAAGGTTTCAATGGTAGGCATTTCCCTCCACATTTTTCCTGCCGTGTGGCTCACTTGAGCTTTGTATATGCCTCATTTTTGAGCTCACGTCCTAACATGAGCTGGAAAAACGAATGAACGGGGTAGATTTCTCACAAACATCACGGTGGGTCCCACCTAGCTTCCGACCGGCGTTTCCAATGAACCGGCCATTGCTTTTAGTCCTGCCAAGTGGCAAACAAACAACACTTTCACGTTTGTGCATCCAACGTCCAAAAAGAGAGAAGAAAAAACAAAGTGGAAAGACTGTTCTTTGTAAATGCCGGCATCCCATTTCCATCTAACGTCTATTTCATTCCTTCTCTATCACTGCCCCACCCTACTCCTAACCATCCAACCCTTCATTTCTTCTTCTTCTTCGATGGAAGGCTACTCTGCTAGAAAGCCTTCCAACTCCTCCACTAAAACCAAGAACACCCATCCCAACAAAACCAAACTAAAACCATCTCCAAATGACACCAAAGTCATCTGGTGCAACTCAGCCTTCATGCACTACGACAACGACGATTGTTCGAGTGTCGGCAGCAACAACATCCCCATTTTACGACAGGCAAGTGAATGCAGAAGGAAGGACTTCTTCCCTCTATCACCCATCAGCGAGGAGGAACTTAGACTGAGGGAGGAGCTCGCATACGAGATAGAGAAAGAGCTCGAGCGTGAGCTCATGGAGGGGATTCTCAATCTTGTTCGTCGGCTTAGCGATCTGAAAGCCAAGCAAATCACCCGGAACCTGCCAATGGACGATAATGGATGGTGCCGGAACTTTTCGTGTGGAGTTACGGCTTTGGATGAGTGCCTTACTGGCAATGTGAGGAGAGATGGTGGTAGCCGCAAGGGCGGCAAGACGGCGAGGCGATGAATTGGGAAACCATGCTTAAAAATGGCGCCCATGCAATAACTGGAAATTGGAAATTGAGAAAGAGAGAAGTGGAGAGCCCTGAGAATATCTGTTTACAGGAAGTCTGGCATGTGCCACTCTTTAGGTGGACCACTGACAAGCAATGGTCTACATTCAGTGTACTGTTGTAGCTAACTGATGAATGGAGAGGGTTGATAGTTGGGTCTGGATATTTGGATGGTAGGCCTCACTAGGTAAAATGACCTGGGTGATTTCTCGTGCGTGTGGCAGGTTGGAACATGTGTGGCCATGGCATTTCTCCATCTAGGTGACGCTTGGATGGTTGGTAATTAATCTTTCCTTGTATCCCTAAAGATCATTGCTCAAGTATTTGAAGTGGTCACAATATCATTTTCTTTTTGAGTTTTGCAGCCAATGGTTTGTAGGGCTAGAGTGGGCCTACGTTATAGAAATTTATATAATAAAATTGGCTTTGATGTTATCTAAGTATGGGTGTACTTGGTATAAGCACTAATTTTAAATTTTCAATAATGGGATACCTCAAAGATGTGCTCGCGGTATGGAAACAACAAGCACAAAGATGAAGGAAAGTCCAACAAAGGTTGATTTCCAAGTATGAGAATAGAAGCACTCTACACACTGTGAAATCTTTAGATTTGGTGGTTTGGGTTCATAGGAGAGAAGGGATTTTAGGGCTAGGGTTTGAGAGGAGGGAGAGTGAAGTGTCTCAAACCAATATACCATACACCTATATTTATAAACATCCATCTTAGGAAAATCTCGACTAGAGACTAACTTCAAGATGTTTTATGCTATGATGGCAATGAGTAATATCGAATTTCCATGCTCTCTACTAATAAGAAAACTTAATCTATACCCTCTAATTGGGCAGATTCAGTGCGAAACCTTTGAGACTATAATCCTCCATAGGGAATGACACCTCACCAAATCCACAAATGCACTAGAATGTTTCATCCCAATCTCTAACCGTTTATCCTAGACTGTTGATCTGATCACATACAATCGGGCACATTTGATTTTATAGTGCATGTGCACAAAACTCTAATGTTTTAATGTGCACTTATTTTCTTTTGAGATCGAATGGATTTTATATATGCAAACTCGATCGATCAATATCCATTAAAGATATTAATATAATAATATATACATATTTTTAAAAAATAGTTTGTAATAAAATCTTATCACTCTTTTGATTTGACATTTTAGATAAGTTTCCTATGCATTATCACTACTATGTGATTATTTAAGATCTTCCTTTAAACCATTTTCATGACCTGATTAATTTGGCCATTTTCCCGTCATGCTTTTGATCTAGTTGAATTTGTTCATACACATCCTTCAGAATGCATACCAAAATAATGTCACCTCATCACTACTTGGACATGTAACATAGAGTAATTGATTAATAATGACCAAATTGGAATTAATCTATCTCTTATAGGTAATTCGTCTTGCGGTATATATAACTCAATTTATACATCGTGGATGATCAAGCGTTCGGTATTTATACGATCTTCACCCAGAATACTTGTGATCTATCTCGTTGAAATACATAACTTTACATGATCTGACTGGGTATGGAGTCGATTGTGTCTATCTAGCTTTTTTAGATCTTATTCCGATTATCTCATACATTAGGGCGAAATGCATCTCATATGTACATGCATTTCAATATGCATTACTCCCATAACGCATACATAAACAATAATCTATGTCGTGTAAGAAGAAGACAAAGCCTTTAATCATTGAGTGTTGGTTACATCTCATCATGATGGACAATTCAAATATTTATGTGTAATCATTATCATGAAATGATAATATCCACACATATAAACCAAATGTCTAAAATCTTAATATAATCCATCGAATACATGTCAATAATAGTCTAATGGGATGTACAACATATGTTCCACCAAGTCATTAATTCGTTCCTCGATCACAGAGAGTCGGCCCCTTCGGTTACATGACCGTTGCTACTCGGAGGTACGGGAATGCTGTTGAGAATGCAATTGTTCGTGTTGGGAACCCGTCTGCCGGGCTTAGCCTCCACTGGCAGCATATGCTGGGAAGGCTTAGGCTTGACAGGGGCCTTCCCCTTCTTCTTCTCCATGTGGGGGTTGGAAACCAGTAATAACACTCAACGGTGAAAACACGGTCTAGCCGGTTCTCACAGACGACACCACTCTGTTGTCCTCCAAATTTGGTCGACAACGAAAAGGGTTGCGGGAGTTGAAGTTCGCATGTGAATTCATGGTCGTCCTCCTCATCCGGGACCTACAAAGCCACAAGCGAAGGGTAAGAGAGGGGAGCCCCTATGCGGCGGGGGACCCTCTGATGCCTAAGTCAGGTTGGTTCCTAAGTCAAACAGTAAGTAGGTGTGAGTCGTATTCATTGCGTACCTTGGCTTAGAGTTATAGGGGTATTTATAGAGTTAGGCCGACATCTTGTCCCTAACAGATTCCCTTAGACACGCCAACCTGTAGTTTTTCAATCATGGGAGCATTGGCCGACCCTCTCTATCGCTGGCAGGCTAAGCCTGACACAATCATTAGGCATGGGTTTAGGCTCTACACCTGACTCTCGCCACATGTTGTACATGGAGGGCTCGGCGGGACATGCGCCCGCTTCTTACATGCCGCCGCTTTTATGGGGACGGGCCAGGTAGGCTTAACTCGGTAGCTCGGTCCATGGTCGGGCGTCGACCTTCTCAATCACCCGATTAACTCACTACTCCTCGTCGAGTGTCAGGTGAGGGGCCAGCTCGGGATCCTCATAGCAGTTATAAATGAGAACCCTCCTCCTTACATAGTCTTAAGAAGCCTCCCAAACCTTCACATGGATGGTTAAGATGGCGCCATGTTGCGATCGTTCAGCGGCTAAGAACTCCACAAATCTCTAAAAATACTCTATACTACATTTTATATAAGGGGGTATTTGACATCTCTACAATATAAGAGCTTATTAGCTTATTTCTAAAAGAATAAGCTTTTAAACGGTTTGGTAAAAGTCTAATAAAAGTGTTTATTTGTTTAGAAAGTAGCAAATAAGCTCCGATTTAATAAGTTGGGGAGGGGTTGCTTTTTGAAATGGAACTTATTTAGCTTAAGTAGGGAGATGTTTTGAACTAATTTTTGGACAAGTTTGTCCTTAAACTTTTCAAGTAATTTCCATCTTACCCTCCTCTTCTCTTTATAATTTCTTCTTGGTAGGCCCACATGATGAATGATCCATATCAAAGGTAGGCCTACATAATGCATAGTCACATCAAAGGTGTACATGATGGATTGCCCACTTCAAAGTGTGGCCCCGCATGATGAATGATCCACATCAAGAAGGCCCTACTTGATGGATGGACCACATCAAAGGTGAGACCCACATGGCATGGTGGATATTGAATATGGGACCACATGATGGAAGGTTGACATTAAAGGTGGGCACACATGATGAATGGCCCATATTGAAGGTTGGGCCCCACATGATGGAAGATCCATAACAAAGGTGGGACCTACATGATGGATGGTGGATATCAAAGGTGAGTCTCACATGATGGACTATCCACATTAAGTGGGCCCCACATGATAGATGGTCCGCAACAAAGGTGGGACCCATATGATGGATGGTCCACATTAAAGGTAAGACCCACGTGATGGATGGTGGATATTGAATGTGGGACCAGATGAGGGAAGGCTGACATTAAAGGTGGGCCTACATGATGAATGACCCATATTGAAGGTTGGGCCCCACATGATGGATGGTCCACAGCTAAGGTGGGACTTACATGATGGATGGTGGACATCAAAGGTGGGTCCTACATGATAGACTATCCACATCAAGTGGGCTCCACATGATAGTGGTCCACAACTAAGGTGGAACCCACATGATGGATGGTGGACATTAAAGACGGGCCCCTCATGATGAATGACTCGTATTGAAGTGGGGCCCCACATTAAGGTGGGCCCATGTAATGAAAGGTTCATATCAAAGGTGGGCCCCACATGATAGATGGCATGCATCAAAGTGTGGCCAAACATGATGAAACATGCACATCAAGTGGGTCTCATTTGATGGGCAGTCCGTGTCAAAGGTGGGAGCCTATAACACCCCATATTTAATAGGCGTTTGAGGGTTTTTTTTTTTTTTTGAAATAATAAATAATAATAATAATAAATAAATAAATAAATAGTATGGATAAATATAATAATGTTTTTAAACTAATTATTAAGGATAATAATATCATTATTTTTCCATGAATGGGAGCACATATGTTATTGTATAGTGTGAATTATAAATGGCCTATGAGACCTTTCAACCGTCCAAATCTATTTTAGAGTTAAACTAACCTTTGGAACATGTAAAATACCACTAGTATTAGTCTAAATGATGTGTGCGGCTCACCTGGTTGGCTGATTAGTGGAATGGGCCATTAATGGACCATTTACTTTAGGATGCCTTGTAGAAGAAAATGAATGGAATGGATTTAGCAAGACCTAAGTATGGGCCCCACTTTTCTGGTGTGTGTGCATCCACGTTAATGCACATGCAATACACAACTGCAAGGGAGATTAGTCAGGCCTTGCTAACCG
Organism: Liriodendron chinense; assembly: GCA_003013855.2. Lineage (NCBI taxonomy): Eukaryota > Viridiplantae > Streptophyta > Magnoliopsida > Magnoliales > Magnoliaceae > Liriodendron > Liriodendron chinense. The sequence goes on along the minus strand of ML058489.1, from coordinate 4,182,867 downwards.
TTTCCAAAACTCAAAAAGAGGAGTTCCCTCTTTTGGATTTTCATTTCTCGCTCTTAGCCAACGAGTTATCGCTGTCCATTTGGGGCCACGTGTGGCCCACTTTTGGTGTTTAGTTGGAGCAATTAAAACCATTCAAACGGTTCATAGGTGAAGGTTTAACAAAACATTGGCGGTGAGGCCAGTCAAAAGGTGCGCAATTAGAAGCAGAAGTAGGGCCGTCCGTTTGAGAGTTGTGTTTTCAGCAACTATTTTGTTGTCAGATCTAGCTCAATGTGCCCCACCTCTGATTAAAGGGTTGTGCCTAGCTTAATTGGAAGATTTGATCAGTTTATATCAGAATGTAAAAGAAGATTTGAAACTAAGATATGAACTAATCTTAACAACAACTACCAATAATCATTCAATAACTGGCCCCTAACATTCTCTCAGATCAACAATACAGAGAAATGATGAGCACTCTACCTGAAATCAGCAAACCAGGATTATTGGAATGCTCTGAATGGCCTGGATTGTGCTTGACATAAATCCCTATGTTAACACACTAACAGTTTCGCTAGCTATCCGATCTGGTAATCCACAACAGTCAAACACTGATAACCAACCCAACACTCTGCAATTACAGCCGCACACCACCAAAACCAGATGGGAGATGATGACTCCAAATGGTAGGCTTCAACAGAGAAGAAAAACTCTCTTCTCCAGCTGAATTCACACACTGATTGAAGAAGGTAAGTCACCACCAATGGCGTATTAGCATCCTGCCAGAGATTTTTTCTACTAAGCAAATTGCAATGGTGCATATTCAAACCAGAGAGCTTGAGAAACAATGGTGAGAATGAAGGTTTGAGGTGCTGAGGATATGAGCTATAATTTGGATGGAATGGGAGATAAAAGAGAGAAATGAACAATTCCTCTCCTTATATATCCAACTACGATCTATGTGATAGAGTTATAGACTGGCTGAGAATCCTTCTTAGAAGCTATTCTAGTTTAGCTATGAATGGCTAAGATGAATTTTTGAGGAGCGGACATGGATTGCCAAGCTGGCAGTCTCATTTCTGAAAAATGGTTCCACAGCTAGACTTTAGCTAACCGCTCACTTGCAACATTGACCCATACCAAGAATAGCTTTCATGAATAGGCAAAAGACATATCCTTCTCCAAGATGGATGGTTTGGATTTACCAGAGGTGGGCCACATTGAGCAAGATCTAACAACCAAATAGTTGCTGAAAACACAACTCTCAAACCAACAGCCCTACTTCTACTTCTAATAGCGCACCTTCTGATGAACGGTGACTGGCATCACCACCAATGTTTTGTTAAACCTTCACCTACGAACCATTTGAACGGTTTTAATTGCTCCAACTAAACACCAAAAGTGGGCCACACGTGGCCCCAAATGGACAGCGATTGCTCGTTGGCTAAGAGCGAGAAATGAAAATCTGAAAGAGGGAACTCCTCTTTTTGAGTTTTGAAATCGGTTAGCAAGGCTGACCAATCTCCCTTGCAATTGTGCATTGCATGTGCATTAACGTGGATGCACACACACCGAAAAAGTGGGGCCCACACTTAGGTCTTGCGAAATCCATTCCATTCATTTTCTTCTACAAGGCACGTCCTAAAGCAAATGTTCCATTAATGGCCCATTCCACTAATCAACCAACCAGGTGAGCCGCACACATCATTTAGACTAATACTAGTGGTATTTTACATGTTTCAAAGGTTAGTTTAACTCTAAAATAGATTTGGACGATTGAAAGGTCTCATAGGCCATTTATAATTCATATTATACAATACAATATCAATGTTTAACATATGTGCTCTCATTCATGGTATAATAATGATATTATTATCCTTAATAATTAGTTTAAAAATATTATTATATTTATCCATACTATTTATTTATTTATCATTATCATTATTATTTATTATTTCAAAAAAAAAAAAACCTCCAAAGGCCTATTAAATATGAGGTGTTACAATCTACCCCCCTAAAAAGAAATTTTGTCCTTGAACTTACCTGCATGATAATATCAAAATAATTGTGGATATTTTTCCTTTATCTCGGCTTCTCTTTCCCAAGTTGCTTCGTCTTCCCCATGGCGAGACCATAACACTTTAACTAGAGGAATAATCTTTGTTCAGAGAACTTGCTCTTTATGGTCCAATATTTAAACTGGTTCCTCCACATAAGTGGCATCATCTCTCAACTCAATATGCTCCCAATATACAATGTGTGAAGGATCAAGCTCATACTTCCTCAACATCGAGACATGGAATACATCATGAATATAAGCCAAGTTTGGAGGTAATGCCAAACGATATGCAACTGCACCCACGCGTTCCAAGATCTCGAAGAGTCCAATACACCGAGGAGAGAGCTTCTTCCCAAATCGCATAACACCCTTCATCAGCGAAGCTTTCAGAAACACATGGTCCTTGACTGCAAACTCTAAGTCTCGGCAACGGTTGTCTACATAGCTCTTGTGTCTACTCTGTGCCACTCGGAGATGTTTCCGAATCACATCAATCTTTTTAGATGTAACCTGAACAAGCTCAGGGCCCAATAAACTCCTCTCACTAATCTTGACCCAACAATGTAGTGCTCTACATTACCGGCCATATAGTGCTTCAAATGGAGCCATATCAATACTCGCTTGATAATTATTGTTATAAGTGAACTCTGCAAGAGCCAAATGATCATCCCAATTCCCTCTAAAATCCAATACACAAGCCCTCAACATGTCTTCAAGAATCTGATTGATCCTTTCTGTCTGACCATTCGTCTGAGGGTGGAAAGCTGTACCGTACTTCAGAGTTGTGCCCAACTCTTCCTGTAACCTCCTCCAAAAAGCAGAGGTAAATCTAGAATCTTGATCAGAAATGATCTCACGTGGAACCTCAAATGATCGGACAACCTCCTTAATATATAACTTTGCCAAATCATCAGCCGAGTCGGATATACGAATTGATAAAAATCGTGCAGTCTTCGTCAATCTGTTGACACTCACCCATATGGAGTCATGCTTTTTCTGAGTCCTTGGAAACCTAGAAATAAAATCCATGGTGATACAATCCCATTTACACTCTGCCAATAGTAACGGCTGTAACTAATCTTGGCGGTCCACGGTGTTCAGCTTTCACCTACTGACAGGTAAGACACCTTGCCACATAAGCTGCTATCTCTTGCTTCATATTTTTCCACCAATACTGACGTTTCACATCTCTGTACATATTAGTACTACCTGGATGAAGCTTCATCCAAAATTTCTCGCTTCAATTCTGAATTATCTGGCACACATAACCGGCCTTGATACCGAAGCTCACTATCTTTACCAATTCACCACTCATTATCTTTCTCAGTTCTACATTTTTCTTTTTCTTTTTTCTTTTTTGAATTCCTCATCTAGATTTTGTGCCTCAATGACCTGATGAACCAAAGTGGGTTCCACTAATAAAATTTTCATAATTGTATAAAAATCTTGTACAAATTTCATCATTTCTCACTCCTTAACCATTAAGGATGCCATCATCACATGCTTCTTTTTCCGGTTCAAAGCATAAGCTACAAGATTAGCCTTACCTGGGTGGTAAGACACTTCGAAATTAAAGTTCTTCATCATTTTCATCCATCTTCGTTGTCGCATATTCAAGTTCTTCTGTGTAAATATATATTTTAAAGTTTGATGATCACAAAAAAACTCAAATTTCTCGCTATATAAATAATGACGCCATATTTTCAAAGCAAATACCACCGCAGCAAGTTCCAGGTCGTGCGTCAGATAATTTTCTTCATGTTTCTTCAATTATCTCAAGGCATAAGTAATAACCTTTCTGTTTTACATCAGAACATAACCTAATCCTGTTCCAGATGCATCACTGTACACCACATATTTCGCACCCTCTTCTGGAAGTGTAAGTACTGGTGCTGAAGTCAACCTCGTTTTAAGCTCCTGAAATATTTTTTCAGCATTTTCATTTCACACAAACTTGGCATTTTTCTTTGTCAACTGTGTTAGCAAACGTGCAATGTGAGAAATTCTTTGATGAATCGCCGATAATATCCTGCCATTCCCAAAAAACTTCGGACTGCAGTAACCGTAGCAGGTTGCTCCCACTTCACCACAGCCTCAACTTTAGTTGGATCAACTGTGATACCCTCAGCCTTTACTACATGCCTAAGAAATTTTACTTCGTCTTTCCAAAAATCGCATTTTGATAGTTTTGCATACAACTATTGTTCTTTTAACACTTGCAAAACCTTTCTCAAATGTTCTTCATGATCCTTGCGATTCTTTGAATAAATCAGTATATCGTCTATGGAGACAATAACAAATTGACATAAATAGGGCATGAATATTCGATTCATTAGATCCATGAATACCGCCGGCGCATTTGTGAGTCCAAAGGGCATAACCAAGAACTCGTAATGGCCATATCGAGTTCGAAATGCCATCTTGGAAATGTCTACCTCTCGGATTCTTAATTGATGATACCTTGACCTTAAGTCAATCTTAGAAAAGAATTTTGCTCCCTTCAACTGATCAAAGAGATCATCAATTCACGGTAATGGATACTTATTCTTCACAGTTACGTTGTTCAATTACCGATAATCGATGCACAATCGGAAAGACCCATTTTTCTTCTTCACAAACAATATTGGTGCACCCCACGGAGAGACGCTAGGTTTATTAAAACCTTGTTTTAACAAATCCTCGATTTGACCCCATAATTCTTCCATCTCACACGGAGACATTCTAAATTGGGACAATGAAATTGGAGAAGTACTAGGTAGAAGTTCGATTGTGAAATCTATTTCCCTCCGATGAGGTAATCCTAGTATATCTTGAAAAACTTCTGAAAATTTTCATGTAATGGGAATAGAATCTACTGTGAGCTCATCTGACTTTTTCACATCTACGGCCATCAACCGATGAAATACTTCACACTTTCGTTTCCCTTGTAATATAATTGGGGTTTGGTTTGGAAGAGATATTCTGATTGTTTTAGTACCACAATCCAATATAGCTTGGACTTGAGACAACCAAGCCATACTCAAAATGATATCATACTGTCTCATGTGCATTACCACCAAATCGATATATATTTCTTGACTCACTGACAATATAGGGCACGCTTTGCATATTTTGTTTGTTTCTGTTAGTTTTCCAGCAGGTGAGAGAACTGTGAGAATGATATTTGTACGACTAACTTCTAAATCTAATCGTTCTACTAAAGAATACGCAACAAACGACAATGTATCACCAATATTAAATAAAATATACACCGGGGTTTCTTTGATAAATGTCGTACCTTTGATCGCTTTCAACTCGATCTCTTCAGATGTAGAGACCTCCAAAGCATATACACGTGCAAGCTGTTGGGGTTAAGAGCCTCGCAACGGAAGTAATCAAAGCAGGTAAGGAACACACCTCAATGGCAATCATAATAACAAATCAACACACACAAGAGGCAATCTAAATTTTACGTGGAAAAACCCTTCACGGGTAAAAAATCATGGCACAAAGCGACACTAATCCACTATGATATCAGAAGTTGCAAGAGATAGAAGAAACACAACCCAGATCATAGCCCACAAGAGAAAACCCAAGCTAACAAAGCTAATTCTCACATGAGGAGGACAAACCCATTCATTTCCCTCATCCTAGAGAACTATAAGCTTCCTCCTAGCTCTTTCTCTCACTTTAGAACTCTCCCAATCCCTTTGTCCATAAGCGGTATCCCCAATCTCGGATTACATCCCCTTAAATAAGGGAAAATCAGAATTAGAAACTCTTTGCGCAAGAGACCGCGTAAGAGACCAAGTCCAATTAGGACACTGTCGGCTGGCCAGATGACTTAAAAATAGTCCAGCGAGCATGCCTGTTCTGATCTCCACTGTGGGCGACTGGTGGTCTTCATGCTTGAAGATTGAGGCGTCCAATCCTAACAAACTCCACCACGACTCAAATCTTCATGCAACACCTTGCCACACACATCTTCAATCTCTACTCCGTCATCATCATAGCTCCACCACTTCTCATGCCTCATCGACTTCATCCTTGCACCTTCACCACCCGCTCACTCATGTGGCCCTTGCGCACGCCACACACTAGTAACTGTGGATCCCGCAGCTCCACAATGAATAGTGCTCCCGATTAAACCTAATCGCAGTCGATAAACTTGATTGAGATATTGGTGTACCAATTCACCTTTTTCAACTCTTCTTCTTTCATAGATGCCAATCGCTTTTCATGTTTTTCTTTCACGAATCCTTCTCCACGTCGAATCTTATGCTAGAAGACGTCATTGATGCCTCGCCTTAGATTCTCTTTGCCTCCTTCCCAACTTTAAGCTTTGATACCACTTGTTGGGGTTAGGAGCCCCATAGTGGAAGCAATCAAAGCAGGCGAGGAACACATCTCAATGGCAATCACAATAGCACATCAACACACACAAGAGGCAATCCAAACTAATAAAGCTAATTCTCACATAAAGAGGACAAACGCATCCATTTCCCTCATCCTAGATAACTCCAAGCTTCCTCCTAGCTCTTTCTCTCACCCTAGAACTCTCCCAATCCCTTGGCCTATAAGCGGCATCCCTAATCTCGGATTACATCCCCTTAAATAAGGAAAACCGGAATTAGAAACTCCTTGCACAACAAACCGCACAAGAGACCAAGTCCAATTAGGACACTGTCGGCCGGTCGGATAGCCCCACCGGCCGGCCGGATGGCTTAAAAATAGTCCATCATGCATGCTTATTCTGATCTCCATTGTGACTGGCCGGTGGTCTTCATGCTTGAAGATTGAGGCGTCCAATCCCAACACAAGCCCACTCTTGGAAGAAGCCTGAGATCTGATTGGCTGGGCTCGAATCACAGGTGAAGGTCTAGCTACCACTTGATTATGAGAAGAACGAACAGCTACTGCTGGAGTAATACCCTCATCACGCATCTTCTGATAGCAATATGGTGCAATATGGCCTGATTTCCTGCAATAATTGCACACTCTGATAAACTGAGAGGAATGAGCTATCTGTGGAGTAAATTTCATCTTCTTTTTTGGCACAGAAGGAATAAAAGGTGACGGTCGAATTTTGTTCCCCACATCCCTGAAAGGAGTACGAATTTTGGCTAGATGCTCAAAATCCTTTTCAACTCGAATAACCTTGTCCATAAGATCGGCAAAATCAGAGAAATTTGTTGCACATAGTCTCGACTAGATATTGGCCCGAAGTCCCTCCTTAAATTTCTACAATTATATTCTGCATCACCAGTCACGCTAGGTGCATAGCGGGATAGTTTAGCGAATCATACCTCATACTAAGAGATAGTCATACCTCCTTGTTCCAATTTCAGAAACTGCGAAATCTTCTCCTTCTGAAATGACCGAGGAAAGTACTTGTCGTTGAATCTATGTTTGAACTCTTCCCATGTTTAACTGAAATTTTCTGCCACACTTCGCATAACACTTTCCCACCATATATCAGCCTCTTCATCTAAAACATAAGTAGCCAGAGTAAATTTCTGCTCATTAGAAACACCAAGCGGCCTCATCATTTTAGCGATCCTGTTCAACCAATGCTCAGCTTACACTGGGTCCGACACTCTAGAAAACGTCGGGGGACGAAGGCGCTGAAATATCTCGAATATCTCTACCTTACGAATATCATCAGAATGTGGGGTCGGCGCAGGCACGTTCCGCTGAGGTGTAACCTCATAACGAGGAATAAATGAGCGGATAGTTTGTTGAAGACTCTCCAGCATCGTAGTGAATGCCGCATGTTGTGCTGCATCATAGTCGCGAAATGCCTCATCTCATATGGTGGCATTCCTTGCTGTGTACTACTCGGTGGAGTACTCATATGAACTGGAGGCGGTGGAGGTGGAACAGAATGAGTCTTCTGTCCAGCAGTAAATCCTCTTGGCTTAACTGACGATTCTGGATCAAGCTTGGACCTCCCATCCTAAACATATTCCTTAGGTGGTGCCAGCATATAGATCGACTTTGACTTAGAGTGACAAGAGATTCTTGGAGCCATAATCCTATCAATATAGGATTGTCATGGTCCATTTTATATCATCCTACAAATTATTTTCATATTTACACATAGTACTCCTAACAATTATAACTTGCAATCATAAATTTCAAAGAAATATACTAAAATTCTTCTCTTTCAAGTAATAATTTGTGTGGAAATATTGTAAAGAGAACTCCAAGGAGCCATTAGTGCTCATGTACCTAAAATTTAAATTTCTACGTTCAAGTGGTTATCCTATAAGTTTATGGGAACTGAATTTGAGTCTCTAATTCACATGTTATTCTGAATCTAAAAATGAATTTTTCACTTAAGTACTTATAAAACATTAGAATTTGTATAAGTTCCTCCACAAAGCAGGTTTCATTTATCAAATCTATCTTTGATACCATCTTGTAACGCCCCAGTTTTTCATTATTTAGGTGATGAGTCCGTGCTACGAAAAACCCGGATGTAAAAGTTGCCAATCATCACTTAGCACAACTATTATATTCTAAAACAAGAAAGATAGATCTAAGAAATCCACTAATGCAAGAATTATCATATCAAGCGGAAACAAGTAATGCTCGTAGGGCTTATACAAATCCAAGGTTTCAAAAGTAAAGATAAAAAAGGAAAATTAAGTCTAATGGTCATTGACTACCATATGGTCTAGCTCCTCCTAGGACAAGTAAGGCCAAGTGTCTTGAATGTCCGCCTTAAGCTCATCCACAGCTGGAATAGGGGTAACCTGTCCATCATCTGCACCATTTGATATATTTCGAGAATGTCACTTGCTGTCACAATGAGGTTCTTCACCCTTCAAGTTCATCATGTTACATTAGTTGTTGATTATTAAATTAATAGTGCATAATTGTTTAAGTACAAGGCATATTAACTAAGTGATAGTTAAATTTGGAATATCTAATTAACTTGAAGAAAATGCAATGGTGCTCTCATAATTTGTTCAAAGAGCTTACTTGAATAAAAACTAATTTTAATAATGGGTTATGATGAATCTTTAATTCCTTACATGTTTGTTAATTTTACTTTTGAAGGGAATGCTATTGAATTATGTGAATTATGTTGAACATGTGAGTAAATGAATATTTTGATGCGACTTGTACTTGGAATAATAAGAGAAGTTGGTATTATGATAGACTATGATGTTGTTTTATACTTTTTGAGTTGTGGCATGTTATTTAGAAGGAATGAGAGTTAAGACCATGATCATTCCCCTCGTGGGCCGGGGATGGTGTTTTGGGATGCTATGCCCAAGCCGTCGGCCTATGCTGGATTGCGCACGTCCCTCATAGTGACCGCGAGTATATTTTATTGAATTATCAATTGAATTAATGATGGCTGAGTAATCATCTATTGCATGGCATTTGCAGATAGTGTTGACGACGAGTCACACTATTCTTGATTTGATAAGCATTTGCATTGCGGGTAACTTTGGTGATTAACCAAGTTACTGTCAGTTCGACCCTCACCAACTAGATATATCCCCAGGCTGAAGAACATATGCATATATTCATGCATTAACAAGGATTGAAAATAACATGATTATTATGATATAGGTTGGATATCTACTTACATGTCTCATATTACTTCTTAACTTGTGATATTTGCATATGTTCCCTATATGTGGTCCCATGCTATGAAAATGGAATATGGGAGGGTGTTATCTCACTATGACAACGAGTGACGTTGTTGAAATATATCAAATGGTGCAGATGATGGACATGTTACCCCTATTTCCAGCTGTGGATGAGCCTAAGGCGGACATTAGAGACATTTGGCCTTATTTGTCCCAGGAAGAGCTGAACCATATGGCGGTCAATGACGATTAGACTTAATTTCCTCTTTTGTTCTTTACTTTTGGAACCTTGGATTTATATAAGCCTTATGGGCATTACTTGTTTCCGCTTGATATGATGATTCTTGCATTAGTGGATTTCTTAGACCTATCTCTCTTATTTTGGAATATAATAATTGTGCTAAGTGATGATTGGAAACCTTTATATCTGGGTTTTTCAGAGCACGGACTCATCACCCGAGTAATGAAAAATTGGGGCGTTACAGACCCACATGATGGATGATGGTCATTGAGGGTGGGCCCACATGATGAACGACCCATAATGAAGGTGGGGCCCATACGATGAATGGTCCACATTAAGGTGGGCCCACATAATGGATGAAGTGAGCTTTACATGATGGATGGCTCGCATAAAAGTGTAGCCCCTCATAATGGACAATTCACATCAAGTGGGCTTGCCTAATGGACGGTCCATATCCAAGGTCTCTCATGATGGATGACCCATATCCAAAGTGGGCCGTATGATGGATGATCCACATAGAAGGTGCACCCCGTACGATAAATGGTGGATGCCAAAAGTGGGCCCCATATGATGGACAATCCACTTCTAAGGTAGCACCCACACTATGGACACATTAGATGTGGAGTCCACGTGATGAGTGATGGGTAGTGGACATTGAGGGGCCCCATATAAAGGGCAATTGAGCCCTACATAATGGACTTTCCACAAAAACAACCATTTGGATTGCTCTTATATTAAAGTTGTTGTAATCTTTAAAAATGACATCAATTACCCTTAAAAAAAACTCTTATTTGAAAGTTTTACTAAACCTGCTTATTTTAAATAAATTTTACTAAGCAAGTTTATTTAAAACAAGAATTAGAAAAAAAGAAGAAGGGCTTATTGGAAAAGCTCATATTGAATTAAAGTAGAGATGCCAAACAAGCCCTAAGACTCATTTAGAAAACTCTTAAATAATATAATGATTTCTTTACCACCCTACAATAATTCTACATGACCCTAAACTTTTACAATTCTTTGCATATATCCAACATTCTTTATAAGTACTATGTACAACAATTACTTACAAAATAAGTAGAAAATGACTAAGCCATTGATTTAGCCCCCTATGAATGATCAATCCCTAACAATTGCCTATCGAGCCATACCATTTAACAAATTTCCTCCATTCTAAGTGGGCAACCTTCCAAAGATGATGTGATACGGCTTTAGTTCTTAGTGGGCAACCTTCCAAACCAACGCTAAGTTATTTTGCTCCTCTCTAAGAGCTGATCAGTGGGGCTTTTGTTCTTATTTGCTCAAGTGGAAGGATGGAATTGATGCTGTACTTATAATGGCTGATGTTGGTGAAGAAGTCCCACCCATCACAGACTCTCTTAGGAGGCGAGATGCAATGGTACTTTGTGGTACACGTTAGAACTGCAAACATTCTAGTTCAATGGGCCCCAATTGAAGCCCAAGCAGCTAATCCAAACCGTCCATCACATGGCCCGTGTGGAAAATGTTATGTGAGACCCATTAAAATCTTACGGTTGTGCATATTCCATCCAATCCATGCATAAAGTGTACCTACCACGATGATGGGATGCCCCAAAAATCTGATATTTCCAATCAATACGAGAACCATACCTTAAAAAACAATGAGCATTCGCTAAAAAACATCCGAGTCATGTGGTGGTTGGATCGGCTTTATTTTTAGAGCGTCCCACTTTCTTGATGAGGTGACTTTTTCTAAGAGCGGGGTCGACATATACAAACCAGAGTAGACCCCACAAGCAAAGTTGTAGGGAATGCTTTTTTCCCAAGTTGTGTCCCGTGAACTCCATCATGGTTGGCTTATATGCTGGACGTTAGAAAAGCCTATATTTCTAGCCATTTAAGCCCTAGGGTTTCTTTCTTAGGCCATTACTTCAAAACCTTTTTTACACTGTTTAAATGCGGACAACCAGACCATATTGTTGTTTTAAACGTCCAATCAGCTTGAAAAATGGCCATGGCTCAACCACCCAAAAATTCACGGACCATAGGCTTGTAGGGTTGATAGTTGATAGTAACACTTTTCATTAGAGCCATCAGATCCTAAATAGGGGCAGGGTTGGCCAGGCTATCTAGACCTTGCCTCGCCAAGTCTCCTTGAATTGACTTAGGCCGAATCTAGAGGCCCATAAGTGGGCAGCCTGTCGGCTTACCTCACCCAGTTCGCCTTAGATGAATTCCAGCCGTGTCTAAAGGTCGATGGATAGTCCTTGGAGTGACTTTTGAGCTAGGCCTAAGATTGAGAATGCACAAAGACCATGGTTCAAAGACTTGGCAACTTTGACCGACTTGTTCGGTCCTGAGTTGAGTCAGGACTCACCCCAATTGGGGTAAAATCGACCCAACTTGTCTGAGGTGCAGTGTCTTAAAATCATTATAAATACTTGATAAGATAGCTTGATTTTATTTTATTTTTTGAGTTAGCGCGCACATCCCACTGTTGGTCACACTTCAATGTAAGCCACCTCTACATTGGTAAACGATACCAGGACCTCAACGTTGAAGCTAGGTTATCTTCACGCAATCTACCACTGTCATGAAGGTGTGGGTGTAAGATTATTGGCTGCATGTTAACTTGTGATTGGGCCCATCGATTGGGTAGTGGGCTGGATTTTTTTTTATGGCTGTAAATGGTGATCTAGGAACAACTAGCATGGCCCACTAGTTCTCTTAATGGTGAAGCATTGTCAGCATGAAGCTCGAGTGTACGGACTCGGATTAGGTGAGGTTGTCAACACCATCCCCACCGGTAGTGCTGTGGTGTATTGGGTGCTGTGGCCCTACCATGATGTATTTATTCTATATCCACTCTCTATCAGTTTTTCTAAGACATTTTAGTGAATACAACAAAAAATGAAGCAAATCCAAAGATCAAGTGGACCACACCATAAGAAACAATGGGAATAATAATACCCACAGTTGAAGCCTTCTTATAGTCTACCTAAATGTTCATCTGCCATCCAAACTGTTGATAAGCTCCCACAGTCCTGCGTGAAGTGAAAACACAAATTTCAGCGAGATTTTCTCATGATATCCCCCATATTAGCCCAGTTGGAAAACTTTTTGGCATTTCAACAGCAGGTCTAAGGATCGCGTGCTAGGGAGACACACTAACCCTACTGGTGGGTGCATTATGTGACTAACGATGTGGGCTGCCCAGAGTCGGTGTCAGTGCAGTGCATGACTGAAAAAAAAAAAAGAAGCTTTTAGCCCTTAAGAATATTTTAATGGTGGGCATTCAATCACCACTATTTCTTTGGGTGTGGTCTGTTTGAGCTTCAATCTACTTCGTTTTTGGGTTTATTCTCTCAAATGAAAAAAAATGATGGACGGCCGTAGATATAGAACAAATATACCAAGGTGGCCCCACAGCGCCCAATACATCCCATCACTGCCGCGACGGGTGGTGTACGCAACACCACCTGATCCGCGTCCCCAGTAATGTAAACGCAAGTCCATTTTGACGAACAAAGCTGATATTTTGAAATTATCACGATAGTTTCATTAAATGATATTACGGTGGTTCGATAATATCAGGCACATTCAAAATCTCTCAAGAGTTTAATTTTTGCAAATTGGATAAAACTTGAGAGAAAATTTCATTTTGAAGTTAAAAGAATTCAATTCACACATTTATATTTAGTAATTAATAAAAATATTGTTAATTATTTAATTTTGAGCGAGATTTTCCCATAATATCATGAGAAAAACAAATCTGAAAATCGCCCGAGACGTTCCCGGCCAAGAAATTGCCGAGAAGGAGATACATCACAGGACACGTCCGTAAATTTCGCCATTTCAGGTGTATTTTTCATTCTCCGTTTTGCCTCTGCAGCAACTCATGATTCTGCGTGTGTCGCTGCCCACTGGGGTCCACATACTAAGTATTCTAATGATCGGAACCGTCCATGATGTGGACCGTATTCATTTAAAGGAGATGTAAGAAGCCTATTCTGAAATCATTATTTTGATAATCTCCAAATGTAGATGAATTTAGACGACTGAAACGAATGTTAATCAAGGGATCAAAATCAACTGTAGAATTCAAAGGACAAGGATCATTATTTAATTATAATTATTATATAATTTCTTATTTATATTCCTAATAAAAAAATGGACGGTTGAAATCATCTGAATATGTCATATGTGGGCCCCAGTAGGTGACAACACACGATGGATACCTATTCCGCGATGGAGGCGTCCACGAAGCTTTCATGATGAAGGCGTGCCCGAGTCATAATTTTTAGCACATGACCTCATGGATCGTGTGACTCAGATCAGACCATGAGATGAATTAATTAAGAGAAATTCTCTATTGCTCTCAAGACCTCCGTAAGTTATGGTGCTCCTAATTTCATTGGTACATTTAGATAGTCCAATCCATTGATCTAGACCGTTCATTAGGTTCAAAACATATTTCATGGCCTATTATGAGAAAATCACAAAAATCAAACAAATATTAACAATTTGACGGTTAAGATCGTTTGTAAAAAATAAATCCAATCAACAATCTGATCCATGTATTGCTTGGGACCCATCATGGATTGCTTACTTACTATTATAAAGAATGGCTTTGTTTTAGGCAAAAATAACATCCCATCCCTTGCTTAGAAAACGGATGGCTATAGAAAATAACAGCTAAAAAAATGATAATTTATTAATTTATTTTTGTATCATAGACTATGAATTGATTTCTGGACTTAATAGACGGTTCAGATCAATCGAGTGAGGTGTCCAATTGAAATGGTACAATTAGGAGCACTATAACTTATAGTGCTCTCAAAGCATTGGATCATTTCTCATTAATTAATTAATTATTATAGAAAAGGAGACTCGTTCTTGTGGTCCAGGGACTATTAAAGTGAATGCTCAGCCCGACAGCTGCACCATGCTTATAGATGATCTGAGCCGTTCAGGAGGTAGGTCGCTGTCTATAAAGAAAAGATCTGTGATAAAAGTATAACCAGCAGAGCTGTGATAAAAATATAACCATTCAATTTGTTGGCAGGAAATGATGAACCGTCTATATTCAAGCTCAGCTTTGTTTATGGTCAGGATTTTCCTACAGAAAAGGTGAAACATCCATGGCCTATTGGTGGTGGGCCATAGCTACTGAAGTGGGTCTTGCACTCACTCACACTCCCCCAACTAGTGGACTACGATTTCACCTGTACACGCCTTTTCCACAAGAGAAGGACGCCGATTGGCTGCTAACAAACTGAGTAAACTCTGTGGGGCCCACTGTAATATATTTGTCTTAATCCACTCCGTCCATCCGTTTTTTTCAGATCATTTTAGGTTGTGAAAACAAAATTGAATCAGATCCAAAGCTTAAGTGGACCACACCACAGGAAAAAGTTGGAATTGAAGACATACCGTCGAAAACTTCCTGGGGGCCACACAATTTTTGGATCAAGCTGTTATTTGTTTTATCCCTTCATCGATGTCTGTATGACCTAATGAACAGGTTGGATAACAGATAAACGTCACTGTACGTCCTAGGAATATTCAACGGTGGACGTCATTATCCACACTGTTTCCTGTGGTGTGGTCTACTTGAGCTTTGGATATACTTTAATCTTACCATCACACCCTAAAATGATCTGATAAAACGGATGGAGGGTGTGGATAAGACATATACATCACGGTGGGCCCCACAGAGTTTACTCAGCACGCTCTACATCACGGTGGCCCCACAAACGCCGAGTTACACAGTGCGCAATCCGCGTCCACTAGAGAAATGATTACACTACAGCTGTACGTGAAAGTTCACGTACAACCATTCATTTCCTCCCAAGATATCATACTTGTAAAATATCTGATCCATGAAAAAGGCAAAGCACACACAATGATGGTTGTCTAGTACGAAAATCAAGCTAATCCAGTCTTTCATTGGCCCCCACCTCTACAATGAGTCATACCATCCTGGTGCGTCCTCCAACAGGATGATCGGTCTGATTTTCCACATGAGTAATCATATTTGTGTGGTCGATATTTTCAACGGATCTGATATTATACATATATGTCGATCTATCTGTAAAATAACGGATGTATAGGAAAGTTCACATACAGCCGATGTATGGGATCACTCTCACAAACGATAATAAATCGCCGAGTACATAGCGCTCCGTGTCTCTATCCTCACCGTTTCAACGCCTCACCAGCGCGCACTCCTGCAGCGTCAAAAAAAAAATCCTCACTCGACACCTCCCCGTCAAAAACCCGTCAGTTATTCGGCCAGCAGCGTCAAGGCCCGAAAATTCCTACGACACAGAAAAAGCTTGCATTTCTTTTCTACATAAAAAAACGCCGTTTCGTTTTCACGGAAGCTTCTTGCACACGCATCCGCCTTTCCGTCGTCAAAGTCAAACGTGGAGCCGTTAAAATCCAACGGCGGGGATTCATTTCGATGCGCCGTTAGTGTCCTGTCAAGTAGCGGAACGGAAAAGGCCGGTGGGGGGGAGCTTTTTGGGGGGGTTTCTGAAGCCGATTCAATTTGAGTTTGGAATCCGGAATTCTTGTGAGAAAAGGAAGAAGAAAACCGGTTCTTGAAGAGAAGGATCGAATCGGAAGGCTAGCTATTTCTGCTCTTGAAGTTCCAGGTCGAGGAATTCAAAGGTAGATCTGTAGTTTCTCTTCCTCTCTGTGCTATTTTTGGAATTTCTGAAAATCTCGTCTTTTTTCTTAAAAATCTGGATTTCGTTTTGAGTTTTCCTTCTCTTCTCTCTATTTCTGTGGAGATTTTAGCAAAAAACTGTTATTTCGTCTCGAGATCTCGTTTCATTTTCTCGATTAGTTGAAAATCTCGCGTCTGGATCTCATCTGAGGAGACCGTTGTCTCTCCTCGCATCTGATCTCTGAAGACTTTCGATTAGCTGTGGTTGGTGCGCAGGTTAGCGGATTTACCCGCTCCAGCGTCCGTTAGCATTTCCCGTTGAGGTTTATTGCCAGCTGACGGCCTTGGCTGACAGCGTGCCGAGATTAACGGGTCAGAAGGGCATATCTGAACTGACGACTCTAATCTGGTTTTGGAGATTCATGTTGTCTTGACTTGGCATCCTGTCCACCCGGCGCACGTTAGATGTTATCCTAGTTATTTTCATGCTTTATTTGTTTTTCTTTTCATTTCTTCTTTTGTTTATATATGAATATTCTCATTTTGCAGCATTTCTGGTTATTTTCTTGATGGGTGTCTGAAGGTTTGATGCGAATAATCATTAACTGATCCTGGCCGTTGAATTCAAACCCAGGTATGGGACTTTGGCTATATTGCTATAAAAAATTTCCAAGCTTTGCTGTCCAGTTTTCTGCCTGTTGAAGAATTGCTTGTGTGCAGTGGGGCTGACTGACTATAGTGTGCGTTATCCACCGTTTATTGACGTTGGGGACTGTCGGTTGTACATGTGTTAATCCAGACCGTTCCATTCGTGGGTTCGCTTGTGGATGTAGCAGAACCTTAAAACCATGCTGATCAGGTGATCCTAACTGTTTGATGAATCACAGTCAAACGGACGTTTGAAAAATAAACTGTTAAGATTCTGATCGGTGTGATTTTTTGGTCCATGTATGTAGGATTAAAGAAATTGGTCACCGTCTTTGACTTGGAGGTCAGATGGTTAAGATCGTCTGATCGATGTGATTTTTTTGGGCTATGCCCCATTTGTATTGTGGTCTACAATTCGGGTCTGGATTTACTCGCAACCCCCATTAGAGCTTAAAGTATTCTGATCTTTGTAAAAGTAAAAAGGAAAATTTCTGTCTTCCTTTTTAGATTTCTTGGAGGGGTTTGTAAGAAATGGTTCTTTGAAATTTGCTTTGTGTGCAGCTTAGCAGTTTCAACGTGAATGATTAAAGCATCCGTGGAACTTCCGTAGTTGTTTGTGGGCTAACGAGCGTGGTGTGATCTGTGACCTGTCCGTTTGTTTAGTGGGTTTGATGTCGTTCCGTAGCATTGTTCGTGATGTGAGAGATGGATTTGGGAGCTTATCAAGGCGTGGTTTTGAAGTGAGGTTGTCAGGACATCACAGAGGGAAGTCGCAGGGAGCGGTGTATGAGTTGCATGACCAGCCTCTGCTCATCCAACAGAGTTGTTGGGCGAACCTTCCACCAGAATTACTCCGCGATGTGATTAAGAGGCTGGAAGCGAACGAAAGTACCTGGCCTGCTCGCAAGCATGTTGTTGCCTGCGCTGCTGTTTGTAGGTCATGGAGGGAAATGTGCAAGGAAATCGTGAGAGGCCCAGAGTTCTGTGGGAAACTTACTTTTCCCGTCTCCCTGAAGCAGGTGGTCTTGTTGTGGTATTTGCATCTATTTGTCTGTTTTTCATTAAAGAAAGAAATGTTATATGACCATTAAAAAAAAAAAAAAAACTTATATGTGAAATTTCTCATTCTTTTGATGAATAAAATGTTATATGAGATCGGGAGGGTTACTTATGAACTCTTGTTTCTGACATTTATAGCCAGGGCCTCGGGATGGTACTATTCAATGCTTTATCAAGAGGGATAAAGCAAATCTAACCTATCGGCTATTCTTATGTCTTAGCCCAGGTAAACTTCCTTACCTTACAGCTTTGTCGCAAATTATGATGCTATTGCTACCAGTTCTTGAAGTCATTGGTGGTGGTTTTCAACATGCTTAAGTACAACTGCATGAATGTTTCTTATTAGCATTACTTGTTGCTATGCTTTCCATGTCGAGTGGCGTCGGTAATGTTGCATATGGTCGCATGCTACTCCATGATAAGTTCTGTTTTATATGGTTTTCTTTCGCATGGGTTAATCTAATAATAGGATTTGTCTTCCTTTGTGAGGAAAAAAACTTTTCAAACAATTGACATTTATTAGTTGTGTGAAGAATATACTGCAGAAGTGTTCTAAAATTTAAATTGGCATAATGATTGTAGAACATCCTAGAACTGAGTCAGTGCAAGTCTATCCTCATAAAAGAAAAACTCCGTCTTCTTCTTCTCAGGGTCCTGTACTTTTGTTGGCCATTTCTGAAACTAATTCATTTGCTAGTCTTTTACCTCTAGGTCATCTGTATGACAAATGGAGGTATAACCGGCACAAGAGCTAGTAAATACTTTTAGGTTTGCATTGCAAAGAATGCATCAAGTCAGCAACATATTTGTTAAATGTGCCAAAGAAGAACACCCCCAGTTTGCAATGATGTATTAATATTTCTTGTTCCTTGCATGCTATACTGGTTGTGACACCAAGCTCTCTCTCTCTCTCTCTCATCTCTCATCATCTGAATGCCAATGGAACTATATATGCTATCACCGTTATGATTGGATGTCTGTGTCACCTCCAGACTGATCTCATCCAACTTGCTATAAAATCTGTAACATTGATGTCTAGGATTTGAACTTCATTCTTACCTATTAAAAAAAAAAAAGACGACAAGAAAAGAAAACGACCAAGACCATCCCATATTATCAAGGACGAAAAACTTAGTAAAACGACCAAGACCATCCCATATTATCAAGGAAAAAAAACTTAGTATTGGGCACCGAATGTACTGACTCCTCACCCCTAAAAATAGATTCAACTGGCTGCTTCAGGCAAGTAAAGCGATTTGACGTGATTTTCTATGAAAAAAGAATTAATGCATAGGAAAGTAATAAAAAATTATCTAAAATCTATGGAAACTAATAGAAATCTTTGGCTTTGTTTTTTACGACCGACTTTGGTGCGCATTGGGCACATGGGTGCTAATGTGCCTGATGCTTTAAGATGCATAGATGGCCATATCATTGATGTGGATTGTTATTTTGGTTTGCCCACTTTTCGTGGTTTGTGATGACAAATTCACATTGATTAGAGAACTCTACCATCTGACCAATGTAAAACAAAAACAGATGATATGGGTTAAACGAATTATGATCAATATGAAAGTTATTTTGATAGAGTTTGCTTTAGATAACATATGACTCCAAGGGATCATTTTGATTAGATGACTGTAACCACATGACCATCACATACATTGCTTGAAAAACTCATGTTCATTAGAAGAGTGGCGGTTGTTTCCAAGGTTAGCATCCTCCAATCAATTTGAGTGCAAGGAATAGTTCATTTGATAGAGTTCACTTTGGATAACATATGACTCCAAGTAACTATTTTGATTAGATGACCACAAGCATCATCCCACTGTGGCTTGGAAAACTCCATCGCAAGGTATTCAATAATGGTAACGGCCAGCGCAACGACCAGCCGCCATGATGTTCTTTTAAAAAAAATGAAAAAATGTGAAAAACTATTAGAAAAATTCAAATAAAATGAGAGGATTCCAAATATGTATTTTTTTCTGATTTTGAACATGTTTATGATGTTGTAACGGTCAATATTTAGTAAGAATGTTGTATTGGGCTGGCTGATGATATTGTTAACTTGAGAGAATTAGAATGACTGCAAAACCCTTATATTTAACTTTCTAAGTATCTGATATTAATGATTCAATATAAAAAAGATTATGTGGGCATGAATCTAATGATGAGACAATTATGTTATCTTTATATAACCATTTTATCACAAACAACTAATAGTATAGCTGTATGGGTCCAAGATATAAATGTATAATGCTAAAAAACCATTATCTTAAACAAATACAAACTAGAAATCAAAATTGAAATTTGGATAAAAAGTGTCAGACTAATTTGGGACAACTCGAATGCTCCCAAAATGGGCTGGAATTCATACAATTTGTGGGATTCATCTTACTAATGCATATCCCAACCATTTGACACCATTTCCCTTGAGATATTTAAGGAAAAAATTAAAAATTAAATTTGGATGAATGGTGTCAGGTTGATTTGGGACACTCGAATGCCTCCGAGACGGGACTAATTTGGGACCACTCGAATGCTCTCAAAATGGGCCGAAATTCATACAATCAGTGGGATTCATCTTACTATTGCATATCTTAACCATTTGACACCATTTCCCTCAAGATATTCAAGGAAAAAAAATTAAAAATTAAATTTGGATGAATGGTGTCAGGTCGATTTGGGACACTCGAATGCCTCCGAGACGGGACTAATTTGGGACCACTCGAATGCTCTCAAAATGGGCCGAAATTCATACAATCAGTGGGATTCATCTTACTATTGCATATCTTAACCATTTGACACCATTTCCCTCAAGATATTCAAGGAAAAAAAATTAAAAATTAAATTAGGATGAATGGTGTCAGGTCGATTTGGGACACTCAAATGCCTCCAAAATGGGCCAAAATTCATGTAGTCCATGGGACTCATCCCACGAATGCATATGCTTAAGCATTTGACATCATCTCTCAAGAAATTTGTGGAAAAATTGTAAGTTAAATTCGAATGAATAGTGTCGAGCCGATTTAGGACAACTCGAATGTCCCTAAAATGGGCCAAAATTCATGCAATCTGTGTGATTCATCGAACTAATGCTTATCCCTAAAAAAAATGTTTATCCCTAAGCATTTGACATCATTCCTCTTAAGATATTCAAGGACAAAATAAAAAAATAAATTTGGATGAATAATGTTTGCCTAATTTAGGACCACTGGAATGCCCCCCAAAATAGTCGAAATTCATGTAGTCCATGGGATTCATCTCTCTAATGCATGCCCCTAACCATTTGAGATCATTTTCTTGAAAATTTTGAGGAAAAAAATTAAATTCGGAGGAATAGTGTCGGGCTGATTTTGGATCACTTGAATGCCCCCAAAACAATCTGAAATTCATGCAATCTGTGGAACACATCCCACTAATGCATATATCTCCACCATTTGACACCAATTCACTCAAGAAATTGGAGGAAAATTTTAAAATTAAATTCAGATGACTTGTGTTGGGCCGATTTGGGCTACTCAAATGCCTTAAAAATGGGTCGAAATTCATGTAATCCATTGGATTCATCCCACTAATGTATATCTCTAAGCATTTAACATCATTACTCTTGAGAAATTTGGGGAAAAAGTAAAAAGAATCTGTTACTATTCATCCCAAAGATGACATGAAATTACCAAAGCTCTATACATGTATGTAAATAATCTACACTTGAAAATATTTTATAAAAATATATTTTTTTTAAATTGCCGGAAATTATATAAAAATGAAAAAAATACAAAAAAAAAAGGAAAAGGAAAAATTATACGTACATGGTAAAATCGAACACAAATTTAGCAAGATTTGGTTGATCTGGTAATGTAGTGTTAAATCACTAAATTTGCAGTGATAAAAAGCAATAATATGATTTTTTTTATTTGATTGATTTTCTTAAAATTTTTACCTGGATCTTCCATTCCTTGAAAATGGTTTTTATGTTTTAATATTAAAAAATTGCACAATTCTAGTCGAAAATGGGTTAAGAACAGTTCCAAGTAAAAATCTCAAAAAGTGGAGGGAAGATTTGGGGGGGGGGGGGCTTATAGGTTATTGTGCAGTGTCATAATGGACCCTTACAGGCCTGAACGACCATTACAGACCCGTTATACTCTGAAATTTCTGACACGGGCCATTACGACCTCGTATCACATGACGGCCCATGCTGTGTCTGTTACCTAATTGTTTTTGTATACCTTTCTTCACCACCACCATCATCATCATCTAAGCTATATCCCAATTAATTGGGTCTTTTAAATGAATCCTGTTCTGCCATTCCACTCTTTCAACCAGACCGTCAAATTTCAATTAGACCATAGGTCATCAACAAGGTATTAAAAAATGGTTGTGTAGTGGATGGTCCTGGCCTTTGTGTTATGGGGTCATAAATCATAACAGCCTATTACAGAAAAATCAAACCGTAATGGCCGTTATGGCTCTGTTATGGTTTCGCTTCTATATGCTTCCAAAACAAGGATTGTTTTCAGTTTTTCACTATTTCTCTAGTTTTTTGAAATTTTTGCCATTTTATCCCATTTCGACTAGATTTGTGTAATCCTTGAAGATTAAAACACAAGATTTAGGACCCTTACAGGCCTGAACGACCATTACAGACCCGTTATACTCTGAAATTTCTGACACAGGCCATTACGACCTCGTATCACATAACGGCCCATGCTGTGTCTGTTACCTAATTGTTTTTGTATACCTTTCTCCACCACCACCATCATCATCATCTAAGCTATATCCCAATTAATTGGGTCTTTTAAATGAATCCTGTTCTGCCATTCCACTCTTTCAACCAGACCTTCAAATTTCAATTAGACCATAGGTCATCAACAAGGTATTAAAAAATGGTTGTGTAGTGGATGGTCCTGGCCTTTGTGTTATGGGGTCATAAATCATAACAGCCTATTACAGAAAAATCAAACCGTAATGGCCGTTATGGCTCTGTTATGGTTTCGCTTCTATATGCTTCCAAAACAAGGATTGTTTTCAGTTTTTCACTATTTCTCTAGTTTTTTGAAATTTTTGCCTTTTTATCCCATTTCGACTAGATTTGTGTAATCCTTGAAGATTAAAACACAAGATTTAGGTAGTTTCTGAAGAATCGAAGATCCATGGCTGAATTTAGGGAATATTGAAAAAATTGGTAAAAATTCTTTTCTTTTTTCCTTGTTACAGATATGTATTGATTCAACATTAGATCTGTGTTTGTATAATTTGTCATTTTTTTTTGTATTTTTTCTGTTTTTATATAATTTCCAGCAATATTCTTTTTAAATTTTTTCAAAATATACTGAGTGTAGATTGTTCAAGTGCATGTATTTAGATCTACACATGCATGTGCTAAATCAGTGTTTTCATCTTCTTTTTTTTTTTTGTAATTCACGATCGTTTTTGGAATGAATAGTACCTGATTTATTTTTTAGTTTCTTCTCAAATTTCTTGGGGGGAAATAATATCAAATGCTTAGGGATATGCGTTAGTAGGATGAATCCTTTAGGTTGCATAAATTTTGACCCATTTTAGAGGCATTCAAGTGCTCCTAAATTGGACTGACGTTATTCATCTGAATTTAATTAAAATTTTTTTTATATCAAATCTCTTGAGATAAATGGTGTCAAATGGTTAGGGATATGCATTGGTGGGATGAGTTCCACGGATTTTGCATGAATTTCAGTCCTTTTGGGGGCATTCGAGTGGTCCTAAGTCCGTCTGACACCATTCATCTGAATTTAATTTTTTATTTTTTTTTTCTCAAATTTCTTGAAGTAAATGGTGTTAAATGGTTAGAGATATGCATGAGTAAGATGAGCTCCATAGGTTGCATTAATTTAGGGTAGTTTTGGGGCATTTGGGTGGTCCTGAATCAGCCTGACACTATTTGTCCAAATTTAATTTTTTCCTCAATTTCTTGAAAGAAATAGTGTCAAATGGTTAGGGATACACATTAGTGAGATGAGTTCCTTAGATTGCATAAATTTCAGGCCATTTTGGGAGCATTCGAGTGAATCTTAAATCTCCCTGACACTATTTATTTTAATTTTTAATCTTTTCATCAAATTTTTGGTAGGAAATGGTGTAAAATGGTTATGTAAATATAAATATATAATTGTCTTATCATTAGATTCATGCTCATATCATTGTTTTATATTGAAATGTTAATATTAGATATCTAGAAAATTAAATATAGGAATTTTGAACTCAGTCTGAGCTTCCTAAGTTTTATAAAATCACTAGGCAGCCTGAGACAGCATTTTTACCAAAGAATTGCCCATTACACCATAAACATGTTCAAAACCAAAAAAAGAATACATATTTGGAATCCTCTTTCTTTTTTTTTTTTTTTGTTTTTTTTGTTTTTTGTATATTTTCCAGTAGTTTTTTCAGATTTTTTCTTAAGAAAGAAAAAATTGATTGTATCTGGGCTGTAACTGTCCATAACATAATGGTTTAATGGCCTGCTGTTATGCCAGCCGCTGCCGTTATTGGATACCTCGGTCATCAACTGTTTTGTTACTACCTTCATCCATGCCCTTTTTGGCCCCTTTTAGAGCAGTAACTACCATCATGAATCTCTGGCTTGGAAAACTAAGGGCTATTAAAATGGTGGCCATTGTTTCCAAGGTTATCCTCCTCCAATCTATATGAGTCGCCCATGAAAACGTGGATGAAACTAATCTACAGTCCCAAGGGGTGATTTGACAATCCATGTGTTACAAGACGAGTCAAACCAAGTGGGGAATGAGTTGGGGTAACTCTTGTAGAGATGGTGCAACCTGGACATATTCCAGCCGAAATTGATATGACTTGGTCAAAACCAATTTGTGTTGGACAATATTTAAAACCATGAGGGTTGGGCAGTCCTAGCCTCCTTGAAGGTATGATGGGATTGCTCAATATATAGGGATCCCACAGAGAGGTTCTCCATGAGCATAGGGAAACTTAGGAGCACCAAAATTCTTTATTTGATTGCTGCTGGTTAGTGTTTTAAATAGCAAAATAGCAGGTAGCATAGCGTTCACCCCCCTGAAGTGTGAGTGCTATGTAGATTACGCTACATGCTACTTCTAGATTTTGTTAAGGTTGTGCTTGGTTGCTTCAATTTCATGTTATTTTGTACCAAATTAGACTGATTAATAATGAAATTTCATGATATTTGGTGCAACCTAAACTAATAGGAAAGGGCAATGATTAAGTATAAGGTAAAGAAAGAGCAATGGAACTGATTTAATATTGTTAGTCGTATTATTTTTACTAGAAGCATTGAAAAGATCAACAATTTTTTTTTTTAATATTGAAAATAGAAAAAAATGTAACAAATCATTGAAAACATTAATTGATTTTAATGTTGTAGTGAAAAATTACTTGTACCGTGAGCTACGTAGCATGTAGCACATGCAAATTATCATGTAGCATAGGTTACAGTCGACATAAACTATTTTCATGAGCTTCATAATGTTAAGGCTAAAGCTACACTATGTAGTGTAAGCTATTTAAAACACTGGTACTATTTCTGTGGAACCTTCTTCCCATCTCTATATATTCTCCATAAGATCCAGAGGATCACATTTCAAGCGCATTTTTACTATTTGAGACTTTTCTTCCACCTAGAAGAACCTGAGAATACAAGAGATTTTTTTCCCCCTGGAAGTGGAGCTGTGGATCTACATCACTTTTTCCAGGCATCCTTATTCCATGCCATTCTAAGGGAAGTCAAGATAAAAGTTACAAACTTATTAACCTGAGGTAGATTGATTTCCATTTTACAATTGGAATTAGATTCGAACATGGCTACTATTGATGTATCGTTGATGTTGAAGTCTGTGTATTTGCAGTGATGCATACTGTATGTAAAGAATGGAGGTATTGAGTTGCCTAGGTGTGTAACAAGATTATTAAAAATATGCCTGTATGGGCCCGATGCAGGGGTGATAAAACCCGGTACACAGAATTAGGCTAGTCATCAGGTAGGCCACCCGTACATGTTATAAATAAAATTGTCAGTGGTCCACATTCAACTTACATGTGTGGGCTGCCAGATGAGTTGTGCTTCCTTACCTTGTTATGTGGTCATCTTCACAGTTGGGCCTACCTTATGCACCACTCAGATGGATGTTCTAACCACTTGCCAGGATCCAAGAATGAGGTGGTGTTTACCTATTTGTTCTTTTTGATGAAACCTTTTCTATATTCTGACTTCACGGTAGTGCTTTGTGCGTGGCTTCATGTTAATTCTACGGTCCAGCCATTTATGTCACGTTTCGAAGGTTTTAGATTTGTATGATGAATGGTTGTGTTGAATATGTTCATGTGATGTTACTGATTGCATTTTCTTTGAGTTTTTATATGATGAACATGTTTTGACATGAAGATAAATTGTGAAATGCTTGAAATGTCTGTTCGCATGGGAAAAGTGGAACTTCCACAAAAGCGAAATTGCCAACTGAGCTTTTGAGCTCATTAGCATCCTTCAGCTCTTACTGTCGTAGTATCTGCCCTTTGGAGTCTCTTGTTATAGGTTTAGGTAATTGCTTTATTTTCAGGCTTCAATGGAAAAGGGGCTAACATTGTTGCTCACTTACCATGACGAACATGCTAAAATGGGTAGAAATTAACCCTTGAGACTTGCCTGCCACATTGTTTAATGCAGTTGCCATTTGTGGCTTCTGTGAGTTTCTGCAGAAAAATGAAGTCATCAAGGGTCATCTCCAGTATGTTTGGTTATGTATGCACCTTTGGTCAATGCACAGATCTGTGTGAAGTCGTGACCTTAATGGTGCAATTTGGTACACGTGGTGATAAGCCATGGCTTGCTGCAAATGTTAGTTCTCAGTGAGAAGGAAACCACAAGCAGGTCATACCGCCTGTGGTTGGGAATGTGGCAATAAGCTGGTGACTGTTGTGGTTTCGTAGTGGAGGTAGTCCTTGCCACTTAAGTTGTGCCACTGTCATGATCTCATCCAATGTTTTAAAGACCAGATCGGAGGATTTCCCTTTTTGTTGGTGACCTGGTCGAAACTGGTCTGGCCGCCCACCAATTAGGTCAAACTGAGGTGTCATAATGATGTCATAATTAAATAAATAACACTAAAAAAATCAGAAAACATAAATGCTGACAGGTTCTGGTCCTGATTGTCTGGATCAAATGATTTGACAGTTGGAGTTTGGACTGGAAAGTCTGTGTGACATGGTGTTCCATTCCAGAAGAAAAGAAGAAGAAACGTTCAATTGTACTGAGATTACAGTTCCTGTCCAAACTGGTCTGACTGTCCAATCTTGTCTGTGTTTAAAGCATCTGTCTCAGTGACGTGGCGGACAGCCAGTAAGCTGCAGTGGGAGGGCCCTAAGAACAGGCCTGTAGCAGTCTCCATCCACGTGGCGACAAAAATGTTCCTCACTGCAGTCTGCATATGGAAATCTGCTGTAAAAGTAGGTTTTCACCTGTTATAGATTCAAATGCGTGGAAGGCTGCTGTGAAGTATCAACCCAGATGGGGTTTAAATACCCACATGGCAGTGGACACATTTCATGAAGAAGTGTAGGGGAGTCTGAGGACTCTGCAAGAAGTTTTTGGTCTGTGCATTTCATGAAGATTGTTCGTCCTATTACATATGCAAAGCACAAAATGCATATTCATCGAGCTTGGGTTGTGCAGTGGCCTCTAGAGAAGTCATATTCATTTTAATGGCCTCTAGAGAAGTTGTGTTCATTTTAAATTGGCGCATCTTTAACTTGTAGATTTCTGCCCAAACATCACAGCCCATGGCCTTGATCATATTCATACTGAGATCTGATTTATCTAAACAAGTGTTTGTAAATGATGTGCATGCAATCATTATTATTTGTTGGTTACACGCACACAGCACACTTACCCACATCCTCACCTGCATGCAATGCTGCACACCATGCACAGGTGCAGATGGAGGTCCTTGCTAATCCAGTGCTTCATTTTTGTAGCTTTGCTTGTTGAGAATGGTAAGTTTCTCTTGTCTGCAAAGAGAAACCGGAGAACTACTTGTACAGAATACTTGATCTCCATGGATGCTGACAACATATCAAGATCAAGCAGCACGTATATCGGGAAATTAAGGTAATAAGACCTCATATCTACAAGCTTTCTTAATTCCTTTGTACGATTGCATTACCTCCCTGCTTTAATTAAAAACCGTCAGAAGCTAGGAATTCGGTAACGGTGAGAACCGGCATAACGGCCGGCCGTATGACCATTATCACCCCCGTAACGGCCCTGTAAATTATCCACCTTTATTAAGGGAAAAAAAGTATCTGCTTCATATTGGCCTGTTACGGACTTACGGGACCCCCATCGGCTCACTGCAGCCTCGTATTGCCCCGTTACTGGCTCCTGAAGGCATATGACAGCCTCATAACGGCCCGAAATGGCCGTTACAGCCGTTATTGGCATGTTATCGCCCACTTTTTCAGATTGGGTGTTACAGCCCTATTTCGCATAACTGGTCCCATCATTACCATTGTGTAATGGGCCTCACTCTCTTACATAACCGTTTTTTAATACCTTGGTTTCAGAAGATTCTAAGGTGGTGTGTCTCTCAGTGAAGTTGCTTTTTTTTTTTTTTTTTTTCACCATAAAAAAGATGATTGAAGAAGTACGTCACAAAGGACCAGTTTGGATACCACTAAATAAGTTACTTTTTCTACTTACAGCAGTAGAAAAGTAACTTATTTGAGATAAGTTTGCTTTAAGATCAATTGTAAGCAACTTTTTACTTAAAAGTTACCCAATCACTTCTAAGCTACTTCAGGCATAAGTAGCTTAAGTAACTTATGATCCAAATGCTCCCAAGTCCTTCTGATTCTATGTAAGTCATTTTTCACAGGCAGTTTTAACTGATCTTATGTGCTGTTCATTTCTGCTGCTTCTCTCAACAGGTCGAATTTCCTTGGCACAAAATTCATTATCTATGACACCCAGCCTCCATACACTGGGGCACGTGTCCCCCAACCAGGCCGATCAAGCCGTAGATTCTACTCAAAGAAGGTCTCTCCCAAAGTCCCGACTGGCAGCTACAACATTGCCCAGGTAACATATGAGCTGAACGTGCTGGGCACTCGTGGCCCCCGCCGGATGCACTGCACCATGCACTCCATCCCTGCCTCCTCCCTTGATGCTGGCGGCACTGTCCCTGGCCAGCCCGATCTCCTCCCCCGCTCCCTTGAGGACTCATTTGGGAGCATCTCCTTCTCGAAATCCATGGATCATTCCGTTGAATTCAGCAGCTCGAGGTTCTCTGACATAGTTGGAGCTGGGGACGATGATGAGGACGGCAAAGAGAGGCCCTTGGTCCTCCGGAACAAGGCCCCGAGGTGGCACGAGCAGTTGCAGTGCTGGTGTCTGAATTTCCGAGGACGGGTGACAGTTGCTTCAGTCAAGAACTTCCAGCTGATTGCTGCCACACAACCAGCTGCAGGTGCACCAACACCCTCGCAGCCGGCCCCGCCGGAGCATGACAAGGTCATACTGCAGTTTGGCAAGGTTGGGAAGGATATGTTTACTATGGATTATCGGTATCCGCTGTCAGCATTTCAGGCCTTTGCTATCTGCTTGAGTAGCTTCGACACCAAGTTGGCTTGTGAATAGAGAGAAGAATTGAAGGTTAGAAAATAGGTAGGATTGATGATTATATCATTGTCTTCTTACTAATCCCACGAGTGTCCGATCATTTGCCAAACTGGTAAATGTGTGGGGCATCTGATCCATGCATTTGGTGGGCAGCCTGGCCCAAAATACAAGGCTGGTCCTCTCGGTAGGTGGGCCGACTCCATAGAATGTGAATTTAGGGCAGTCTTGCAGACTTTCCATTGTTTCTGTATTCGTGGCTCGCCTAATTCGTTAACCAGCGTAATTTCTGGGCAAGGTCATCGTATAGATGGTGTTGCCCACACGATGCATGGCTTGGATGAAAACACTGCATGTTGGAGGAAGGATTTCTTGTTGTTGTTGTAGTATTTTTCTTAGCACTTTAGTTGTTTCCTTTTTTTTTTTTTTTTTTTTTACATCTGTTCAACTTTTCCTTTTATGGGATTAACATAAACCGTACTTTGAATGGAACCTTTTGTTGCTGATCGTTGCCGTCGCTGTCGCTGTGGCCTGTCCGCCTTTGCAGCAATAGGGCACACAAGGCTCCTTTTGCCAAGTGATCTGGATCTTTCATCAGGTGGGCAATGCTAGAAATAACAGATGGAAAATCTTGTCTGCGGCAATTAACCCCATAGAGATGAGGGGGTCAGAAGTAATGATCAACGGTACATTTATATAATCGGATGGATGGCTAGAAATGTCCGAACAGCGGTAATTCTGTGCGCACCCATGGATTTTAGGGCTGTGAGATGGGTGTTGCACCTGGGGATTGTAGGGCTGCGAGATGAGTGATGTGCATCGCCTGTGTAGCCAAACAGGGCCCTGTGTATGGAAGATGATGGAGCTCAAGCATGGATGATAGATTCAGGTATAGAGTATGGTTTCACTTTGAATACTTTGGGCATTTTGGCTATGTACTTAGAGATGGATACATTTAGACAAACAGGGCTTGTTTAGATTTGGGCAAAAGGTTTTTGAGTTGTGACAAACCATGCATGGCGCCAGCTGTCAAGGCTAGCTATCTGGTCAGGGATATGCTACATTTTGAAGTGCTGGAAGATTGATGGTTGCACATGTGGCACATTAGAAAATGTCATGCGCGACTAGTGCCATTGGCCTCTCAATAAATGTCATAGACCTTGTGTGTACTGTTCCACTAGCCTGCCAGATTTGACTAATCTATTGGCTGAGGTCACATTGTCTATAGCCAGTATATGTCAAAAAGTGCATTGATTCTCATGCACCAGGTGATTGACCGACTCTCGTCCACAAGGGGAATGACAAAACCATGTACATCTATAACTCAGAAATCTAACTTTTTAAGGTTCCCTTGGCTTGGTGGGGATCCACATGAGGTATATGCACAAGGTACCCAAGGGACCCAAATGTTTGCCTTTCTAATAAGTGCATTTGAGAAAGAAGCTTGCTTGAATACATCCATCATATTGCGATTAAGCCTCTAGTTAATGTTTCCAATGATCCAAGCTGTTTATAAATAAAAGCTTTCAATTAGATTATTTCAGCCCTCTGATAATTTGGGTCCTTCGCTTGGAACACAAGTTGTCATGAGAGCCTTTTTGGAGCATTCCCCCATCCAAGGGGAGACATATCAATTGGACCATGGTCATTGAGATAAACCTAAATCCAATGGCTAGATAACAGGTGTTCAACATTCACATCATCCACCAGAGGGTCATCGGATGTTAGGCTACGGGGCAGCCTTTTCCAATACTTAGGTGGGTCACACCCCAAGGTAATATGAGGAAGGGATTAAAGAGAGTTCAAATAACTGTGCACAAATCAAATCAGAGGTCAGAATTTTTCAAACAATCTGATCTTTTGATTGTGACTCAGTGACAGTGGGTTCCACAGTTTAGTCAGCTTAATTTGAATTAATCTCTACAAGTGGACAATCTTTATGTGCTGGTGCATCCTGTGCAATGAGCTGCTTGAGTATCACACAACTCCTCTCACTGAATTTCTCTGCACTAGGCTACTCGTTCCTACGGTAGTATGCGTGCAGCCTGTAAACAGCTATTTGAACACCTACCACTTGGGGTTTAACTCGGGCCTGTTGGGTTCAGTTGACGGTCAACCAATCTCAAGCCAAGATATTGAACACAATTATCTTAAAATTCTGGTTGGGTTGGGTTAGGTTGTGGCGCAGCGTATCCACGGAGCTTCCGGAAATTCTCAACCGAACTTCTTTGAATCCACGAAGGAACAACTTAGAATCCACGAGCAAATAAAGTAAAAACTTAGGATTTTCTTAATATTAATCAAAGATGAATGACATAAAATGAATTTAATTGACTATTTAAAGAGGAAACTAACTCTAGGAAACTCTAAAATGAAAAGAGAAAGAGTTCTAAGCAAGCTAGGAAAGAAATCATCAAAATTCGAAAGTTTTCGTTCAAATTTGCGCGACTCTGCGGAGCCGATCGACTGGTTTGAGGGGGTCGGTCACTCAGCAGTTTGAAACAGTCCAGAGAGCTTGGCTATTTTCCAGCCAAAATTCGGCCGGTTGCAGACAATGTTCGAACAAACATTCGAACAATGGGGCCCCATTCATGTTTAATTCAGTCTGGTCCAACACATATTAAAACATTTTTCATTTCGGACAATTTTTCCAGTTCAAACGATTTCGAACAATTTAGTTTTTTCGTGCAAAAAAATTCTTTAAGCACAATTTTCATAACCAAAACCAACCAATATAAGTAGTTAAGTACATAACCACTATTCCCTATTTTAATTACATCAACTTAAAATTCATATCACATTTGTAAAATCACATCATAATCACATTATTAATATTAATAATATTAAATATTTAAAAATAAAAAAGATTAGAGTATCAGATTCAGACCTTTGGAGCTGGACAAGCAGAGTAGAGTTTGAATTTGGACCGACATGCAGACTGATGAGTAGGATGACTTGACCAGAATCGGATGAGCGAGCACGAGCAGAGAGATGGCCGCAAGGGAGAAAGGATGGGAGGACTAGCTAGAGGAGAAAGGATGGGGGTTAGTTGGTTCGACGGGTAGGGTAGAAAGGATGAGATTGGGAATAATGAGCAGAGTTGCAGAGGTCCTGACCGAAATTGCTAGATAGGCTAGCAGATGGCCGAACAGGCTGTCTTGGTTAGGGTTTCGGTCATTCGTTGAGTAGGGTAAAAAATGGTTAGGGCCGGTTGGGGGGTGGGGGATCGAGTGAAAATGAGTGAGTAAAAAAGGTATTTATATCAATTTCAATGAATCGAATTGAACCAATTCGAATAGGACAACTTCGAACCGGGTTAACGAATCGAATCGAATAGTGGTTTGTTAGTGTTTGGTTTGAAATTTTTTCGAACACCCAAAATCTTGTTCATTCTGATTCAATCCGCTTTTGAACCTGTTGTTTGGTTCATTTTTTTCGATCTAAATGAATCGAACTATTCCGTAATTTCCTATTCGTGTTTAGCTTTAAGTGTGGGCGATTGTCTCTGTACGACCAGGGACACACCTCGATCTCCAGGAAGACATTCAGTCCCTTCCTTGTCAATTCTTAACTTGATCAGCACCATCATCTATTGGTTCATCTTGGGCATCTTCTTTAGTGATGGCTAGATTATCCATTGGTCACCGTGGGCATGTATTTGATAGGTGGCCCGATTGTCCACACTTAAATCAATGATCGGGTCTAGACCGACCGTAGGGATTTGAAACTTTGTTCGGGCCGACACAATTGCTGATCATTGTGGTCTCGAAGGGCCACTTCTCAATGCACTAGCCGTGACCACAGTGGGCTGGGGACGATCTTCAATGGGTTCCTTTCCCTTGGACAATGATGAATCTTGAGCGGGGCTTGTTATAGAGTAAGATTGTGTAGCGTAACTCATAAGCTGTGTCTTTACCCTAGTGGCCAATTGGACGGCCTTATCCAAGGTCAAGACATCTGAACTTGATCCTGAATCGTGAGCCACAATCCGTCGATAAACCGCAGCTACTTGCTTCAGATTTTGACAAGTTATTTCTCATTCCTAAATGCGGGAGCTCTCTCAGATATTCAACTATGGACCGATTTCTTGCCGATAGTTCTGGTATTGTTGGAATAAAACCTGCTCGTAGTCATTAGGGAGGAAGTGGGTCCGTAGAAGGTGCTTCATATGAGGACATGATCCAATGGGCGTCTTTTTCTGTTGGACACGGGTCATCTGAAGTTGTTCCCACTATGTCGATGCTCCGAATTTCAACTTATAGGTGACCAACTTCACTTGCTTTTCTTTTGGCACATCCATGTACTCAAAATACTGCTCTACTTCAGCTAACAAATTAAGGAACTCTTCAATGCATAATAGGCCATTAAAATGGGGAAGTTCAACCTTACCTCGATAATCTCTATTAGCATGATCTGCACATTCATCCCCATAAATAGGATGTCAGACCATGATGTCGCCGACTTCTACGTCACTGGAGCTTGAACCGTCTGGAGTAGCCTTACGATTGGCCACCGGGAGTGCCCTACGAACAACCAGATTGTTCTGTATAGTAATTGTTTGTGGCCGTGCTTCGCCTTGAGCTTGGGGTGGAGCCAAAGACGCCACAATCTGATCGAGAGTTGCTTGCAGCCCTTACATAGTCAACTCATTTGATCGCTGGAGAGCATCGATCCTCTCCGCAAGATATTGGATCCCCTGAGCATCGTCAGTGAGATTGTTGTTGCGGCCTTCACTAGAAGTCATTTTTCCGAGGTTGTTCCTTACTCTGATATCAACTTGGCACAGCGTAGACGGGGTGAGATCGATCACCGTCTCCCTTACAAGGATAAATACTCCAAATTCATGGAGCTTCCAAAAATCATCGACCAGACTTCTTCGAATCCACAGGAGGAACAACTCGAATCCACGAGCAAATAGAGTAAAAACTCAAGATTTTCTTAATATTAATCAAAGATGAATAACATAAAATGAATTTAATCAACTATTTAAAGAGTAGACTAACCCTAGGAAACTTTAAAATGGAAAGAGAGAATTCTAAGCAAACTAGGAAAGAAATCAGCAAAATTCAGAAGTTTTTGTGTAAATTTGCACAACTCCTCAGAATCAATCGATCGGTCTCAGGGGGTCAGCGAACGGTCGTCGTTGAGCGGCGACTAGTCGCCGGCCTTAGGCGATCGGTCGCTCAACTGTCTAAAACAATCCAGAGAGCTCGGCTGTTTTCCAGCCGAAATTCGGCCTGTCACAGGCGAAACATAACCAGTTGCCGGGGGTGTACAACTAGGTTGGCGGAGCCTGTTGACTGGTTGTTTTTCTATCTTTTGGGCGGCCTCTTTTGATTCATCCTTTGGTCATTCTTCACCCACGATCAAAGGACCACCTCGCTACATCAAGTTGGGTTGGGTTGGGTCAGGTTAGATTGAGTTAACACCTACACGGAGTAAACTAATGCATGAAATAAAACATTTAACAATCTAATAATAACAATAAAGTAATATTAACAAAATAGTGTCTACAATAACCATTCATAAACGAATAAAAATTAAAGATGAGAAATGCTCAGACACAATTAGTTGCATGTCTAACTAGCCAGTTGGTGTGCTCAGCACAATCGTGGTGTTTGTATGACATCACCTCCTTCCACCTTGGTAACGCCCTAATAAAAATAGCATGCCTAAAAATTAGGCCAATCCAACAATTAGATGGGACCCGTTTGAACGAATAGGGTGTTTTTTTTTTTTGTTTTCTTTTAATTTTTAATTTTTATATCTATGGTTGTTCATTGTTTTTTTTAGTATGGTCCACTTGATAGTGGAATCGACCTCATTTTTTAGGCATCCAATTTTCATGGTGAGACTACCTTGCTAGATGGGTTAGATGTTAAACAAACACCATGATGGGTTTCACACACAAGACATGTGACGGAAAGAAACCAACAAACGTTTAGATGCACTATTCCAAAGCTAAAAAGAAAAAGTCAAAAAGAGAGGCGTGGGGGAAAAGCAAAGCAAGCTGAAACTTCCTTTAAAAGGGATCAAAAGCCTCTCTCATCATCGATTTTATGCAGCGTGACTCTGCAGGTCTGCTATGTTGTCTTTGCAACATCTACTTCTTCCATCATGTCCATCCCTCGAAGCTAAGGTCCACATGCCAAAATCAATCGCATCCACAACTCAGATGGGCCACACCCTAGGGAAAAGTTGTTATGTGATTCCAACCAATCACCATGATGAAGGGGAAAAAAAAAAAAAAAAGTAGCTTGATCCAAAAGTTATCTAGGTCACACCACGTGAACTTAAATGTTTTAGGCTCAATTTTGCACTGTTTGGCCCATTCGAGTCTTGTATTTGTATTATATTTTGGATTCACAGTAAATATAAGGGTTCTCACCTGATAGACGGAGACATTATTGGCCCTATAGAGCTTGGGTATTTTATAGACAGCAATAAAACAGGTTGCAGATGATTTCAGCCTTTCTAATATGGTAAGTCACCCCTCATGAATATTCAATGAAGAGTCCCTTATGTGAGGGGGTGGAACATGTGTGAGAGATGGAACGTGTGTCAGAGATCCATGTCATTTTTTGTTGCAGATTTCAGTGCAGCATTTGCGGTGGACAAGATGGCCACCTAAGACTGGTGCTCAACTGAGTTCACTCAATGATAAACCGTTTGGATCTGGGTAGAGAACCCTGCAAGGCACAAGGAGCAGCTAGGAGGTGGCTGGAGACCGGCCATTAGTCCTTATATGCTTAAGTCAGATGGGTCTAGCTTTATAAAGAGAAGATAGCTTGTAGGCAGAGTTCTCACATACCTTATGATGGAGGTGGGATCCTCTCTTTATAGCAATCAAAGGAGTGATCGTGGGCCATTGACATGGCCATAATCGTGGGAGTAAGACCCTAGCGGTGGTGCAATCTTCGGAGGGCGTGGTGCACGTCCATAACCATCGGGATCGTGCCCCTGAGTTTCCGCCTACCCGCCTACAGTAATGGCGGAAACAGCTTAGCTCGATCTGATATTAATCACAATCATGGTCGACCTTTAGGTCGGCTCGACCTTGTTAGAGGACAGCTAGTGCCAAGGTTGTCCTTAATACATCCGAAATGGCCATTATCGGGGTCGATGCATTGTCAGCTTGTCTTGTGTCCTCGGCTCGTCTCCTCCCCTTAGCTCGTCGTGCGGGTCGTCACAGTGGTCGAGCCTGAGGACCTCGGCCTAGGCCTATGGGCTTGCGGGTCTTATGCCCTTCGAGGTTAATTAGGATTTTACCTATAACAGAAGCCCCCTTGCTCTCGAGTCTGGCTTGCCCCGCTCAGGAGTAGTCCTGAATAGAAGGGCTGACCTCAATATCCCCGTATTTTGGATGTTACCGTCGCCAGTAGAAGAGGCGGGAAAGTCGCATTTAATGCGTCGGTTTAATTTTTCGAGGCACCATCATACCGGGCGTACGACACGACAACTTTTCTCTGCCTGGGCGAATGGGATAGAGACACGTGGAGGTGATGTGTCGGAAGAGACGTTTCATGTTAAGTTGACCAACGGGAGCACGACAAGTGGCGGGTAGATCGATCGTCGCGTCGATTCGCCTTTCTATGTCACCTCGTGCTAACGCCACTCTTGTGTTGACATGTGGCATTAACACGAGTTTGATGCTGGAAAGGGATGAGTATAAAAGCAACACTTAGCCAATTTTGAGCGGATTCTCCTTTCTTCTTCTGCTCTTTCTCCTTTCTTCTCATTCTCCCTTTGGCCATTGTTGCTATGACTCCACCTGTTGCAAAGCGTCCAGTTCCTCCATTGAATCTGTCCGCCGTGTCCCTAGGTGGGACTCGGTACGTTTAATCTCCTTTGGCCCACTCGCATCCAGTACGTTTAATCTCTTTCCCATTTTCTTCATTTTTTTTTCTTTTTTCATACTTGATGTCGGTGCCGGAGGATGTTAACGACTCTTCCCGGATGATGATTGTTCGGTAGGAATTGATTGGAGAATCCCTCCAATGGGAAGTCCAGTTCAACCTTCGAGTAGCCCCGAATGAGATTCTAGATGACAAGAATCAGTCCTCTTTTGTGTCTGGTGAGATCCCATTTGTCTTCACATTGGAGCGCTGATCTGATAATCCAGCCTCAACCTCTGATCCCGCTGTAGAGTCTGAGTTTGCGGCCGACACCATTAGGTCAAGGGTAACCAAGTCTGACCTGACCCATCTCCGAAGGGAGTACTATATCCCACGCCCATTGGCCTCTGTCTCTCAGGTGAGAGTGATGTTCCTAGTCAACCTCGCGGAGACGAGGTCGCCACATACTCTTCATTTTTCGAGTGTGGTTTCCGACTCCCTCTTCATCTTGCGGTGCGGGAGTATTTATCTGTGGTTAACTTGGCCTTGGGTCAACTTACACCAAACGCTTGGAGGACAATCTTTGGCTGCATCGTCCTTTGACAACAAGTCCATGGGGCCGACGTTACCGCCTCAGAGCTTATAAGTTTGTACCAGCTGAAGAGTCACCCTGGCTCCAAGGGCTGGTGGTATCTGTCACCTCGGTCAAGGAGGGGCTCACCTCTGTTCGGGGGCCTCCCTTCTGCTATCCACAATTGGAAAGAGAAATGGTTCTTTGTGACCAAAGGATGGGAGGCCTCGCGCACCGAGGTTGGATCCTTACAGTTTAGGGTCCTCAACAAATTCTCTTTACTAGGTTGGAGATCAGAACTACCGTGTTTGCTCTTTGTACGCCTCTACTCTGAGCTGATCTGACGAATAACCTCGCTCTTCTGTTTTGGCAGATAAAGGGAAGAGGCCTGCTTTGAGCTCCCTGCTGCGAGGGCGGATTGAGGAGGTCTATCGGCTCGACCTGAGTTTTCGAAGCCCAAAGGTTCTCCTCACCTTCGACTCTCTATCCTCGGCCGACGTGAACTCTAAAGGTAGTTCTTCTTGCAAAGATTTCTTCCAGAGTTGTCTAGTAGTTTGATTTGATCTTGCCTGATCCCCTTGTGTCTCATAAACATGTCAGCTCCCCCATCAAGGCGGAAAATCCTCACCACCCCTGATGAGCTAGAGGAGCTCCGCCTGTCTAAGAAGAAGAGGTACTCCTGAAGCACTCTGAAGGGGGATCAAAGGCCTCCAAGTCAGCTCCTGAGGCTGGGGCTGTAGGGTCAGCCCCCCAACCATCTTCATCTCCGTCGACTGAGGCCGAGGTTCCGACTCCTTCTGCTCCAGTCCCCCCAAGCGCCAACGTGGTGTATCTAACAAACCAACCAGGTTCCAGCCAGGCAGGGACAGGCTCTTCGGGTCTTCCTCCGTCATCCTTGTGTC
Source organism: Liriodendron chinense (assembly GCA_003013855.2). Classification (NCBI taxonomy): domain Eukaryota; kingdom Viridiplantae; phylum Streptophyta; class Magnoliopsida; order Magnoliales; family Magnoliaceae; genus Liriodendron; species Liriodendron chinense. The sequence goes on along the minus strand of ML058489.1, from coordinate 4,143,697 downwards.
GGTCATCTGAGGTTCCTCCTTACTTGTACAAGCTGTGTAAGTGGGCCTACTGAAGCGCCCCGGAGTTCTAGGTGGATGCATTTGGGAAGATGCCTGAGGACGAGCTGATCGAGGCCATGGCGGCTGACGCACTTAGGGTAAGATTGTCGCAATTTTGTTGATCATTTTTCCTCCTTTGCAAAAGTTTCTAACCCCTTCTTTTTATTGATACAACTTACTTTTGAATGACTTGCTTTAAGGGAATCCGCCCACAATTATAGGGGAATTATAACTGGAATGGAGGCATCGCTGGCTTTGACTAAGCAGAAGACGTCTGCTGCCTAGCAGGAGACTTCGGAGAAGGCGGCCCAGCTTGAGGAGTGAGATCGAGAGTTGGCGCCATGCGATCTGAGTTGTAGGCGAAGGAGGATAAGATGGAGAAGCTGACTGCTGAGTTGAACTTGGAGAAAGAGAAGCTCTTCTCAGTCGTCAAGGAGCTCGAGGCGAAGTCAACTCTGGTTGAGGAGATGTTTGAGCTCGGGTACGAGATGTGCCGTTTAGACATCTATGAGCAGCGGCCCGAGTTTGACCTCTCGTTCTTAGACCTCCCATCCGAGGAGGAAGACCAAGCTGGGCCAACCCAGGGGGTGGACGCAACGACCGCTGAAGTGGCTCCACCGACTGGTTCCGTTAATGTTGGGCCCTCGGAGGCTGGCCCCTCTCCCATCGCTTAGGTCTTCGCCCTTTTTGTTAAGTTGTTTTTTGCCCGAGGGGCTTTGAAACTTTTATGTTTTTGTATGGATGATGATTGCCCCTTTTGGGGTTATATATCTTTTGAAATTAAGGCCCTGCTGAGGCTTTTCATTGTTCTTAGCACTTGCGCATTTCTATTCATCACTTGTGCATTTTCATTTGCTATGTTATGATTGAATGCTACTGTGATTGCGACAGTGTGTACCCCCAGCTCTATGGCCTAGCAGTCATCTGCTTGGATTGTCAGAGTGGATTGGGTAATTGGCTTATGAGCTCGTGGCTCCATCTACTGGGGTGACCTTGAAGGTTGTCTTGGCTTGATGGGGTTTAGTCCCCTTTAGCCAGGTTGCACCCTGAGATCGGGTGCGTATGCTTTGATCGTTGTCGACCTGAAGCCCGCTGAATGTCAAGCTCTGGGCCGATTAGCCCTACTCAACTATCTTTCGTGAATACCTTAACATAGAAAAGGAATGGAAGAACATTTTATTAATTCTATTTATTTTGACTTACAAGATTTCCCAAGATTCAGATATTTGTCGTACTATCGAGTTGAACTGATCATCGGTAGTAAGTCTTGAGGTGTTCGGCATTCCACGGGTGAGGGAGAAGTTGGCCTTGCATGTCCTCGAGCTAGTAAGTACTAGGCTGAGTTAAGCTTAGGACCTTGTAGGGACCTTTCGAATTAGGGCTAAATGCACCCGATGTCTTCTCTTTGATTTCTTTAGAAAATTCTCTGAGGACAAGGTCTCCTACCCGAAACCATCGTTTCTTCACTTTTGAGTTATAGTATTTTACAACTCTTCGATGGTAGGCCACGATTCGTGTTTGAGACACATCCCTCACCTCTTCAAGCAAGTCAAGGTCTAATTGCATCTGTCTTTCATTTTCTTTTGGTTGGAACCGATCAGTTCGGTTGGTTGACATCCCAACCTCAACTGGGACCATGACCTCGGCCCCAAACACGAGGGAGAACGATGTTTCTCCCATTGTTGACCGAGCTGTGGTCCGATATGTCCACATCACTTCAGGAAGCTCCTCGGCTCATGTCTCTTTGAGTTCACCGAGCTTTGCCTTCAAATGACCCTTAATGATTTTATTGATAGCTTCTACCTGGCCGTTGGCCTGCGGATGGTGAGGAGAAGAATAAACGTTCTTGATGCCTAACCTCTGGTAGAACTCTCGAAACTTCATATTGTCAAACTGATGTCCGTTGTCAGTGACGATGGTGTGAGGAATTCCGAATCAGCATATGATGGATCTCCAAATGAATTTCGTTGTCTTCTTCTCCACAATGGTGGCCAATGGCTCGGCTTCGACCCATTTTGTGAAGTAATCAATGACGACGATCACATATTTAACCTAACCCTTACTCGTAGGGAGGGGGCTGATGATGTCAACTTCTCATTGTGCAAACGGCCACGGACCGGACATAGGGGTGAACTCTTCTAGGGGCAGGTGAGGAATATGAGTGAATTGATGACATTTGTCGCATTTTTTTTTACCATATCTCTGGCGTCTTTCTGGATGGTCAGCCAATAATATCCCTGTTAGATAACCTTATGTGTGAGTGCCCGGCTCCCAGAGTGGTTGCCATAGCTGCCGAAGTGAACCTCTCTGAGGACATAGTCGGCCTTGTCAGACCTCAAACAACGAAGGCAGGGGAGAGAAAAGCCTTTCTTGTAGAGGACACCATCTATCTTCATGTACCGAGCTGACCTGTATCGAAGTCTCTGAGCTTCTTTCTTATCTTCGATTAGCTCTCCCTCTTGTAAGTAACAAATAATTGGATCCATCCAGGTCGGCTCGGCGTTTACCAGGCAGGCTTCTTTGGCTTCTTCTTGAGCTATACTTCGGTGAGGAAGGAATTCGATGGGAATTGTCCTGGTAAGCTCATCATCGACCGCCGAAGCCAATTTGGCGAGGGAGTCTACATTGGTGTTTTTCACCCTTGGAACTTGCATGATCTCATGATGTTGGAAACGAGCCAGGAGTTCTTGGGCCTTGGCAAGATACGCGATCATTCTCTTCCCTCTTGCCTGGTATTCGGCGGTCACTTGTCCGACCATTAATTGCGAGTCGTTATGCACCTTTAACCTTCGAACTCTGATTGTCGACGTGAGGCGGAGCCCGACCAGGAGGGCCTCATATTCGGCTTCATTGTTTGAGGCTCAAAATTTGAACCTAAGGGCATATTAGACCTTTACTCCATCCGGGGAAGCTAGGATGAGGACCGCTCCGCTGCTTAGAGAATTTGATGATCCATCCACGTGCAGTGTCCACATCAGCTCAGCCACGTGCTGCATGGTTGAGCTTTCCTCCTGCTCTGTCTCCATTGGTCGGGACTCTGGTGCATCCTGATTGTCTTGGGCGCTTAGTGAGCCGGTGAACTCGGCAATGAAGTCGGCAACAGCCTGCCCCTTGATGGCAGTTTTTGGCCGATATTGGATGTCAAATTCACCGAGTTTGATGGTCCACTTCATGAATTGACCCGACATTTTTTGTCTCTAGAGTACCTCCCATAACGGTTAATCTGTCAGCACCACTATCGGGTGCTCTTGAAAATATGGCCTCAGCCGTCTGGCTGAGGTGACTAGGTTAAAGCCAATTTCTCAATGCACGGGTACCTTGTTTCCACGTTGAGGAGCGTTTTGCTAACATAGTAAACTGGTCTTTGTGTTCCTTGGTCATCTCGGATGAAGGCTGAACTGACTACCACTAGTGAGTCCGCAAAGTACAATAGTAGCTCTTCGCCTTGGGCAGGCTTGGATAACAATGGTGGAGATCTGAGGTATGCTTTGAGCTCCTGAAAAGCTCGTTCACATTCTTCTGTCTAAACCATATCTTCGCATCCATGCAACTGTTTGCAAAAGGAAAGACATCTATCTGTAGCTCTGGATATGAATCGGTTGAGAGTCGCAACCCGTCCTGTGAGGTGTTGGATCTCCTTTATAGTAGTGGGTGAGCTCATCTCAACCAAGGCTCGAATATTTTCTAGGTTCGCCTCAGTTCCCCTCTGGTGTACTATGAAGCCGAGGAATTTACCCGAGCTAACCCCGAATGTGCACTTGCTTGGGTTAACTTCATTCGGTACTTCCTCAAGATGCTAAACATAGTTCGGAGGTCTTCTATGTGGTTTTCCCACTTCAGGCTTTTGACAAGCATGTCGTCCACATAGACCTCCATGGACTTTTTAATTTGGTCATCAAACATTTTGTTGACCAGATGTTGGTAGGTGGCCACTACATTTTTTAGTCCAAAGGGCATCACCTTATAGCAATAAAGACCCCGATCCGTGATGAATGTCGTCCTCTGCTTGTCGGGGGCGTACATCCTAATCTGGTTGTATCTTGAGTATGCGTCTATAAAGCTAAGGAGCTCATAACCCGAAGTGGTATCAACGAGCTGATCTATACGGGGCAACGAGAAGCTGTCTTTCTGGCATGCTTTGTTGAGGTCGGTATAATCCACACATACCCATCATTTTTCATTAGCTTTTTTCACCAAGACAATGTTAGCGAGCCAGTCCGGGTACCGTACCTCTTTGATGAAACTGGCCTGAAGCAGCTTGTTCACTTCTTCATTGATCACGACAGATCTTTCGGTGTTGAAGGGGCGGCGCTTCTGACGAGCATGCTTGAAGGTTGGGTCAACATTCAATCGGTGGACTATTACCTCCGGGCTGATCCCTGACATGTCTTGGTGTGACCAAGCAAACACATCAGCATGTTCTTTCAAAAGCGCACTGAGTTCTTCATGAAGCTCGATCCGTAGTTGGGATCCGACCTGGACAACCTTGGTTAGGTCATCGTCCATGGTTGGGATTTCGACCAAGTCCTCGGCGGCTGAGCCTCTTTTCATGGTTTCTTCTCTTAGGTTTAGAGAGGTCGTACGTGTGATCATGGAGACCGTGGAGACCCAACCTTTCCCTCATAGGGTCAGTTCGTAGCATCAGTGAGCCTCTTACCAATTGCCCTTGACAACTTTGATTCCCTCATCACCCGAGAACTTCATAATCAGATGGTAGATGGATATCACGACTTTAAGAGCTCGGAGAATGAGGCGGCTGCTGATTGCGTTGTAGGCGGATGGTGTATTGACGACAAGGAAGTCAACCATGATCATCTTCTGGTTAGGTTCTTCCCCTGTTGTGACCGGGAGGGTCACCCCCCCTTCTGGCATGATGTTGTTTCCTATGGACCCAGTTAATGCCATCTTGATTGTCCTCAAGTGTGATCGGTCGATCTTCATTCTTTCAAAAGTCATAGTGTATAGGATATCCACCGAGCTTTCGTTATTGACCATCATCTTGTGGACCTTTTTTATTGGCGACGACCAATGAAACCATGAGCGAATCATCGTGGGGATGGAGGATTCCTCGATCATCCTCCTCAATGAAGGTGATCACACGAGAGTTGACCTTAGCTATCTTCAAAGGTCGGCTCGTAATATTCATGGAGAGCCCCAACTCGAATGTTCTGACCTATCTTCCGTACGCCTTTCGAGCATTGCCGGAGTCTCCACCAGTTGGCCTGCCAAAAATTGTGTAGATTTCTTTCAAAATTGTGTAGATTTCTTTCACAGGGTTCTTGTCGATCTGTTCTTCGGGTGAATCATTCCGAGCTGCTGTCCTTTGGTCGTCTTGACGCTGGGCGACATACTCTCTCAAGAAACCCTGCTGAATAAGGGTCTCTATTTGTTACTTTAGGTTGAAGCAGTCTACTATATTGTGGCTGTGGTCCTTATGAAAAAGACGGTACTTCGACCTTAACCTCCTATTAGGGCCAGTTTTAATCTTCCTTGGTCGGTTAAACATCTGCTTATCTTTCACTGCCAGGGTACACTTACTCAACGGGCGTGTTCAATAGCGTATAGCGCTCAAAACAGTTAGCCGAGGTTTTGGTTCCTCAGGGAGCGCTGCCTCGACTAAGTGATCCTCGGTCGCTTTTATGCCCTTTTGAGTTGGGGTCTTCCTTCCAGTCTTTTCTTTTCGAAGATGACCCTTGCGCGTTGACTAATTCTTCCACATTGATATGCTTTTGGGTTCGATTAAGGAATTCAGCCACAGATTGGGGTGGCTCTTCCCCGACCATCCAGAGGAATTTCTCGTCTTGTAGCCCTCCGACCATTGTGTGTAGCAATACATCCTATGACAAATTTTCAACTTGAATCGCCTCGGCGTTGAATCGCGCGAGGTAATCCTTTAATGATTCATCATCCTTTTGCTTGACTGCGGCAAGATGGGTGGAGTGCTTTCTCATAACGGTACTTCCAATGAACTATGCAAAGTCTCGACTCAACTGAGCAAATGAGCTTATGGACTTCGACTTCAGATTTCTAAACCAGGTCCATGCCGAGCTTGTTAGTGACAGGGGGAAAGTTTTGCACATGATATTGTCGTTTACTCCGAGGAGTTCCATCTGAACCCTTGAAATTCTGTAGGTGTTTCCGCGGGATCTCATATCTCGCTGTACTGCTTAAGCTGGGGAATCTTAAATCCCTTCGGGAGTGGTTCCACTAAGATATCATCTATAAATGGGGATTCATATGAATCAACCAACGTGTCTATGACAACCAGAGCTTGAGCATGTTGTGCCCTCTAGAGATTTCTAATACGCTCTCGGAGCTCTCTTAGCTCGGCTTCTAGTGGATTGATGTTATCGCCTACCCGATGCGGGGCTTGACTAAGACGAGCTAAGCGGCGCTCCTCTAACCTGTGCTACAGGTCATTCGCAGGCAGGTCGGCGGTGGATCGGGCTCTTATCGCAGTCGCCCAACTATTGGCTTCATCTTCCAAGGCACGATCCTGGGCCTAATCTGGGTAAGACATCTGTGGTTGATTGGCTCATGAAGGCGAGCCAGCCCTCAAGGCCTCGCCGACCCCTTGAACCGGTGGCAGTGGCAGAACAATGCTAGCCAGAATGTTCTTGATTTCGTCCAGTTGCTGGGCAACATCTTCGAATCGTTGAGTTACTCCTCCGAACTGCTGAGTCACCCCACCCAGTTGCTCTTCGAGAGTGGACAGTCTGGCCCCTCGATTACGGGACCTTTGACGTCCAATCTGCTAAGCAGAGCGTTGGGATGAGCCCTTGATTCGTAGGGCAAGTGTCTTTGGAATGTGTTCATCATCATCAAACTGGGGGGCATGAGATTGTCTGGCCCCTACTGCCCCCTTTCCTTTGTTCCTTCTTCCTCCTCTAGCCATGGAAGACTTTAGACAAAGAGGCTTTTGAGACTAGAAGGAAAGGGGAATTCTTTGGGATTTTTGAATGAGAACACGACTTGAATTGTCAAAATTCTGACAGACAGCACCAACTGTTGTTGCAGACTTTTGAGTGGCAGATGCAATGGACAAGATGGCCACCTAAGATTGGTGCCCAACTGGGTTCACTTAATGATGAACCGTTTGGATCTGAGCAGAGAACCTGTTGAGCTCTTAATTGTGCATATTCTAACCCCAATTCATCACTCAGTATGCAAGGTTTTCATGATTTATTGACTAATCTAATGTATGGAATTGTGATTGTAGGGATGAGAGAGAGGAATCATCAATTGAAGACTTAAAGACACTATTTAGAAGCAAAGAAGATCAAGGGACTAAGTGTCGAAGGATGAAAGAAAGAAGTCAGAGAAAAGAAGAAAGAAAGTAGAAAAACATGCTCAAGACCGGTCGTACTGACCGGTCGTCCAAAGCCTAAGACCGGTCGTCCGACCGGTCCGATCACTCAACAGAGGAGCTCAGCGACCATAGTTCACTGGGCAGTCCAAGACCGGTCGTTCACCACTCAAACCGGTCGTGCGATCGGTCCTTGAATTAATTTTCTGGGTTTGAAAATTCCGTAAACTCTCTGGACATATTTTTCACTTTTGCGACCGGTAGTGCGACCGGTCGTAAAGTAGCTCAGACCGGTCGTGCGACCGGTCGTCTGCGTAATGAAGTGTGTTCTACAAGTTTCGATTTTCTTTGCGCACTGTGTAAGCTTACGCAATTTTTGAAAGACTACGGAGCCTCCCCACTATAAAAGGACACCTAGGGATCGTTCCTAGGGTATCTTAGAAGGGTTTGACCAAGGTGGGAGGCGGCCGAAGTGGATTTCGGAGTTCCACAACTCCTTCTAGTTTGCTTTCTCGTTTTTATATTTTTCTTAGTTGTTTCATGTTTCCTTGGATCATGAACGGCTAAACCTCTTAGCTAGGGCTAAGAGGTGAAGCTTGTAGTGAATCTAAGATGTTTCAATTCGTTTAAGTTAGTTTTAAGATTGGATTTCATGTTTAAGAACAATGGTTTGAAGTTTAATTGAAGTTCTGAGTAGTTTTTCCTAGTCTTATGATGACTCATGGATGTTTGGAGGAAGTACTTGAGTTCTTAATTGTTATGTGTTAGTCTAGACCTGTATGATCTGAGGAATTGGAGTACGCTCTGGTACTATGTCTTCATGTGGGAACTTCCTACTAAAGTTCTACTTTTCTGGATTTCTGTTGTTGGTGGACTGTGTATGTGATTTGAATCAAGTTCAAGTCATGATCTAGTTTTGTCGTATGACAGGATTTAATGATGGTTATGATTGTGATCTTAGCCTATTGGAATTGGGACTGACCTATGCAATTGAGTATGCTCGTCCTAGCTTGCATTGAGTGAATCATATACATTGATCTTACATGTGGAAGATTGTTTGGTTTAACTGCTCTATTATCCGACTAGATAGAACTTAATTTCGATTCTAGTTGAGAAAGTGAGAAACCATAGCGAATTATGCATCTAAGGAGAACTATAAGTGGATCCTTGATGCTCTAGTTATCTTTTCATTATCAGATTTTTCTATTTTATGTTCAAAACCAATTTCACAAACCTCTTAAAATTCTAGTTATTAGGATAGTTGGAATTTTTTACTTTCTTCCCTGTGGATCGACCTCGGTCTTACCGAGATTATTACTACATCGCAGCCTTGCACTTGAGGCGAGCGAACAAGTTTTTGGCGCCGTTGCCGGGGACTTTGACCGTTTTTCACAAAATTTCTGAAAATAATGTCTATTTAGGATTTTTAGGAATAGGACTAACTTAGTTTGTTTTGTTTGATTTTTCTTTCTCAGGGATTTCTAGGAAGCTGAAGAAGACATAAGGATCTCAAGTGCCAAATCAGGTACAATTCCTACACATTGGAAAAAGCAAGATAAGGATAAATTCTTCACTGAGGTGCGAAAATTCCTATGAGATGACCCATACTTATTCAAGTATTGTCCCGATCAAATCATAAGGAGATGTGTGCTAGATGATGAACAACAAATATCATCTCCTTCTATCATTCTCAGGCATGTGGTGGTCACTTTTCGGCTAAAAAGAACACAGCAAAAATTCTGCAATGTGGGTTTTATTGGCTCACTATGTTCAAAGACACACATGAGTTTTGCAAAACATGTGAACCTTGTCAGAAATTGGGAGGAATCTCCCGTAGAAATATGATGCCACTCAATCCCATCTTAATAATTGAAATTTTTTATTGTTGGGGCATCGATTTCATGGGTCCATTCCCATCTTCTTTTGGAAACACATACATCTTACTTGCCGTTGACTATGTATCCAAATGGGTCGAGGCCATCCCTTGCTGGAATAATGACCATAAAATGGTCATTCGCTTCTTAAAAGAGAATATTCTTTTCCGGTTTGGAACACCTCGAGTCATTATAAGTGATGGAGGGTCTCACTTTTGTAACCGCCCATTTGAATCCTTAATGAAGAAATATGGCGTAACACACAAAGTGAGTACTCCCTATCACCCACAAACTAGTGGATAAGCTGAGATATCCAATAGGGAGATTAAACACATTTTAGAGAAAATGGTGAACTCCGATCGCAAGGATTGGTCAATTCGACTTACTGATGCGCTTTGGGCCTACCGTACCGCTTTTAAGACTCCTATTGGAATGTCTCCTTATAGACTTGTTTATGGGAAGGCTTGTTGCTTGCCTGTGGAGTTGGAACATAGTGCATATTGGGCAATTAAGAAGATGAATTTTGATTCTGACAAGGCGAACTCGTTGCGCAAACTCCAATTGAATGAACTTGTAGAAATCCGGAACGAAGCTTATGAGAATGGGAGAATTTATAAGGACATGACGAAGATATTCCATGATAAGAACATTCTTCGTAAGATATTCACGATCAATCAAAAAGTCCTTTTGTATAATTATCACCTACATTTATTTCAGGGAAAATTGAGATCTCGATGGACCGGTCCCTACATTGTGCAAACTGTCTACCCATATGGGACCGTCGAGTTGTTAAATCCACGAAATGGCAACATTTTTAAGGTGAATAGTCAGCGATTAAAGCCGTTCTTTGAGAAGTTTTCCTTAGAAAGTATGTCCATACCTCTGACTGATCCTGTGTATCAGGGTGATTGATCTCCTAGTCTGATAGAGGTATAAAGTAGTTAGGATTAGGAGTTGGTTGCTTATGTTTATTTTTCATAGGTTTGTTAGAAGGAGGAAGAATTCCACTTTTCACTCTCTCAGGTACTCTCATTCCTCACTCCCTTTTATTTTCAAATTGCTCTCATGTTTTGCTCATTGCACATCTTTTACATTGAGGACAATGCAAGATTTGGTTGGGGGGTGTAGGATCACTTGGATGAATCCAACATTTTGTAACATTTCGAGCAATTATGTAGAAATTTTTCATTTTTTCTAAAATTCAAAACTCTTTTGGAAAACTTTGTTTCTATACATTCAAGATAATATGAGCATAAGAGGAGGAGATATGAAGTGTATAAAGTTGTAAGTCTTGAACTTCTCATAGCATACTGGTTTTATATGTGAATTCCCCTAGTTATGTGATTAATAGAATATTCAAACACTTTTACACCTAGTTCACATTACACGATTTTCATGAGTTGAAACGATTATGTGATTTGTGGATTAGCTAGATTTTGATTTAAGGTGTTGAGAAACCAAGCAGGGGTACTTTGTCCACCCTTGTCTATGGGAAAATAATGAAAGATATGGATTTCTAAAAATCCTATCTAATTTAAAAGAAAAAGGAAAAGGAAGGATGAAATTGGGAATGATGGAAAAATGGTGGAAAATTTCGATTAGGGCTACCTACTACCAACCGGGGGATGGTTTACCCGTAATCAAAGCCGAAAATGGGACGTAGTGTGAAAGTCGTCGGAAGGACGGTAAGGCAAATTCCTGTCATTGGCTTGATGTTGCTCTATATACTTTGAGATCTATAGTCTAGATGATCTATGAAGAAGATAATCCTGGAAACTCATGAGATGAACTTTCACAATGCACACTAGGTTGAATTTGTTCAAGTTCTTCTATTTATTAACCAATCAGCAAAAATTTCATTTGGACACTTATTATGTCTTGAGAATTTATGATTTCAACCTCTATCACCTAATTTCTCTGAATCTTACACTTGTGTGTTGTGGAATGTATAGAAAAAGGGTTTCTAAAGGAGAGTTGGATTTTGAAGAAGGGAATTGGTTTCACGCATGTTTTGCTCGGGACTAGCAAAATGCTGGTTGGGGGTGTGTTGAGCTCTTAATTGTGCATATTCTAACCCCAATTCATCACTCAGTATGCAAGGTTTTCATCATTTATAGACTAATCTAATGCATGGAATTGTGATTGTAGGGATGAGAGAGAGGAATCATCAATTGAAGACTTAAAGATACTATTTAGAAGCAAAGAAGATCAAGGGACCAAGTGTCGAAGGATGAAAGAAAGAAGTCAGAGAAAAGAAGAAAGAAAGCAGAAAAACATGCTCAAGACCGGTCGTCCAAAGCCTAAGACCGGTTGTCTGACCGGTCCGATCACTCAACAGAGGAGCTCAGCGACCACAGTTCACTGGACAGTCCAAGACCAGGTCGTACAACCGGTCGTTCACCACTCAGACCGGTCGTGCGATCGGTCCTTGAATTAATTTTTTGGGTTTGAAAATTCCATAAACTCTCTGGACAGATTTTTCACTTTTGCCACCGGTAGTGCGACCGGTCGTACAGTAGCTCAGACCGGTCGTGCGACCGGTCGTCTGCGTAATGAAGTGTGTTCTACAAGCTTCGATTTTCTCTGCGCACTGCGTAAGCTTACGCAATTTCTGGAAGAGTTCGATGCTGCGGAGCCTCCCCACTATAAAATAACACCTAGGGATCGTTCCTAGGGTATCTTAAAAGGATTTGAGCAAGGTGGGAGGCGGCGGAAGTGGATTTCGGAGTTCCACAACTCCTTCTAGTTTGCTTTCTCGTTTTTATGTTTTTCTTAGTTATTTTATGTTTCCTTAGATCATGAACGGCTAAACCTCTTAGCTAGGGCTAAGAGGTGAAGCTTGTAATGAATCTAAGATGTTTCAATTCGTTTAAGTTGGTTTTAAGATTGGATTTCATGTTTAAGAACAATAGTTTGAAGTTTAATTCAAGTTCTAAGTAGTTTTTCTTAGTCTTATGATGACTCATGGATGTTTGAAGGAAGTACTTGAGTTCTTAATTGTTATGTGTTAGTCTAGACCTGTATGATCTGAGGAATTGGAGTACGCTCTGGTACTATGTCTTCATGTGGGAACTTCCTACTAAAGTTCTACTTTTCTGGATTTCTATTGTATGGTAGGACTGTATATGTGATTTGAATCAAGTTCAAGTCATGATCTAGTTTTGTCTTGTGACTAGGATTTAATGATGGTTATGATTGTGATCTTAGCCTATTGGAATTGGGATTGACCTATGCAATTGAGTATGCTCATCCTAGCTTGCATTGAGTGAATCATATACATTGATCTTACATGTGGAAGATTGTTTGGTTTAACTGCTCTATTATCCGACTAGATTTCGATTCTAGTTGAGAAAGTGAGAAACCATAGCGAATTGAGCATCAAGGATTGCTACAAGTGGATCCTTGAATCCCAAGTGCTTTTTATTAATTGATTACTTCAGTTTAGTTTAACATTGCTACTTACATCAATATCCTACAAATCTGGTTGTTAGCTTCTCAATAGAAACTATTGGATGTGTTTGTGGATTCCTACATAAGTCCCTGTGGATCGACATCGGTCTTACCGAGTTTATTACTACATCGCAACCCTACACTTGGGGAAGCGAACAGAACCCTGCATGGCATAAGGAACAGCAAGGAGGTGGTCGGGGACCGGCTGTTAGTCTTCCAATGCTTAAGTTAGATGGGTCTGGCTTTACAAAGAAAAGATAGCTTGTGGGCAGAGTTCTCACATACCTTAGGATGGAGGTGGGAGCCTCTGTTTATAGCCATTGACATGGACATGATCATGGGAGAGAGACCCTAGAGGCGGCGTGATTTTCGGAGGGCATGGCGCACGTCCCTAATTGTTAGGATCATGCCCCTGAGTTTCCGCCTACAGTAATGGCGAAAATGGTTCACCTCGGTCTGATATTAATCACAATTGTGCTGACCTTAAGGTTGGCTCGGCCTTGTCAGAGGACAGCTAGTGCCTAGGTTGTCCTTAATATATCCAAAATGGCCATTATTGAGGACGGCGCATCGTCGACTTGTCCTGTATCCTCGGCTCGTCTCCTCCCCTCAACCCGACGTGCATGTCGTCACAGTGATCGAGCCTGAGGACCTCGGCCTGGGCCTATGAGCCAGCAGGTCTTATGCCCTTCGAGGTCAGCTCGGACTTTACTGATAGCATCATTCATCAAGCAGTGGATAATGTGAAGATGCTATATAGACAAATAATAATGATGGTCTGCCTGATCATGCAGCAAGAACTTGCATGAATCTATTCATCATCTCCGCCTTGATTTTATATTTATATCATGTGTGTTAGTCATAACAAACATATATGTAATGCATATAAGGTTAGGGTTAGGTTGGGTCAAGTTGCTCGGACCTTAATCTAAACTCCATTCAACAAAGGCCAGGTCGAGGGTGGGACTATCACTTTCAACCCAATTCCAACCCAACTTCAACCCAACATGACCCAAAGTGTAGATTGCGCCAATTGGGTTGGAGTTTAACCCTTCTAACACATGTTCTACGTCGACACTGTCTGTCCATCAAATGGACCATCCAATTTTAGGCCTTGGTAGTGTAACAATTATATGATTTTAAATTGTTATACAAAGTAGAGAAGACACTCAAGGTGATCATATGTGGAATCCATGTAAAATTAGAATAATAAAAAAAAAAAAAAAAAACAATGGAGGGAAAATCAGAACCCATGGTTTCTCATTTCCTGAGAATTTTTTGTTATATTTTTCTATTCATATTTACTTATCGTCCATCCAAACACCCCCTAAAAAACCTATAAAGATTCATTTCCCCACCAAAAAAAATGTTAAATAAATTTTCAATGCAAAGAAGAGAGCAATAACTGCTCAAGATGACCATTGGTGAAATCCATGGACACTTGGAAATCTAAACAAACCACTGAAGGAAGATCAAATTCACTTTTCTTTACTTCCTAAGGATTATTCTAGGTTACTTATTGGGAACCACATTTCATTTTTCCTCCATGCTTATACAACTTTAAAAGATTTGTCATATACTCATTTTGTCATAAGACTTCGTTCTACTCCTACTCGCTTTTACCCAACCATTAATAATCAAAGGTACTCTTGTGAAGGATAAACATGGGATGGTGATTTTGCTGCATGTATGTATGTTGAAAAGGCTTATAATTCACTTGCGTAACTCCCCTAGATCTTGTTGGTCGATATTGATTAACAATACCAAGTGTGTGTGTGTGTGTGTGTGTGGGAGCTTCCTATGAAGTCGAGTTGTGTGGGCCCCACAATGATGTATAACAGACATCCACACCGTGCATTTGGTGGGTCCCCTCTAGGTTATGGGATATCCCCAAAATCAGCCATAATTGGAACTCAAGTGGGCCGCACAATTTGAAATAGTGTGAAATCATGTGTAAAAGATCTAAAAGCACTTGTTGGGAGTCTAAGATATCTGCTTGATACAAAACCTATGTTACTCCCATGGAGTTTTCATCGTGGTTCAGTGTTTAATCCTCACTGATTCCCGTGGTGTGGTTCACTTGGAAGTGGATTGCCTATTACCCCAAGAATAGAGATAATCATGTGTCCATGCTATGTGGGCCCCACAGATATGTTCATAATAAATCCACTTTGTCGTATATTTTGCAAGACCACTATGGGACAAGATTCTAAAAATTAGGCAGATTCAAAACTCACTTGGGCCATACCACATGAAATAGTGGGGATTGAGCGCATGGGGCTGACAGAAGTTTTGTATGAGGATGACATTTGTGCCTACCATTTATTTGAGTGGCAATAATCCTATGAATGGTTTTGATGGCGTATAAATATCATGGTCAGCTCCAAAAAGGTTTCAGTGGTGGACGTTTTTGTTCCCATTGTTTCATTTGGTGACCTGAGTTTTGGATAGGATTGAAAGTTAGTGTGACCCTAACCCTAATGTGGGACGCACACAAGGGATGGGCTGGATTTCTAAACGACATCTCAGTGAGCCTTACAAACAATCAAGAAAATTTCAATAGGTGGATACCTAATCTCAACTGTTGTCTATGGTGTGGTCCACCTAAGTTATGGATTAGCCTATTTTTAGGCCCGTGGCCCACCATAGAAGGATGCATATATATGTCCGTCCCAACATCACGGTGAGGCCTACAGAGCTTGACCGTTGTACCATTCCAATGTTGGGCATGAAGAGGATTACATATAATGCATAAGTGGGCAGTATGGTGTCTCACCTGCTAGCCCAGCTAGAAGACACCCAAGCGTTTCAACAGTCGGTATCAGGTCCAAGTGCTAAGGAGACACACTAATCCCACCAGTGGGTGGGTGCATCGCATGACTAACTGTGTGGGTGCATTGCAGGTGTTACTCGGGTAACACCGTTGGGCCCACCTTGATGATTTGTTGTACATCCACTCCGTCCATCCATTTCTCCAGCACATTTTAGGATGTGATTCCAAAAATTAAGTAAATCCATATCTTAGGGAACAGTGGTGATTGAATGTCCACCATTAAAAACTCCCTAGGGCCCACCTTAAGCAGATTCATAATGTTTATTTGCCATCCAACTGGTTGATAAGGTCAAACGGGCTGGGATGGAGGGAAAATACAAAGACATCTTTATCTAAAACTTTTGTGGCCCAAAAAAAGCTTTTAGTGGTCATTCACCACCTTTTTAAGTGGTCCAGCTCATTAGAGATTTGGATTTACTTAATTTTTGGAGTAACGTCCTAAAATAAGCTAAAAAAACAGATGGGCAAATGTGGATATACATCACATTCATCAAGGTGAGCCCCACACAGTAAAGGTAACCTATTTTATATTATCTAGGGCCTTGTTAAGAACATGGTTGAATGGTGAGAAGAGAAGAAAAAAGAAATTGATAACTTTTCTCACGATGGAATGTTCCATTATGTTTGATTAGAAAAGAAAACATTGTATTACAAAATGTATTCATTATGCAATTACCCTAATCAAATTTTCATATACAAAATACAAGGTGACTTGTAAGAGCTTTACTTGAATGTTCACCACTATCCAAATAAGATTCTAAAATGGAATCTATTCCATTAAATAATCCCCATAGTTTTTTTTTTTTTTTTACTTACAATCGAAATAAGCCCTAGGCAGCTATTCGATTTTTCAATTACTGCTACAAATGGTGGTGAATAAGTAATGATTACTTTTGTGGAGTATTTGAATAAGAGGAAAATACCTGCGTGGTTATGCCTTGAAAACCATGCCAAAATGTACGAAATGAACATGAATTGGGATATTGTAAAATCAGTGGGTCCCATAATGTATGTATGATCCATGTTGTCCATCCATTTTACCACCGTGAGCCCAAAAATGAGGCAGATTGTAAGCTCAAGTGAACCACACCGCAGGAAACAGGGGAGATAATGAGGCTCGCCAAACTCGAAACCTTCCTAGGACCCACAGGGATGTGTATCCCACCGTTTCCTGTAGTGTGGCCCACTTGAGCTATTGATCTGCCTCATTTTTGGGCTCAAGCCCTAAAATGAGCTGGTGGAATGGATGGACAGCGGATAAGATACATCATGGTAGGCTCTTCAATTTTTACATGTCGAAATTGTATGATGCACTTTGTGCTTTGCAAACGAACTCCCTGTCAGCATCAACATTGGGACAGCTGCTCTAATTTCACTTGCAAATAATTATGACTTATTTATGTGTGAATAAGTGTTTTTGAGGCCTATGGTTTGTCTAGGCTCTAGCAGTGTGTATGGGTGGGGCTTACTTTTGAATGATCCTGATCGCTTATAGGATGGCTCCTTATGGATGGGCAATGCTCTAAAACAACTCTCCCGTTTTAAGGGAGTTGAGACTCACATATGAGGCACTTGTTGAGATCTAAGCCACTCACATATGAGGCACTTAAATAGATGCCTTGGGCTGAAAATAAGATGAGATTCTCATCTAGTGGGTCACACATATCCGTTGGGAGTGGATGGTTGGTCCATTTCTTATCTGTACTCTTCATTTTGGTACATGTAGCCCACCATATGATAGGACTATGATTTCTAGACATGGTATCTAATGGTGGGACAACATACCGAAAAGGTTTATAATCAAGATTTTGCTGGACCCACTCTGTCATCTGTCATAAAGCTCATGTACACACCACACATGTGCAAGTATGGCATGATAAGTCTGAGATCCAATCCACACATCAGAATGGCACCACTACATTGATGCCCTAGGCCAAGAATGAAGTTGATCGATTGATCAGATGGGCCCCGGTTAGGAAAACAATTGTTTGGCTCTAAAATAACTTGGCTGAAGTTTTCTAACCCATCCAACTGTTTCCAACATTGGGGTCCACATGATGAGTGGACCAAATATGTTTTTAGGAAAACATGTACAAGGACAAATCAACCTGATGGATGGATTAGATCTTGCACCTATGTGTCATGCTAGCATGTGCAGCGTGTACATGAGCTTTATTGAGCATATGTATGTGGGCTTGTTTAATTTTGTTGTTTATACATTTACCTTCACCTTTATGTAATTATATTTGGATTTTTACTCCAAAATTCCTAAGGAATCTACATTTTAGAGTTGTAAAGAGCCGAGTTGAATCAAGTTTGACCTAAGATTGGTTTGGCTTGTTTATGGAACACCCCTTGTTCATGCTTTACACCCCTTGTTTGAGCTTTACAAGAGCCTAGCTTTGAGCCTATCCTATTATTTGAGCTTGGTTTGGTCCAAATTATACGAGCTTGAGCTTAGTTTGATTTGATTTGGTCCAAATATTCGAGCTGAGCTGAACTGAATCAAGCCAAGTTTGAAAAAGGGTCAGCTCATTTTTTTTGTTAAATTTGATGAAGAACAAGATAAAACACATATATCATGATGGCCCCACAGAGCTTTGAAACTAGCTATGCAGTGGGTGATGAGGTCACTAGCCAATTCAAATCCCACTTTAGCGTATTGAGTAAACTTTGTGAGCCCACCGTCATGTATATATATCATCCAGGTACGCCATTCATCCATTTTTACATATCATTTTAAGATGTGATCCAAAATTGAATCATATCTAAAGCTCAAGTGGACCAAACCACAAGGAACAATGTGCATTCATGTATATGTATTATGTATTATCCACATTATCATGTATATGTATTATCCACATCGATCCATTTTTATGTATCATTTTAGGACATTATTTCAAAATTGGATCATATCAAAAGCTTAAGTGGATCACACTACAGAAATAGTGTGCATACAATCTACGTAGCCAAATCAAGCCAAGCTGAATCAAGCCAAGCTGAGCCGGTATTGCCCTGATTAACACTTGGTTTGTTTTTTTAAACGAGCTTGAATACGAGGCTTGGTTTGGTTTGAACTTCTCAAACCAATCCAAGCCGAGCTTTTTCAAACCAATCTGAGCCGAGCTTTTGAGCTGGCTTGGTTTGTGTCCAACTCTGTTTATGAGAAACAAAATTACAAAAGCAGCCTCATAGCTTAAGACTTGTGGGGCCCACATAGTACCTTTATAACATGCTACCTATTAAACGTATGCACCACACCATGAGCATGCTCATAACAAGAAAAAAAAAAAAAAAAAAAACATCATGTCAATCAGGTCATCTGATGGGCTACACTTGAATGGTGATATTTTGAAATCATGTGCATTATTTTTTATGGTATTTTATCAAATAGTGCCTCCTTGATTAGAAGTTACATGGATGTGCTTTATAAGGGACAAAGTTACAAATACACCCTTATAGCTTAAGACTTGTGGGGCCCACATGGCATGTGTATAACATCCAACCTATTAAACATATGCAACACACCATGCTCACACACACACACACACACACACACACATACACACACACGAATCAGGTCATCAGGTGGGCCACGCTTGAACTAAGATATTTTGAATGGTGTACATTATTTATTATGGAGGATCTACCATATTTTTGTTCCCCTAATAAAATGTTGGTGTACTCTGTTGGATGTGTTGTATGTGAGACACATATCATATAGGCTCCATAACTTTCATTTTTCACTTTGTTGGAAAGAAAAAAAGCAAAGGAAGGCAGGAATGTAATTTCTCCTCTTTTAAAAGCACTACCCTAAAGAATTGGTTACTGGAGGCACTATTTAGTAAAATCCATCCCCTGATGAATTTTGTGTTAAAATCCCAATATTTATTGCAACACTAAATACTTAATAATTGTATTTATCAAATAATTATTAAATATCTATTAGAATCAAGTAAAGACTTAGGTCTTCGAATTGACTTGAAACTGATCTATTTAATGATTGAATTTGGGGCTAAGCTCAAAAGCCCACCTCTTAATAATTGCACGTGGAAATTGAAGCCGGAGTCGGAACAAGTCAAATCATTGATTAATTGAATTGGTTTCTCTTCAACATGGCCCATTTATCTAATGAGTCATGTTTATGACATTTCCAAGCTGGGTGTGGCCTGGTTTGGTGCCAATATGAATGAGGAAAAGAAACCTGTTCGGCGATTGATTTGATTTATCAATTGAATCAAAGCAATGGTCATATGTGCGGGTACATGCGCTGTCTATGATGATATATTCTTGTAACAACTGTAAAATAAGCAAAAGCTCAAGTGCAACTATGGCACATTGACCATCTTAATATGTTAGGGTGCTCATGACCCATTAGAGGAAAAAGTATCAATCTAGACTGTTTATGTCGTTTACCCCACTTATCCAAACCAACTCCATTGCATGGATAACTAATGTTGATTATTGGTCTTTTTTCATCCAAATTGTCCATTTTTATGTCGTTGATTAGATGAGAAAGTTCCTCCAAAATCTAAATTAATGTAAATTTTCGGACTTGTTTGGCATCTCTACTCTAATTCAATAGGAGTTTTTCGAATAAAAGCTACTTCAACAAGTCCTTTTTGTTCTAGCTCTACTTTAAATAAGCTTTAAATAAGCTCGCTGGGTAAAATCTAAAAAAAAAAAAAAAAAAAAGCTCTTATTTAAAATAAGCACGTTTGGTAAAACTTTCAAATAAGAGATTTTTTAAGGGTAGTTGATGTCATTTTCAAAGATTACAGCAACTTTAATATAAGAGCAATCCAAATGATTGTTTTGGTGGACCATACATCATGTGGGGCCCAACATTTCTAATTGTTCTTTATGTGGGGCCCCTCAATGTCCACTACCCATTACCCATCACGTGGACTCCACATTTGATGTGTCCATAGTGTGGGCCCTACCTTTGAAGTGGATTGTCCATCATGTGGGGCCCACTTTTGATATCCACCATTCATCATGTGGGGTGCACCTTCTATGTGGATCATCCATCATACAACCCGCTTTGGATATAGGTCATCCATCATGAGAGACCTTAGATGTGGACCGTCCATTGGTGGGGCCCACTTGATGTGAAGTGTCCATTATAAGGGGCCACACTTTTAATTGTTAGTGCACTGATTCGTGTATCGTATTGTCAATTCCGTGATTGTCTAAGACAGTCGAGTCTTGTGAGCCCCGACGAAAATTGAAGACTTAAGACTTGAAGTCCGAAGTAGCTTTCCGCACTCAAGCTTAAGCCAAAACAAGCTCAGAAGGTAAGTTGCATATAGATAGCCTATAGGATCCCAAAACACCCTATTTAATGGCATTCGAATCATGCCTAATTTTAGCCATTTGATCTATGGATTTAAGGTCAAGATGATCAGTCTTAAATCTCTATTGTGTAGGTGCTAAACTGTTGAACATCATTAGAAAATCCCTTTGTTTGGGTACCTTAAGAGAATGGTGAAATTCAGCCTAAAATGGGCTAAGTATCAAGCCTGCCGGCCGGTCGGGTGACCAATCGGCCATATAAGCCTATTTGGACAGCAGGTTTTCTAAAGGAAAAAGCTTTTTATCGACAGGTCTACTTGCCGGTCGATGACCAGCTCCGACCGGTTCACAAAACTGTCTAGTGGCAACTATTTTCAAAGTCTGAAATTCAGACCCTGTTTGATGACCCGCCAATGAACCCCTCCAACCGGTCGCCTGACTGGTTGGCAATGGATAAAGTTTATCTAGCAAGTTTTTCACAAATAAATTTGAACTATCGACCTGGTCGTTCGGCAGGTCGACAGACAGGTCGGACCTCAAATTCGGTCAGCTGAAGGGGGTCCTAGGCAGGTCGGAATATGACCGTTTTATATCTGTTGGAGCTCCTTTTTGAGGCTCTATAAAGGCATATCTTGAGGCCTTTAATGGTATCCTTTGCACACCCATTGAGAGCATTAAGAGAGGCAATTAAGAGCTTTACCTAATCTCTTTTGCTCATCATTGTCTTGAGTTCATCTTTCAAACCTAGTCATTAATGGCACTACATTGAGTATTCAAAGCTCGGTTTGAACAATGAACTCAAGCATAACATTCATAGTTGTCCCTATCATTGAAACTTCAACTTGAAGTCATTTATAGCCATTGAATGATTAGATTGATAGTTCCTTCATTAACCATTGTATTGTAATAGTCAAATGGAACATCAATACCACCTCCCACCTACCCGGCATTAGTTTAGGATCATCATATGCATTGGTAGCTGATCGTGGGAACTTGGAGAGGAGCTCAAGCATTCGTGGAAGCTGAAGCTACTCAACGGCGCGGAATCGGGACTCATCTCTTGTAAGTATTTAAGCCTATAGAGTTCATTATTTGATTTCCCCTTCTTGTTGAGATTGGGGTCTAGAGATTGTGACCCAATCTTAGAGTTGTCCTTGTGTAGGACGTGGAGGTCCTTGTGTAGGCCTCTGACACGGGAGAATACAGTGGGTGTCCTTGAGTAGGACTTATGGAAGTCCTTGTATAGGTTGTAAAGGTTGAGAGGTGAACCTTATTTAATACCTCCAATAGTGAATGTCTGGTGTACTTAAAGGAGTTGAGTACTTGAACCGGGAGTGGAGTAGACTCATTGTCGAACCACTATACATCAGTGCGTATTATGGTGAATGCATTTTTTCTATTATTATGCTTTGTTGATTAATCATATGCGTGCTTAACTGAATGCCCCATCTCATGTTTGACAAAATGCCCATATGCCATCTTTGAAAGATTAGTACAAGCATGCATATCAACTGTTTAATTGAATGCTTCACTTAGTATAGTTGATCATTTAGAAAGACTTTATGTGATTAATTTACTTGCATTTACATGTATTAAATTGGTAAATTGATTTGTGAATGCTCTTGAGTTTTTAATTGGCAAAGAATCTGTAAAAATTCCTATTCACCCCCCTTTAGGACATAAGCATACCTTCAAGCTTATCTCAATAGCGGTACAAACCGCAATTTCAATGTCCATCCATCATGTGAAGCCCACTCCATCCATTATGTGGGGCCACCTTAATGTGGACCATTCATTGTGTGGGGCCCCACCTTCGTTATGTGTCGTTCATCATGTGAGCCCATCTTTGATATTAACTGACCATCATGTGGGCCCACCTTCAATGACCATCATCCATCACGTGGGTCCCACCTTTAACGTGGACTATCCATCAAATGGGACCCACTTGATGCGCATGTTTCGTCATGTAGGGCCCACCTTTGATGTGAACCTTTCATTATGTGGGCCCACCTTGATGTGGAGCCCCACTTTAATATGAATCATTCATCATGAGGGGCCCATCTTTGATGTCCACCATCCATCATGTGGGTCCCACCTTTGTCGTGGACCACTATCATGTGTGAGCCTACTTGATGTGGATAGTCCATCATGTGGAACCCACCTTTGATGTCCACCATCCATCATTTACGTCCCACCTTGGCTGTGGACCGTCCATCATGTGGGGCCCAACCTTTAATATGGGTCATTCATCATGTAGGCCCACCTTTAATGTCAACCTTCTATCATGTGGTCTCACATTCAATGTCCACCATCTATCACGTGGGTCCTACCTTTAATGTGGAACATCCATCATGTGGGTCCCATATTTATTATGAACCATCTATCATGTGGGGCCCACTTGATGTGGATAGTCAGTCATGTGGGACCCACCTTTGATATCCACCATCCATCATGTAGGTCCCACCTTTGCTATGGACCACCCATCATGTGGGGCTGAACCTTCAAGATGGGTCATTCATCATGTGGGCCCACCTTTAATGTCAATCTTCCATCATGTGGTCCCACATTCAATGTCCACCATCCATCATGTGGGTCCCACCTTTAATGTGGACCATCATCAGGTAGGGCTTGCTTAATGTGGATCGTTCATCATGCAGGGCCACACTTTGACATGACTATGCATTATGTAGGCCCACCTTTGATATGGGCCATTCATCATGTGGGGCCCACCTTCACTATGGGTCGTTCATCATGTGGGCCTTTTTTGAAAAAATTGTAAAGAGAAGAGAAGAGGGTAAGATGGGAATTACTTGAAAAGTTTAACGGTAAACTTGTCCAAAATTTAGTCCAAAATGTCTACCCGCATAAGCCAAATAAGTTCCATTTCAAAAAGTAACCCCTTCCAAACTAACTTATTAAATGGGAGCTTATTTGCTACTTTCTAAAAAAATAAGCACTTCATTAGACTTTTACCAAACGGTCTAAAAGCTTATTTTTTTATAAATAAGCCAATAAACTCTTATTTGTAGAGATGCCAAACACCTCCTTCATGTTGGCACATGAAAAGTGAGGCAAACTCAATGGATGGTCCAGATTGATGTTCAACCATCCATGCGTCTGGAAGCGCATCACACACTAAGAGCCTCACTGGTTGCAGTGTCTATTATTGAAGTTGAGCATTGTAAAATTAATGAACGAAAAACATGAATCATGAAACTTACAAGGTTAGTTTTATTCATTTCTAGAGTATTTAATAGGTTGATTTTGGATTAGGTTTATTGTTGGGTGGCTTAAGCTAACCCAATTAAAATTAGGTTCAAGGTCGGTTAGGCCCATTCGAGCAACATTACAATGTTGCTATCTTTAAAGTAGTATTTACACCTTTCGAATTTGTTCAATTAGCTTGTAAGAAATGAGCTAGCTAATTTGTCTTAAGATTCAACAAGCCCAACCTCTCAAACCTGAGAAAGTTGAGTTCTTCGACTTGCAGAATCAAATGTAACAACCTCAAATATTTCTAAACATCGAGAGTAAAAAGGGGTGCAACATTACTATATAATTCTTGCTTTATTTAAGGCAAGTTTTACAAGGCAAAGGAGAGAGCTTCTAGAAATTTTGTCTTTGTTTGAGGACTTTTTTATTTTTTATTTTTAAGAAGTCAACCTTTTTCAATCTAATATTAATTTAAGATACACTTCCAATAGTGTATTAATTTTTTTAAAGGTTTACAAGGTAACACAAACTATCCTTGAACACTAAAAAAACATATTAGCGATGGCATGCATAATACATGTCGAGAGAGAGAAAGTGGCTTGCAATATGAGGAAGAGGGGAAATGGTTGTAAGAAAAAAAAACATCTTCTTAGTACTTCACTTTACATGCCTTTACCTTCTAAATTCCTAAATTTCCTTATTTTAGTTTAAAACCAGTTTAGATTTCCTTTCATAATTTAATTTTAGTAATTCAAAATGCTATTCTCGTTCTTTTTTTTTTTTTTTTACATTAACAATAATATTTAGTAGAATTAGTTTTTTTTTTTATCCTAAAAACCTGAGAACTCTAATTTTTTAAGACCAACTAATTTAAAGTCCAACAATGATCCTTTTGGGATGTAATGACCAAAATATCCTTATTTTTTTAAAAAGTAATAAAGCACTACGGGCCCACATGGTGTATATTATGACATTTGACTTGTCCAATAGGTGCACCCGACCATTTTGATCTATGACCTAAATATTCAAGCCGATCCAATGGTCAGGTAGGCGACATGTATGTTTAGAGGTTTTGGGTGGTGTTCATCATTTTCTATGTTATGCCCCACCTAAGACTTTCTTGATCTTGGGGGAGTTAGATCATCAGGATGGGGTACACCTATTGGACAGGTTAGATGTTGTCTCTAAATCATGTGGGTCCCACTATTTAATAGGTCAATTTTTTTATTAGGTCTTTTGTTGGGTGGCCTAAGCTGACCCAATTAAAATTTAGTTCAAGGCTGGTTAAGCCTATTTTAGAAACATTACAATGTTGTTCAATTAGTTTCAAAGAAATGAGCCAACTCTTCTGTCTCAAGACTCAACAAGCCCAATATCTCAAACCCAAGAAAAGTGAGTTTTTTTTTATACTTGCACAATCAATACAACAACCTCAAATATTCCTCAACATAGGGTGTAAAAAGGGGTAGGAGGTTTTCCTATAAATCTTGTTCTATTTAAGGTAAGTTTTACAGGGCAAATGGGAAAACTTCTCGAAGATTTATGTCTTTGTGTGAGAACCTTTTTTACATTTTATTTTTAAGAAACCAAGATTTTTCGCTCTAACATTTAAAAAAAATATATTTTCAATTGCTTACTATTATCTTCTTTTTTCAAAAATTTATAAGGTAATAGAACCATTAACTTCTTAAATTTCCTTTATTTTAGTTTAAAACCCTTTAAATTTCTTTAAAAACTCTTTCAATAGCTTACCACTATTATTTTTTTTAAAGGTTTATAGTGTAACATAAACAGTTTTTAAGCATTAAAAAAATCACATTAGCCATGGCGTGCATAATACATGTGAAGAGAGACATGTGAAGAGAGAGTAAGTAGTCAACAATATGATGAAGAGGGGAAGGGAGTAGCTGTAAGCCTGTAAGAAAACAAGTCTTCTTGATGGAGCACTTCGCTTTACATGCTTTTACCTTTTAAGTTCTTAAATTTTCTTTATTTTAGTTTAAAACTTTAAAAAAAAAAAATTCATAATTTAATTTTAGCAATTCAAAAAACTAATTTCATGCTTTCTTTTACCTTGACAATGATATTTAGTATAGATTAGAGATTTTACCCTAAAAACTTAAGAATTTTAATTTGTTAACACCTGACTAATTTTAAGTCCAACAATGATTCTTTTCGGGGATGTAATGACCAAAATGTCCTTATTTCTTTCCTAAAAAGTAATCAAGCACTACGAGCCCACATGGTGTGTATTGTGACATCTGACTCATCTAATAGGTGCATCCCACCATTTTGATCATATGACCCAAAAAGTTGAGTCGATCCAATCAGTAGGTAAGACACGTATATGCTTAGAGGTTTTTGGGTGGAATCCGGATCCTCTGTTGAAACTGAGCAGAGAACCTCTGCTTCCGCTGCTCTGATTGGTCCAGCTCATCCTGACTGTGTCAGAGCAGCTCTGCTCTGACACAGTCAGGATGATCTGGACCAATCAGAGAAGTGACAAGCTGGGTTTCTCTGCTAGATTTCAACAGAGGATCTGGACTCTTTTGGGTGGTGTTCATCGTTTTCTATGGTGTGCCCCACCCAAGATTGTCCTAATATTTGGGAAGTTAGATCATCAAGATGGGGTGCACCTATTGGACGGGTTGGATGTTGTCCACTCATCATGTGAGTCCCACTATGCTCAATTCCGCACTTATTAAAGAATACTAAGGGCATTTTTATTATTTTACTTCAAAAAGATCATTTTGGAATTTTAAATTATCCAAAGCCTTTTTTGAGATATCATAAATCTCTATATTTTTTAAGTAAAATTTTATAGAAGTTTCATAATTTTTTTACTTTCTTGATTGCTATGGGAATTTGAAAGTGTATGTAGATTTTGTATATAGTACTTTATCTTAAACTAAGGTGACGGTTCATCACCATTAATTAATTAAATTGTGGTATCTCTAATGATGATGATGGCCAAGCCGGTCCTAGTCCCTTAAGGCTTCGCCCTAATTAGGGTAAAAAGACCTTGACTCAGTAAAGAAAATAGTTAAATGATCAACGGTTTGAAATGATCAATTTAAGAATTTTTATTGAGCATCCTCCATCTATGATGAGACCCATCTTATAAATTGGGATTGGATCGTCAAAATATGACCCAGATCCAGGAAGTGTCTTTATACTACTACTACGTATCCATGTGTAGTCATTGACAAGCACTCACGAGTGTCTTTAAATTGACCATTCTTTTTGTACAATGATGGCTCACTTAATGATTGAACTGGATGGCTCACTCATTCGCAGGGCTTGTGTTAGAAAATTAACCAATATTTCAAGCCTGGTCCAGCCCTTGGTCTAAGTTTAGGGCCCTAGGCTTTGGCATTACAGAGTTGGATCATTTGTTCAATTGTTGCCCCTAGGTGTCATGGGGAAATTCACACTTCCATCTAGACATTTGGGACCATTCTAAATACACCATCGCCTAAAGATCACACCCGTTAATTGGTCATCTTCTTAATGGGTGTCTAATAAATGAGACTAAATTCAATGAACAAAATCAAATGATCAAGATGGAGTAATCATTTTTGGAGAGTTTGTTTTGCTTATGTTGCACTGTGATAGTCCATTAGTTGAACCATCCATGTTTACTATGGATAAGCTATAATATCATGATCATGCTTCTGTGACGATTATAACCTTTAATTTCTTGAGTTGAATGTGACCCATTTAAAAATTTCTTCTCAAAGTTTTAAAGTCATATGCTAAAAGTGATGATGATGATCATCATCGTTGATCCATAAGAGACTACATTGAGAAACTATAGTTTTTCTATTTCATTGAGAATTACAGGAACATATGGAAGAGGTGGAAGATTTGTAAATAAATCTATATGAGATATTAAGAGATATACATAAATATATCAATATAATCATCAACGGTATGTACAACTATATCTTTACAAGAGTACATACATATCCTATACTTTAACACTCTCCCTTAAGTTAGAGCATGGATATCGATTATGCTTAACTTGAAATATATATAAAGAAGACGATAACAATCAGCATGTGAAATCATTTTCTTAAAGTTTAGACATACAATGGAAGATTAAATAAGTTTTTTTAATGGCAAATAGATTAGGCTATATGGATCTTTTTTTAGATATCATCAAGTTTGTCTAATTAACCAAAACACAAAACATACCTTTGATTGCCAATGTAGAAAACCGTTCAATTGTCAATGAGAAACATTCAAAGTAGAAGGTTATCTCCCAAATCTATCATAGATGAGAGGGGAGGAGAACCTACATGCAAAGTCTTTAGAGCTTGGATATGTTTGTGCCAAGTAGAGATGCACACATTATGAGATAGATGTGTGAATGTGTGGACACAAGGAGAAGAGAAAGTGATATCTCTCTCTTTCCTTACTTTTTCTCTCTCGAGGTGGTGACACCAGAGGGGGTTTGAGCGTTCAAATGATTCTTCTTCTGTATATGTCCTCTCCCTCTAAGATAAGATCATATATATAGGGTGGTATTAGATTTTAGGGAGACACCATTTACGATGCTCCACCACCCTATAAACTTTGGTATATGCCCCACTACATCTAAAGTTTATGAATCTTGCCTAACCATATACCCAAATAAAATCCATTCCTCCATTAAACATGATCATTCATTTTTAAATCAAATCTCATACAAATCAAGTTACCATTCTGTGTGTTGAAATATTTTAATAGTTAAAACAAAATATCAACAGTTGAAAACACTCGTAAAATCATTTAAAACCTTTGGGATATCAGTATCAATGAAAAGAACACTTAATGATGATCAAATCTATCATATATTAACCACAAGAATGCACCTAAGAGATGATCTTTTATTGAATCATATGGACCTCCATTGTATCTAAATACATGAACTAAGCATACTAATATGTGAACCACTACAATTGGTTGGTGGGCCAATGAACTTCCATCAAGAACTTGAACTCCCCATACTTCCTCAGGTCTAAGGATTAGTTAAAGTTGATATACGCATAAGTCTATTATAGTCCAAGCATGATGGGTTTTATGGTCTATACTTGAATAATCCTCTAATGCAAGTGTTAATAGATCGAATACCAAGATTTTATTCCCATGATACACTTACACTCCTTTATAAGGTATGGCATGGTAGACACCCACCCAAATCCTAGATGCTACTTTGAACTAATTGGCTGACTTCTTGATGAAACCACACCCCGAGCCCAATGCCACCATCCAAACTTCTGACAAATTCTAAGATAAACTCTTCCATCACCCTTAAGCTTGACCATCAGACTTAATTCAAAGATCACCAACCCCTAGGTTGTTACCCTTCGATCCCACTACCTCAACACCTAAAGATAGAACTGCACCTACCTAGCGAGAGAATCTTTAAAAGTCTTTCCAACAAGATCGCTCAGGCCAAGAATTCTGGAATAAGATCGACGCACCAGATCTCACAATCTTAGATCATTTAAACTGAAAATCACTCTGAGAATCAAATGAATAAAAGAAAAGGCATGAGTGTTGCCTCAAAGCAGAAGAACTAGACCATCAGATGATTGCTAGCTGATAGCCACATGGCTCTGCAACTTTTTTTTTTTACCACGAGATCTCGATTTTTTCTAACAGATCTTGCATGGAAAATCTTTGCAAAGTGTCCATCGACTGATAGATGATCGACGATTTCTATCCCTTTAAATTCACCCATTGGCCATCATTCAGAAGAGGAAGGAGACAAAGAAAATAGACGAGGGACACCAGAGAGAAGACTAAAGAAATAGAGGTCAAAGTGTTTGTTAGGTGTTAAGCTGAGAGAATACTCAGAGTGTTTTAGAAATCCCCCCCCTATAACTTAGCCTCTGCCCATATCAGAAAAAATCTCTACCTCTTAAAGAATTCATAGTTCTCTCTTATCTATGCCTAGGTCCTATTCCATTCAAAGCTAGCCCAAAAAATTCAACTCCTTAGAAGAAGCCAGTTAAGTCAAGATTAAGGTTACATTTAAGGATGTCAAGCCATCCCATTTTAAACTAAAACAAAGGGTGTTTGGTTCCCTTTTTCTTGTGAACATCTCAAGTAAGCTCAGTACGCGGTTCATTCCTCACACTTGTTTTATAGCGATTGCTATTTATTTTCTTTTACTACATTTTATTACTTACTTTACTTTATTCTGTTTGTTTGCCCTAGGTCACTTGACCCTGCGAAGCAAAGCTAGGATCTTTATTATCTTTGTTTTTGCCTACCTCTCATAAGGTTATTTGAAGCATGGCTAGATGACTAACCCCTTTTACAGATATAAGACTTCTCTAAAAATTGCAAGGCCCTTAAAGTAGAGATTGCAGGTAAGTGCAGGTGAGAGAGGGTGCCTAATCCCTTCTTACATTGTAACCAACACCCTTATCCAGATCGTAGGCCACATACAAGAGTCATCTAGGTCGGGGAAGTGAAATTCCTCGACCCAAGGCAGGTCCATGGGCTCTAGTCGATTGTGGATGCATAACAGCCAAATCGGCTAGTGACAATTCCAGTCTTTTTAATATAATATTTAGAAGCTACCTTGGAAAAGGTATTTACAACCAATGAAACTAGAACAAACCAAATAAACCATATACAACAAGCCATTGTCACCCTAAGACACTAAACATACAATCGAATATGCCAAAACTAGTAAAAGTTGACATTGTGTGTGTAATCTAACACGACACCAACATGCTACATGTTGTGGAAGGTTGGCAGAGCTTAAAATTATGGCTAAGTCCTAAAGGAGGGATTAATAGGACCACTTAAAATTCTTGCCTAATTAAAACTAATTTACTAATCAAAATTAATTAAAATCAAATAACACTTAGGCTTCCAAGCCAAGTGGGTCCAATCTCATAAACTACAGTAGATGCAACAATTGAGCTACTAGTCTATAGAAGAGATGTGAAAAATAAATTATTTGGGCTACAAATTAAGTGCCTAGCATACAATCAATTCATGCATATATATGAGTTTAAATAATCCAATTACAAGCATAATAGAATTATAACTACACGAGCCAATTACAATCACAACGATGTATCTTGGTTCGACTAATTATCTACTCTACTCCTAATGGACGTTGTAACGTCTTGTAAAATCACTGTTCAAAACCCGAACCCATACTCGAGCAATATCGTCTGAAAATCACCCAAATTTGATTAATTGACCCTCTTAATTTGGAATACCAATAAATTAATTTAGGAATGGCCGAATTAGCATTCTCGGTAATTGCATGGATGTCAAACGCCGAACTTTGTAAGATTAAACCCTAATCAACACACCCGAAAAATTCCAATGCCCAAACATTCCCAGAAATTTTCGATTTACCAAAGTAGTCCCTGGATTGTTCGTTAATGGGCCATTAGACCCGGTGTTAAGAAAAATTTATCATCTCAGTGGGCTTGACGATCCTCATGGGACGTCAGTCTAAGATTGTGAACCGAATCGCTCAACTTTAGAGTCAAGAGTGGTACATGCAATGTGCAAATCCACTTAAAACTTATCCATATACTCAACCAATTATGTCTTTTTTAACCTCCCCTAAATTGAGACATTCAAATCGTTACCCTGTTGTAAAACTTAGGACTTACGCCCCGATTATATCATTACGCGTAACCCTAAAGCCACGACCCCGATCAGTGATCAGTGATCGTTAAACAAA
Source organism: Liriodendron chinense (assembly GCA_003013855.2). NCBI lineage: Eukaryota > Viridiplantae > Streptophyta > Magnoliopsida > Magnoliales > Magnoliaceae > Liriodendron > Liriodendron chinense. The sequence goes on along the minus strand of ML058489.1, from coordinate 4,111,982 downwards.
ACTGTCACTACATCCATTGATTGCCATATCTAAAATGCGGGAAATGTGATAGTAGGTAAATCTCCACATGTAGATACCATCCCATGGATTAGATTAGCCTAGGTGGGCCTTAAATAGTAGAAACAACTCTTCATAGGGTCAAACCATTAAGAATTAAGTTACTAAGGCCATTTGTGCCAACGTTAGCACTATATATAGGCCTTAAATTGGGCATTTAATTTATAATTTTAGAATTTTTGAAATTGGGAAAGGAGAAGGAGGGAATTGAGAGAGAAAGAAGGAGAAAGAGCTTGGTGAGAGGGAGTGTTTGCATGAAGGCTCGTCTCCTCCTGGGTGCATGCGCTACGACCTAACCATCGGTCTTCCCGTCTAGGTAATTCCCAATTGCTGTTGAAGGTAAGATTGTTAATTTACCTCTCAAATTTCAACCATTCTTCGTCTAAATCCCCAAATTCCTTACATGTAGCCCCTAATTTAATATAGGAATCCCCCCCCCCCCCCCCCCCCCCCCCCCCCAAACCAATTTCCCAAATCTCAGCTCCTAGGCACTTAAATTCGAGGAACCCTTTCCTCCTAAGGTGCGAATCATTTTCCCTACGTTTCTTTTTATCAAACCATGATTGTTATAGTTAATGTCTTATGTTAATTTATTTTGCACTTGGGATTGTAAGGTATGATGCTATGATGATTCACTTGATATGGATGTTGGTTGTTTCTTCTTTTATGTGATGCAATGTTCAATTGGGTGGAATTTTATGTGTGTGAAGTCCATTTGTATCATGTGGTTTGTTGTTGTTGAATGAGTATTTTTGTAACGCCCTGGTTTTCGTAACCCGAGTCCTATGCTCAAGTCGTGTTAACCTTCAAGATTAATTCATATTTCGCTATATTCCAAGTATCAAATAAAAAAGGGAGAGTGTCACAAAATTAGAATATGAACAGTTTTGATCATCAGACCGTCTCAGCATGTGGGCTTTAATGGGATGTGACTTAGTTGTGACCCTAGATCTAGCATTACGGGTGAGACCTTGACTATGAGGCCCACCTTGATGTATGCGTTGTTGTGTATATACGTTGTCTATCCATTTTGCAACTCATTTTAGGGCCTATTTGGTTTGGTGTAAATACCAATCATGTTAAAATCATAATATAAGAAATGCCATCTATTTTGGAATATGGGTGGAATTTCACTTCATTTTTTGGTAAAATCTAACTATGTAAAAGTGGAAATTTCTATAAGACTCATCATGATGTATGTCTTCTATTTACGCCATCCATTCATTTTCTCATTTCATTTCAGGGCATGAGCTAAAAAATGAGGTAGGTCTAAAGCTTAAGTGGACCACACCACAAAAAATAATGCGTTCAATGGTGGCCATTAGTATTCGCATTATTTCTTTTGGTGTGGTCCACCTGAGCTTTGGATCTACCCCAACTAAAGTAAATAATAATTATTTATTATTTTAAACTATTAGTAATTACATGTATTAAATAGGCCCTTAGGAATGAGCCAAAAACAAAGTAGATCCAATTCTTATGTGGACTAGGCCACAAGAAATAGTGGCCACTAACCATTAAAAACTTTTTGTGGGTCACAAAAGTTTTGGATATTTGTGTTTTCCCTTTATCCAGGCTTGTGTGACCTTATCAACAGGTTCGATGGCAAATATATATTGCAGTGGTGTGGACGCTCGCCTCTCCGCGCTCCCATCCCTCCCTTCCGAAAAAGGATGTGTGCGCGAATCGTCGTTTGTGCCACTGGCTCGCTTCGTTCTCGAGGGCTTTTTCTCGGTTGTGTGTTAAATTGGACATGTTTGGATGAGTTTGTATAAGATCAGAGTCGCTACTAGCCAGTTACTTCAAATCTACAGTCGGCTAGACCCTGTAGAAACGTTAAAGAAGGGAATCCGAAGATTCCTTTATCTAAAATGACTCATTTTGATCTGCGGCCAAGAGATTCGAGGTAAGGGATCACGTTTACAGGGTGGGAAGATTTTAAGCACCCCACTCTGCCCGTACCGAAGTACAGTCTCTCCTTCACAGAATCGAACTAATACTTGAAAGTCTGATTTAATCCTCGTACACTCTCATGAATGATATGATGCATGAATGTAGGTCTGAACAATAAGAGTTTCTGATGGGCAGGTTTCCATTAACAGGCAAGCCCAGAGCATACGCTCAAACTGACAGGTGCTTTATGCGGGATGCATGCTGTGTATTTGAATAATAAAAGTGTTTGCAGTGATATGATAAGCAGGGGGTTGGAAGAATAGTAAATGTTGCACTTATGCTAGATGCAAATGAGATCATGCTAGTAAAGAGTAACTGGCTGGACGGAGGTGTCGCAAGGGTTTGCTTCGAGTGGCTAGATCAGGACTTGGGTAGCTTGAGAGACTTGGACCAGGGTCAGGCTGGGCTAGACCAGGGTTAGGGTCTTCTAACTCGGGCTCTCCTTGGTGGAGGAATGGACTAAAGGGGGTGGATATAAACTCTGGAATTTATGGGATTTCTCTGAGAGTTGAGGAATACTGAAACAGGAGAGGAGCAGGGGTATTTATAGCTGGGAGTAGTGGCAACTCATGTAATTAGGCTTGGGCGGCACCCTGGGGCCGCCCGTACGGCCTCGCTACTCTAGCTTCAGAGCGTACAGCCCCCGAACCTGAAGTAGCAAAGCCTGAGGTTCGACCTACTCTGAAGCTGAGTTGACTGGGTTTGAAAGATGGATTGACATGGTGAGTTGACTGGATGCAGGGGCTGGACTGACTTGGTGAGTTGACTCGGTGATTTGACTCACCCAGTTTGGTTTTTTGGGGATTTTTTTATTGGTCTTTCTTATGGGTGGTTTTTCAGGCTGATGTTTAGGGGTGAGTCGACTGGGTTCAGGCTTATGGATTGGGGCTTATAAGGGTGAGCTTGGCTGGGTTTGGACATGGGATTTGGGGGTATGGTCCTTCATTCATTCAGCTATCTCTACCAATATTGTAGCCGAATGTAGGGTGTCTACAGATGCCCCTCTTTGGCAGAGGTTGCGTGCAACCGAATGTCAAAGTGAGTAGACACCCCACTTCTGACTCGGTCATTCATAGATTGTGGTATGGAATCTTTGCTTGCCTTTATATCTAAGTCAGTTGATTGTCTGGAAATTGATAACTCGCACATACCGCGGGAGTTTGGAAAAAATGTTGCGATTGTCCCTGCATGAGCTACAACCTGGGTACCCAATCGCAACCCTTCTGTTCCCGATCGATACTAACATTGGAAAGGTACAGTAGAGCCTCTGCATCTGTCATAGTTTTACGAGGTTACCGACCCTGTGATTAATTGTTCGTTGCTTTCCCGGATCACTCCAGGAGTACTTATTTCGTTTGACTGTCAAAGTGATTAGCTAGTCCTGCGTCCATGTAGTCTTACGGGAGATCTACTACGCCGACTTGGACTCAGTCAAGGTACTTTAGGCATCCACGCCTAGGTATGTGCGGGTGAACTTTTTCCATCCAATTTTCTGGTTTTGATAGGTGGGTTACAATTCTTCGTTTCCACCATTCAGATGGTTTCTTTGACCGAGCCTTTTAGCTTTCATCTTTTCATATCTTGGCATTTGGTATGACCGCACTAACACTAAAGTTCAGTTCGTCTGTACTTTGAGTGCATTGGATCTGATGGTCTCCGGAGAAATCGCAAGACATCAGATCTTATTTGATTTTTACGTCGGCTCCTACCTAGAGATATAGAAGATCTCTCAGTGTTTTGGAGGTCGAACGCTCTATTGGGAAAATAGTTTTTGGATTTTGAAAAGATACCCACTTTGCGGAGTGATACTTCATGGGATTTTTATTTGCAAATAGGAATATATATAATATTTTTTATCTTTTTGAAAAGAAAATCTGGCTTGCACGCGCCTTCACTAGGGATGCATGTGGGGTCTTTGGCTAACCGACTTTTATTTTGAAAGCAAGTAAACATGATGGTTGATGCAATGGATGCTGATGTATGGGGATGCATATTTGATGATGAATGCATGGTTTGGCTCATTCTCTTTTAGTTTGATGATTTTTCTTTTGTTGGGGATGCAAAGGACTCTGAGCTTATTGCTTGCAGGGTTGTGCTTCCCTGGAGATTTTCTATTCAATGTTGATGTTTGGTCAACGGGTTGGTCAAGATCTCGACTCGTGGTCGATCAGGTCCATCGTCCCAAGATGCTGTTTCTTCGCTGATGGGGATGGATGAAGGAGGTTGTCAATTGTAACCTCAAGATGTTCTTCTGGGGGATGGGTGTAATTAGGATGGTGTTTGGTTGCCAGTTTTGGTCAAGATTCCAATTTGCGAGCGATCGGATCCGTCATCCCAATTTGTAAAGTGAGTGAGCGGAGTTCGAGAGTCCAGAAGTGCTGTGATAGGGATAGTGACAATTTTTGTGATTTTTTTGCAAATATTTGGTCCGAATCTTTTACCTGAGTAGTTAGGATGGATATCGATTATTGAAAACAAAGGAAATATTTTGTGATTTTTAAGAATATTTGGTCCGAGTAAAGATCAGGGTTTATTGAAAACAAGGGAAGTATTTTTGTGATTTTTGAAAGATAATTTTGAGATGTTTGGTATTTTTTTATTTTTCTGAAATGCAGGGAAAGGTATGGAATTTTCATCCATTTCCAGCTTCTACTGCTGGTAAGGCACCCGATCTATTTTACGTCAGCGAGCAAGAAGAATCTCACACAGTTAAGTGCCGTAGTTTTACATCTTCGAATGAGGGGTTTTTGAGGATTTTCAGTCAACACACCCACAAAGTTGCCTGTTCCTCATGTGCAATGCATATAGACCACGTATCATCTGACAGACTCCTTCGGCCACAAAATGAGCCACATCCTCACATTTTCCTTTGTCAATCTAGTTTGGGGTCTTATGCTGCTCACAATTCCATGAGGGTGCGCTTCACCTCCCAACTGCCTTAATCCCCTTCATGAGTTTTAAGAACAGGGAACATCCGTCAGATTCAACAGCGACTTCCATATCAAAGTTGTCTATCACGGTGCGTTCAACACGAATAGGATCGCGGGGCTCTGTCCGCCTCAGCCCTTATCTGTTTAAAAGATTCCGAACACCCGTACAATCAAGTGTCAGCCATGTCCGAGACAAGTTGGGAAAGAAAGCCCTCGAGAAGTTAATCCCAGTGTAGTTTTAGGTCTTCGGACCGCTGGGGATAGATTTGCGTAGTTAAAATTGATGGTGCATTTTTTTTTTGAGAAAGTTTCAGACTTCAACTCGAGTGATCGAGATTGATACTGGTTTTTATGGAAAGCTTAAAATCTTTTTGGTATTTTTGAAATGATCTGGGTTATTGAACCTTGATTTGAGCGGTCGAGGTCGATGCCGGTTTTTGGTTGAAAGCAAGAAAAGTCCCCTGAGAAATTAATCGCAGTGTAGTTTAAGGTATTCGGACCAAAGATTATGTACATGCTGAAAATACATTCTTTTTTGTGATTTTTTTAAAAGATCCAGATTATTGAACATTGATCCGAGCGGTCGAGGTCGATGCCGGTTTTTGGTTGAAAGCAGGAAAAGTCCCCTGATAAATTAATCTCAGTGAAGTTTAAGGTCTTCGGACCGAAAATTATGTACAAGCTAAAAATACGTTCTTTTTCTGATTTTTTTTTTGAAAAAATTCGGATTATCAGATCTTGATCCAAGCGGTCGAGGTCAATGCAGGTTTTTGGTTGAAAGCAGGAAAAGTCTCCCGAGAAATTAATCCTAGTATAGTTTAAGGTCTTCGAACCTAAAATTATGTACAAGCTGAAAATACATTCTTTTTATGATTTTTTTAAAAGATCCAGATCATTAGATCTTGATCCAAGTGGTCGAGATCGATGCCGGTTTTTATTAAAAAGTCTCTCGGGATGTTGATCCTGACGTAGTTTAAGGTCTTCGGACCAAACATTGTACAAGAATTTTTTTTATGATTTTTTGAAATGTTCCATGCTGTTAAATCCCAAGCGGTTGGAAATCCCGATTTTATTGGAAATCCCGATTTTAATTGAAAATCCCGGTTCGAAATGATTTTGGGATCGATGCCAGGTTTTTATTGAAAATCCCTCTGGATCTTGATCCCGACGTAGTTTAGGGTCTTCAGACCACTGGGGATAAGAGGTAGGTAGAGATCAGGGTTGGAAATTCTTGGTGTTTTTCTAAAAATGATTCAAATTATCAGGCCCTGACTTCGGATGGTTGATATCACTATTTGACCAAGTCAATTCTTTTCCTTTTTCTTGAAAATCTCATGGAGCTTGTTCCACGTCATCAAGTTAATTTCTCCCCAAATGCTCACAAGATGAGATTTTGGTGATATTCCTTTCTCTTTTTCTCATCCTTCTCTTCCATCACTTCATTCTTACATGGAGGTACAAGATTCACTTGCAACTACTCTTCCCAAGGGGGAGTTCTTCCCAAGGAGAGAGGGTGAGGGGTCGTTTCAATTTGACGGGAGGACGGGCGGCCCCCAAGGTGCCGCCCAAGCCTCCTCTGCCCACTGGTTTTTCCAGTGGGCTGGGTAATGGGGTGCCCTCTCCTTTTTTATATAACATGGGGCACCCTTGGCACTTCCAACTTGTAATCTCTTTCTATTCTTTCTCACACTCTCTCTTTTTTCAAGTTTTTCTTCCTTTTAGTGGCCTTTTTGCTCTTTTCAAGTGGTGAGGCTTTGGTGGAGTTTTGGGACAGTAAGGTGGTCCCCCTTTTGTAAGTGGTGAAAGTATGGACCACTCCTTTTCTTTCATTTCATTATTTTCTTCTTCATTTTCTCTTCTCATGTTCTCTTTCTTTTCTTCATGTAGATACTTCAAAGGAGTTGAGGTGGGCCCAAGTCTTTTGACCTTTTCTACTTTTCCAATCTCTTCTCAAGGTGGTGCATGGAGAGGGACATTGCAAGCTTTCATTTCACCTTCCTTTTCCTCTTTCATACTCCCTTCATGTGTATGTAAAAGGTAATTTTGCCATGTCCATCAAGTGTGCATGGTAAAATATCCTCTCTTTTTTTCTCATGGGAGTTGGGCCCCTTTTTATGTATCAAATAGGCTCAAAGTGAAGTCATGGCTCTTGGTGTATTTGATGGGCCCAATACTTCATTTTGGGTTACCTCATACTCTCTTTTCCTTGTCGTATTTTCCTTAAAGCTTTCTTTTCTTTTTCATCTTCTTTTCAAGGTTTGGGCCCATGAGATTGGTAGGGCCCACCTCACATTTTGGGCTCATAATGCTCACTTTGGGTGCCCCATCTTTCTTTACATGTGTATGGATAAAGTGACTAGCCCATTCTTCACTTGGATCTCAAGTGGGCTAAATTTTATAGTTGGGCCTTTATGGACAAATGGCCTAAATCTTCCACCATCTCTTGATTATGATGTATATCCTTATACACAATATGTTGTGGGCTCTTTGGAATTCCTCCACATAGATGGGCTTTTGAGCCCTCATTGAAACTTGTGAATTTCTTTTAGTCATGTGTGTACCACTACACTTTGTGCATGTAGGATTCTTTCCCTTCATGCCTTTTCTTTGGATGGATGGAGGACTTGGGTTACTTGATCATCCACAAGTCCCATGAGTGAGTTGTTTCAACAATCTCACTAAGTTCAAACGGTTTCCCCATGTTGTAGGAAAGTGGTTCTCAAGAGTTTCCTTTAATGTCACCAACCTCAAATGGATGACCCTTCTTCAAGTCAGCTATCCATGCAATCATAGCTCCTTGAACTTCTCTTGGGGTGTTTGGTTGGTCATCCACCATCATTCTCAAAGATAAGTGATTTTTTTTTTTTTCAATTTGTGGGAAAGAATGGTGTCCATAAGTTGCCCAAGTTTGTCCCATGGTTTGGGCACTTTGGACTTTGATTTTCAAGTAGGCTATGTATATCATTCTTAACCATTTTCATGATGATTGGATGACTCATCAAGCCATGCCCTCTTGTGCTCAAATAGTCTTCTTTTTGGTAAAGAAATTGGTGCACATAAGTTGCCCAAACTTGTCCTTGCATGGTCATTTCTAACTTTGATTCTTCATGTGGGCTATGCCCATCAATTTTTTTACCATTGGCTTCTTTGACTCATATATTTGTGGGTAGACCAACATATTGTATTCTCATAATCAAAACATTCATCTAGATGATGCACATAGGTTGCCCATGATTGACCCATGAATGGGTTCTTATGGTTCTTCTAGTGGGCTATGTGCTCCTTTCAATTCATTGACATGGGGCACTTGAGTTGCTCTTGGGGACCAATTTCCTTCCTATTCCCCATTTGTCCATGTACATGTGTAAAAAGATGGAAACATCTTAAATGAGGCTCATTGCTTTGATATGGAAAGTGAACCAAGCCTTAGTCACACATGGACTTTGAAGAGGGATTTCTCATATGAAGTTTGATTCTTATCCCACTTTGATCTCATGGCACTTGAATGCATTTATTGTCCAAAATGTATCCTTGGATGGTGAATTTTCCTCACCTAAGGCATGGCATGCAACCCTCTTTAAGGTGGGCCTTGCTTTCAACGATGGGCCCAACACACATCCTAGGCGACACATGGAATTGGGCATTAGATTTTTGCATTTGAATGTAAGTCCAAATCCATGGGTTTCCTAGATAATGATTTGGATTTTAATGGTTAAAGAATAGGGGCTTACCTTGCCAAGCTTGTAGGATTTGATGGCGGACAGCACGAGGGGGTGAAGAGCGGTCAATGAGGACGACCTTGCCTTCATTGTTCGCCGCAGGACCCATATGTGTTCTTTAGCCAAGGAACACCAACCTCTGCCTTCCATAAAAGGTCAGGGTACCCGAGACCTTTGGGATGACTGGGTGGAACAACCGCAGCCGATGCTTGAACGCGTTCTAGCCAACACTCCTTTCGCAGGCCTTCTTACATTATGCTTTCACAACAATAATGCCAACCGCATGCTACTTGCAGCCCTTTGTGAGAGGTGGAGGGATGAGACCCACACCTTTCAACTTCCCTATGGCTAATGGAGAATAACTTCCTGGATATATATATATATATATATATATATATATATATATATATATATATATATATATATATATATGCAGATGGGTTTTCCATTCCATGGGGCAGTTGTTCCCCATGCAGGCTCTCTTCCTCCCATTACTTCCAATGAATGGATATGGCTTGTGAGAGTCATCCTACCCGAGAGCGAGTTCCAGAGTAACCAAGTGAAACTGCAGTGGTTTTACAGCACCTTCGTTGCTGTCATCCCTACTACCGAGCTGGAGGCCCTTCATAAAGCACGGGCTATGATCACTTACGCCTTCGGGTCATTCCTTTTTTGTCATGCGAATGAAAGGGTCGATCCTATATTTCTTGACTTGATTGAGGATCTTCACCATTCATATAATTGGAATGGGGATATCTTGACTCGCATCTACCAGAACTTGGATAAGACCTCTCGGAGTAGCCGGTCTTTCGCAAGTTTTTGGCCTGTCGTGGAGGTATTCTCTTTAACCTTCTCTGGAGATGTTTGTCTTCTATCTTCATCTGATCATTTTGTCTGCCCTTGTTCAGACCTGTTTTTATGATCATTTTGCTCACCTGTCGCCGAGGATACGGGATGGTATTGAACCATCCTTATATCACTTTATGCATTGACATCAGCAAAACCGTCAGCGAAATTCTTGAGTGTTTGGGGACAATTGGCGCGCTGACATAGATGGATTGACCACCGAGGATGTAAGTATCTTGCTTACCTTATCCGTTGTGCTGCTCTACGATTGACTGTGATGAATTCCTTTGTTGTAGTTTACTCGGATGTCATATGTCATCTTTCCCCTTTACTATACCCCTCAACGTGTGGAAGCATATGATTCTTCGTGTCTTCGGATCATGTTTTCTGATGCCGAATCATTTCAATGGTATTTAGGCGAGAGATTGCTCCGACAGATTACCGGTGTAGCCCAAGTTCCTTATTCCGCACCTCATTCGGCTGCTTAGATTTCGGCTGATGCTATGGTCGGTGCTCTCGAGGGCCAACCTGGATTTCGCTTCACGATCCCGGATCGTGACTATGATGAGTGGTATTTGTTGTACGGACAGGGACCTCTCCCTCCCTCACTCTATGTTCCAAGGAGTCGTCGTAGGTATGCTGGAGGATCAGTGACAGCTCCTCTGATGGACCTTCACGGTCAAGAGTGAGATGAGAGGAGGGATGATGATGATTATGTTGGTGATCTGTAGCCTGCTTCTCTGAGGATGTATTCAGCTTGTTGATGTATGGCCTTCTTATTATTTTGAGGCCCGCTTTTTTACTTTTCTTTTGTATCAAAATCTTCTGAATAAATATACAATCCCCGATTTGCCTCAAATTTCTTAATGATGCTTAGATGCTTTGATTTTCGACTCATTCTTTGATGCTTTGTGCAAGATAGGATTTCTCAACTGCATGGATGACGACTTGAATGGTTCAGATTGTTTGATTTGGCCTTGTGGGCCCCTTCCAGACTCCAGCTTTGCTTTGGAGCACGTATCCTTGATTTTTTGTGAGGCTAAGAAGGCTTTCCATGGTGCGGATGATGACTTGAACGGTTCAGATTGCTCTTTTTAGCCATGTGGGCCCACTTGATGATCAGATCCTTAACTCTAGCCTTCTTTCTTGACGATTAAACCCTTAATGTTGCTATTTGATGACCCATGCAAGCTTTTTCATGGTTTGGATCATGATGATCTAGTCTTTGAATGGCTCAGATTGCTTGTGGGCCCCTCTTGATCGATTTTTCTTCTCTTTAACTTGATCAGACCCATTTTGGTCGCAGGTACTTCATGATTGGACAGGTGGGGTACCTTCCAGATGATTCAGATTAGTTTCGGATAAAATTGGGAGTCGATTGGAGCTTTGGGCGGCCCTCAGGGTGCCAACTGCTGACGTGGACTGGCAGTCTCACCTACCAGAGAATGTGATGCCAATCTCGCAGAGAGAGAGGGAGACCGTCCGTACGGGCGGCCTCCAGGGAGCCGCCCAGACTTCTCTTCATGTGCGGTCTGGGTTGATTCTGGTTCGGACATTCTCAACAGACCACTGTCCCTGTCCCATATTCTCTGTACTCGACGGTTCGATTTGAAGCCATAAATCTCCCTTTTGTCTCATCTCTCCTCTTTCGTTTGTCTTTTTCCTACCTTGTCCTTTCTTGGGCAGTCATTGATGATGGCTTAGGGGCCATTGAGGGAGAGGTTGGTGGGTCCCATGTTTCAGAAAATGAATGGAGCTTCAATAATGGTGAGATGCTTTTAATTAATGGTGTAGATGGAGCATTGAATGAGGCCATTGATGGTGGATTAAGGGTGGTTGTTGGGGAAGCTTTGAATGCCCCCATTAATGGTGGGATTGCTAGAAATTCTGACTTGAATGGGGCATTGACCATGGAAGGATTGGATGGTGTAATGAGATGGGGAGATCGGCCATAGGTGGAGCTATGCACCCTTTGAGTGTGGGCCGCATGGATGATGTGATTGATGGTGATGATGGGGTTATGATGGACATAGATAGGTTGATCTCATGTTTAGATAGCAAAGATGGTTCAAATGATACCTTTGACGGCTTGGATGCTCTTGATGATGGCCGAGATGTGCGGTACACTTGCTTGGGTGGACTTGATGTGATCATTGATGATGTCCCCTTGATGATGGACGGTGTGGATGTCCCGATGATCCCTTCGATTGGACAGAGTAATGGTTGGATTCCTGACTTTATGTTGGAGAGGACTGCAGGTCAAGATCTAACCGTAGATTCTTCGATCGGGGTCGCCGAGGCCCTTCTTGACGGCTCAAATGTATTTTTCAGCAGTCAGATTGGTCAGGATGCCACGATGTGCGGCGTGATCTTTGCTGATAGCCTTTTTTATGAAGAGTACCGACCTTCTCCTGATCGTCAATCCTTTACGCATTCGATTCACGAGGTGCGCGAGTCTTCTCATGCAGCCGAGGTCGTGATAGTTTCAGATAGCGATGTGACTATATCAGACATAGTCGCTACTGGGGATATGTCACAGACTGTCGAGTTCGCAGGGGTCCGAGCTTTTCATTCTCCTTCGCTGTTGATCTTCCGATCCTTGATGAGCTATCATTGATTTCTGGGCCTTTGGTTCTGGAGCGGATACCTGTGAGGACTTGCCAGTTGCTTCCTTGTCCTTCTTGCTTGCCACGACTGCTTACTTGGCTTGACAGATTGTCAGCTTATGAGGTTCGAGAGGTGGAGTCCTATGGCTTTGGCGGTCTGATCCATATGGCTAGGGTTGACATTGATTGGAGGATGCTCGGGGCTACTTTGATTGACTAGGTCCCTTCGTTGAACTTGTTTGCGTTCAACAACATGGAGATGGGACCTTCTTTGGAGGAGCTTGCGCGCTTGACAGGTCTTCCCTAGGATTATGCTCAGTATTTCTCGCCAAAGACTTTGCCGAAGACTGCCACTCTGTAGAACTGGTTCGGGATCCTGTATCTTATTCAGCCTGCAGCTGCCGGTCAGGATGCAGTGGTCTTCTCTTTAGACTCACGGTATGATCTTTTCTCGGGCCCTCAGAGTGTGGCGGGGTCCCTACTTTCTCGGAATGCGTTGATGTTCTGTTTGATAGCTGAGGTATTATTCTCAGGATGGCGCAGATCTCAGACTCCTTTACTCTTTGAGGTGATGAGCCGAGTCACTCGATGGCAAGGGATCATTTCTATTGTCCTAGCTGAGCTGTTTAATGGGCTGACTGACTGTGCCTTAGGCCACACCCGTGTCCTTTGCGGCTGCTGTGTGTTTCTCCAAGTATCTTTTTTATACTTTGTTTTTCTTTTCTTGTCTTTTGGGGACTGTTTTGCTTTAGCTGAATCTCTTTATTTTCTTACGATCAGATCTGGCTATGTGAGCGTCTTTCGCTAACTGTTCCTGTACCACTTCCCGGCACTCGTCGCCCTGACCTCATGCGACATATCATGGATTTTCTTCCGCATACAGCTAGGATAAGCGAGCCCTTATATCGCAGGATGTTTGCTGAGCAGCGTGACTGGAATATTCATTGGGAGTCATCTTGGCTTTCACTTCCTCCAGTACTTTGTGATGCTCACTGCCTTCCTCTGATGCTGGTAGGCTTTCAATCTTCCTTTTCTTATCACCCCATCCAGTTTCTGCGGCAGTTCGGGTATGAGCAGGACGTTCCTCCTTTTGCTTTTTTAAGTATCAGGTGTCAAGCACTTTCATCCAGGTCATCTGATTTTAGGACTCGGATTGATCGGTCCTGGGTGAGTCATTTGACTGCTGATTTGCTCGGTTTTGAGCTGCGGACTTTTTCGATGGCGACTGCCCCACACCAGCATTGGGTTGCTAAGTAGTCTCTGTATCGGTGCATTCCTTGCTGGCATCTGATCGCTGATGAGGATGAGCAGGATGTTCTTGGGGATGTTAGTTCTTCATCTGGTTCATATGAGCCTTTTGAGGAGCGCTCATTTATCGATTCCGGCTTCCTCTTGGCCACTTGTTGTCTGAGATTTCCGCACTCCGGTATGATTGTGAGATGATGTCGAGGAGATTGGCCACTAATCAGAGGTTGTCTGATGAGGAGACGATGATCCGTAGCCTTGAGCGAGATGAGGTGTATTACCTGCGTATGGAGGTGAGTAAGTTGAGAGCGAGGCTATTTCACTATGAGTCAGAGGACTTACCTGATGTGGCCGAGGACGAGGGTGGAGATTATTTTTTTCTTTTTAGGGCTGTGCTGGTCGTCTGTACGCCTCTTTTTGCATAGTACATGACTAGTGATGATGCATTTTTTTGTATTTTTTTAAAAGAGACGATATGATATAAGAAATACGATGCATTAATAGAAAGAAAAAAACTTTTTGAGAACTTATTGTGCCATGAGTTGTCTTGTGAGTGTGTGTCTGGATTTTGTGCTAGGACATAGGAATCAGAACTGAGGCTCAGCCAATACTTTGACTGATGTCCCGAGATTTACTTGGGTGAGATCCCTTTGGTTCCTTAGAGGTGTAGGCAATGGAAACTGTTACTTCCTGAGAATTTTGTCAGAGTTTGTAGAGTTCTTTGTCCCTGACTGTACTTCTTCTTGTTCCTGAACTGCAACTGCTTGAGCTGATCTGGACCGTCTGGTTTCTTAGTACCTGCACTTTTCCCTTTTTTCAAGCCAATTTTGCCTGCAACGCTCTTTCGAGTTTTCACCACAGCCAGCCTTTTCTCGTCATTTTTGCCCATGGCGCCCTTTCGGGTTTTCACCATGTCATGGGTATTTGATCTTGCCTGCCCCTTGGGAGCTATGCTGTTTTTACCCTCGGCGCCCTTTCGGATTTTCACCAAGTCTACTGTATGTACACTGTTTTTACTCGAAGTGCCCTTTTGGATTTTCACTCTGCCCTTTTTGTTTAGGCACACATTTTCTTTTTCTTTTTTTCTTTTCTGGATTTTGGATAACTGCGGCGGCTAGAGGTCGGGAATCCGTAGTTCCCGGCCGATGGTAGCCTTTCAGCCCTTATCTTGAGTTACGATGATAGAGCTGTCTGTCTTAGCCATAAACCCTTCTGAGATGGATGGATGGGTGACTGTGTTTCCTTTCAGGTTGATTTTTCTCGGATGCCTTTGTTTTGGGCTTCCCATTTTCTTTCTTTTTTGTATTCCTTTTTTTGTCCTTTTCTTCTTTCCTTTTCTTTTGAATCCCTTTATTTGAAACACTTATTGGTGGACGGAAATGATTTCTCAGAAGTTTTAGCTTCGACCATTTGACTTCAACTCTGCTAATGTAACTCTTGATAAGGTCAGAATGACTTACCCGTGAAAGATCTTTACTTTGTCAGCATTGATTGGCTCAGGAAGATCAACCCCTCTCATGCTGGTGAATCTAAGGGCGCCTCCAGGAAGTACTTCTCTAATGATCAGCGGTCCGTCCCATGAGGGTTTGAACTTTCCTTTGGGATCCGGAAGGTGCAACGGTAGAATCTTCTTCATGACCATGTCGCCCACCTTGAAACTTCTTTTTTGGACTCTATTGTTATAAGCCCGAGCAATCCTTTTCTGATAACACTAGGAATGACTTAGCGTACACATGTGCTTCTCATCTACTAGCTGTAACTGATCGAATTTGGCCCATTGTCATTCTCCTTCTTTAATTCCGCTTTCCAGTAACACCCGTAGTGACGGTATTTCCACCTCGACTGGTAGAACTGCTTTCATTTCATATGTAAGCTCGAAAGGAGTAACGCCTGTAGCAAATCATACAGACGTTCGATAGGCCCAAAGTACATATGGGAGCATATCTGACCAATCTCGATAAGTTACAACCATCTTCTTGAGTATCTTGACGATTGTCTTGTTTGCGACTTCTACCCCACCATTCATCTGAGGACGGTAAGGGCTCGATCGATGACTTTAAATTTGAACTTGTTGAGGAAGTCATCCATCTTCTTGTTGACGAACGGGGTCTCATTATCTGTGATGATAGCATTAGGGATTTCATACTGGCATATGATGTTGTTCTTCATGAATTTAATCACCTAAGATGTTGCAATCGTGGTGTAAGAGGCTGCCTCTACCCACTTGGTGAAGTAATCAACTGCCACGAGAATATACTCATGACTGTTTGATGCTTTGGGATTAACCTTCCCAATGATATTGAGTCCCCACATAGAGAAGGGCCAGGGAGTTGTCAGGTTGTACAGTTCTGAGGAGGGGGCATGAATTTGATTCGCGTACATTTTCTGACATGCTGGCAGCAATCTGTCTCCATGGTGAGCCAATACTAGCCGAGTCGTAGAATCTTCTTTGCATCATGTGCCCGTTCATGTGTGGGCTACAGATTCCTTCGTGTATTTCTTTCATGATCTTTGCAGCTTCTGTTTCGTTGACGCATCGAAGGAGGACTTGATTATAGAATCGCTTGTAAAGAGCTTTGCCACTGATGGTGAACTGGCTTGCCAAACGCTGGATGGTTCGGCGATCTGTTATTGTTGCTGCCTCCAGATACTCCTGGGTTTCGAGATATTGCTTGATGTCGACATACCAGGGTTTGTCAGGGGCAGATTCAACTTCTTCTATTTGCAAGCAGAAAGCAAGTTCATCTTGAGTTTCGACCCTAAGCTCCCATTCTGAAGCTCCTTTAGGTATCTTGAGCATTGATGCAAGTGTAGCGAGAGCATCTGCAAACTGATTCTTGGCCCTGGGCATGTATGAGAAGGTGATTTCTTTGAATTCTTCGATCAGATTTTCAAGGTACACATGATATGGTATCAACTTCTCGTCCTTGTTTTTCCATTCGCCATTGGTCTGATTGATGATAAGCTATGAGTCTCCAAATACTCGTAGTCTTTTAACACCTAAGATTATGACTTCCCTTAGACCAACGATGCATGCTTCATACTCTGCCATGTTGTTGGTGCACTCGAATGCTATGCGCCTTGAGATAGGGATAGGGACATCGTCTGGAGAGTAGAGGATTGCTCCAATACCACTTCCTTTAGAATTTGTTGCGCCGTCGAGGAATAACATTCACTCATTTTTCTTCTTCTTTTCTTCACCTTTAATGAGCAAGAGATCCTCATCAGGGAAGAATGTCTCGAGCGGTTGATAATCCGGGAGAGAGTGAGTGGCAAGATGATCGGCGAGGGCTTGCCCCTTGATTGCCTTCTGAGTGACATAGGTGATGTCGAATTCAGACAGGAGTGAGTGCTGGTTTCTCGAACATGTATTTAAGTGGATCCATGTGAGCGAGGAGGAGAATAGGGAACGCAATCATGTATTGACGGAGTCGCTGAGTTGCCCAGACAAGGGCGAGGCAAGTCTTCTCGATCAGGGAATACCTAGTCTCGTAGTCGGTGAACTTTCGGCTCAAATAGTATATTGCTTGTTCCTTCTTTCCGGTCTTGTCGTGCTAGCCGAGAACACAACCAATGGCTTCTACTGCTACCGAGACGTATAACAATAGTGGTCGTCGGGGAGTGGGCGGCACTAGAACTGGAGGATTCATGAGATACCACTTGATATGGTTAAAGGCGACTTGGCAATCGTCATTCCATTCTTTTGGAACGTTCTTCCGAATGAGCTTGAATATGGGTTCACAGATAGCTGTGAGCTGTGCGATGAAACGACTGATGTATTGAATTCTACCGAGGAAGCCACGGATTTCTTTCTCAAAGTTGCTTAGATCATAGATTCTAATTAAAATAAGTTATTTTTTAAATATGAGTATAAATTGTAAAAATTACGAAAATGCCTTTATGGACCCTTCATATTTTCTAACCAACACAATGATAATCTATTCCGAAGTAAACCATGGTATTAATGTAGAATAAGTAAATGAACAATTTCATAAAACCAAAATCTCAAATGGGCCACTAGATCATAGAAATCTAATATATCGACTCATCATAGCCGTCGATTGGGAAAGTGTTCCTGAAAATAAATCAACCATTCTCTTCACCATATTAATGAACCATAAACTCACCATTGGAATTACAAATTGAGAGATATAAATATAATTTCCAAAGTGACCCAAGAGTTATAACGGTTCACGTTAACCTGAACCTACAATGATTAAACGGACCACTTCTGGTGATCCAATTGAACCCAAATTTTAAACCTAAGCTATTGTGAATGATTTAACTATACAAACTAAACATCCTCTCTTAGATCATCGTGAAAATACCCAAACTAACAAATTAGCTCCTAAACTATCATTTAGTGTCCTATGATCATAAAATTATTTTTCTTAGACTTAGGGCAATGGACTTGATTTAATGAAGATCGTGGATTGCACCATTCACGGGCCGATCATGAAAATCTAGGAGAGCACTTCAGTTTAGTTCAAAATCCATCTAATTAGAACTTTTCTAATCATTTTGAAAGTAGTTAGGGGTCGTTTCACACCATGGATTGGGGGGATTTGAGGGGCTTTCAAATCTCCTTAAAGAGGGGGTTTGAAATCCAATGTGAAAGTTAGGATTACATCTAAAATCATTTCAAGAGTTGCATGTGTAACATGTGTGTCACTAGGCTACGAATCCATTGGGCACATGGCCCACTGATGATATCCCAAAACAATTAGATCATCCACTGCATCAGTAAAATTACTTTAATAGGATGATCTGCGCCCTCCAAACATTGTCCGTATAAATCAACGGTTAAAAATCGTTGGTTAGTAACTCGGATGTGATCTTGTGCTTGTGGCCCATTCGAGACTTGGAATTTCATCATTTTTTGCCGAAGTATATATTTCAATGAGCTTACTATAACCATTGTGTCAAACATTACATATATACACTAATTCGTGATATTAAAATTGTTTTGGTAATTAAATTCAAACCCTGTAAATATACTATGCATAACTACTTTTGGATTACAAGGGATTCCAAATATAGGGTGTCAAACATAACCAAGGCATTTCAAATCCAGGGGTTCCGAATCCAGGGGGTTTCAAATCCATGCTCCCAAACAGGCCCGTAGCTTAAGGCCTAAGTACCTTGGATGAGACATCAAGTTGGATCATTTCTCACCATCCATTCGTGATGATAATTTGCATAATTGCTAGAATCGTCCATGTCACACCCCGAAATTCGAAATCTGAGTACGACGACCCGAAGCCCAAGTTTCGGGGTTTGAATTAATATTAAAGCATAGATTCCTTGAGATTCCATTCCACACCACATATTTAACTAAACTCAAAGAAAATTCCATTAAGCTATAATTTGATTACAACTCTTTCTTTTCAAAACTAATTTCACTAATTTTTTTACTAATGTCTTATTACATTGAATTTAACAAAAATAAATAAATCAACTACGGTTAAAGCATGAGTAGAATGTTACCATCCGAGTACTCTGCTCTGCTTTTGTCTTTTCTTCCTGAAGACCTGCAAGAATTGTGGTGATTTTGGTGAGCTAAAGCCCAAGGAGATTATTTTCATCACAGGTAATGTACTAGTTGATATGGGATAAGACTTTATTCATTAACAAATAGTATTGTATATATGTAACCTAAGAAATAATGTAATGAGTTGTGTCCTCTATAAGTCATCATGGATGAAGCATAAATACCATGATGTATGTATGCTATGATGAGTGTAAGATTAATTTACATAAATAGATGTACATGAACTCACTGCTACTGAACATTAGTAACCTGTCGCAAATCAACTATGCTCACCTAATCGGTACAGTGAGGCGACAAATCAACTATACACGCTAGTGAGCAAATCAACAATGCACCACTGATCCAACCGAGCAAATCAACTATGCTCACCTAACCGGTACAGCGAGGCGGCAAATCAACCATGCACGCCAGTGGTCAAATTAACCATGCACCACTGATCTGTCATCCATCCAAAATAAATTCAAGTAGAATGATGCTTATGAAGTCATGAGTATGAAGGCACATCTCAAGCGTATAATGTATTATTCAATGATTCAATTTTAGGCACACCATGCATGTGATGTCTACATGCATAAAATCCTTCATCTATGCATTAGGTTTGTTGTCAATCAAGGGAGTTGATAAGGATGTACATCATGTAAGGTTTTGTACGAACGACAATGTCTTGTGCATCTAAGTCTAAGTTATGTTTATCTAATACTTTGATATGTGCAACTAACAAGGAAATTTTGAGAAACAAGAATTCATCTTATACCTAATTGCAACATGTAATTAAGCAAGAAATTAAGAAAAAAATCAACAAAGAAGAATGGGGAATTGAGACTTAGAATTCAAAAGAAAAATTAAGAGATGGATTCCTTTCCTAGGATCCAAATTTTGTAAAACTAGAAAATGAAAACAATAGCCCACAACTAAACTTAATTAAGAGAAAGGATTTCTCACTTAGAATCCTATTAAGAATATGAAGGAAAGAAATCAAGAATTTGAATTTAGCGAGAAGAAACTCAAAGGAAAAATCAACAACGAATAACCTAAGAGAAATCACTCACTTGTTGGAAGACGTGAATCTGGCTAAATTATTGTTCAAATTGAGTTTGGCTTGCCTATGACTTAGTGAGTTAAATCAATCCTAGCTCTTTCTTTTTCTTCTTCTTCTTTCTTCCTCCTCCTCACTTTCTCTAGGGGACGTGTGAGGGATGGACATGAGGGGGAGAGGGTGTGCGGCACTTGGAATAAATTTGGGAGAGAGTGGGCGTGCGCACCCTCTTTTAAGGAGCGTTGGATGTCCACCTCTTCCTAGTCCAATTTGGACACTCAAAATCTCTCACTTCAGGTTATCTTTCTTCAATCTCACTCGTTCATGGTGTTGGGGTCATTAAATAGAGACAGGATATGTAATTTTCTTGGTGATCAGGAATCTTGATTAGTCGATCTTGAAAAATGGCCTGGTGGGTGTCAAAACGAACTTGATCTCAATTAACGATCCATGCTTGATGATCCGGACCCAAATTTGAAAGAACCATGTAGTCAGAATAGGCAAACAATTGAAAAAAATTTGGCGGTTGATCAATGGTGTAAAAGGTCTAAATCTCAAATTCTAACTTTTAGCGGAAAAGGCAAGGGGCTATCTCTAAGATTCGACAGTGTAGGATCATAGATTAGAATTCAAACTTTGTTTATCTTTGTAGTCATATAAGGAAAAGACATGGTCCAAATTTGAGTTTTGATTGACGGTGGAAATATAGTTAACTTGGGGACCAAGTAATCTGATATCAACTTAAGGTGAATTTGGGGATTAATTTCCTAATCGCACAACAATTGACCCATGCATGAGTAATTCATTGAATTAGGACAAGATCTTTGGGATCTAGGATGCTCGCTAGATGAAAAATGAGTGACTATGAGTAATAGTTAAGTTTTCTCTAACAATGGTCACCAAAATCAATGGTTAAGGGACTAATTTGATAGTTGGACAGCTTCTACAATGATCCAATGGCTGAAATTCGACATGCATGGGTAATTTAT
This sequence comes from Liriodendron chinense, assembly GCA_003013855.2. Taxonomy (NCBI): domain Eukaryota; kingdom Viridiplantae; phylum Streptophyta; class Magnoliopsida; order Magnoliales; family Magnoliaceae; genus Liriodendron; species Liriodendron chinense. The sequence continues at coordinate 4,091,050 of ML058489.1, read as the reverse complement.
GATAGATAGACATGGGATAAAATTTCAAGTCAAATGGATGATAGAAACCGTGTGATCGAAAAATCAAGTGTCTAATATAGTGGCATTTTTGTAATTAATCTTATTATGTAGATTAATCTTACACTCATCATAGCATACATACATTATGGTATTCATGCTCCATCCATGATAACTTATAGAGGACATAACTCATGACATTATTTCTTGAGTTACATATAATACTGTAAGTGTTAAGCACAAAATGTGAGTGCTAAGTATAATGTTGTTGTCAAATTTCGTAGACAATAGAATAGTGCATGAGGTTGTATGAGCAAGCCAAGTTCTTTGAGAAGATAAGAATTAACCTCGAAAAACATATCAAGATCAAGACTATATCGACTCTACAACAGAAGTTGCGACAAAGCGTTAAAGATAAACCATATATGCCAAAGAAGTTGCAGCAATGCTTCAAAGATAAACCATATATGCCAAATGTAAAATTGACCATAGGGATGACCCTAGGTTAGGTTGGCTTTTAAGTTAATATTTATAAACCTCTTTTAAAGTCATAATTCAAGAAAATTAGGCTAGTCTAACCCTGTATTCAGTCAACCCAAGAATCTTCGGTCAGCCTATAAACTTCGACCAAGTTTCCAACAAGCATAATTGGAAAATTTAGAGGAAATTCGGTCAGCTTGACCCTGTGTTCGGCCAGCCGAACAGGCTTCGGTCAGCCCAAGGGTGTTCGGTCAAGTTTCTAGATTTGAAACTGATTTTTGGACCCTGAACTCTGGTCAGCCGAACCTTGTCTCAGGTCAACCGAAGTGCACTCAGGTCAGCCGAACCGCATCTTGGTTCAGCCGAATTTTGAACTAATCATTATCCCACAAATTCTGATAGCCATTAGGATAAATTGGTTGGAACTTAAGACAGCCAAAGACCTAATTTTTTTGCTATAAATAAGGCTTTCTTCTCTCTATTTTCTATCAAGAAAAATCACGAAAATATCCACTCTAATGAAAAAGCCCTTCATTATAGTCTATCTATTTGTTCTTAATTCCTAATTTATTATATAGCTATCTCAGTTCTCTTCTCAAGCAATCTAACTATCTGAGAGAGATTATTCTCAACTTAAGATTAGAGAACTAAAATTGCTAGCTGTTAAGAAAACTTTTTAGAAATCCCTAGATCCATCTTGTTCGAGCTATATTGGTTTATCTTCTTTAAAGATCGGATCACTGTACCATTAAAGCTTCATCTCTGTTGAGCTTCATCATCTTCTACTTCAAGAATATTAGTAATATCCTTCCTCTTAACTCTTTAAGTTTGTTTGAGATTGCCCATGAAAATCTCATTTAAGATTTTTGGTGATAGCCTGTGAAAATCACTTGAGGTTTTGTTGTGATAACTTGTGAAAATCACAAATTGTTGTATCAGGTTTTAAAGGTGAACCTGTGAAAACTTTTGTTATAGTGGAAAGCTAAAATTATAATAAGAAGAAATTTTGGGAGTGGAATAGGTGTAGTTTTTAAGCACCGAACCACTACAATTCTTTGTGTTGTGGTGATTGATTATTCTTTATTTATGTGGTTAATATTTTGTAAAATCTTAAATCGTGACATAAGATTGTCCTACTTAAGTTTTTAAGTGAAAGGTTGTCCTACAATTTGAATAAGATTTTAGATTGTTTATTCTCCTACTTATTCTTGTTAATCTTGTGCTTTTACTCTGATCCCTCTGGGACATTTATAGCTCAACCTTTTTCAAATATTATTTGTTAACGAATAGAGTCTTATATCATATCAACTGGTATATTACCTATGATGAAAATGATCTCACTAGGCTTTAGCTCACCAAAATCACCATAGTTCTTATAGGTCTTCAGGAAGAAAAGACATAGGTAGAGCAAAGTACTCAGATGATCACATTTTACTCATGCGTCAACCGTAGTCGATTTATTTTATTTTCATTAAATTCAATGTAATAAGACATTAGTGGAAAAATAAGTGAAATTAATTTTGAAAAAAAAAGAGTTGTAATCAAATTATAGCTTAATGAAATTTTCTTTGAGTTTAGTTAAATATGCTGTGTGGTATGGAATATTAAAAAATCTATGCTTGAACATTAATTCACACCCTGGAACTCAGGGCTTCGGCAATGCATTATTCAGGTTTTGAATTTCAGGGCATGACAGTCCGACTATGAATTTGTACAAATTTTAGGACCCGATCATCAAGGATGGATCATGCATTGCATGAATGATCTAAAATGAAATTGTGTTGGGTCGTCTAACACGACATCCTACGCTATACACGAAAGCTTGTTGGAGCCAGTAGAATAATGACTAAGTATTTGGGGGGGGGGGGGGGGTGATTAGAACCTTTTGAAATTCTTTTCACCTACTTAAATTATTCTACAATTTAAGCTAAGTAAGAACACTTCGGCTTCTAAGCCTCAGTGGGTCCAACACATAGACTAGCATATAATTAAGCAATTATATAACCCAGTCTAAGCACATTGATTATCTAATGATTTAACTAATCAAATTAACACCTAATCTATGCAACCTATGTAGACTATATGAGATATGATCATATAGGCTCAAGTCTACACAATTAGTGAAAATACATCTCATGTGTGAATGTGCCTGTCTAGTGCGTAGCATACATTCCTATCAAGCATTCATAATTAAGCAATTAAACATATAATGTTAAGAAAATAACATCACAAATATAAGCATGTATAGTGGTTCGACTGTGTATCTACTCCACTCTTGGTTCAAGTACTTACCCCTTGAGCACACTGGATTTCACTAAGAGAGTTTAAATTAAGTTCATCTTAACCTAAGTGTTTTAAGCCGGTTCCACCCCACCAAGGTGTTTAATGGTTCCACCAAACCAAGGAGTTTGATAAGGTTCCTCCCAACCTATAAAGGTGTTTAATGGTTCTACCCAACCAAGGAGTTTAATAAGGTTCCTCCCAACCTTTACAACATACATATACTCCTGCAGGATGCTTCTCACGGAGACTTGGTTTAATCCCTTCACAAGAGTCTAGGTCTTATAACTGAACCTATCGAGTTTGGCAATTCAAATTCTCATACTCAATCCTCCGTGAGAAAAGAGCATGTGGATTCTTACAATTGATAACCTGACTTGTCGGAATTGAGCCATGTTGATGCGTCGCTTTGGGTTGTTTAATCTCCGCTCTCTCGTACTTCAATCATCTACCCTTTGCTCCACCGATCTCTGATGCCAATGTGTCGCCAATGCTCTAGCTCCAATGATCAACTACCTTGCATGAGATGTTCTGATGGAGATGTCCAATGTGTTAGGAGGTGGTGAATCCTCTACAACTAATAGAAAATGGGTTTCCTAAGGGAATACACCTAATTGGATTCCTGAGTTGTGTTTAAACATGGGTTCTACTTATGATCAAGGTGTCTAAACTCCTAAGAATTAAGAGAGACCAAGTTTATTCTCATTTGAACTTTGAATGCTCAATGCTTGTGATGAATCACAAGGAGAATGACTTAGATGGGTTAGGATTAGAGCTTCTAATGGTTTGCAATAGTAGTAGCTTCTAAATCATTAAACTCCCTCTCTTAAGCCCAAAGATCGTCTCTCCTACTTTTATAGATAAAGCTCCAATAGTCATAAAATGGGTAGAAAACGGCATTTCCAATGGATCGAACATAGCTTCAATGGATCGGACAATCCTCTTCGATGGCTCGAAGCTGAAATTACATCGGTAATCTAACACAATACCAACGTATGTGCGTGCAGAAGCCAAGGGAGGAGCAACTAGAATTATGGCTAAGTCTTAGAGGGGAGGTGATTAGGACCTTTTAAAATTCTTTTCGCCTACTTAACAATTTTATCAAATTAAACTAAGCTGAATGAACACTTCGGCTTCCAAGCCTAAGTGGGTCCAATCATAAGGCTAACATATAATTAACAATTAAACAACCTAGTCTAAGCATGCATAGATAATCAAATGATTAAATAAATCAAGCTCCTAGCTAATCTTTGTAACCTATTTAGACTTATGAGAATGTATCAATGAGCTCAAGTTTACACAACTTAGTGAATGTACATCTTGCGTGTGAATGTGCCTATCAAGTGCCTAGCATACATTTCTATCAAGCGTTCATAATTAAACAATTAAACATACAATGCTAAGATAATAATGTGCTCAAAACAATCACAAACACAAGCATGTATAGTAGTTAGAGTTCAGGTCTACTCCACTCCCGGTTCAAGAACTCAACCCCTTTGAGCACACTGGCATTCACTAGTGAGTTTAAATTTAGTTCCTCCCAACTAAGGTGTTTTAACTCGGATATATCCAATAAAAAAGTTTACAGGTTCTTTCCAACCTACACGTACGCAACCGTATTGGTGGCTCCCCTTGGAGACTTGTTTAGGCTCTACAATCAAGCCAAGGTCTTACAACCGAACCTCAATTTAAACTTTACTCATAAGTCAAGGTCCTACAATAAAACGTCAATAGTTTTAGGCTTTACAACCGAGCCAAGGTCCTACAACCGACCCTAACGTTTACTCCCGCCGGAGGCTCCCCAATTGGAGACTCAATTTGACCCTACAACTGGGTCTAGGTCATACAACCAAACCTATTGAGTTTGAAGACAACCTCTACACCCAATTCCCATAGGGAAAATAGTGGAACCGGACTCTTACAAATGACAACTTACTTGTCGGATTGAGCCCCTTTGATGCGCCACTTCGGGTTGCTTAACTCTACTCTCCCATACTTCAATCAGCTACCATTATGCTCCCCCGATCTTTGATGGCGTTGCATCACCAATACTTCAGCTCCAAGATCAGCTACCTTGCATATGATGCTCCAATGGAGATGCCCAAGGTATTAGGAGGTAGGTTTGAGATCTTTACAACTAATGGAAGTGGGTTGTCTAGAGAGTTTCACCTACAAAGATCTCATCATAGAGTATTGGATAGGTATATCACTATCAAGAACAATCCAATCTCTAAAGATCAAAAGAGGGACATGTCCATCTTCATCATGAGCTTTGAATGCTCCATTCTTATGATGAATTATAAGGAAGATTACTTATTTGGGTTAAGAATAAAGCTCCTAAAGGTAAGCAATGGTGGTAGCTTCTATCTCCTTAAAATTCCTCTATTAAGCCTAAAGACCGTCTCTCCCGTATTTGAAAAAAATCTCCAACGGTCATAAAACGGGCTGAAAATGGCCACTTCAATATATCGAATTGGTGTTTCGATTAATCAGAATTATCTTCGATATATCCAAATGTCATTTTGATATCGAAGAATATGTCCAGTGGATTTGTGAAATTACTGGACCATCTCTTCGATATATCGAACTAGGGTATCAATATATCGAAAACCCTAATTTAGATATATCGAAGGGCATTCCGATAGATCGATCATATTGTCCAGTGATTTGTGCATTTATTGGACACTTAATTCGATAGATCAAATAGACCTTTTCGATATATCAGGGGTCTATCGAATAGACTTTCGATATATCGAAGATCTATTGAAAGTTGTTGTTTGGGATAGATTAATTACAGCAACTTCCACCTCTTTTAGTAGCCTAACTTATCATGTTTTTCAAAGTATTCTAAGACTAATGATGATGACTTAGGGTATTTCTAATTGGTCCAAGTCATCTAAGAGGTTATGGGTGTCTTGGTTCAAAGGGCCAGGGTCACCAAGGCATCTCATTTACCTGTTCTTCTTCCTTGATGCTTCTTGTCCACTTAAATCTTCGGTTTTCAGCTTGCCAAGGCTCAATCGATATTACAACACATGGACACACGTGATTAACAAATAAGGTGCACTAGTATGCCACAGAAAAGTGCATTAATAGAAGCCAAATCTCAATGGATTGAAAAACTGTCCAAAGAGTTCTACAATTATTGTTGGACATATGTTTAATGGCTCAAAGAGCTTACTTCGATGGCTCGAAGATAAATGCTCGATGGATTAAAAAATTGTCCAGAGAGTTCAAGTTTGCTAGATGGAATTTACGATGGATCGAACCTAATTCTTTGAGGGATTGAAGTCCTATCGAGTTAAAATCCGATGGATCGAAGTACACTCGAAAATTATTGTCTGAGCTAGTTTATTTACAGCAGCTTGCACATCTTTTATTAGCTTAACTTATCATGTTATTCTAAGTGTTCTAAAGCTAGTGATGATGACTAAGGGTTTACCTATGTGGTCCAAATCATTTAGAGGTTTATGGTGTTTTGGTTCTAAGGGTTAGGGTCACCAAGGCATCTCTTTTACTTGTTATTCTTCATTGATGCTTCTTGTCCACTTGAATCTTCGGTCTTCAGCTTGCCAAGGCTCAAGTGACATTATAACACATGGACGAACGTGATTGACAAATAAGGTGCATAGTATGCCATAGAAAAGTGCACTAACATAAAATACATTTAAGTATCCATCCATCATGAAAATTACATCTTTGGTTGTCGTTCGTCAAAACTATGCAAGATAACGCATCAGATGGTAGAAACACAACACTAACGAGACAAAAGTCGAGTTCCACCTTGAGACCAAAAGGGGATGATGCGCAAACCAACCCTTGGGCATGCGAAACCGTCCAAGGGGCTGGCTGGCCACTCAAAGTGGGCTCCACTCTTACACAGTGTCAAATCCACTCTATATACTAGCACCACTTCATCAAAACTAGCTAGTATATAAAAAAATATCTAAGTGAACTATAACCTAAGTGGGCCATCTACATAAAAAGGTGGATAACCTTTAGTTGGAAAGTGGACCTAGGATGGTTCAATGGTTACATAAAAATACACCTTAGAAAAGAGTCGAAAAACCTAAGTTCGTGAACGTTTTGGATCCCGAATGCAATAAGTAAGTGAGCTACGCTTACTCCCACATTTCCACCACATAAAGGGAACACCCTAGCCTTCCTCTATAAGAGACATCCAACCCTCCCACATGAAAGAGAAGGAGAGAGAGGAGAGAGAGAGAAGGGTGGGTGTCCCAACCTCTTCAAAAGTGTTTTCCATCTTCTTCTTCCTCATCATCCTCCATTGATCTTAATGTAAGTTAGCCCAATTTAATTAATTTAAAGATTTGTTTTAGGGCATGTTTATTAAAACTTAATTTTAGCACTAATAGCTGAAAAAGGCCATTTTTAATGATTTTTCCAAATTCAAATCGTTTGGTAAGTCAAAATTTTAAGTTCTTAATTTAATTTTTCACTAAAAATATGGGTTTAATTTTAAACTTTCCTCTTTTGAATTAAAACTTAACATGGAATACAGTAAGTGATTTTGAGTTAAAATATTTTTTGAAATGACAACTTTACCCTTTTCTTACTTTGGATAAGCTTTCTAGAGTAATTGGGTAGAAGCTCTTTTGATGTAGCAAAGTTCTTTGGGCCATCATGATGTATGTGTTATATCCATCCTATCTATTTCGCCACATCATCATAGGGCATGATCTAAAAAATGAGGTAAACCCAAAGCTTAAGTGGACCACACAACAAAAAGTTATGGGGATAATCATGCCCATAGTTGAAATCTTCCTAGGGCCCACCATGATGTTTATTTGCCATCTAATCTATTCATAAGGTTACACGGGCACGGATTAAGGGAAAACACAAACATCGGTTTGATCTAAAACTTTTATAGCCCCCAAGAAGTTTTCGATTATAGGCATTCAATCTCCTCTAGTTTTTATGGTGGTCCACTTGAGCTTTGGATCTATCTCATTTTTAGGCTCATGACAAAAAATGATATGACAAAATGGATGAAAGGTGTGGATCTAACACATACATCATGGTGGGGCCCATAGAACTTTGCCACATCAACATGATCTGCAAAGAGGTGCTGTGGGTTCCGCAATCGGAGGCTAATTTCTTACCAAAGCCTTTCACAGGAAGTTCTTATGTTGGGATGCTAGGTGGGGTCCACCATGATGTTTGTGAGAAATTCACCCTATCCATTCGTATTGCGACCTCATTTTAGGACATGCGTCTAAAAAGTTAGGTTGATCTAAAATTCAAGTTGGCCACATGAGTGTGTATTCAATGACCACCATTGGAACATTTGTATGGCCACAAAAGTTTTGTATCGGGCTACAAAAGTTTTGTATTAGACTAAGTTTTTGGTTTTTCTCAATTTATCCTAGTATGAATGACCTTAAAAACAGTTTAGATGGCATATAAACATCGAGGTGGAGCATAGGAAGGTTTCAACGATAAGCATTTCTTTCCCTAATTTTCCCTCTTGTGTGGCCCACTTGAGTTTTAGATTTGTCTCATTTTTTGTTATATGTCGTAAAATAAGTTTGAAAAACGGATGGATAGGGTGGATTTCTCAAAAACATTACGATTGGCCCCACCTAGCATCCCAACGTGGGAATTTTCAGGCTTTTTCAGGAAATCCGCGTGCGCAATCCTTAAGAGCGAATTAGGGGTTACCCAGGTTACACGTTAGTGGATGTTGCCTGTGACCATGGGGTCCACCTTGATAAATATTTTATATCCACAATATCCATCAAATTTCTAGATCATTTTAGTGCATGGTCTAAGAAATAAAGCATATCCAAGTCTTAAGTGGATCACACCATAGGAAACAGTGGTGATTGAACGTCTACCATTAAAAAATTCTTGAGGGCCATAAAAGTTTTGGATGAAGCTAATATTTGCGTTTTCCCTTCACCCATGTGTGTGACCTAATCAATAGGTTGGATAACAAATAAACATTATAGAGGACCCTAAGAAGTTCTTAATGGTAGGTGTTCAATCACCACTATTTCCTATGGTGTGGTCCACTGGAGATTTGAATCTGCCTCATTTTTGGGTTCATGCCTCAAAATGGCATGAAAAAAATGGAGGGATGGTGTGGAAATAATACATACATCATGGTGGGCCCATAAAATTTTACCATGTCAACACATTGCCACATAGGTACGTCACGCAATGGAGCAACAATTACAAAGTAACACATTAGTGGGTGATGCCCTAACCGTGGGGCTCACCTTGATGTATATGCTATATATCTAAGATGTCCATCAATTTTTCCAGATCATTCTACAGTGTGGTCCCTAAAACGAAGGAGATCCAAATCTTAGGTGGACCACACCATAGGATCCAGTGGTGATTGAACGCCTACGATTAAATCTAAATATACAATGAATATCCTAGGGATGAGTATCATTTGCTTACCTCATACAATTAATTCATATTACTACATGCGATAAATATAAAAGATCCAAACCATTCATCTACTTGCTGACTTTATTTTGTGATGAAAGTAGTAAAATTTTATTGGATTGAGTAAAAGTGTTCCAATTTTAGAGGAATGACAATAATAGGTTACCTCTCATATTCTACAGAAGATAAAAATTAGGACAATAGGGACAAATATGACAAATTTCTAACTTTTAGACATTTGTAGTTTGTTTTTACTAAACAATTTTTTTTTTTTTTTTTTGTGAAAAATGCTTATTTCAGATACCAGGACGTTTTTTCACAAAAAATACTAATAGTTTTCAGTACTTGTAAGTACTAAAATTCAGCACTCTAAGTTTTCAACAATTAAATTAATTTTCATATTTTATTTTTCAGTTTACCAAACGCACCTTAGTTTTCTATTTTCTAAACCGGCCGATCGAAGTTCTAGTTTCGATCCACATCGTACACGTGAAATCTAAACCATCCAAAATTTGAATTTTTAATTTAGATTCTTATTTTTGTTACTTAGATCAACCTTAGAGTGATCTACAATATGAGGTGAGGGATTCTTTTTAGCTTACACTAATTTAAATTGAATTTATATATAGTTTCTCTTATTTTCACTTTAAAATTGCGCATAGTTTGATTTTTACAGTAATTTATATACTAATATGTTGCTAGATTGTTATGACTTGTTTGTCTATATGAGAATTATGTTTAAGATGTGATTTTAATAATGTTAAATAGATTTTGTAGGTTGGATTACAAAACTATGGCTTAAATCATGAAACTAAATGCATTCGATTCTTGAACGGTGCATAGCTTGTGCATCTATTGGACCGGATGATTATGTCAGCAAACATTATAATTTTATTTGTATTAATCTAATTTAAAATTTATATTTTAAACCTTAGGGCACTAGGGCCCACTTTTGGAGTATTTTGGACTTATTGGGTGACCCGTCTGACCCGAAATCGCACTATTGTGCTTATTAATACACTTTGAAGTGTATATATTATATTATACTCTATTGGGATTTATTTTATTGTAATTCTAGATTAATTAATCCATAAAATACTACTGGACTTTTTATGACTTCATGAGGAGTGATGGATACAAGTCTTGCCCTTTATTGATTTTGAGAGCGACGCGTATTTCCATTCTGTATGGAGTTGGCTTTTGCTCATCTCTCTTATTTTTATAGAGTTAGCCTATTGCTACCATTCTCTTTTATTTAGTTAGCCTATTGCTACTCTATTTCTCTTTATTGGGTTAATATTATGTAATTTTTCTTATTTTATGGCTTGGGCATATTGGAGTTTCAAAACTCTCATGATTTAATTTAATTCTCTATTGATGCAAGTGATGTGTTGAAGGACTTACAACTAGTAACTTGTATATATATCATGGACGTAATGCGCTTTGGGTATTGACCCTCTTGGTTGGTAGGTAAATCCTTTGATTTGATTAGTGGTACACACATCGATGTATGTAAATTTGCTAGGCGTGATCATCACTTCACAGGATTGGATGTCGCAATTAATCGTTTAATGAGCAAATTATACACGTAATTTCTTTCAATCCATAAGTTGTGCCGTCTCAAGGTATTCATGTAAATCCATGGTAGTGTTGGACATACCAATGAGTATTTGTAGTTATGGGATGCAGAACGAGCTAGACTTTTATAAATTATATTCCACAATGTGGTTGTCATTATATATGATGAGTCGCACATATTATGCTAGCCGTGCATTCATGTAGATTGATTGCATATGCCTAATACCGCTTGTAATGTTAGAATACGAGATGTATTAGAATCTTTATATTGTCTTACTGTGGTGAATTACTTGAACTGCTTGTTAATCTTGAAGGATAACTATCATTATAAGTAGGGCGTTGACCTTCTCCAACCATATAGATCATGCATGCAGGTGATGCATGTGTTGAAAATATAGGTGATGATCTCCTTACAAAATGTGGTGAATTACGAGTGTGTAGGATTACGTCGTCGATGCTTCCAATTTTAGTTTAGATTTACTTATGCTTTATACTGCGAATTTAGATTGTTGAAACAAGCTCCCAGTTGAGTGAGAATTAAATGATTAGTTGAACTTTTACGTTTAAATGATATAAGAATTATAATATGGTTGGTTTTATTCTCGTGACTAGTTACCTTCGTGAATATGAATACATGCGATGTATGACAAGTTAAATGATTATACCTTGAATATATTATCTAACATTATAAACTCAAATCCGGTGTAGTGTACACATGAATTGATTTTCAGTGCATTACCGGCTTTGTGGAGCCATCATGATGTATATGTTTTATCTATATTGAAAAATCATTTTAAGACACGAACCAAAAAAGGAGGTAGATTGAAGGGTTAAGTGGACCGCACCACATTAAATAGTGGGGATTGAAAGCCTACCATTAAAGACTTTTTAGGCCACCTGAAGCTTTAGATCAAAATGATATTTATGTTTTCCCTTCACGTATAGACCTGTGACGTTATGAACACGATGGCAAATAAGCATTACGGTTGTTTTCAACGGTAAGATTTTAATCCTCACTGCTTCTTTTGGTGTGGTCCACTTGAGCCTTCAATCTGCCTCCTTTTTTCGGCTCGTGCTTAATACTATCTATCAAGATAGATGAACCGCCTAGATAAAACATATAAATCATGGTGGGCCCCACAGGGACCCTGACATGACTGTCCGTCTCTAGCTAGGTCCTGGTGGGGGTAGCCCGCTGGATCCGGGGAGGGGCCACACATGTTGTGATGGTGAGTCGCGATAGAGGCACAAAATACTCCTGTGGAGTGACGGAATACACTCACTCAACAGCGTGGGTGGCGATTTAGATGGTCCAGATTTGTCTACATCTAGGCCACGTGTAAAGTGGGTGAGACCCCGCACCTTAATAATAAATACTAAGCAACGACCGAAGGTGTTTTATCCAGTAATATCGCTCTCATGACCATAAACGCCATGTGGCCTCCGCACGAACGAGGAAGGGAGACCGAGTAAGCATACCGCGGATTTCGTTACTCGGAAGCGTGTCCCGTTCGTGTTCGCTCTATTTAGAAGACTGGTTCTATCCTTCGCAAGCTGGATAGGCAAGATGTATTGAGCATCCGACGTATGGTATACGAAAGATAAAACAGATAATCCAGACCGTTCATCTATTGTATTCCATACCTTGATGATGTCCATTTGAAGATAATTACTGAAATATGGAAGATCGTTTCACAATGGACGATAAATATAAAAATGGTAGTTGTGGAAATTGAACTGAGAAAATGATGGTTATGATCTTTTTAATATGGAGTTTTATAGAAAAAGGCCCACTAGATGAATGGTCAGGATCCAGTTTTCCACTTCTACATGTTGGGTATCTAGACGACTATCTTCTCTCAGACATCCAGCTGGCTGGACAGGACTTGGCTTCGAGGGACTTTTCCTTCCAAAAAAAGATGAGGTCGTCATCAGGTCAATCGGAAACGACTCTCGCTTTCGGATTTTAGTTTCTAGAAAAACTTTGATACTCCAGCGGAGTTTGGTATTTCGTGATCATGCAATTGGAAAATATAAACGTGGCATAGATATAATCAATATAAACCGTTGAAATCGTGGGATCTACCTTAGATGGATGATGAACAAAAATCGAACCGAACATCTATGTTTTAAATGTTTGATTGTTGACATTTAATGGATGATCAACATCTAATTTCAAAAAATGAATGTCCATTAAGCAGGGTTTAGAAGCATCTAATTAATATGATTTTAAATTTAGGGTTTATCTACAGTGGGTGTCACAAGTTGAACGGTTTGATTTGAGTAACTTATATGCCAGATGTACGATTGAGATCCCAAGCTTTGATCATAAGGCCTCAGCCGTTGATTCTCCTTAAACATCTGATGCTAGGTGATCCTACTCCTTAATCTCAGCCTTTAAATTTTAAGGTTGAATTTGGATAAAGAGCCCTATTATCTTTTCATTGTGGGCCATCGCCAGGTTTTGAATATTATACTCATCAGAAGATCATAGCCATCACTTATCTTTATTTTGCAGCACTTAGTGTTGACCCTCCGTCGATTTCAAGGCCACTGTTTCGATGGATAGGATCATCCAATTTAGCGCATGTCTTGAATCGGTTTCCATCCATAGTGGGTCCCACTAGATGCACAATTCTGATTATAGGATAATCTGCCACGTGTACTGTAGCAATATGGTTGTACCGTATTCCGGTTCTTCTGGCATTAAAAGGGGATTTATTTGATTACTCTGGGTGCATATGACACTTGATACACTGGCACTTCGGAATGCCAGATGTGGCAGATATTAACTGATATTAATCAAGTACGTGTAATTTTAAGTATATGATAAATCTAAAATGGTACCCGTTTTTTGGACAGTATGTAAATTCTAAGTAATTTCAAAGAGCCGGCGTATCATCCATCAGCTTCTCCGGGCTATCAAAGATTATTTATTTTATTATTATTATTTTTTTTTATTCTGGTAATGCAAAGGCCAAAGGGAAGGAGAGGGACTGGAATCGTACAACACCTGTTTTATGCAGCGAGTAAGTTCTGTGGGGGCCAACATGTTGTAAATGCGAATCCAGTCCGTCCATCAGGGTGAACCCTTTTTGAACCGTACAAACAAAAGATCACACGGTCACAAACGTAGATGGGCTTCACCATTGGGAACAATGTAAAATTGCTACCAAAACCTCTAAGTTCAAGTATTGTGGCCCACCCTGATTAACGGGTTAGATGAAAGAAGACAAACTCAATGGTCCACACACACAAAAATCTATGGTTCACATTTCATCCCTTGTTCCATGTGGTGTGGCCCACATGAGTTATATATATGGATAATTTTTTATTATAAGATCTAAATTTAATTAAGTAACCTGATGAGCGGAGTGGATTATACATTTACAAACTGGTGGACCCCACTGGGGTGTGATAGAGGATTTAGGTACGGAGGAGAGTACCCGTAATTCATTCCCCGAGTTTGAAGGAGTTTTTCCCTTTTTCCCTCACATTTTTTTTTTTTTCTTTTTTCCTTATTCTGAGACGTGAAATTCTCTTTACCAGAAAGAAAAGAACGCGGTCGAGAGCCTTCCCTACCCTCTATTAAAAGCTACTAGGGTTTCATTCTCTTCATCCCATCCTTCTCTCCAAATCCTCCTCCTTCTTTCAAATCCTCCTCCTTCTTTCAAATCCATCCCTTCATCATACTGGCCTATCATTCATGATGCTATTCTGACAATTGATTCCATCTCCTCCATGTAACAAGAATGCCTGCTACAACAACACCGGATCACCACCACTACCACAATCATCTCCATCAGAGCTCTTTCGCCTCGTTAGGGCGTTCGATTCTGAGCATTGGCCGTGATCAGGTCCACGCCATGGATGGGAATTTCAACGATCAGGAGCAAGAGCTGGAGTCGTTTCAGAAACAGGTCGCTGATCGGTTTCATGATCTGGCATCGGCGGGGCCAGATGATCTGCTGTCCATTGCCTGGATTCGGCGCCTCCTTGATGTATTTCTCTGCTGTCAGGAGGAATTCAGGATGATTTTGTTTAATAGCAAGGGGGGCGTTGGGAGGCCGCCTCTCGACCGTATGATCCTCGATTTCTTTGAAAGGTGCGTCAAGGCGCTTGATATCTGCAACGCGGTCCGTGACGGGATCGGGCAGATCCGGCAGTGGCAGAAGCATATGGAGATTGTGGGATGCGCGTTGGATGCAAATCGCCAGAGGACGCTTGGGGAGGGGCAATTCCGGCGTGCGAAGAAGGCGTTGACGGACCTTGCGATTGGGATGCTCGATGAAAGGGATGCTAGCTCGGTGCTTGCACAGCGGAACCGCTCGTTCAGCCGTAACAACACAGGCAAGGATCAGCGGCATTTAGGTCACTTCAGGTCCCTATCGTGGAGCGTGTCCCGGTCATGGTCGGCTGCTAAGCAGCTCCATGCGATTGGGAATAACCTTGTGCCCCCCAGGAACAATGAGATTGCCACCACCAATGGGCTCGCGGTGCCTGTCTATACAATGAATTCAGTGCTCCTTTTTGTAATGTGGGCCCTTGTCGCTGCGATCCCTTGCCAGGACCGGGGCCTCCAGACCCATTTCTCGATCCCCCGCCATTTCTCGTGGTCCGCACCGATCCTCTCTCTCCATGAGCGGATCGCGGAGGAGTCGAAGAAGCGGGATCGGAAGAATTCAACTGGATTGCTGAAGGAGATCCATCAGATTGAGAGATGCGCACGCCGCTTGACGGAATTGGCGGACTCGGTGCATTTTCCATTGACGGAGGAGCGCGAGTTGGATGTGAAGCAGGGTGTGCAGGAGTTAGAGCAGGTATGTGATGTGATGAAGGAAGAGCTGGATCCGCTCGAACGGCAAGTGAGAGAAGTGTTCCATAGGATTGTCCGCAGCCGGACAGAGGGTCTCGATTCCTTGGGGAAGCCGAGCTATTCTGAGTGATTTGTTTGGTCTTCCGCTGGTGGCGTCCACTGTACAATTTTGCGAATATCTAGTGCTTGGTTTTAGTTTTTGGTTTTGTGGGATGCAAGGGGTTGCAAGAAAGAAGACGATAGAGATCGAGTGTCTCCGATGAAATAATGTTAAGCAGGTAGCGTTCCTTGTATCCGCGGTTTTACATTTTGTAAAGATAAGAAGGATTGGATTGGACCTTCCTGTTATCGATGATTGTGTTGTCATCTTGCTTTTGTAGTCGTTGTATATTTCCAATTATTTTCTAAGTTATGACTTGTCAAATCTTCATGTTGTAGTATATATTTTTCTCTATGGTATACAATCTTATTAAGCACATTCGAATTTTTCTCGAAGAACAGTAGCTACCGGTTATGGGGAACACTCATGTGGTTGTGTACAAACAAGCTGGCAGCACCTTGTAACCCAGATCAAGTACGTGTGCATTTTATTGCCCTAGACTTTGTTTGGATGCCTAATTGAAGTTAAACATGATAATGCCATAAAATGAAATGGACAACCAATGTGTGGCCAGCCCTGATTAGTCCATATGAGGGGCTAGCTCCCAATTGCAATTGATATTGTTTCAGGTCCAACTTGAAACGAATGGAAGGGCAATTAGGGTATCAGCCATCGCGATGAACTAAATTTTTGCAGCCCAATTGGTTATCTCTTCTATATGGAATTGGATTATTCAAATACACAATAAGTATTTCATATAATGCTGATTTGTTTCTTTAGTTTTTCAAAGATGTTATCATGTATTCTGGTTTATGCTGGTATTCTTATTTCCAAATGGCTTCTTTAGATTGTAGAGCAGTCCAAAACCATGAGAGTATGTATGGTTGAGTACTTCACTTTTGCGAACTACTGACAGTGATTGGTGTGAGCCAAAACACTTATAGACTTATAATCTACAGAGATTTAGCTTCTAATTCATTTGGATATTGAATTTCTTATCCTCACCAAAAGGCTAGAAGTATTCCCACGTTGAAGAGTCTTCTAAGCCCATGCTAATTATATCATAGTCATAAATTGTCCAAGCAATTTATATGGTAAGTATTGCTATTGAAAGCCTTCCTAGGCTCTAAACTGCTCCCATGCTCCCTTTATGCTTCCAGATGGAAGAATTAGGGAAAAAAAGTGTTATAGAATCCCCTGCATGTACCTGATTAAAAATGGGAAAAGATTGTTCATTATCTTTTGCATCCGATACAATGAATAGGATCCCTATGAAAAGATGAAGCCTATGCTCTGCAGTGTTGTAGCTGAGCATGAGAAACCACCTTTTCATCATCATAGCCTTGTCCCACCTATTTGGAATTGGCTTTCATGAATTCTTGGCCAACATTTATTGTACAGCTGCCCTCCTTGCATCAACCCTCCTCCCTCCTTCACCAGGGATTGGAACTGGCAGGTAGTTGCTACCAGGCGGAGTTCAGTCTAACATAAGAAACATGGCATCAAAGTTATTTGTTTGCATTGATTAAGTGTTTTATTGAGAGAAATTGAAATGTAAATAATATTTGCACCACCAGACAATTGTTTCACCTCGTTTATGGATATGCAGTTTCTTGTTGACATTTTGTGTTTGCTTGTGAAAATTCTGCAACTTTTAATTAGAGGTCAAGTGGAGGTAGTACTGTTTCAATAAAATACAAATGGCATTCTAAAGGAATTCTTGCAGACCTTTGCAGAAAGTTCAGTGGGCATTAAGCACGGGATTTCTTAATAGTATGTCCAATTCCCTCAATGAATTGCTCAGTGCCATGTCAGTGATCCATCAAGGTGACTGTGATTTTGAATTTGTGCTTGACTACATCTGTATCTGCTAAAAAAATCAAACGAAGAAGGGTTTTCCACGCGTACAATTTTGAGCAGGCACTAACATGAACAATGTTTCTGTGATGGTTTCAATGTTGGGAGAAGCAACAAGACCAATGTAAGTAGTTGCAGAAAAGAAGGCTTGTCATTACATGGGCAAGGATTCATGTTGGCCATACATTACATCAGTGATCTGATCGTCCAAAATGATTTGACAAATGCATGTGCAGAGATCTACAACTAGAGAATCAGGGAGACTCATACATGACTGTAAGATAGACAATTGTATAAAGAAAACTATGTATGAGAAGAGAAAATGTACATTATATTGAAATGAATTCTTCTTGATCTACAACAAAACCTGTGGTAGCTGAAAAGAATTTATTATTCGTAAACTATAATCAATACGAGCTCTTCTTGATGTGTCTCTATCTCTTTCTTAGGGAAACTTATAGTTGCAGGCGACTCTAAAAGAAACTTGTTAGCAAATAAATAGTTTTTGGAGCTTTGGTATTTGATGCAATTCTTAAGTTACCTTCTAGGTTAAACTTTTTGTTTATCCATGCTGGTAGAGAGGCTAATGATCTTTCCAACACATTAGCAAAGGAGGTGTTGGAAGGCTGTCTCTGTGTTGGGCATGTGTTCCTCCTCCCTTGATGCTTTGCTCTATCAAGTGAGGAGGAACAAAGTTCTGACGGTTGACAACTTGAGAAAAAAGGGGTTTTGTCATCCTAAATGTCTGTCTTCTTTGTCTTAGAGCAGAGGAAACAGTGGACCATTTCTTTATTCACTGCCCCCTTTCCTCAGACATATGGTGGAGCATCCTTCGTTTGGCTAGAGTGTCTTTGGCAATGCCAAACTCTGTGAAGCATCTCTTCTACAGTTGGCATGGAGAGCTCAGAGGAGGTCTAGGAAAAAGAAAATGGAGGACCCTTCAGCTGGCTGTTTAGGCTAAAAGAAACAATGGCTGCTTCCGGAATCTGAGTATTTCTTCACCAGGGTTTTTTTTTTTCTTTTTTTCCTGAGGGTGTTGGTTGTTTTTAGGGATTGGGCTCCGTAGTGTAGTTTCTTCCGGGGTTTTCTCGCTAGTCGTGGGGCTGTTTTTGTATTTTAGGCCTTTTGTTGTTTTTCTTGATAGCTTTATTTTCTTCTCTGTAGTTTTTCTAGTCATTGTACTCTCTTTTTTAGCAATAAATCTCTCATCTTTCAAAAAAAAAGAAGAAGTCTGGCAGCCTGGCAGGATAGAAATTCCTCATCAAATGGATTTTTAGTACCTGAGGAATGATCCTAAAAGAGGTAATACTGGGTTTTGGAGGCATTAAGGGCCTGTTTGGATGCACCGTCAAAAGGGCTTTTTGATGGCTAAGTGCCGTTTTGAACCAAATTCCATTTTGCCTAATGCATTTGGATGCACTTTTGCATACCCTTGTCTGGTCCCCGCTCGTCAAAATGGGTGCTAAAAAGCCCACTTGCTGAAAACCAATTCGATGAAAATGTCAACAGAGAAGTAGGGATGTGCAGAGACCCTTTTTGCAGGCGATATGTCCAAACGGGCCGTAAAGGAGCCATCCGTGATGATAGAAGTTGTTTCCCCGCAGCCTTTCCCTCCCCCTCCAGATGTTGCTACAGCCACTTCGTCAAACAGAGCCTTTTCCCTGTTGTTCAACTCATCTCCAACTTGTATTATCAATTCGCATGCCATTTCTAACTCATATTCAAGTTGCCCATAATCTCTAACTTGACTCCACACTCATTATTTTTTATTCCCTCTTAAATCCCTTCTTAACTCCAAGAAGATGAGAGATAAGTCTCAAGAAAATCCAATGCACTAGAGACAAAAAAAGGGATGGGTGATAGGGACTGTTTAAGAAGCTTTAACAGCTTTCTAGGGCCATCACACCACTAAAAAGACAATGAGAAGAGTCTCTATTCTATAAGGACTTCAATTATTTATGCAAACTTCTGAATTTTGTTCAACAAATAACATACACGAGTAGTCCATACGAATGGGCCTGCATATTTAGGCAAATCCGGATTTCTTGCCTTCCTACAATGAATTGGCTTTCTAATTTATGTTCAAGACAAATAAATACAATGATGAGAAAACATATTTTCTTGATCGTTTCTATAATAAGATAACAGAGCATGTCTATCCCATATGTATAGGCCTGCATAGTGTAGGCTAGGTCTGATTTACAGCTTTCCTTCTATGAATCTACTTCCAAATCTAAGTTCAAGAAAGATAAATACGATAATAGATAATACTATTAAAAGGAAAGCTACTACTATCTAAAATAGTATCCTTCTAGAAGAACATTTGAGCCTAACTGATGTGTTTATACTTTATACAGATGAACAGTCCATGCATGGTAACATTGCGCATCCATGAACACTGCACATGTATGAACAATGGACAATGTGGGGTCCATAATCTGATGGGAGCACTGTGGCCCACCAATCTGACTTGATCACCTGTGGGGCCAGCCCCACGGTATTCCAAAACGGTTATGTAATGACCGTCACCCATAACAGTCCCTAACGGGCTCGTAACGGTCTCTCCCCCCCCTTCCCCCCCCCCCCCCCCCCCCCCCTCTTCTGTAACAGCCATTATAGCCCGTATCATAACAGTAACGGCGGTGGCTGTTACAGCCACTGTTACTGTTATGGAATACCTTGGCCCAGCCCTCTGATTTGATCAATTCATATGCAGAGTGATTATATTTTGGCCAACCAAGGCACTAACAAGATCATTGCACCTTCTTGAGATGTATGTATTCTGCTTATGCTACTGAGTGCAGGTGCAGATATTGGGTACGATAGAGATCGGTTTCAATGGATCCTAAAATCCAAATTCTTAGGACACGGGTACAGCAAGGATTGGTTACTGCTCACGAGTAAAATCATGCTAAAATACTTACGTAACAAGTTCAAAACTCAAATTGATTGCCTAATTAGGATGATTCATCATGAGTATGAAAAAATGAAGAACTGTAAAGTATCATCATTTAGAACAACCTTTCTGATCCTTTTATTCTAAAGGTATGCTATAAGAAACTCAGAGTTCCAACTGGAATGGATCTGTCTTTTCTATGCATGATGCGAGTCCCGAGATATGTCAGGGGTATCTTCTCTGATGAGGGATCCCACTTGTGGCCCCATCACATTGTCTATTTAAGCCTAGCAAAACCTGATTGACTGGAGACAGAATCAACTGCACATTTCCAATTCCAGCAATAGAGGAGGGAGGGTAATCCAGCGATATTTCCTCTGACATGTCTGTGAAGAACAACTTTAGGATAACTGATCTCAATATTTACTTCTTTATTTGTTTTTTTCTTTTTTCAAATTCCAGCAATAGAGGGGAGGGAGGATGGGATGGAACAATCCAGCAATAGTATTAGCATCTGTGGATCTGCGGAGAGGGTGGAGAACTTAAGGGTACGTGGAGGGGACTGTAGGACTAATCCAGCAATAGTATTCGTATCTGTGGAGAGAGATTGGACAACTTCATGGTATGTGGTTTCAATATATATATATATATTTATATTTTTTTTTACGAGCATAAAAAATCAATGTTCACCCTCTCTAAGGTTCGAATGGTTGAAATTCATCTTTGCTCTTACCCCAGCTAACAGTTTTATTAGAAATGCCCAAGGTGCCAATTAATACAGCAATCCATTAAGGCAGTGACCAGTGTTTCAAATAGCGTTCGTAGCGTACGCTACGTAGCGTAGCATAGCTGTAGTGCTGCACAGCATAGCTAAATAGTGTAAATCCCCTGTAGCGTACACTACAGGGGTCGTAGCGTACACTACTGCTTTGTAGCATAGCATTTGTAGTGTAAGCTACAATGTACTCTCTTTTTTTAAGTTTTTTTTTTTTACAATTGCGTAAAACTCATATCATACAAAGCTTCAAAATGTAAAGTCAAAGCCAAACCTTTTTCTGTTTACTTTCACTTTAAGTGGTGGTGATCCTTTGTTAAAGTTGGTGTGAAACTCACACACTAAAAAACCTTTAGAACTAAAAGGAAAAAGGGTTTCGAAAGAGGGTTTTCGAAAGAGGGTTTTCGAAAACCCCTTTTCGTATGGATGACATCTGTATTGTACGTAATAATCTTAACCTGTGGGATTTTTATTTCTTTTCATACTTGTGAGTTGTGACTTGTGGTTTCAATTAGACATTATTAATTAAAGTGGTTTGCTTAGAAAGTTGTTGATGTGATAATTATTTGATTTGTTATATATATATATATATATATATATATATATATATATATATATATATATATATATATATTAGCTTTTGATAAATGATAATTAATAACTTGTTTGAACATGCTTGAAAAAATGAATCATTTATTAAGCTTTTTTATAAATTTTGTTTTTTTTACTATTTATCATTTTTTTCTATTTTTAAATTAAAAAATAGAAGTATCATGTAGCTTAAGCTACACACTATGCTATTTACGCTACACGCTATAGAGGGCTGAACGCTACGCAACACGCTACTGCTATTTAAAACACTGGCAGTGACTAAGAGTCCAATACAAAGAGATAATCTCAGGACCCCTTAACTTGGCAAGAGAACCATCTATAGAGTGCAGACATTTTGATCTGGTAGTTTCTTTAAATTATCATTGAAAGAAGTTTTTCATGTGGTTTCTTTTGTAAAGATACATAAATATCTCACTTTAGGCAAGCTCTGTCCTATACTTATACTATGAAGCCTAGATTGCTCCATTTTTCCCTATGCATGGTAATTTCATATGCTGGCAGAGTGATTATGGCTTAGAAATTGTACATGTGGCATATGTATTCCACCTGGTTACTTCTATACAGATTCTTAGAGTTCTCCCTCTAGGAAATGTATGATTTCTCCATATTGCCTATGGTTGGTTATTTGACACTACGACAGAGTATGATGGCTCAGAAATTGTACAAGTGGCACTATTAAGTCCGAATTAAACTGTCCAAATAGAAGGACCCCACTGTAGATAAGTCATCATCTAAAAGTCAGATTGATGAAGAATCCTAACCTCTGATTAATGGGCATTTTTTTTTTTTTGAATTACAACCAATGAATGTTTTACATTATGACTGTCCATTAAATGTCCACCAGTCAGCCAGTTAGGAGATCAAATCAGTGTATTGTTTGGATTACGACCTGAAAATTGGGAATCATGGTTTGGATGGTTCAATCTAAGTTACTCATACATTATGTGCGTAATCTTTTAGTGCCTGAGTATCACCCATTGTACTCTGACTGAGAATCAAAGTTTCTCTTTGCTTGGAACAAATCACCTCTTGAAACAATATTATCACTACACCAACTGGTCTGCAATATCAGCAATGCTATTGACTTAGAATGTGTAAATGCCAGATAAGTATAATGGACAAACCCTGACATTCATGGGCCTTATATAGATGCTTTAAATTATCACAAACAAAAGATTAT
This sequence comes from Liriodendron chinense, assembly GCA_003013855.2. Classification (NCBI taxonomy): domain Eukaryota; kingdom Viridiplantae; phylum Streptophyta; class Magnoliopsida; order Magnoliales; family Magnoliaceae; genus Liriodendron; species Liriodendron chinense. The sequence continues at coordinate 4,068,062 of ML058489.1, read as the reverse complement.
AATCAGAAATGCATCTACTTACATGTCTGGATTGTCTTTGCAAACCTCTGGAGCAGAAATATGATTAACATCATACTGTTGTTATTGACTGGAAAAATTGATAATGCAGTAGAGATTGGGTGGCTAGAATTTAATGGGACAAATTGCATTGGGGCAGTGGTGAGGAAGGAGTGAAGAAGATACCTTAGTAAAACAATTGGTAAATTTCCAGCAAAATAACCACTAGCACATTCACACGTGCATTGTCATTGCTACCTTTTTTTTATTTTTTTTATTTTTTTTTAATTTTTAAGTATGGTTCTAGGCTGTAGGCCATAAGAAATAGGATAATGATGAATGAACTTTCAGCCTAATATGATCCGTGATCTTTTTTCTTGTTTAAACATTTTGTTTGCCCATGTGGGTAGAGAAGTTAATCCTATTGTAGATGTGTTGCAACGGAAGGTGCTAGCCCTGCGGTGCTCTGTATTCGGAACTCCATTCTCTTTAATTTCATTTTAGTAAAATTCATTCTCTTCAAAAAGAAGGAAAAGAAAGGCTCTAAGGCCTCATACCCCATTTTGTTTTTCACTTGCGATTCTTCCCAGGCCTAAGGGACTTTTTGGTGTGAGTGCAACTTGATGTGGGCCCTACTTGGTATGCATCAGAATTCCATGCTTGCTTTGGTCTCTGGTTTTTCATGCAATGGTCATCAATTACTTGCTCAAAGTAGACTGTGTTTTGATGGATTTTTTTTCACCAGATTCCATAATTCATCTCTGATGCCATTTGTTGTAGATTGTGCACATGTGCGCCCATGCACCCACCCACCCACACACACACTCACACAGTGAAGTCAATAGTTGATGAAGTGAGTTATGGAAATGTCAATGGCTGTTGGTGCTTATGTATTTTAGGGGGTGTTTGTTTTTTTCAATTTCCACAGTAAATGGTGGTCAGTAATGATTACTTTTCACCACAGTTTGGAAGAGGAGGAAATAGTGAGGATTTGTGCCTTGAAAACTGTGTTCGCTTGGATGGGGATTCCATGAGGGTAATCAGTGGGTCCCACTGTGATATATGTCTCTAATCCATGCCGTCCATCCGTTTTACTGGCTCATTTTAGATCAGGAACCAAAAAATGAGGCAGATCCAGGGTTCATGTGGACCACACCACAGGAAACAGGGGATACTAATGTCCACTGTTGAAAACTTAAACCTTTCTATGGCCCACACTGATGTATATCTTTCATCCAACCTATTCATACGGTCACACAGATGTGGATGAAGGGAAAACACAAATATCAGCTTGGTCCAAAACTTCTATGGCCCACAAGAAGTTTTCAATGGTAGGTGTTTAACTCCCCCTGTTTCTTGTAGTGTGGTCCATTGGTGCTTTGGATCTGCCTCAATTTTGGGCTCATGCCCTAAAATGATCTGATGAAACGGATGGACAGTGTGGATCAGATACATACATCACGGTGGGCTCCATGGATTTTAGTCTTTATTCCTCAATGTTAGCATCAAAGCCATTCAAACAGCCATAATTATCAACCTCACACGGGGCGGTTAGCTGTTATTCCTACTGTTAATAATAATTGCTTATTTACCACCATTTACAGAGGTAAATCAAAAAACAAAGACCCCCTTCGAGGGACAATTGCATAATGAAACCTACCAACATAGGGAGAATGATTTTCATTATCAATGTCATAAAGCTTTCTTCTCCTTACATTTTATTGTAAGAGAAAGGTGAAAGAAACCCAACTTCTATTCTCAAAAGTAAATCTTGGCAACATGGTAAGCCGTAAAGGATGTTACGAGGCCGTAAAGGCTGTTACGTAAAGGTAACAGTGGCAACCGTTATACGTTACGGGGTCATAATGGGACGCAGATTAGGTACTACCCGAGCTTGTGCAGAATTCGAGACGGGCTAGTACGTGGCACATGGGTATTGGAGGAGAGCAGACGTGACATGCTTGCTGACGTGGCAGGTCTCTTCTGACAACGTGCTCTCTACCAATACAGATGTGACACGTACGTGCCACGTCGAGCCTGTCCCGTGCTCTGCACAGGCTCGAGTAGCACCTAATCTGCTCCCGTCATAATGGTTGTAACAGCCGTTATGGAAAAAAAAAAAAAAAAAACCTGCAATCACCGTTAATGGCTTGTTTATGTCCCCTTTAAAGGCCATAACAGCCCTTAACGGTCTGTTACTTGGCAGATATAGGTTTTTCTGATTTTGTTTTTCAACGTTACGGGGTAGACAAAGGTTTTTTCGGGTTTTTTTTTTCAATAAAAAAAGAGAGACCGTAACGGCCATTACGGGGGCTGTAACGGCCGTTATAACCCATATCGTAAAGGTAACAGCGGTGGCTGTTATGGCCACCATTACTGTTATGGAATAACTTGCTTGGCAAGGCCTACAAAACAAGCCAAGTAATGCTTGAAACAAATATTGGAGAACAAAGTAATGCTTTCTAGAAGGTTACTTTGTCGTGACCATAAGGATTTGAGGATGGAGCACTGATTGAAAAAAAAGGATTGAGGACCTTTTCTCCTCTTTTCATTGGGCCTTCAGTTGGTACTCGCCTTTTAGCTCCATTGGTTCTGTACTTCAGTGTCAGTCTTCAAAGTCTGATGTGGAAGGCCTATTAAGAGGGTTGCATCGAGTTCCAAAGATCCAATGTATCAATTTTCCGGTGATATTTATGCAGCAGTGTTTAAATTAGATGACAGTATTGCAATGAGCGCCATGTATGTTGGTCCATGACTTATCCCTTAATAAAAAAGGCATGGAATGAGTTGATTTAGGCGGAGAAAGAGGCGGCATGAGACAATGTAAAGATTGTGAATGAAGAACCCATATGGAAAACTTTTTCTTCTGATCAACAATATTTGCTGGTTGTGATGATGGTTGTAGAAGTTAAGGTTTTGATGATCAATGGAATGAATGAATTGGTGAATCATTAGATGTGAAGGATGCTGTTATGGATGTTAAGTTACAAAGAGCTTGATGACTTCTTTTGGAATGATCAACAAGATTCATTGTAGACTAAGGAAGAGGGAAAGGATTCCCGAGACAAAGATAGGGAAGCAAGTACCCGGAATATGCCCCCAAATTGAGCACTACTGGATTAGGACCGCTGGTTGAAGGGGTAAATGAAATGTTTTACCCCCGCCAGAGATCTAATCTCTTTAAAAATACAATCTAAACTCCAGGGATGATCCTAACCCCTGTGGTCCAACAGCAAAAGAGATCTGTTGGGAAGCTCCACAACAAATAGCTTGATGACTTGATGCGACGAGGGGAATGAAATACTATGGAGAATGAGAAAAGAGCTTTTCTTAGGCAAGACTAGAGAAGGAAATGCAGTTGAAAATAAGCTGCAGAGCAGAGACTTGATTGCAGAACTTGTCCTTGCCAAACTTCTATCTAGAAAGGAATGATGCTGTCATGATCACATAGCTAGAACTTCGCTTGGTCCTTCATTTCTTGTAGGGTCCTGAAATAACTACTCAAGCTGATTCGCTGAACTAAATTTCAATGAAGTTATTTCCTCTGAACTCGGTAAGTCAGCTTTGGGTTTTTAGGTTTAATTTTAGGCTCTGTTTTGTCAATGGATTTTGGAATTCAAAGAAGTGGCATATGATTAGTGAAAAGGTGCCCCTTTCTTAATGTTTTCAATTCCGATTGAAGAGTCAAAAAGTCAAAATATCAGCCCCTTTCATAGCTTTGTGGAGTTTCCATTGAAAGATAGTGTCATGCCTGATGTCAATGAATATATATATATATATATATATATAATCTCCATTCACCACTTGGCGTGAGTGATGTAAACCTTTCCTCTTGTTAAGCTAAAGTATATAGAGATTAGGGTAGTTTTTCCTTAATTGTATTAATTTAGTTTCAAACAATGATTTTTATGAAGTCAAAAACTCTTGTTTTTGGGATACGTAATTACTGAACTGAAATTGCTTATTTTGGAGTTCTTACATGAAACCTGATAGTCCAGAAATTTGTTCAATGTCAGTTGGCTGTAAACCCTGATAATCATACATTGACTTCCTCATGCCTTATCTGACCCATGAAAGAACCATATGGGTCTTGCCTTCACTGTTTCAAAAGTAACTTTACCAACTAGTGATGCTGACCTTTTTCCCAAGCAAGAAGTTGTCGGCAGTGGTTTTGTGAGTTATTTCAAATCACATGGCTCTGTTGAGCATTTGAAACCATGCATTTGGTCTCTTTAGATCCATAAAAAATGTTTTTTTTCAGTCATAAATCACATTGATGTTGATATAGTTTGCCTGTGGCTGTGCTGGAACATTTATTGATCGTGAACAGATCCATGCACCTCTCCATCCTCTACCTATCATCAGCCAGCCTGCCATTAGTTGGGATTCATATGTATTTGATCTACCTAAACAGCTCTTCAAAGCCATTTCTTCTCATTGACCATGGAAATTGTGGAGGTGCTTAGATTGTTCTAGTGGCATTTAATTGAAGATGCCGTTTTCTCTCTCTATCTTCAGGTTGGCTTTGGTAGTTTTGAGTTGTGGAAGACATTACAATCCTTCAATGTAAGTTGATGACATGCATCTGGTGTGAAGCAAGCAATTTTCATTTGGTTCTGCATTTCACATTCTGAAACCTTCACGAGCAGCCGCCACATGGAAACTAAATATTGAAATATTTTGTGGGCCTACATATGAGACTAATCAAATACTTGTCTTTTTCTGATCAAGGATGGCCTGTGAGCTGCTGGGTCCTACATGGATTAAGGCTCATCTTCACCTCTGAATTATCTCTTAATGTAAAATCTCCTCTCCACATGCAGCACTGGTACCAATGGCACATGTGGGACATCTGAGATGTTCATACGATGGGTCTCACAGCCCGAATGACCTGGTGCAAAAATCAGGCCGGCCTACTGATCTGACAGGATGGTTTATTTTTCAAAAACCATCTAGTGCTTTCATACAGTTGTGGGCTGTGTGGTCTGCTTGATTTCACTGCCAGGTCACAGGTTGTTTCCACCATATGCACATCTCGGATGTTTCATACACCTGCTGAGCTGGCATATGAGCTGCATGTAAAGGTGGAGGTTGAAAGAGGCTGCATGTAGAGCTATTGGACAACCTGTAATTTGATTATGCTACCTGCTGTTTTATTTTGTTGTATTTGAAGAAGTGGCTGTGGTAGTTTCTCCTAACATGAGAATGACAGTTTCCGCAGGTGAACGCAGATGATGTGAAAAGGAAAAGAAAGGAAAACAAAGCACGCCAGCTATCCATTGCATCATTGGCATTTAAAGCGTAAAGGCGTAGGTCCCTCCTCTCTGTCAGCAATCACATCTCTCTGATGAAGCAATAATGTGAGTTTGGCCTGCCTTGTCATTCCTTTGATGGTTTGTTAACTTGTAATATCGTCCACTCATGATGTGGCCCACCAGTCACATGGTGTTGGTTTTGAGTTGTTAATTTATGGATGAGGAGAGCCTTGCGCTGGTGGGGCCCATTGACCTTAAAGTCACATTCCTACCCGAATAATATTTCTAGAGCTTTTGCTAAGACCACATGTACCTCTACTTGCATGCCAAAACCTGGCACGTCTGTGGGCAATCAGAGCCTTGCAACAAGATTGGGCATGGTATTAAAAACGGTCATGTCATGGCTGTATAGGCTGTTAATAAAGGAAGTGGTCACCTCCGTTATGTGATATGATTTGAATTGGTCTGTTATGAAAAAAATTGGCCATATCACCTTGTATCGAGCCATATGGAAGCCCATACGCCTCATATCACCGTTACGGGGCTGATACAGCCATTACAGGCCATAAAAGGACACGCTCGTGTGACCTTTCGATTTAGTGGACCAGCCTATTTTTGGGATTAAAAGATCTACATTATCCACAAGGAGGGCACACCTGCCCAATGCTTGGAATTTTTTTCACTTTGATTGGTTATCAAATGTGGCCATGTGCGATAAGGATGCATGTGGGATCTAGTGAAACTCTTTGGATCTTCTTATCTGTTTGTTGCCAACCATTGAATCTGAGCCCTTATCTGATGTTGTTTCCAAACGGAAGGTCCAAAATCTTGTTATTCTCCCCCTTGCATGTCCCTTGAGCAATAGGAAATTGATGATATGTGATCTGCGTGGTTGCACCGGATAAATAGGTTTTAGATTCCTACGAGTGGGTTCAATGGTTCATCAATTTTAGACCATTGATCTGTTATGTCCCAATATAGATTGACTTTGGTAAAAAAATTTCCTTGACAGGGTAAGATAGATTGGTAAGGAGAGAAACGATGATTATACACATAAATGTATGGATGGATGTTACACAGTCATCATGGTAGGCTCCACATGGACTTTGTTAGATGGGCTCCTCAAATGGAGTTGAGAGGAGCGGATGAAATCCAAGCCGCTGATGCAGCTTTTTGAAATTTCAGAAATACCATGGGCAAAAATGTTCTCAACTCCTGGAATTATGTTTGGCATAGATTGAACGGAAAAAGATCTTAATAAGTGGTTACTGGTATCTTCCAACCTCGGATATCTTTGGTGCATTCTCCATCCATGGGAAGCAGATTGCGTCAGACGTCACCAAGTTCTGTGGTCCCACCATGATGTATGTGTTATATCCACACCGACCGTCCATTTTGTGAGATCATTTTAGGGCATGGCCCAAAAGTGAGTCAGATCCAAAGTTCAAGTGGACCACACCACAGAAAGCAATGTGGGTTAAACGTCTACCATTGAAAACTGCTACAGAAGTTTTGGATCAAGCTGATATTTGTGTTTTTCCTTTATCCAGGTCTGTGTGACATTATCAACAGGTTAGATGGCAAATAAACGTCAAGGTGGGCCCTAGGAAGGTTTCAAAGGGGACGTAGTTGTCAAAATTGCCTTTTGTGGTGTGGCCACTTGAGCTTTGGATCAGCCTTTTTTTTTGGTCCATGGTGTAAAATTATAACACAAATTGGATGGATGGATGGTGTGGATATAACACATTAATCATGATGGGGCCCATGGAACTTACCTATCCATGGTGGGTGTGGGTGTCTCAACAGACTGACCGTCTGGATTACAGAGCCATGGGTGTACTATTTTATCACATTTAATGATTTGGTACATTCTAAAAAAAAGCTAACTCCTGACCTTCCATACACGTACCGATGGCGCACGTGTATGCAGGATGTGGGATGTTGATTGGGTGTCCGTACAGTGCATGTGGGTTGTCCTATGAGTGAGACAGGTGAGCCGACTGATCAGGTGGGCAACACATGCAACATTGAATGTAGAGGGTTGGTTTTCATTTGTGTGTCCCACCTGAAACATGGACTAAGTCTCTGATTTATTGGTTATGGAATATTCACCATGGGGACCACCCTGTGAACTCCCTCCCTGTTTGTTTCTGCACACGCGATCCATGGGCATGTGTAGTCTGTGGTGCATCTGTACGCACTTGACGACTCGGTGAATATTCCATGGGCATGTGACATGAAGTTGAGAATTGTGGGGCTTATGTGGTATGATATCTAACCCGTTCAACATGTGGTCCCCACCATGGTGATCATACAAACCAGAAATCTGAATGATCGAATCATCGATAGGCTACACTTGGATGTTTTTGATTGTGTAAAGGAATGCTCACACTTGTTGATGTCCGCATCCAAAACTCATCACACGTTATGTAAGCCCAAAATCTGAACCGTCTGTGTGATGCAGCATCCCAAATAAACCCCCATGGCCTAACTTTCAACCTAATCCAAAACTCTTGTGGGTTGTAGCGTGTGTGTGTGTAGAGAGAGAGAGAGGCCAATCAAGAGAGGAAACTGTTTCCTTTTGCCATGGCCCACCAGAGTTTTGGATCAGGTTGAAAGTTGGGCCATGAGGGGGTTTTTGGGGTGCTGCATCACATGGACGGCTCATATTTTGGGCTTACATAATGTGTGATGGGTTCTCAAAAAGTACTCACGAGTTGTTGTGAGAGCTGTGCGCAGGTGAGAGTATTCCCCTCTCTGTATATATAATCCGGATCCTCTGCTTGGCCACCATGTCACACTGCATGACGTCAGTGTGATTAGGTTGCACTGAGGTGTGACCAGGTTGCTGACCTATGTGATGACATGGACCAATGACATATATATATATATATATATATATATATATATATATATATATATATATATATATATATCAAGGTCCACCTCATGAAAACTTCCCATGAGGTTGAGCTGTGTGGGCCCCACATGATATGGATAGGACATCGACGCTATGCATTTGATGGGTCCCCTTTAGGCCATGCGATATCCCAAAAATCGGTCATATACGGAACTTAGGTGGGCCATACCATCTAAAACCATGTGAAGACATGCCTGAAACATCTAAAAGTGCTTGGTGGGGCCTACTTGAGTTTTGGATGTGGCTAAAACTTGGTCTGACCCCTCAGCCAAGTGGGACACACACAATGGATGGGTTGGATTTGTCAACCAAATCCCGGTGGGGCCAATAAATGATCATGAAGATTGAAATAACATTTATAAGAAAAAGAGCTTTCTCAGTAGCTTGAGCCCTTTTTATAGATTATGCATTACGAAGCATAGGGTGGGCATGCTCTGTCCAATTTTTCATACGTAACACTAAGTTGCGCCATGGCACAGCGTGGTGTGGTTACATTGCATGCTACATGTAAAATTTTAATTTTTAAAATCAAATGCTACTGGAGACACCCTATCTAAAAATTAAAATTACTCTTGGGCTTCAGTTAAGCTTCAATAAAAAAATATTCATACGTCTCGACATTCATTGTACATCTGTGTAAGTTGGAAAGAGTAAGACTCCGGGCAAGTTTTGGAAACAATCAATGGGTTAGATCCACAAATTGAGGGGCCTGCCAACCCGTTTCCATTTGAAATCATCAGGTTTTCAGAATGCTCAAACATACATAATTTTGATAAAACCAATTCCAGCCACCCTAGAAAGCCCTAAAAAGCTCAAGGGAATACCTTGGGGAGGGCCTCGGCATGACTCGAAAACTATCGGTGGAACAGATTGATGAAATGTGGCCCATTCAACTTGGTCTTGGCCACTCACCAAAAGGTGCCGGTAAGTTGCAAACTAATTGAAACACATTTTCTCAACTCCAACAATACCACTATCTTACGAAAATCCAACTGAAGGATCCCCGAGACATTTCGAGAATAACCAGTGGATCCGATCGACCAGAACCAAAACAAGCAAGCGATAGGGTCAAAGGTGAACACTATAGTTCTAAAAAGCTGCAGAAGCTGTAACAACCCATATTTTCGAATCATACGGAACTCAAATAGGTATTTGAATTTAGCACTAATTAACTAAACTTGAGTAATTTACCGCGGTTAGTAGACAAATAAATACGATTGATCAAATCCAAATAAGACACAATAACGTACGTTACCAACTAGATAATCCGATGTACGGAATTGATTACCAGAAATCGGACCATTCACGGCTAAAACTCTTAAAATGACTCTAGACCATTTGTTAAGGGACCAATGATCAGGAAGTTATAGCATACAGTCAACGTAGTGGACTTGTCAAAGTGTGCAAATCATATTTTCAAAGCGACGCTTCGAAATGCACAACTTATCCCCAAGGCTAAGAGCATGTGTTTGTGAGCTCCGCCTCAATTTTGATAAAAAAAAGTCTATAAATAGAAATTCATTTAGAATTTAGAAATCAGATTTTAAAACCCTAGCTTTGGGTTTTCTCTAGGGTTTTTAAGCCGTTTTCTTCATAGATCGACGACTTGCTACCGAAATTCAGTTCCGATCGCTACATACAGTAGCCTGGAGGTAAGACTACCTATTGTGTAGATGAAAGCCGATTTTACACGCATTCTCTCCGTCCTAAATCACATATGTTTGTGATATAGGTTTAGGGTTTCATGCAGTTTCGAAATACGTATCATAGGCAAGTTCGATACGTAGAACCTCACGCAAAGGTGAGGACTATTTCTTCTAAGTTAGGATTTATCCACCTAAATTAGTTTCAATTAATGAATTAGTTAGTTATAAATGTATGCTTTCTTTTTGTTTTAATTAATAAGCATATACTTATTGCTTTACTTAATATAACTGCTATAGAAATTTCATGTATGTTAAATTCGGTATTCATATGGAAATCTCACGAAATAGGTTGTACACCCAAAATGCATATCAAGTCTTTGGTGAAATGCCTGAAAGGAAGGATCACATTAAATGATATTCTAAATACTGAATTGTAAAGCGGAATTGCTTTTGTACTGTTGTAAGGGCGATATGTTACATTTACGCCATACTTGAATAACATGAATTGTGAACATTTAGCTCGGATTGACGACATAAAATCGCACGTATGAAACAACCACTTTAGGTTGGTATTCATTGACTCATCCAATCGGCTGAGGCAGAACCGGGCTGACCAGCACAGCTAGGGCTACCAGGGTGATTTCACCCAAGGCCGGTCACGCTGAGGTTCGCTCAATCCATCGGATTAGCCCAAGTCGGAGTCGATTCCTATTGTGTGAAATGGATGCTATACACTTAAGGATGGAACCTGGAATACCACAATCTCTGATACTGCATGGTCTACTTATAACTGTTAGCGGGAACACCGTCCACGAAGTCTCAATGAGCCAGGCATGGTGGTATGGGATACTGTGTCTGTGTTGTCGACCTATGCTGGTGATGAGCTCTCATAGTGTTCCGTTGAGCATATTTGGGTACACAGCCTTGACCATCCTAAAATGTCGCTTTTGGGTGCACAACCCTAAATGTTTCTAAAATGTTTATCGGGTGCACAACCCTGATGATCTTAAAATATTATTATGGGTGCACAGCCCTGGATACGCTCTTAAAATATTATTATGGGTGCATAGCCCTGGCTATGCTCCAAAAATGTCTACAATTGGCTATGACTTTTCGTGTTTGGAGGTAAGATAGCCAGTGGACATAGGGCATTGGTGACGAGCCAATCACGCCTATCACAGGACTCTTGGTATGATGGTGGTATTCGGGTTTCACAAAAACTGTTGCTTGGAAATCACTAATTATGGAAGGTTTGGGCTAAACCACACAAATCACACATTGATTAGACCTATACATTTTTTTATTACTTCATATATAAATTGTTTGCGTGGTGTTTACGTCATTATTTGAACTTGCTTATATTGATAACATGCTAACTTAGAGAAATAGTAACACTGAATTAGCTACTCACTCCCACCTGGGATGATGTTTTAAAAACACCAACCAGACCTTATTGACGCAGGTACCCTAGAGATGTCTGCCGTGGAGGAGGCATACGAGAACTAAGTTGAGGAGTTCCCCTACTTTCAGTTGACCGAGGGTCAGGTCTAGGCATTGGTGCCTTAGTCAGTTGTGGGGATAGTTGTTGGCTAGAGACTTCATCATGTACCATATTTTTTGGATTTGTATATGAGACCCAGTTGTGTGGCTAGTATTTTGGGTGTTTGTGTATTTTGGACATGATGATACAGTACTTCACCTCTTACATCCAGTTATATATATACACTGCTTAGTTTTATTTTGTGCTTTAGCTTTGGTGCCATTAATCAAACTATTAATCATGCTTCTCCTTCAAAAGTGACACTCGGAAATTCGGAGATCGAGGTCACACTCAAACTCTGAACTTCGGGGTGTTACTAGTTGGTATCAGAGCATGAGTTTAGAATTTACCTGAGGCAGTGGGCTGGGGTCTCACCATAAACAACACACTGACGTAGCTAGGATCGAAAACACCGGGATAATAAACCCTAGGACTTGAATCCCCATCAGTGTGCTTGATGTTTGAAACCGAACTTAGGAAAATTTCATATTAGGTTCACGCTAGTGTTGGACATTGAGTGCCTAAAGCCTTGGAGTGCTCGATCGTATCATAAAATTGTTGTAGGGTCAAGTAAGACCCATGTTGGGTTTCTCATAGTGATATGAGTCAAGCTAAAGAAGATGTGTTGTAACCGTGCAACATCGTACGCAGATTTGGTGGACATGGCATTTATGTCCGAGCAAGATGGAGAGCATATTTCCAAGGCACGTTTACAAATGTTTCCGCAAAGCCAATCGGGTCCTCCTTTGTATCCAATGGACAAGCGACCTCGTCTTTCAGCTCCCGTTTCACCCATCCAGAGGCCTTGTACTTCCTCAGCTCCCGTTCAGGGGAATGATAGCTGGACCTCACGTGTATGTACCTATTGTGGCAGGCATGGCCACTTAGTACAACAGTGCTTTAAGAAGCAGCGGGAAGAGCATACTACTGCTCCTCAGGCAGGTTACCATCCCTCTTCGCACCCAATTTCCGAACAGCTGATCAGCGCGCTTCGCCCACCTCAACAACCGGCTGCCCCAGCAGCGAACAGAGTTCACGCACTCACAGCAGAAGCTGAAGAGACGGCCTATCCCACACCACGAGCCTTTGAAGGTACGGCCTTTATCCATGGTACCCCTGTGTTTATATTGATAGATACTGGATCTACAACGTCATTCATCTCCCATGCGTTGGTAAAACACTTGAGACTCAACACTATAGTTGTTCCTGAGGTGTCGATACTTACTGCCACGGGCGAGGGCGGAAAGTCATCAAAATGTTTTCCCGCATGCTCGATCGTTTTAGGAGACAAGGAAGTGTTAATGCAATTGTTGGTAGCTTGAATTCATCGCTTCCATAGGGAACTCGAATAGGTATTTGAGTTTAGCACTAATTAACTAAACTTGAGTAAATTACCGTGGTTAGTAGACAAATAAATACGATTGATCAAATCCAAATAAGACACAATAACATACGCTACCAACTAGATAATCTGATGTACGGAACTAATTACCCGAAATCGGACCATTCACGACTAAAACTCTTAAAATGACTTTAGACCGTTCGTTAAGGGACCAATGATCAGGAAGTTATAGCATTACAGTCGACGTAGTGGACTTGTCGAAGTGTGCAAATCAGATTGTCAAAGCGATGCTCTGAAATGCACAACTTATCCCCGAGGCTAAGAGCATGCGTTTGTGAGCTCCGCCTCAATTTTGATAAAAAAAGAGTTTATAAATAGAAATTCATTTAGAATTTAGAAATCAGATTTTTAAAACCCTAGCTTTGGGTTTTCTCCTAGGGTTTTTAAGCCGTTTTCTTCGTAGATCGACGACCCGCTACCGGAATTCAGTTCCGATCGCTACATACAGTAGCCTGGAGGTAAGACTACCTACTGTGTAGATGAAAATCGATTTTCCACGCATTCTCTCCGTCCTAAATCACATCTATTTGTGATACAGGTTTAGGGTTTCATGCAGTTTCGAAATACGTATCATAGGCGAGTTCGATACATAGAACCTCACGCAAAGGTGAGGACTATTTCTTCCAAATTAGGATTTATCCACCTAAATTAGTTTCAATTAATGAATTAGTTAGTTATAAATGTTTTTTTTTTGTTTTAATTGATAAGCATGTACTTATTGCTTTACTTAATATAACTACTATAGAAATTTCATGTATGTTAAATTTGGTATTCATATGGAAATTTAGCGAAATGGGTTGTATGCCCAAAATGCATATCAAGTGTTTGGTGAAATGCCTGAAAGGTAGGATCACGTTAAATGATATTCGGAATACTGAATTGTAAAGCGGAATTACTTTTGTACTATTGTAAGGGCGATATGTTATATTTATGCCATACTTGAATAACATGAATTGTGAACGTTTAGCTCGGATTAACGATCGAAAACCGCACGAATGAAACAACCCACTTTAGGTTGGTATTCATTGACTCATCTGGTCGACTGAGGCAGAACCGGGTTGACCAACACAGCTAGGGCTACCAGGGTGATTTCACCCAAGGCCGGTCACGCCGAGGTTCACTCGATCCATCGGATTAGCCCAAGTCGGAGTCGATTCCTATTGTGTGAAATGGATGCTACACACTTAAGGATAGAACCTGGAATACCACAATCTCCGATACTGCGCAGTCTACTTATAACCGTTAGTGGGAACACTGTCTACAAAGTCTCAATGAGCCAGGCATGGTGATATGGGATACTATGTCTGTATTGTCGACCTACGCTGGTGATGAGCCCCCGTAGTTTTCCGTTGAGTATATTTGGGTGACCATCCTAAAATGTCGCTTTTGGGTGCATAGCCCTAGATGTTTCTAAAATGTTTATCGGGTGCATAGCCCTGGCGATCCTAAATTGTTATTATGGGCACACAGCCCTGGATACGCTCTAAAATGTTATAATGGATGCACAACCCTGGCTATGTTCCAAAAATGTCTACAATTGGCTATGACTTTTCGTGTCTGGAGGCAAGGTAGCAAGTGGACATAGGGCATTGGTGACGAGCCAATCGCGCCTATAACAGGACTCTTGGTACGATGGTGGTATTTGGGTTTCACAAATACTGTTTCTTGGAAATCACTAATTATGGAAGGTTTGGGCCAAACCACGCAAATCACACATTGATTAGACCTATGCATTTTTTTTATTACTTTATATATAAATTGTTTGCGTGGTGTTTACGTCATTACTTGAACTTGCTTATGTTGATAGCATGCTAACTTAGAGAAATAGTAACACTGAATTAGCTACTCACTCCCACCTGGGAAGGTGTTTTAAAAACACCAACCAGTCCCTATTGACGCAAGTACCCTAGAGATGTCTGCCGTGGAGGAGGCATACGTGGACCAGGTCGAGGAGTTCCCTTACTTTCAGTTGACCGAGGGTCAGGACTAGGCGTTGGTGCCTTAGTCAGTTATGGGGACAACTGTTGGCTAGAGACTTCAGCATGTACCATATATTTTTGGATTTGTATCTGAGACCCAATTGTGTGGCTAGTATTTTGGGTGTTTGTATATTTTGGACATGATGATACAGTACTTCACCTCTTACATCCAGTTATATATATACACTGCTTAGTTTTATTCTGTGCTTTAGCTTTGGTGCCATTAATCAAACTATTAATCACGCTTCCATTTCAAAAGTGACACTCGAAAATTCGAAAATCGAGGTTACACTCGAACTCTGAAATTCGGGGTGTTACAGAAGCACTGAAAGGCTATCGTTAAAAGGGCCCTCTCAAAAATAGCCCTGGCACAAAGCATTTTCTCTTTTAAACAGGGTTCAAGTGCAAAGGAAATACAAGGCCAAAAAAACTACCCATGAAGGGCCATTATTTTTTAGAAAAGTCCCCCGATTTTGTAGCACCTTTTGTAAAAGCCCAACGGCTAACATATAAAAAAAAACAAAAAGGGCTAATAATAGCTGTTTAAGCCCACGCTACAAGCCATTTAAAGGAGGAACAATAGAGACTAAGGGAGGGTTGTGGAAAGGCAGATAAATCATTGGGGAATCCTCCAAGGTTGATTGTGGGTCACACTAGGCCAAGATGGAGTCGACACGCCGTCGCCAACTTAAAGCCACATATGTTATAATATGCTCGAATCCACTGTCAGCTCAGAAAAGGCTCGACTATGCATTTGCCCTGCTCAACTAAAAGCACGAATATCCCAACCCGAAGAAGCTACTGAAGTCAAAAGACTAGGGTTGGAAATAGGGATATTCAACTGTTCCTTTTACAGAAAAGGGTAATGAGTTTCTCATTTTCCTTCTCACATCTCAAATCAACTTGCATTCTAGTCCACACATCCCAAACACATTAAAAGTACACACTTACTTTCTTTAATCTTAAACCCTACACAATAAGGTTAGGTGTTGTTTATTTGTTCTCTTTGCCTACCTAGAGCCTTGAACTCTACAAAGCATAACTAGACGCAATAATACTGAAACTCCACTAAATAAAAATAAAAGTAAAATCCCGTAAATTAGAGATCACACATTGTGCAGGCGAAAAAAGATACCTAACCCTTTCCTTTTTTGTAATCGAGGCCCTTACTTGAAATTTATGATCGTATACTAACCACAGGAGTCATTTGAGTTGAAGAATCTTATAGTTTTTGGACTTTTAAATGATTTTACAATTTTTAGATAGCCATAGATCCAAGCTTTATTTGACTAGTAGAAACTCCAGTCAAATGCGCTTCATCTCTTAGTTAACCCCACATTGAAATTAAACCAAACCAGGGTGTACAAAGAAGAAAGATGAGGAAGTGAGGGCATTTCCGCATGCTCAAGTGCGAAGGCGTTCACAATTGTGTACGGTTTTTCTCTTTAATCTTTGTAACAGTCTTCTCTATAATCTCTGAAAAGGTTTTTTTTAATTTTTTTAATTCTTTAAGATCGTTACAGAAAGTGAGTATATGTTTTCTATACAAATCATAGCAGAGTTGAAATCAAGGCAGAGAAAGACGACTGCCTTCTTTCTCTTTGCAACAATTTTCAAATCCTTGTGATACCAGAGTCTTTAGTAATTTTCTGACTCGATTTAGTAGTGCAGCAAGCATAGCTGAGTACACATATGAAGTAGGCCATTTGAACCTCAGGGACTTTTCTACTATCAATCCAATACGAGTATGGGGTGGAACTAGTTCTACAGATAGCAACTTGATCGTATTATTCCACCATCTTTATCTTTTCAGTTTTTAGTCCTTTTGAATTAACACATAATCCATTTAGATTCCATTAGAAAATTTTGAAAACACTTGCGTACCTTACATGGGTACCTGGCAGGGTCAATTTCTCAGGCATGGAAACAACTGAACTTGCATGAAATTCACCCTGGTCCCAAAAATTAGATTAAAGTGATTCTTTCGAGAATCATTCTCAATCAAAGGTGGGCCCACATGGATAGTCCATATCCATGGTGTTGAACCTTCTTCCAGTACAATCAACATCAATCAGTTCATCTTCCTGGTCATTGATTGGATGGTTAGCAGTGGTCAGTGAAAATGATTGTTGAGAGAGAGCCTGTGGCATATCCAAGGTGGGTGCAACATGATAGACAATCTAGATCAATGATTATCCCATTTCCTATGAATATGAACCACAAGTTTTCTCGCCATCGATTATTTGATGGATCATTCAACCTAATATGCATGATTCGACCATTCAATTTCCTAGTCATTGATTGGATGGTTAGGATGTCCAGTCAAGATGATTCTTGAACTAGCAATCATATGTGGGCCCCACCTGATCGATATCCGTTGGCCATTTTCTGAGCATGTTGAATGTGGGCCATCGATCGATTTTACTTGTCATTAATGAACGCTTAGGATCATTCAGTGTGAGTGATTCTTGATTGTTGACATCAATCAAACAGATGGTCTAGGTGATATCAGAATATCTCCAATGTGGTAAATCTAGCCGTTCGTTTTGTGGCCACTGTCCATTTTTCTCCATTGATTGGATGAGTCCAAAATGGATGATGGGTTCTCTCCAACTTATCATTATGGACTGTCCATTTTCTTGGACATCTATCAAATGGTTAGGATTTCTGACCAAAGTTATTCTGTGAGCACCAATAAGAAGAGGAGCCAACGTGACAGACTGTCCAATAAATGACTGGTCTTTTTCCAGTACGATCAATATGGGCCAACCATTTTCCTGGTCATTGATTGTACGGTTACAATAAACTCAATGAAACTGATTCTTAAGATGATTTGATTAATGTGATCAACGCTATAGAAAGCCCAGAAATCACCTCCCTTTTGAGTTCTTAAAAGATGTTTCTAAGTTTATGGATGCCAAGGTATAAAGAATCGCCACAAACTGGTGTGTATTGCCAGGTTTCTGCCATAAATGATTGTAGACACCCCACCTTCGGCTACACTGTTGGTAGAGATAGCTGGTTGAACGGAGGACCATACCCCCAAATCCCAAGTCCAAACTCAGCCAAACTCACCCTTGTAAGCCCCATTCCATAGCCCAGTTCAAGCCTGAACCCAGTCAACCCAGTCCTAAACACCACCCAGAAAAACCCCCCATAAAAAAGGCCAGTCAAAAAATCCCAAAAAAAAAGTCAAACTCACTGAGTCAACTCGCTGAGTTAACCCGCTGAGTCAACCCGTCGAGTCAACCCGTCGAGTCAAAACACCGAGTCAACCCGTCGAGTCAACCCGTCGAGTCAAACCACCGAGTCGACCCACTGAGTCAACTCACTGAGTCGACCAGCGAGTCCAACAGCAGCCCCGAGGGAACGGCCGTACTCGCTGGAAACCGAGGAGCGGCCGTACGGGCGGCCCATGGCAGGCCGCCCGGACAAAATTACGACTTCTGCCACTCTCTGCTGCTATAAATACCCCCCTCCCCTTCTCATTTCAACAGACCACTCAGCTAGAGAGAGCCCGTCCGTCTGAGTCACCCTCCTTCATCCTTTAGCCCATTCCTTCACCAAGGAGAGCCCGAGTGAGGAGAGCCTAGCCCTGGTCCAGCCCAGCCTGACCACTGGTCCAAGCCTCCCAAGCCACCCAAGTCTTGATCCAGCCACTCGAAGCCAATCCCTGCGACACTTCCGTCCATCCAGCTACTCTTTTCCAGCATCATCTCATTTGCATCTAGCATAAGTGCAACATTTACTTTTCTTCCAACCCCCCTGCTTCACTACAAGCACCTTGATTACTCAAGCACACATGCATATGTCTTTATATTAAGCACCTGTCAGTTCGAGCGTATGCTCTGGGCTTGCCCGTTGTTGGAACCTGCCCATCAGAAACTCTTACTGTTCAGACCTGCATTCATGCTTCACCATAAAACACCTTGATTACTCAAGCACACATGCATATGTCTTTACATTAAGCTCCTGTCAGTTCGAGCGTACGCTCTGGGCTTGCCCGTTGTTGGAACCTGCCCATCAGAAACTCTTACTGTTCAGACCCGCATTCGTGCATCATGTCATTCATGAGAATATACGAGGATTAAATTAGACTTTCAAGTATTCGATCGATTCTGTGAAGTAGAGACCGTACTTCGGTACGGGCAGTGTGTGGGGTGCTTAACCTCTTCCCACCCTGTAACCGTGATCCCTTACCTTGAATCTCTGACCGCAGATCAACAGGAGTCATTTTAGAGGAAGGAATCTTCGGATTCCCTTCTCTAACGTTTCTACGGGGTCTAGCCGACTGTAGATTCGAAGTAACTGGCTAGTGGCGACTCTGGTCTTATATAAATTCATTTAAGCACATCCAGCTCAATACGACAACCAAACAAAGCCCTCGAGAACGAGGCAAGCCAGTGGCACAAACGGCGATTTCGCACTCACGCATCCTCATCTCCTTCTTTTCCGAAAGGAAAGGGAAAGGGAGAACGACGTCGTGTGGGAGCGCGGGAAAATCGGCGAGGGTCCACAGAATGGCGACTCCACTGGGGATAAGCTAGTCCCACTAGTCGTGATCCGACTTGAAAAACAGAATCCTTCCCGTACTTGAAAGTCACTAATCCTCATACAATCTCATCTGCATAGCATTCTACCCAAAACCCAAAACGAACAAAAAATAGAAAACCCCAAAACAAAAAAAAATAGAAAATCCCAAAACCCAAAAAGAGTATAGTCCTCACCATTGCGCCACCTCGGGCTCAACGTGTTCGGAGACAGCTTCCCTTCCGCAGCATAATCCGCACTCGGGCTCAGCAAGCCATGTCCGACCACGAAGAAGAAACTCATCACTTCCCTGCTCTCGAAATAGCCGAAGCGCAACCTCCAGCGCAACAGCCCGTTGACAATACGCCAATCATACAAGAATTGGCACAAGGAATGAGAGCAATGCAAGAAATGCTCTTGCAATTCATGCAAGCACAAACCACCGCAGCAGCCAACAATCAGGTTGGCCCAGTTCAGCAAGCTCAGCAGCCATGCCGGGTCCTCCCGGCCTCCAGTTCAAATCAAGCACAACCATCGGAGTCTGCCCAAGACTACCGACAGCAGCCATCTCAGCCCTTCGCTGTGGGGCATCCTTCTCAATATCTTCCTGCGACGACAAGGCCATCTCAGAGCACCTCCGTTGCAGGAACATCCAGTCAGCTTCCAGTCAATCTTGCAAACAACAATCTCAGTAGATCTCAGCACGTCCCCGCCGATGGGACACCTTTTCAATTTCAGCACATCCCCGCCGATGGGATTTCAATTCAATTTCCAGCAACAGGGACAGCACTGGCGAATGCCCACAACGGGGGTCAGTGTCAAGCCCACATCAATCAGCGGACAGTGGCGAATACCCAACAAGGGGGTCACTTCCCAGCATCTCAGCCTCCTGCAAACAGGAGCACTTTTCAATTCCAGCACATCCCCGCCGATGGGATTCCAGTTAATTTCCAGCAATCTTCAATTCAGCAAAATCCAGTTAATTTTCAGCAATCTTCAATTCAGCAAAATCCAGTCAATTTCCAGCAAGTTCCAGTTCAACCTTCAGTACAGTCTCCAGTTCAGTTACCATCATTTCAAGCACAAGTTCATCAGAATCCAGTTCAATCATCAAACCAATTTCAGCAACCCGCGGTTGCTTTTCAGCAAGCCCATAGGGTCGAAGACATCGACCACTATGCCGAAGAAGAACGTGCCTTATTCCAGGAGGCACCAGTCGCTCGAACAGATCACTCAGGACTGGACGAGTTGCGGGAGCAGTTCCAGATCTTGCAAAATCAGCTTCAGCGACAGCAAGGAATCGACTTACCTTCAACCAAGTTCAGAGACTTGTGTCCTTTCCCAGATGCTCGGGTACCTCAAAACTTTGAGGTTCCAAAGTTCAAAAGATACGACGGCAGCGGTTGTCCCACAGCACATCTCAAGGCCTTCTGTGGAGAGCTGAGTGCAATCTCAGGAAACGAAGGGGCCCTCATTCGATTGTTCCAAAAATCTCTGAAGGGCGATGCCCTAGATTGGTACACTTCATTGGACTGCCACCGCATCAGAACATGGGAACAGCTCTCCCAGGCTTTCGTCGACAGATTCGCATATAATCTCAACATGGCACCCAGAAGAGCCGACCTTGCAGCACTCAGGCAAAGGAGTGATGAAACACTATCAGCTTATGTGGGACGTTGGCGAGCTATGGCAGCCAGAATGCGGACACCCATCGACGATGAAGAACAAATCTCCATGATTGTTCATTCAACATACCCAGGCATATCTGGGTATCTCATCTCGCATCCATATGCGAATTTCTCACAATTGATCCGTGCTGGAGAGCAAGTTGAAGCAGGAATCCGGGCCGGGACGATCTCCCCATGGCCTCATCAAGCCACTCCAGTCAAGAGGAACAGAGTGGAAGGAAGACCTATCGGGCACGGGAATGGAAACCGCAATGGTTCTCCTCCCCGCCCAACAGAGGTAAACAACATCAACACCGCTGCTCAAGGAAATCAACGTGCTCCCCCACAAGGACGTCAACAGTATCAGCAGAATCAAGTTCAGCATCAGCCTCAGCGATATCAGCCACAACCGAATCCTCAGCCACAGCCACCTCGACAACAGCAGCAGTTCAGGGGAAATGGCCAATACTCATACCAGAACAGGCAGAATTACAGGGAGTTCAGGAAGTTCACTCCACTCAGTCAACCACTTAGTCAAATCATGACTACGCTGGTACAAAAACAGTTACTCACTCTGATGACACCTAGGCCTCCGCCTCATCCTCTGCCTCCAAATTACCGAGAAAATGAGTACTGTGCCTACCATCAAGGACGTGGCCACGCCACTGATCGATGCTATACTTTGAAAAATGCCATACAAGACCTGATTGATGACCGCAAGATCGTCATCTCGGTCCCTGGAACTTCTCCAGCAGCTTCCACCAACATCCTTCAGAATCCTCTGCCTCAGCATCCAACGGACCCCAGTTCGTCTCGTGGCCCTGCAGTCAATATTATAGAAGAAGGGGACCATATCGATCGCTTCTTCTCCCCTATTCAGTCCATTCATGCCTACACTTATGAGCCAACAAATCCTCCTCCAATCTTGCAAGGGGCAAGTCCCTTTCTTCCTTCAATCTCCGAGCCAGTAGTGCTTGAAGGAGCACCTCCATATGATATACCAGTTGTTCAAGGGGCACCTTACAACCATTCAAGCTGGGAACCAGTCGTCCTGGAAGGAGCACAATCATACATTGAGCCCACATACGAACCTGTCATCTTGCAAGGGGCAACTCCAGAACAATCCAATCCGCAATGGAAGGATTATACTCATCAGCAGCAAGAGCCCGTTGTCTTGGAAGGATCTCTTCCAGTCAAGCCTGTCATATTGCAAGGGGCAAGTCCCGGAGGCATATCAATCACGCTACGGCAGCTCGGACGAACAGAGAAACCTCCTGCCATATCAAGAGGACCAGTATTCATTCCATGGGAGCCTCCTGCCCCAGGAACAGTCAAGCCAGGACCACGACCTTATGTGGTCTATGAAGACAAGCCTCGATACTACCCCTTCAGCACAGGCAACAATGTAGTTCTCAAGGCAAAAGCTCTATACGAGGAAGATCTGGTACCCACACCAGCACCGTTGCAAGAACCAGTGGTCCTAGAAGGCAAAAGGGAGGAAAACTACAAAGAGGTTCCATGGCACTATCCAGAATGTGCGGAAGTGGGAAACATGAATCCCAACGGGCGTTGCATCCAAAGAGATAATCAAAACAGAGGAGATCCCAAAGGCGTCCTCTCAGGCCTCGGCAGCAAAAATGAAGCCGCATACGATGTGGCAACTCAGCTCAAGTCAATCCCTGCACAAATCTCAGTATGGGAGCTACTCTGCACATCTCGCATACACCGAGAAATGTTTGCCAAGACCTTGAATGATGCTCATGTCTCCTCCGATACGGCACCAGAGATGATTGCATTGATGATTGGACAGCTACTGGCTCCGCGCGCCATCACCTTCACCGATAATGAGTTGCCACCAGAGGGACGAGATCATGGGCGATCCCTCAACATAGCCTTACGATACAAAGACCTCTGTGTTCCGCTGGTCCTTATCGATAATGGCTCAAGCTTAAATGTCTGCCCACTCAAGACCGCGGAACGCCTGGGAATCAGTCCTTCTTCATTCCGACCCAGCACCATATGCGTCAGAGCATTTGACAACACCCGCCGATCAGTGGAAGGGGAGGTCGACATAGAGGTACAGATAGGTCCAGAAGTTTCTACCATCACATTCCAAATCCTGGATATATCAGCCTCTTTCAACATGCTGCTCGGACGACCGTGGCTGCACAAGGTTGGAGCTGTGCCATCAACCCTGCATCAACGAGTGAAGTATATCTGTGGAAATCAAGTGATCTCTATCCATGCAGAGAAGGAGCTCATCATTCCTTCCAATGCTACTGCCACTGAACCAGACATCCCGGTCATCGATATCCAGCACTCTGAAGAAGACATCCCGTTTCACAGTTTCGAATTCGAGACTGTGAACTCTATCGCCAATCCAGAACCGATAAGGGTGGACCGTGTCTTTTCACCGGCAGAGCGTCTGAGCCTCAAATATCGAATGAAGAACCACTTCAAGTCCAGAAAGGTACCACTGGTATATAACCAACGCAAGTGGGGACTCGGATACAGGGCAACCTGCATGGACAAAAGGAGGAAGAAATTTCGGTGCTCACCCATCCAATTCGTCAAGCCAGGAGAACCTTGCAAAGATCCAGGAGGGAATCAACCGACTGCACTACACAAAGGCCTCCCGATGAGCCTAGTTTGGGCCACGTGGCCCCCCATTCGATGGGATCAGATTCTCGAACCATCTAAGCCTCCAGAAGAAGAAGAAAAGGATGAAGACAAAGAAGGAAGTCAAATACAGCAGCTTCGGGACCAGGTTACCCTGACACCTGCTCCCAACCAGGGGCACAACCTGCCCACGTCAGCATCAATCAACCAGGGGCACAACCTGCCCACTTCTCGCAACCAGGGGCACAACCTGCCCACTTCAATCAGCAAGGGGCACAACTTGCCCATCCCTGCAGAATCAACATCATCAATCATCAGCCAGGGGCAGAAGCAGCCCATCCATTGGACCAAGAAAGGGAAATGGCCAGCCCTAGATTGGTCTGATGTCCAGGTTCCAAACTTGTGTCTCACTGTGGAACCAGACGAACTGCAATGCGAGGTAAGTGATCCGGGAGGGACTGAGTACGACTCAGATCTCGAACCCGACCAGCAAGAAGTCATGGTCATTGGGCCAGACCATGATTCTTCACCCAAAACATCAACCCCCACCTCTCCAGGGGAGGAAGTGTGGGGTCCTGAATGGTCATCTGTTCCCCTAACTTTTGAATCAGCCAAAGAGCCACCTGAGGGCTCTGGCTTCCAAAAAAAAACGCCTGTTTAAGCAGCGACCGGAACTTTGGAACAAGTTGGGACCAATCATGGTCTGCAATGCCCGCTTGTTCAAAGTCCCGTGAATTTCGAAAAGCCAAAAAAATCAAAAACTTTCAAAAACCAAAAACATCTAGCATCTCAATTTCAGAAAAATCTCAAAAATAAAAAAATATTTCTTTCCCTGCATTCAATAGTGTGCCAAGTTCGTCTAAAGAGTCGCATGAGTTTGAAGTCGAATCATATGATTTCGACATCGAATTAGACTTTGAGCTCATGGGTCTGGACGAAGCTCGGGACGAGGAAGATGATGATCCTGCTCCCGAACTTGAGGATCTCCTCAAAAAGTTCGAATCTAAAGCCAATGTTGTAGCCGATGATTTCGAGATAGTAAACTTGGGGACGCCTGAGATCCCTAGGGAAGTACGCATTGGAAAATCGTTGCCACCTGAGATGAAACAGAAAATGATAGAGTTCCTAGCTCCAAGATTGTCCAACTTCGCGTTCTCATATGAAGACATGCCGGGGCTCGATGAAGAGCTCGTTGTACACCATCTGCCAACCAAGGCAGATATGAAGCCCATGAAGCAAAAACTCCGAAGAATGAAGCCAGAATGGGCTCTGAAAGTCCGAGATGAAGTCATCAAGCAATACAACGCGGGATTCTTGGTAGTCTCCAACTACCCTGAATGGCTCGCTAACATCGTACCAGTACCGAAGAAGGACGGCAAGGTTCGAATGTGCATCGACTTTCGAGATCTCAACAAAGCCAGTCCAAAAGATGACTTCCCTTTGCCACATATCGACACTCTGGTCGACAACACTGCAGGATACAAGATCTTCTCATTCATGGACGGGTTCTCAGGTTACAATCAGATCAAGATGGCCGTCGAAGATCGCGAGAAGACATCGTTCATCACTCCCTGGGGAACCTTCTGTTACAGGGTAATGCCGTTCGGTCTGAAGAACGCAGGAGCAACATATCAGCGAGCAATGACAGCATTATTCCACGACATGATGAACAAGGAGCTCGAAGTATATGTGGACGACATGATCGTCAAATCTCGCACAATTGAAGGACACTTTGAAGATCTGAAGAAGTTATTCAACAGATTAGAAAAGTACAAGCTTCGCCTCAACCCTCAGAAATGTGTCTTCGGTGCAATGGGAGGTAAGCTCCTCGGCTTTATGGTGAGCGAAGATGGCATCAGGGTCGACGAGACCAAAACCAGAGCAATCATCGAGATGCCCCCTCCTAGAACAGAGAAAGAAATTCGTGGCTTCCTCGGCAGAATTCAATACATCAGTCGCTTCATCACACAGCTCACACCCATCTGTGAGCCCATATTCAAGCTCCTTCGGAAGAACGTCCCAAAAGAATGGAATGACGATTGCCAAGTCGCCTTCAACCGCATCAAGAAATATCTCATGAATCCTCCAGTCCTAGTGCCTCCCACTCCTGGACGACCACTATTGTTATACATCTCGGTAGCAGCAGAAGCCATTGGCTGTGTCCTCGGCCAACACGACGAAACCGGGAAGAAAGAACAAGCAATATACTATTTGAGTCGAAAGTTCACCGACTACGAGACCAGGTATTCCCCGATCGAGAAGACTTGCCTCGCCCTAGTCTGGGCAACTCAGCGACTCCGTCAATACATGATTGCATTCCCTATTCTCCTTCTCGCTCACATGGATCCACTCAAGTACCTGTTCGAGAAACCGGCACTCACTGGAAGGATAGCTAAATGGCAGCTACTCTTGTCTGAGTTCGACATCACCTATGTCACTCAAAAGGCAATCAAGGGACAGGCCCTCGCCGATCATCTTGCGGCTCACTCTCTCCTGGACTATCAGCCACTCAAGACATTCTTCCCTGATGAAGATCTCTTGCTCATTGAAGATGAAGAAAAGAAGAAAAAAGATGAGTGGACGTTATTCTTCGACGGCGCAGCAAATTCTAAAGGGAGTGGTATTGGAGCAATCCTCTACTCTCCAGATGATGTCCCTATTCCTATCTCGAGGCGCATCACATTCGAGTGCACCAACAACATGGCAGAGTACGAAGCATGCATCGCTGGCTTAAGGGAAGCCATAATCTTGGGCGTCAAGAAGCTACGAGTATTTGGAGACTCACAGCTTATCATCAATCAGACCAATGGCGAATGGAAGACCAAGGATGAGAAGTTGATACCATATCATGTGTATCTTGACAATCTGATCGAAGAATTCAAGGAAATCACCTTCTCATACATGCCCAGAGCCAAGAACCAGTTTGCAGATGCTCTCGCCACGCTCGCATCAATGCTCGAGATCCCAAAAGGAGCTTCAGAATGGGAGCTCACAGTCGAAATTCAAGAAGAACCTGCTTTTTGCCTGCAAATAGAAGAAGCCGAAGCTGTCCCTGACAAACCCTGGTATGCCGACATCAAGCAATATCTCGAAACCCAAGAGTATCCAGAATCAGCAACAGCAACAGATCGCCGAACCATCCAACGTTTGGCCGGCCAGTTCACCATCAGTGGCGAAGTTCTCTACAAGCGATCCTATAATCACATCCTCCTCCGATGCGTCGATGAAACAGAAGCTGCAAAGATCATGAAAGAAATACACGAAGGAATCTGTGGCCCACACATGAATGGGCACATGATGGCAAAGAAGATTCTACGACTCGGCTACTACTGGCTCACCATGGAGACAGACTGTTGCCAGCACGTCAGAAAATGCTTCAAGTGTCAGGAGCATGCAAATCAAATCCATGCCCCATCATTAGAGTTATACAATCTGACCACCCCCTGGCCCTTCTCCATGTGGGGGCTCGACATCATCGGCAAGATCAGTCCCAAAGCATCAAATGGTCACGAGTACATACTTGTGGCAGTCGACTACTTCACCAAGTGGGTAGAGGCAGCCTCCTACACCACGATTGCAGCATCTCAAGTGATCAAATTCATGAAGAACAACATCATATGCCGGTATGGAATCCCAAATGCCATCATCACAGATAATGGGACCCCGTTCGTCAACAAGAAGATGGATGACTTCCTCAGCAAGTTCAAGATCCAACGTCATCGATCAAGCCCCTACCGTCCCCAGATGAATGGTGGGGTAGAAGCCGCAAACAAGACAATCGTCAGAATACTCGAGAAGATGGTCGTGACCTATCGAGATTGGTCAGATATGCTCCCATATGCACTTTGGGCCTATCGAACGTCTGTACGGTCTGCTACGGGCGTTACTCCTTTCGAGCTTACTTACGGAATGGAAGCAGTCCTACCAGTCGAGGTGGAAATACCATCACTACGAGTGTTACTCGAAAGCGGAATTGAAGAAGGAGAATGGCAACGGGCCAGATTCGATCAGTTGCAGCTAGCAGATGAAAAACGCATGCGTGCACTAAGTCATTCACAGTGCTATCAGAAAAGGATCGCTCGGGCTTACAACAAGAGAGTCCGAAAAAGGAGCTTCAAGGTAGGCGACATGGTCATGAAGAAGATTCTACCGTCGCACCTTCCAGATCCCAGAGGAAAGTTCAAACCCTCGTGGGACGGGCCACTGATCATCAGAGAAGTACTTCCTGGAGGCGCCCTCAGACTCACAAGCATGAGAGGGGTGGATCTTCCTGAGCCAACCAACGCCGACAACGTGAAGATCTTTCACGGGTAAGTCATTCTGACCTTATCAAGAGTTACTTTAACAGAGCGGAAGTCAAGGGGTCAAAGCTAAGATCTCTGAGAAATCATTCCCGTCCACCAACAAGTGTTTCAAATAAGGGGACTCCAAAAGAGGAAAATACAAAAAAAAAAAGAGGGGGGGATTAAAAAAGGGACAAAAAAAAAAGAGAGAGAGAAAAAGAATGCAAAAGAAAAAGAAAAAGAAAAGAAAAGAAGAAAAAAGAAAGAAAAAAGGGAAGCCAAAGCAAGGCACCCAAGAAAAAATCAACCCAAGAAGAAACACAGTCATCCATCCATCCATCTCAGAGGGGTCTTTAGCAAAGACCGACAGCTCCATTATCGTAACTCAGGATAAGGGCTGAAGGACTGCCATCGGCCGGCAACGACGGATTCCCGACCTCTAGCCGCCGCAGTTATCCAGAGATCCAGAAAAGAAAAAGAAAAAAAAAAGAAAGAAAAAGAAAATGTGTGCCTAAACAAAGAGGGCGGAGTGAAAACCCGAAAGGGCGCTCCGAGTAAAAACAGTGGGCATACAGCGGACTTGGTGAAAACCCGAAAGGGCACTGAGGGTAAAAACAGCATAGCTGCCAAGGGGCAGGCAAGATCAAACACCCGGGACGTGGTGAAAACCCGAAAGGGCGCCACGGGCAAAAATGACGGGAAAAAGCCGGCTGTGGTGAAAACTCGAAAGAGCGCTGCAGGCAAAAATGGCTCAAATGAAAAAAAAAAAGAAAAAAATAAAAATAAAAGTGCAGGTACCAAAAAATCAGACAGTTCAGATCGGTTCAAGCAGTGAAAGTGCAAGAACAAGAGGAAGTACAGTCAGGAGTGAAGAACTCTACAAACTCTGACAATCTCAGGAAGCGAGAGTTTCCATTGCCTACATCTCTAGGGAATCAAAGGATCAAGCAAGTCAAATCTCGAGACATCGGTCAAAGCATTGGCCGAGCCCCAGTTCTGATTCCTATATCCTGACACAAAACCCAGACACACTCACAAGACAACTCATGGCACAGTAGATTTTCAAACAGTTTTCTCTTTTTTAATTAAATGCATCATATTTCTTTTACATATAACATATCATCTTTTTCAAAAAATACAAAAAAAATGCATCATCATCAATCATATATGCAAAAAAAGAATGTGCAGGTGGCCAACACAATCAATCTCTACCCTCCTCCTCGGCCACATCAGGTGAGTCCTCTGACTCATAAAAAGATAGTCTCGCTCTCAACCTGCTCACTTCCATACGCAGGTAATGCGCCTCATCGCGCTCAAGGGTACGGATCGCTGTCTCCTCATCAGACAATCTCTGATCGGCAGCCAATCTCCTCGACATCATCTCGCAATGATACCGAAGTGCAGAGATCTCAGACAGCAGATGGCCATGAGTGGCCAAAAGGAAGCCAGGATCGACAAAAGGGCGCTCCTCAAAAGGTTCATATGAACCAGATGAAGAGCCAGCATCTCCAAGAATATCCTGCTCATCCTCATCGGCAATCTGGTGCCAACAAGGGATACGTCGATACAAAGACTGCTCAGCAACCCAATACTGATATGGGGCGGTCGCCATCGGAAAAGTCCGTAGCTCAAATCCCAACAAATCAGCTGTCAAATAACTCGCCCAAGAACAATCAATCCGGGTCCTAAAGTCAGAGGATCTGGATGGAAGTGTTCGACGCCCGATACCCGCGAAAGCGAAATGAGGAACATCCTGCTCATACCCAAACTGCCGCAGGAACCGGATGGGATGGTAAGAAAAGTAGGATCGAAAGCCTACCAACATCAGAGGATGGCGGTGTGCATCGTAAAGCACTGGAGGAAGTGAAAGCCAAGATGACTCCCAACGAACGTTCCAGTCACGAAGTTCAGCAAACATCCTGCGATACAAGGGCTCGCTCATCCTAGCCGTATGCGGAAGGAACTCGATGATATAACGCATAATGTCAGAGCTAGGGATGCCAGGAAGAGGTACAGGAACGGTCAGAGAAAGACGCTCCCATAGCCATACCTGGTCACAGAAAGTAAAAGAAGTTCAGCTAGAGCAAAATAATTCCTAGCAAAGCAAGAAGAAAAAAAGGTGCAGAAAAGATACCTGAAGGAAAGCACAACAGCCGCGAAGGACACGAGTGCGGCCTAGGGCACAGTCGGTCAGCCCATCAAATAGCTCAGCCAAGATGAGAGAAATGATCCCCTGCCGACGGACAGCTCGGCTCATCACCTCAAAAAGCAAAGGAGTCTGGGACCTGCGCCATCCCGAGAACAGCACCTCAGCAATCAAACAGAACATCAATGCGTTCCGAGCAAAGGTGGAACCGGCCGTACCCTGAGGACCCGAAAAAAGATCATACAGCAAGTCCAAAGAGAACACTACAGCATCCTGGCCACTAGCTGCGGGCCGAACAAGATAAGGGATCCCAAACCAGTTCTGCGGTGTAGCAGTCTTCGGCGATGTCTTCGGCGAAAAGTACTGAGTATAATCCAAGGGTAAGCCTGTCAAGCGTGCAAGCTCCTCCAAAGAAGGCCCCATCTCCATATCATTGAACGCAAACAAGTTCAACGAAGGGACCCAGTCAATCACGGCAGCTCCGAGCATTCTCCAGTCAATGTCAACTCTAGCCATATGAATCAGACTGCCAAAGCCATAAGACTCCAAATCTCGAATCTCATAAGCTGACAAGCTGTCAAGCCAAGCAAGCAGTCGTGGCGAGCAAGAAGAACGAGGAAGCAGCTGACAAGTCCTCACCGGTATCCCCTCTAGCACAAAAGGCCCAGAAATCGAGGACAACTCATCGAAGATCGGAAGGTCAACAGGCGAAGGAGAAGGAAAAGCTGGAACCTCTGCAGACTCGACAGTCCCTGACCTGCCCTCAGTAACGGCTATGTCTGATATAGCCGCATCACTATCTGAAACTGTCATAACCTCAGCCGCATGGGAAGACTCGCCCACCTCATGAACAGAGTGCGCAAAAGACCGACGATCAGGAGAAAGACGATACTCCCCATCAAAAGGACTATCAGTGAAGATCACACCGCACATCGTGACACCCTGGCTAATCTGACCGTCAAAGAATGCATCTGAACCATCCAAAAGGGTCCCGGCTACCCCGATCGAAGAATCAACGGTCAGATCTGGACCTGCGGCCCCCTCCAACAGAAAATCATGTATCCAGTCATCATCCTGGCCGATCAAGGGGATCATCGAGGCATCTACACCGTCCATCATCAAGGGGACATCATCAATGATCACATCAAGTCCACCCAAGCAAGTATACCGCACATCTCGGCCCTCATCCAGAGCATCCAAACCGTCAAAGGTACCATCTGAGCCATCCATACCATCCAGACATGAGATCAGCCCGTCTATGTCCATCATGGTCCCATCACCACCGTCCATCACATCATCCATGGGGCCCACACTCAAGGGATGCATAGCCTCACCTATGTCCCATCCCATCATCCCATCCATACCATCCATTCCTCCCATAATGAGGGCCCCATTCAAATCAGAAAATCCAGCCATCCCACCATTAATGGAGCTATTCAAAGCTCCATCAACCACCATCCCAAGCCCCTCATCAATGCTTCCATTCAATGCACCATCTCCACCATCCATTAAAGAAATCTCTCCATCATTAAAGCCTTCAATACTCTCTGAAGTGTGGGACCCACCATGAACAGCCCCCACAGCCCATAAATCCCCACCATCCATTGCCCAAGAAAGCACAAAGCAAGATGAGGACAAGATGATGATGAAAGAGGAGACAAAGAGAAGATTCATTGTTGGAATCGAACCTGAACGTACACAGCAGGTGGGGACAGCAGCAACAGGGACCAGAGGATGTCCGAACCAGAGCCAGCCCAGGCCGCTCAAGAGGCGAGCTCTGGGCGGCCTGCCCTGGGCCGCCCGTACGGACGCAGATCCCCTCTCTCCGCGGGATTGGCTCCGGGGCTTTTGGTAGGTGAGGCTGACAGTCCACGTCAGCAGATGGCGCTCCGTGGGCCGCCCAAGGCTCCGGTCCACTCCAAATTTCAACTGAAGATGATCAAGATCATACAAAAGGTGCCCCACTGGTCCAATCACGAAGCAATGTGACTGGAATAGGGCTGATCAAGCCAAAGAGAAGGAAAGGTGATCAAGTGGGGGCCACAAGCAATCCAAGCCATTCAAAGACTAGATCATCACGATCTAAACCATTGAAGAACCTACATGAGCCATGAAACAACAAGATCAAAGGTTTGATCATCACAAGAAGGGCCAGAATCCAAGATCTAATCATCAAGTGGGCCCACAAAGCCAAATCAAGCGATCAGAGACGTTCAAGCCATCATCCACACCATGAGAGGCATTCCTAACCTCACAAATCATCAAAAGAAGTGCCCCAAAGTAAAGCTAAGGTCTCAAGTGGGCCCACAGGGCCAAATCCATCAATCTGAACCATTCAAGGGCCAAATCATCAAGATCCAAACCATTGGAAAGCTTACACAAGTCATGGAGCAGCAAGATCAAAGGTTCGATCATCAAAAGAAGGGCCAAAATCCAAGATCTAAACATCAAGTGGGCCCACAAGGCCTAATCAAGCAATCTGAACCATTCAAGTCATCACCCATGCAACTAAGCAGTCTCAAATCATGAAGGAATGAGTCAAGAGTCAAAGCATCCAGACATCACCAAGGAATTTGGGAGAAATCAAAGCCTGTATATTCATCCAAAAGGGCTTGATACAAAAGGGGACAAAAACAAAAGTACAAGGCCATATAAAGCAGAGCCAGCTACAAGTCACCAACATAATCATCATCGCCCCTCCTCGCGTCCCGCTCCCGACGATAAAGATCCATCAAAGGAGCAGTCACTGAACCTCCAGCATACCTGCGACGGCCACCTGGAACGTAAAGCGAAGGAAGCAAAGGCCCCTGGCCAAATAGCAGATACCACTCGTCATAATCACGATCCGGGATCGTGAAACGGAAGCCAGGATGGCCCGCAAGAGCATCAGCCATCTCATCAGCAGGGATCTGAGCAGCTGGAGGAGGTGCAGAAAAAGGGACCCGAGCCACCCTAATGACCTGCCGAAGCAGCCTCTCGCCCAGATACCACTGAAATGATTCAGCGTCAGAAAGCATGATACGGAGACATGAAGCATCATATAACTCCACACGCTGAGGGGTGTAATAGAGAGGGAAGCTGGCATACGGCATCCGAGCGAGCTACAGCAAATGAGGTCACCACGATCAGTTACAGTGCAGCACGAGGGATAAGGAAAGCAAGATACTTACATCGTCAACGGTCAATCCATCTATGTCGGCACGCCAGTTGTCCCCGGAGACTCGAGAGTTCCGCTGACGATTTTGTTGATGCCAATACATGTGGTGATATAAAGATGGCTCAATATCGTCCTGCATCCTCGGCGCGAGATGGGGAAAATGGTTATAAAAGCAAGTCTGGGCAAAATCACACCTAATGATCAGAGAGAGAAAGAAGGTAAATGTCTCCAAGAAAGGTGAATGGAGAAATACCTCGACGACAGGCCAGAAACCGGTGTAGGACCAGCTATTCCAACAGGTCTTATCCAGACCCTGGAAAATATGAGTCAGGATAGCCCCGTTCCAATTGTAGGGGTGGTGTAGATCCTCAACCAAGCGAAGAAATTTAGGATCGACCCTCTTATTGGCATGGCAGAGAAGGAAGGACCCGAAGGCATAAGTGATCATGGCCTGTGCTTTGTGGAGGGCCTCTACTGTGGATCCTTCACCCAGTTATCCCAGTGATCCCTGGTACCTCGACCCTTGATAGCGGGAAGATGTTGGTGCTCCATAGCCAAGGAACACATGTGGTCCCCTCGGTGGATGATGAAGGCAGGGTCATCTTCGTCAATCACTCGACGTCCTCTGGTACCGTCCGCCATTGAATCCTACAAGCTTGGCAAGGTAAGTCCCTATCCCTTACCCGTTAGAATCCAAATTATCGTCCAGGAAACCCATGGGATTGGACTCACATTCAAATGCAAAATCTAAAGTCCAACTCCATGTGTCACTTAGGATATGTGTTGGACCCATTGGAAAAAGTAAGGCCTGCCTTAAAGAAGGTGGCATGGCATGCCTCAGGTAAGAAAAGTCCATCATCCAAGGACACATTTTGGACAACAAATGCACTCAAGTGCCATGAAATCAACTAAGGATGAGAGTCCTACTGCACATGAGAAGTTCCTCTTCAAAGTCCACATGTGGCCAAGGATTGACTCACTTTTATGCCAAGGTCATGATTCTCACTTAGGATGTCTCCATCTTTTTACACATATGCACGGACAAGTGGGGAATAGAAAGGAAACGGGTCCCCAAGAGCAACCCAAATGCCTCATCTCAATGGATTGAAGAGAGCACATAGCCCACTTGAAGAACATGAGGACCCATTCATGGGTTAACCATGGGCAACCTTATGTGCCTCATCTTGATGAAAGTTTTGACCATGAGAATACAACAAGGAGGTCTACCCACAAACATATGAATCAAAGAAGCTAAGGGTAGAAAGTCGATGCACATAGCCCACATGAAGAATCAAAGTTGAAAATGCCCATGAAAAGGCAAGTTTGGGCAACTTATGTGCACCAACTTTTTCACCAAAAGGGAGACCATTTGAGCACAAAAGAGCATGGCTTGATGAGTCACCCAACCATCATGAAAATGGATAAGAATGGTACACATAGCCCACTTGAATATCAAAATCCAAAATGTCCCAAGGCATGGGACAAAAATGGGCAACCTATGGGTATCATTCTTTCCCACAAATGGAAAGAAAAACCACTCATACTTGAGAATGATAGTGGATGACCCACCAAGTCCCCAAAGAAAAGATCAAGGACCCATGGTTGTATGGGTAGCTCACTTGAGAATCATCCATTTGAGGTTGATAACATCTAAGGGAAACTCTTGAAAACCACAATCCTACCACAAAGAAAACCATTTGAACTTAGTGAGATTGTGGGAACAACTCACTCATGGGACTTGTAGATGGTCAAGTAGCTCAAGTCCTCCATCCATTAAAGAAAAGAGCATGAAAATAAAAAAATCCACATGGACAAAGTGTAGTGGGGCACACATGGTTCAAAGAAGTGCCCAAGTTTCAATGAAGGCCCAAAAGCCCATCCACATGAAAAACTTCAAGGAACCCACCACACTTTGTACAAGGATGTACATCATAATCAAGAAATAGTGGAAGACTTGGGCTACTTGTCCATATAAGCCCACCTAGGAAAACTAGCCCACTTGAGATCCAAAATGAAGAATGGGCTAGCCACCTTGATCCATACACATGTAGAGAAAGATGGAGTCACCCAAAATGAGCCCCATGAGCCCAAAACTTGAGATGGGCCCTACCATGCCCATGGGCCCAAATCTTGAAAAGAAGAGGGAAAAGAAAGGATAATTCCAAAGGAAAAATGACAAAGGCAAGAAAGCATGAGGGAGCCCAAAATGAAGCATTGGGCCCATCAAATACACCAAGGGCCATGACTTCACTTTGAGTCCATTTGATACACATGAAAAGAGGCCCAACTCCCATGAAAAAGATAGAGTATTTTGCCATGCACACTTGATGACATGGCAAAATTACTCCTTACATGCACATGGAGGGAGTGTGAAAAAGGAAAAAATGATGAAGTGGAGAGCTTGCAATGTCCTTCTCCATGCACCACCTTTGAAAGACTTGAGATCTAAGAAAAGATCAAGAATGCTTGGGCCCACCTTCACACCCCTTTGAATAGCTACATGAAAAAGAAAAAGGATCATGAGAAAAGACAATGAAGATGGAAAAGGACAAGAAAGAGAAAGGAAGTGGTCCATACCTTTACCACTCACCAAAGAAGGACCACCTTGCTGTCCCAAGATTTCTCTAAGGCCCACCACTTGAAAAGAGCAAAGGACCACCAAAGAAGAGAGAGGAAACTTGAAGAAAGAAAGAGTATGAGAGAGAGAAGAGAGAGATTGCACGTTTGAGGGGGGGAGGGTGCCCCATGTTATATAGAAAAGGGGAGGGCACCCTTTTACCCAGCCCCCTGAAGAGACCAGGAGGCACAGACCGGTCGGGCGGCCCATGGGAGGCCGTCCTAGCCTCTACCTAGGTGAAACGACCTCCCTCTCCCTCTCCTTGGAAAGAACTCCTCCTTGGGAAGGGTGGTTGCAAGTGAATCTTGTACCTTCATGTAAGAATGAAGTGATGGAAGAGAATGGTGAGAAAAAAGAGAAAATTTCACCAAAATCTCATCTCATGAGAAATGGGTGAGAAATTGGGTGGATGATGTGGAAAAGTTCCATGGAATTTCCAAGAAAAAGAAAGAAGAATTTGACTTGGTCAAACAATGATCTCAACCATCCAAAGGCATGACCAGATGATCCAAACCATTCCAAGAAGAATCCCAAGAATCTCCGCCCTTGATTACTGTTCACATGTATGAGTTTCTGGTCCGAAGACCTTAAACTACGTCGGGATCAAGATCCCGAGGGATTGTCAATAAGACCGGCATCAGTCTTCTTCAAGATCTGGTGGCTCCGGACATTTTCAGAAAACCAAAAAAATATATATATACATCACTTGTACAGTTTCTGGTCCGAAGACCTTAAACTACGTCGGGACCAAGATCCCGAGGGATTGTCAATAAAACCGGCATCAGTCTTCTTCAAGATCTGGTGGCTCCGGACATTTTCAGAAAACCAAAAAAATATATACATCACTTGTACAGTTTCTGGTCCGAAGACCTTAAACTACGTCGGGATCAAGATCCCGAGGGATTTTTAATAAAAATGGGTATTGATCTCGACCATCAAAATCAGAATCGATGACCCAGATTTTTTTCCAAAAAAAAGAAAACAAAAAAATGTCTTTCCTCTTTTAAAGTTTTGGGTCCGAAGACCTTAAACTACGTCGGGATCAACGTCCCGAGAGATTTTTAATAAAAACCAACATCGATCCCAGCCTTTCAGGCCAAGATCTGATGATCTGGATCATTTCGAAAAAAACAAAAAATGTGTTTGCCCCCCCTTTTACTAAGTCTGGGTCCGAAGACCTTAAACTACGTCAGGATCGACATCCCGAGAGATTTTCAATAAAAGCCGGCGTCGGTCTTGTTTGCTCAAGATCAATGACTCCGGACATTTTCAAAAATCATAAAAATATATTACCAGCCCCGCTTTTAAAGTTTTGGTCCGAAGACCTTAAACTACGTCGGGATCGACATCCCGAGAGATTTTCAATAAAAACCAGCATCAGTCTGGATTGTCCATCCGCTGACAGCGGACATTTTTCCAAAAAAAAAAAAAAAAACATGTTTGCCCCTCTTTTGTACAGTTTCATGGTCCGAAGACCTTAAACTACACTGGGATTAATTTCTCGGGGGACCTTTCTCGCTTTCAACTAAAAACCGGCATCGGCCTCGACCGTTGGGATCATGGTTCGATAACCCGGATCATCTCAAAAATACCAAAAATATTTTAAAGCTTTCCATAAAAACCAGTGTCAATCTCGATTACTCGAGTTGAAGTCTGGAACTTTTTCAAAATAAAAAAAAATATATATATACAATATAAAAGAAAAAAGTTTTCACCACTAGTTTCGATCCACCAATTCATCCCCAGTGGTCCGAAGACCTAAAACTACACTGGGATTAACTTCTCGGGGGCTTTCTTTCCTAACCGGTCCCAGACATGGCTGACACTTGATCGTACGGGTGTCTGGAATCTTTTAAACAGGTAAAGGTTGAGGCGGGCAGAACTCCGCAATCCTGTTCGTGTTGAACGCACCGTGATAGACAACCTTGAGTTGGAAGTCGCTGTTGAAGCTGACGGATGTTCCCTGTTCCTAGAACTCATGAAGGGGATTAAGGCTGTTGGGAGGTGAAGCTCACCCTCACGGAATTGTGAGCAACGTAAGACCCCAAACTGGATTGACTAAGGGAAATGTGAGGATGTGGCTCATCTTGTGGCCGAAGGAGTCCGTCGGACGATACGTGGTCTATGTGCATTGCACATAAGGAACAGGCAACTTTGTGGGTGTGTTGACTGAAAACCCTCAAAATCCCCTCATCCGAAGATGTAAAACTACGGCACTTAACTGTGTGAGACTCGTCTTGCTCGCTGACATAAAATGGATCGGGTGCCTTACCAGCAGTAGAAGCTGGAAGTGGATGGAAATTCCATATCTTTTCCCTGCATTTCAGAAAAATCACAAAATACAAAAACATTGCAAAATCACCTCTTCAAAAATCACAAAAAAATATTTCCATCAAATCAAATATCTGCAAAAATCACAAAAATATTTCCCTTGCTTTCAATCAAATATCTGCAAAAATCACAAAAAATATTTCCCTTGCTTTCAATCAAAATATTTCAAAAATCACAAAAATATTTCCTGTGTTTTCAATAACCAATCTCTATCCTGATCGCTCAGGTAAAGATTCGGACCACATATTTACAAAAAAATCACAAAAATTAGCATCCCCAGCACTACAATTCAGGAGTCTTGAACTCCGCTCACTTCACAGTATGGGATGACGGATCCAATCGCTCGCAAATTGGAATCTTGACCAAAACGGGCAACTAAACGCCATCTCAATCACATGTATGCCCAGAAGAACATCTTGAAGTCGGATGATATCCTCGTACATTCTCATTAGCAAAGAAACAGCATCTTGGGACGATGGACCTGATCGACCACGGGTCGGGATCTTGACCAATCCGCTGTCCAAATCTCCGTATCAAAAAGAAAAATCCCCAAGGGAAGCACAACCCTACAAGCAATAAGCTCAAAGTTCTCTACACCCATAGCAAAAGCAAAATCATCAAACTGAAAGAGAATGAGCCAAAGCCATGCATTCATCATGCATCTCCATGCATCAGCATCCATCGCATCAATCATCATGTTTACCTGCTTTCAAAATAAAAGTCGGTTAGCTAAAGACCCCACAGGCATCCCTAGTGGAGGCACATGCGAACCAGATTTTCATTTCAAAAAGACAAAAAATATTTCTATTTGCAAATAAAAACCCCACGGAGTATCACTCCCCAGAGTGGGTATCTTTTCAAAAATCCAAAAAATATTTTCTCAGTAGAGCGTTCTGCCTCCAACACACCAGGAGATCTTCCATATCTCTGGGTAGGAGCCGACGCAAAAATCAAATAAGATCTAATGTCTCGCGGTTTCCCCGGAGGTCATTGGATCCAATGCACTCAAAGTACGATCGAACTGAACTCCAGTGTCAGTGCGGTCGTACCACATGCCAAGATACAAAAAGATGAAAAGCCAAAAGGCTCGGTCAAAGAAACCATTTGAACAGGTGGAAACGATGAATTGTAACCCAAGTATCAAAATCAGCAGATTGGGTGGAAAGAGTTCACCCGCACATACCTAGGCGTGGATGCCTGAAGTACCTTGACTGAGTCCAAGTCGGCGTAGTAGAATCCCGTAAGACTATCGGACGCAGGGCGTCTAACCACTTTGACAGTCAAGCGAAACAAGTACTCCTGGAGTGATCTGGGAAAACATCAAACATCACACAATCAGTCTCAGGGTCAGCATCCTCGTAAGACTAACGGACGCAGAGGCTCTGCTGTACCTTTCCAATGTTAGTACCGATCGGGAATGGAAGGGTTGCGATTGGGTACCCAGATTGCAGCAAACTGCAGGGACAATCGCAACGTTTTCTCCAAACTCTCGCGGTATGTGCGAGTTATCAATTTCCAGACAATCAACTGACTCAGATACAAAGGACAACAAAGATTCCAGACCACAATCAAGGAAAGAATGAATTGCAAACCAAGCATCAAAACCAGCAGACCGGGTGGAAAAGCCCACCTGCACATACCTAGGCGTGGATGCCTGAAGTACCTTGACTGAGTCCAAGTCGGCGTAGTAGAATCCCGTAAGACTATCGGACGCAGGGCGTCTAACCACTTTGACAGTCAAGCGAAACAAGTACTCCTGGAGTGATCTGGGAAAACATCAAACATACAATCAATCACAGGGTCAGTAACCTCGTAAGACTGTCGACGCAGAGGCTCTGCTGTACCTTTCCGATGTTAGTACCGGTCGGGAATGGAAGGGTTGCGATTGGGTACCCAGGTTGCAGCAAACTGCAGGGACAATCGCAACGTTTTCTCCAAACTCTCGCGGTATGTGCAAGTGAGCGATCTCCAAACGATCAACTGGCACAGATGCAAAAGCAAGCAAAGATTTCAGACCATGATCTATGAATGACCGGGTCAGAAGTGGGGTGTCCACTCGCTTTGGCATTCGGTTGCACGCAACCTCTGCCAAAGAGGGGCATCTGTAGACACCCCACCTTCGGCTACACTGTTGGTAGAGATAGCTGGTTGAACGGAGGACCATAACCCCAAATCCCAAGTCCAAACTCAGCCAAACTCACCCTTGTAAGCCCCATTCCATAGCCCAGTTCAAGCCTGAACCCAGTCAACCCAGTCCTAAACACCACCCAGAAAAACCCCCCATAAAAAAGGCCAGTCAAAAAATCCCAAAAAAAAAGTCAAACTCACTGAGTCAACTCGCTGAGTTAACCCGCTGAGTCAACCCGTCGAGTCAAAACACCGAGTCAACCCGTCGAGTCAACCCGTCGAGTCAAACCACCGAGTCGACCCACTGAGTCAACTCACTGAGTCGACCAGCGAGTCCAACAGCAGCC
Source organism: Liriodendron chinense (assembly GCA_003013855.2). NCBI lineage: Eukaryota > Viridiplantae > Streptophyta > Magnoliopsida > Magnoliales > Magnoliaceae > Liriodendron > Liriodendron chinense. The sequence goes on along the minus strand of ML058489.1, from coordinate 4,027,499 downwards.
CCGAGGGAACGGCCGTACTCGCTGGAAACCGAGGAGCGGCCGTACGGGCGGCCCATGGCAGGCCGCCAGGACAAAATTACGACTTCTGCCACTCTCTGCTGCTATAAATACCCCCCTCCCCTTCTCATTTCAACAGACCACTCAGCTAGAGAGAGCCCGTCCGTCTGAGTCACCCTCCTTCATCCTTTAGCCCATTCCTTCACCAAGGAGAGCCCGAGTGAGGAGAGCCTAGCCCTGGTCCAGCCCAGCCTGACCACTGGTCCAAGCCTCCCAAGCCACCCAAGTCTTGATCCAGCCACTCGAAGCCAATCCCTGCGACACTTCCGTCCATCCAGCTACTCTTTTCCAGCATCATCTCATTTGCATCTAGCATAAGTGCAACATTTACTTTTCTTCCAACCCCCCTGCTTCACTACAAGCACCTTGATTACTCAAGCACACATGCATATGTCTTTATATTAAGCACCTGTCAGTTCGAGCGTATGCTCTGGGCTTGCCCGTTGTTGGAACCTGCCCATCAGAAACTCTTACTGTTCAGACCTGCATTCATGCTTCACCATAAAACACCTTGATTACTCAAGCACACATGCATATGTCTTTACATTAAGCACCTGTCAGTTCGAGCGTACGCTCTGGGCTTGCCCGTTGTTGGAACCTGCCCATCAGAAACTCTTACTGTTCAGACCCGCATTCGTGCATCATGTCATTCATGAGAATATACGAGGATTAAATTAGACTTTCAAGTATTCGATCGATTCTGTGAAGTAGAGACCGTACTTCGGTACGGGCAGTGTGTGGGGTGCTTAACCTCTTCCCACCCTGTAACCGTGATCCCTTACCTTGAATCTCTGACCGCAGATCAACAGGAGTCATTTTAGAGGAAGGAATCTTCGGATTCCCTTCTCTAACGTTTCTACGGGGTCTAGCCGACTGTAGATTCGAAGTAACTGGCTAGTGGCGACTCTGGTCTTATATAAATTCATTTAAGCACATCCAGCTCAATACGACAACCAAACAAAGCCCTCGAGAACGAGGCAAGCCAGTGGCACAAACGGCGATTTCGCACTCACGCATCCTCATCTCCTTCTTTTCCGAAAGGAAAGGGAAAGGGAGAACGACGTCGTGTGGGAGCGCGGAGAAATCGACGAGGGTCCACAATGATACAGCTGTATTCGGCTGCAGGCCGACACATTAATATAAAACCTTATGCTGTGTACATTGTTACAGTTTTATGTCAAATAGAATCCATTAACAAATGAAGTTACATTATCATTCATTTATTGTACCCCTGTATTGCCCAAAAAAGCATGGGTTAGAGCTGGACAACGAGCTAAACCGAGTCGAGCTTGGCACAGCTCGGCCAGCAGCCGACCCCAGCTCGAGTTCGGCTCGGCTTGGTCATCGAGCTTGACTGGCCAACATGGCTCGGTTTGGTCAATAGCTCAGGCAGTTCGAGCCGAGTTCAAGCTCAAGCTTTCAAGCTGAGTTCGAGTTCGAGCTTTCAAGCTGAGTTGAGCTCGGGTGTTTTCTTTTTAGTTTTTATATGGGTGGGTCCTTTTTTATTTGATATATAATATAAAATATAATATTTTAATTAAGTTATATATATATATATATATATATATATATATATATATATATATATATATATATATATATATATATATATATAAGTTATAACTCGAGCTGAGTCGAACCGAGTTGAGTTCAGGTCAAACTTTGAGCCAAGCTTGGGCCAGCTTGAGCTGAGCTTGGAATTCTTCCGAGCTAAAAAAATCAGCTTGGCTCAACTCAAACCCAACTTTCAAGTCGAGCCGAGCGAGATAACCGAGCTAGCTCGGTTCATGTCCAGCTCTAGTTGTCTACCACCAAAAACTAGAAGGCGTGGTTATTCACAAGTTGTTAGTCAAAATCCATCCGTTTATCAGGTTTGCCACTTGTGCACATGTTAGGATTTGTGGAGTTAGATCATCAGAGATGTATTTTTCATTTAGCTAGCATTGTTGTGGATTGAGCTCTGTGCTGAGATTGTTGGGGGTTGCAAGGGTAGCACCCTCGTGCTTGGGATCCGGCTTGGAGGATAATTTCATAAATTCACATGGTGTTTTTATGTAAACCCTAGTGAAAGAGGTCATTGCATTGAGAGATGTTTCTTCGTTTTTTGCCTTTAAGGCCTTTGAAAATAGTGGATCGATGTGAATCCCTAGAAGTACCAAACGGAAACCATGTAAATCTCTATGTTGTGATTTTCATCCTCTCTCTCTCTCTCTGCTTTTTTTCTTTTGATCGATATTGTTGTGTGTGGTCGAGAAGGGATCCTTCTCCCAACAGTACAAACAATCACCAACCCTTAATTTTCATCTATTGTTGACTTGATGAGTCGGTTGGCTTGATATTTTAGGGTCGAACGCTTGCATTGAGGCATCCATCCAACTCCTATATGACATGTTGGCACGCTAGCAGACTTTGTGTCTGGCACTTGAAGGTTAGGCATCTGATGGCACCACTGTCTATTCATTGTAGTCGATAAATAGGTTAGCCTGCTTATCAAGTGGGTCATACATGTACAAGTAAATGAACAAGAACTCAATCCAAGGTGCCCATTAATGGTATGATTCTGCCAGATTTCTCCAGAGGCCACCTATGGGAGACCAACTTAACAAATATGGGCAGATGACTATGTTGGATGCGTTGCACAAAACCTTAGGATCTCGCCCCCCAAACTCCGTGAATTATGTGATAAGATAATGCAATAAAAAAAATCAAATCATCAACCACACGACACAAGAGATTTTTACGTGGAAAACCCTCAAAGAGGTAAAAAGCATGGGACCTTGTCCAGACAAATAATCCACTATCAAGAGAACCGTTTACAACCTCGATCACAAGCAAAACCCGCTTGAATCTAACCTTCTTCATCCACGCAGGGATGGATAAACAATAAACGAACTAGAAACTGAGAGATCTCACCGAGCACGAGGACGTTGAAGAGCTGAAATGTCGATTGCACTGTGAATCACCTTCACAAGCAAAACCTCCTCTTCCAACAAGCTTGATCTCTCTCTCTCTCTCTCTCTCTCTCTCTCTCTCACTTTAAACGTGTAATACTCCGAATTAGCTACCTAAATCCCGGATTAGAGGCCCTCATGTAGCCTTTTGCAAGAGTTCTAACCCAATTAGGAAACTGCTTATAGCAGTCCGCGCACACCACTGGCCGGCCAACCAAAAGCCTCCAACTGGCTAGGACCCCTGACCGGTCAGACAAGATAAAAATGTGTCGAGCGAGGATTGTTCTATTCCAGCAGAATGACTAGCCGGTTGGCCAGGGGGCACCGGCTGGTTGGTGACCAAATATACACATCTCTCTCCTCTTCACTGAGGAGGAAAATTCCAACAAATCTCCCCCTTTTCGACTCAGGAGGAGTTCACCGTCTTCAAGCCAACCCAACTTCTATAAGCCTCAAATTTGCCCTTGAGCAAAGCCTTGATCATCATGTCTGACCTGTTATCGTCCGTGTGGACCTTCTCAAGCTGTAACACCTTCGATTCCAAAGTATCCCTGATCCAGTGATACCGAACCTCAATGTGCTTCGACTTAGAATGCTAACTTGGATTCTTGCTCAAGTGTATCGCACTATGGCTATCACAATAGACCACGTGCTTCTCCTGCTTCAGGCTAAGTTCCTATAGGAACCTCTTCATCCAAAGTATCTCCTTACATGCTTTTGTGACTGCAATGTACTCGGCTTCTGTTGTGGACAACACTACGACCTTCTGTAGCTTGCTCTGCCAAGAGACCACTCCCCCTTCAAACGTGAACATGAACCCCGATGTAGACTTTCTAGAGTCTATGTCACCTGTCATTTCTGCATCTGTGTAGCCTTTTAACACAGGTTTTTCGTCACCATAGCATAGGCTCAACCTGGATGAGCCCCTCAGATACCGTAGTATTCACTTCACCGCTACCCAATGTTCTTTGCCAGGATTGGCAAGATGCCGGTTGACAACCCCAACCGCATATGCTATGTTTGGGTGCATACACACCATAGCATACATCAAACTTCCTACCGCCGAGGCGTAGGGTATCTTCTGCATCTCATACACCTCTGCCTTTGTCTTGGGACACTGTTTGTCGCTCAATCTGAAGTGACCATTTAGTGGAGTACTGACCGGCTTCGCTATATTCATATTGAACCACTCTAGGACTTTCTTAATATACCGCTGTTGTGACAACCAAAGCTTTCTGCTGCTTCTGTTACGGGTTATCTCCATTTCTAAGATCTGTCTGGCCGGGCCTAAGTCTTTCATCGCAAACGACTTGCCCAACTCCTATTTCAGCCTATCAATCTTCTTGATGTCTTTTCCTATGATGAGCATGTCATCAACATACAATAGCAGAACTAAGAAATCACCATCTAAGAACCTACGAGTGAACACACAGTGGTCCGACTCCGTTTTATCATACCAATGTTTTAACATGAATGAGTTAAACTTTTTGTACCATTGCCTCAGAGATTGTTTCAGCCCATACAAGCTCTTCCTAAGCCTACACACCATATGCTCTTTGCCCTTAACTTTGAACCCTCTGGTTGGTGCATATAGATTTCTTCTTCTAGGGCACCATGGAGGAAAGCAGTTTTAACATTTAACTGCTCTATCTTCAGATCCATGCTAGCCGCCAACCCAAGTAACATCCGTATGGATGTCATCTTCACCATTGGTGAGAATATCTCCTTGAATTCTATACCTTTCCTCTAATCAGAACATTTCACCACAAGTCTGGCCTTGAATCTTTTCTGTGAATTCTTCTGCTCAATCTTCTTTCTGAACACCCACTTGTTGCTTAGAGCTTTCTTGCCCTTAGGCAGTTTCACCATATCATAGGTGTGGTTCTTATGCAAGGATTTCATCTCCTTTTGCATAACTTTCAACCACTCCCCCTTATGCACGTCAACTAGGGCCTCAGAATAATCTTCTGGCTCTCCTCCATCAGTAAGCATAATGTCCTCATGCAGTGAGTACTTCTTGAAGGGGTGTCTGTCCCTAGATGTCCTCCTCACCTGTGGCTCAACAGGTGGATCATTTAGGGACTGCTCCCCCGGTTCATCTTTTGTAGAAACTCCCTCATCCTTTGCACCTTGTTACACTCCCCAATCATCAGGCACCATGGGAGGAGTAACCGGATCCATGTCTTCCAGCTCACTTGAACTAGGCTGGGTCTTCTCTGGCTTTTCAATGTCTTCTGTACACTGATCTTTAATGAAAACCACATCTTTGCTCCTGACGAGCTTCTTCTCAGTCGGATCCCACAATCTGTAACCGAATTTCTCATCATCGTACCCCAAGAACATACACTGCCTGATCTTCGTATCAAGCTTGGACCTCTCGTCCTTTGGTACGTGAACGGATGCCCTGCATCCAAATACCCTGAGATGACTATATGAAGGATCATGTCCAGTTCACACCTTCTCAGGTACTTCTCCATTTAAAGGGGCTGATGGAGACTTGTTTATCAAATACATTGCCGTGTGTATTGCTTCTTCCCAAAACATCTTGGGCAACTTCGCATGGGATAACATGCATCTGATTCTCTCTACAATGGTGCGATTCATACGTTTAAATACACCATTGTGCTGGGGGGGTCTTGGGTACCGTCTGTTCATGCTATATACCTAGGGACTTGCAATACTCATGAAAAACCCCAATGTATTCACCACCATTGTCAGTGCGTATGCACTTTAATGATCTACCTGTCTCTCTCTTGACTATGACATGAAACATTTTAAACACATCAAAGACCTCATCCTTGGATTTCAATGCATAAACCAAAATCCTCCTAAATGCATCATCTATAAATGTGACAAAATACAATGCCCCATCTAAGGATTTTGTCCTCATAGGACCACAAACATCAAAATAAACTAAATCTAATGCATGCATTTTTTTAACATGAGAAGCAGTTTTTACAAATGAAACTCTATGCGGTTTTTCTGATAAACAATTAATACAGGTTTTGAGAGGTATACCTACCAACTCTAGAAGGAGCCGTTTCTTCGCGAGTAGCTGAAGCCCTTTCTCACTCATGTGGCCGAGATGTCTATGCCACGTGTCAATAGCTGAATCTTCCGCTGCGTTCAACCCACCCTTGCACACACTGACACTTGTCTTGTAAAGGGTGCAACACTTATTCCCTCTGGTTGTGATCAACAAACTCTTAATGAGCTTCCAGCGCCCACCAACAAACTGACTTTCATAGCCATTATCATCCAACCTTTCCGTCGACATCAAGTTGAGGCGAAGGTCGGGAATGTGCCTCACATCCCTGAGTACCAATGTGCAGCCCACATTAGTTTTCACACAAATATCACCGACTCCCACGATCTTCGATACGCCAGAATTTTCCATCTTCACAGTCCCAAAGTCGCCTGACTTGTAGCTTGTAAAGAAATCTCTACGTGGAGTCACATAAAATGAGGCTCCTGAGTCTATCACCTAGTCGGTGTCCTGACTCGTAGTTGTGAGACAAACATCATGATCTGTTGAGAGAATAACAACGACGTCGCCATCTGAGGCGACCGCAGTGAATTCTGATTCATCTTTCCTCTCCTTTTCTTTTCCTTTCTTGTCATTCTTTTTCTTATGACATTCATTCTTGTAGTGGCCTTTCTTGCTACAATTCCAACATTCCATCTCTCCTAACAGTTGACTTGCCTCCTGATTTATCTCGGGCCTTCCCACCCTTCTGGTTCTTTCCTCTCCCCTGATCCTATGTCATAAGGGCCTCTTGTCGTGTAAACCCTTGAGACTCCTCCTTGTCTCCTCATTAAATAGACAACTTGTTACCTATTCCATGGACATCTTTTCGTTTAGCACGGAGTTACTTAGAGACACCACCAATGTCTCCCAACTATCAGGCAACGAGCTAAGCAATAGTAATACATGTAGTTCATCGTCTAAGACCATCTTCATAGCGGAGAGTTGGTTCAAAATGTTGCTGACTTCATTCATATGCTCAGCCACAGAACTATTATCCTTAAAATTGAGATTCACAAGTCTTATAATCACGAAGATCTTATTGCCGGTCGTCTTCCTCTCATACAGCCCTTGCAATTTCTGCCATAGGCTAGCGACTGAGGTCTCTGTAGACATATAGTGGAACACCGAATCATCCAAACATTGTTTAATGAACCCCACTGCCTTCCGGTCCATCTTCTTCCAATCATCATCTGTCATATCTTTTATCTTCGCTGATATGCCTAGGATTGGAGTATACAAGTCCTTGCAATAAAGCAAGTCCTCCATCTTTGCCTTCCATATGGTCCAGTTAGACCCATTAAGGTTAATCATCCTTGATGAGCCACCTTCCATAATTCAGAACTGATCCCACTTCCTTTCAAACAACTTGAACTCTCTGATACCACTTTTTTTGGGTGCGTTGCATAAAACCTAAGGATCTCGCCCCCCAAATTTCGTGAATTATGTGATAAGATAATGCAATAAAAAAAATCAAATCATCAACCACACAACACAAGAGATTTTGATGTGGAAAACCCTCAAAGAGGTAAAAACTACGGGACCTCATCCAGACAAACAATCCACTATCAAGAGAACCATTTACAACCTCGATCACAAGCACAAGCCGCTTGGAACTAACCTTTTTCACCTATGTAGGGATAGATAAACAATAAAAGGACTAGAAACTGAGAGATCTCACCGAGCACGAGAACGTTGAAGAACCGAGACGTCGATTGCACCGTGAATCACCTTCATAAGAAAAACCTCCTCTTCCAACAAGCTTCCTCTCTCTCTCTCTCTCTCTCTCTCTCTCTCTCTCTCTCACCTTAGACGTGTAGTACTCCGAATTAGCTACCTAAATCCCGGATTAGAGGCGCTCTTATAGCCTTTTGCAAGATTTCTAACCCAATTAGGAAACTGCTTATAGCAGTCCGCGCACACCACTAGTCGGCCAGCCAAAAGCCTCTGACCGGCCGGATGCACCAAAAACAGTCCAGGGAGTTGCTGTGAGGAAAAAACAATGTAACTGACCTGTCCCATGGTTGATTGACTAAGTGACTCGGACGACTTGTTTGGTCTTGAGTTGAGTTGTGATTCACCCAAGTCAGGGGTGAATTGCCCAAGTAAAGGTGAGTTGGGGTATCTAACCATATCAATTAACTAAGTCCAAGTCAAACAGGATGAATTGCACCGGACTCGTCTGAGTCTTAAAACCATGACTGCACCATAGGAATTACCATGCGATCCTTGTAAGAATTCTATAAGGTGTGCCTAATTGATCGGGCATACCAATGATTGGATATCATGATCGGGCATACTAATGGACTCCACTCAAGTTGTGATTAGTCTAAAATCATGTAAGGAGTGGTGTGCTACAATTGTGTCACACGCACAGTATTTTAGTGGGATTAGGATTGTTAAATTCGTGTGGAGCTTAAAGGAGAGGAGTTTCGATGGATTACAAATTCCTTATCCTCAATAGCTATAAAAACAAGGCTGGGTCCCTAATCCTACACACGTTTTGAAGCTTTTTCATCCCATCCCGGTGCTTCTCTAAGGGTGTAAGGTGAGGAATACCCGGGCAACTCAACTATAGTGATGGCGTCTCAACCAGATACGAATTTTAGTTTAGATTCCTCTATCCCCATCTTCGATGCATTATTTGGCCCTTTAATTCTGCAATTTAAGTTTTACAATCCTGTCCACAGTACATTACATGTGTGGATGTAGCTGGCCATCTTTAGGCCGATCATTTGTTTTGAGGCACAAGCGCCTTCATCCTTGGTTAGGACACAGTTAGGCACATGTGTGGGACACCTCACAGGTGCAAAATGTGCATTCCTTCTTGAAGGTTGGTCTAGTCTCTTGTGGGCCACCCTTGTGCATCAGAAGGGATGTTTTCAGGGTTCAACCTCATACCTCAATGGTAGGTAGGGTCCCTTTCAACATCGAGATCTCTGAGTTCAAGCCCAACTTATATAGAGAGTAGTTTGTACAGCTGCACATATCCCAACTAAGCATACAACTGTGTAAACCCTAATGGCCCGTTTGGCACCATGGATTTGAGCAGAAGTGAGGAGAAGTGGATTCCATGATATGAATTCTTATCAATTCCACTTCTTATCAATTCTAGATTTACTGTTTGGTAGCCAAGATTTGGAGAGAAATCAAACATGAAGGAATGGACGGTGTAAATTTTAATCACACCGTATGCCCACCGTATTAGCCTCGATTTTTAAATCCATGCCATTCATCCATTTTTACATATCATTTTATGCCAAGATTCAAAAAATAAAGCAAATCCACATCTAAAGTGGACCATAAAACAAGAAAAAATGGAGAGTGAGACCTTTATGATGCACATAAGTTTTGGATTAAACTGAAATTTGTGTGGTCTCTTCATCCTGGTCTTTGTGACCTTATCAACAAGTTGGATGGAAAATGTACATCATGTTGGGTCCCATAGTTAGGGACACATTATGGTGGGTCCCACGTAGGGAAGGATTTCTCTTCAAATCCCACCTTTTTTTTAGGATTTGAAAAAGGGCTAAAATTGCCTTTTTGAGTTCTCCTAGATTCCACTCAAATCCACTTTTCATCAAATCCATGGTGCCAAACATAATAAAGCAATCAGTTTCTCCTCCTTTCTCCTCAAATCCATGATGCCAGACGGGCCATAAGTATACAGCTTTATAGTATAAAGCTGTGTATGTCTCTGAAGATTGTATCTATAAATGGCATTTATATCTTCGGTACTCTTGTCAATTCACCTATAAAGTAATGGATGGTTTTGAAGAAATTGTTGCCAGTCCATATTCAATGTATTGGATTGGCCTATACTCTATGTCATCTGCATAGTATGGTCCATCTAATGTACCTCTCCGATGTCTTGTACATATGCTTGATTAGTTAATGTGTTGCATGTGAAGTGCGAGTGGGAGAGGATTCACGTCGAGCAAGCAATCTTTTAGTTGAATATGGAATATTGTGGAACTTCTTTCCCTAACTCTCCAACTACACCATGTGGAAGTGGATTTGTAACATAGGCGGATACATGGAATAAAGGGAAAAGGTGTTAGGATTTGTAGAGCCTGATCATCAGAGATATTTTGCTCATCCAGCTAACACATTTTCCGGTTGGAGGGCAATTTCGTAATTTCACATGGAGTTTTATGTAAACCTTAGTTTGTTTGGGGTAATATATATTCTGTAGAGAGAGAGAGAGAGGGAGAGAGAGAGAGAGAGACGTCATTGTATTGAGAGCTACTTCATTTTCTTGCCTTTGATCATAGTGGATCAGTGTGAAGCAATGGAAGTACCGAAAGGGAACCCTGTAAATTTCTATGTTGTGGTTTACATCTTTTCTTTGTTTTCTTTTGATTTTGATGTTGTTGTGTGTGTAGTCAAGAAGGGATCATTTTCCCAACAAGAGGTTATTGTCTTCTTCTACAATGATTCTCAAATACACAAGGGGAGAAAATTCTCCAACAAGAGGTTATTGCCTTCTTCTACAACGATTCTCAAATACATAAGGAGAGAAAATTCTGTAAGCAACAAGGATAAACTGAAATTATATGAAGATAATAGAACTTACTAAAAATAGTAAAGACGTCAGAACCAACTCAAACTCAACTAACTAATCTTAGCTAACCCATACATGGACTTCGACATAAGACCAAACTCTTAAAACAATAAAACGAATGAAAAATAGAAAAATATGGAACTTAATAAAAATAACAGTATTGAACAAAAATGCTAACTTCACCCTACAAACAATCTTTTCCTGAGAGATCCCTCAAAAGTTATCATAGACCCAAATCTGATAACTGGTCACAAAGTTACGACCATCAAAAGCTTTGATATGTGTTTAGGCTGTTCATGCCTAGATTGAACTTTCAAGTCCAATTTCTTTCGATTTTGATTGTCCATGAGGTCATTTGTAACTTGTTCTTTCATCAATTTGCCATGACGTAAATATCTTTCAAATGGGAAGATCCCAACATCCAGCAGATATTTAGTTATATGGCTCAAAAGACATCACAATGTCGATTAGTGCATTATACTTTATTGAGTTATCATGAAATGATTTTCAGACATTATCGTCCAAAGAGCATAGAGAAAAAAGATTAAAAACAGACACTCATTCAAACAACATTTCTAGATAAATGAGTTTCCAGACACAGCATTTTGAAAAACAGATTTCCATAAAATGGAGTTTTCAGAAGCTAATTTCTAGACTTACTCATCATACAATTGCTAGTGTGGCAAACATGCAAGAGATCCACTAATCAGGCGGGCCGTAGGCCTACGATGAATATGAAACATCCAAGGAGTGAATTGGCCTGATTTCATGCTAGGGAATGATCACCATGGGGCCCACCTAATAAGTTTCCTGGATCTTGCATATGCGTCCCACGCCGGAACATGAGGCTGCAATCACCTCGCATCAACCTCTCCTATCTCGGATCGCCCGATTACTTCCCTTATCTTTTATGAGATGAATCACAACCACTACAAGAGAGATGATGAAGGTTGATCCTGCAAACAAGCAACAAGGATTGCAAAATCTGTTGTCGCTACGCCTCCCCTTCCACTCTCCATTATTCAAATTTTCTTTAGTCATATGATCCAGCTTCTCTTCTTCACCTTCTTCCAATTCCGCTTCTCGATCGCTTCTTTCTCCTCTAATTTCTGCTTCTTTTTGTGGAATTCCTGCATCTTCACCTACATTGCGTCCTCGATCATTGCCTGCTGCTTCTTCAATTTCCATTTTAGCTTTCGGAATTTCTACCTTTCCCTCTAGCTTTCGTCCGGGTGAAGCTGCATTCGTTGTTTCTTTCATGTTTGATTCAGCTTCCATGGAATCCAAGGTTTTTGAAGCTGGTTCTGATAGTTTGGGAACATGAACACCTTCATGTTCTTCTGCGTTGTGTTCTTCCACTATTTTTTCGGTTTCCACTGTTTTTACTTGAGGAAGTTCCACGTCTGATTCCACTGCAGCATCGAAATCTTCTCGAATTTTCGATTCAGGAAGATTTAGATCTTGAGTCTCTTCAGATTTCTTCGTTTGATCGATTTTGTCTACTTTCACTGAGTCTTGGATTTTTGGTGTTTCTGTTTGAGGATGAGGTGCAATATCTGGTATTGTTGCTGCATGACTCTCCGGCGTCGGTGCCGTTTGAAGTGGAGGAACTTCTCGATCTGGCCTTTCCTCTGGTTCCTTTTCCTGTTCTGTTTCAGACGTTTCTTGGATTCGGCTAAGCGGTTCTGTTTCTTCTCTGTTTTTCATTTTCAGCTCTTTCGATTCCTCCACAATCTCGCGGTCTTTAAAACCATCTCGTTTGGGACCTTTTGGTATGTTTTTATCAGCATGGTCTGCAATTTTCTCTCTTTTGATGCTTGTACCATTGACTTGTTGCTCTTCTTCTTCATCTTTTTCCGAAATCTCTTCGATTTGGATCCCCCAAATTCCTCTCTTCAACTTCGGCATTAAAATAGTTAAGATTGAGTCCAGTTCATCGAACTTTGCCTTGATGAGATCCAACACAATGCCATCGGGGATTCGGAAGACCCGTCTGAAGCTTTTGATATGTGGGTCCTTCTTACACATCTGCCATCTCACCATCACCATCTCTTGAACCCATTTTTCGCCACTTATTGCGATTTTAGTCCCGGTTCTGTCAATCTGTATATTGATTTGATTGTTCTTGAAACCTGCATGGATGAATTTTGTTGCTCTGATGAGTAGAATCAAGGTTATAAGACTCAGATGCATCCCCTGCAACTTGTACAAGTCAAATCGGACTCGGTTAGACCCGATCTGGTTCGATGCCACTCGGCTGAGTCATGACTCAGCTCAGGAGTGAACCAATTGGTTCAGAACCATGAGTGGAAGGTAGTTTTATTTGATGGAGGTTGGGTGAAATGCAGAAATCCTGTTGCCTCCGAATACCATACACATAACAGAATGTGAGGGGTAATCAGGACCGTCGGTCTGATGGCCACTAAGTCCCAAGAATCATATGATCCTCATCACATTATGTTCCAGTGATCTGAACTTTAGTCTATTGGGTCCTGCTGTGGATGGTCTATTTGGCGTAAAAATAGGCAGTTAAGAAGCGAAATATAGAAGGGTCTACCTCAACTGAGAAAGGGACAGGATTGGTGGCTAGGATCTTCTCATCTGGGATCTATACAGGCATGGCCCACTACAACAGGCATGAACAGAGCAATGGTCTGTATCACTAAAGCATTGGCCTAACTTGTACAAACCAAAAGCCTGAGCTCACTGCACCCAGTCAACTAGTAGATGGATCTAAAATTTTTGGTGGGTGGATGGTCCTGATGACCAATTGTGGTGGGGCCCATATTTTTCTGAACTTCTGTTAACCGTCCATTTGAAGGCCACCAATCAGATGCCTCTACCTCAGTATTTAGATTTTCATGTTTTCAGACCATGACTTGGTAATGGCCCACCAAGTCAATAGATTTTATCATGGTGCAGCATGTAGAGTAGAGATGTTTTGGTGAACTTCATGTACTGTTGGATCCAGTGGTAGGGATACAAACTGGGGACTAAACTTACAAAATTTAAGCCGTTCATCTGGTGGGCCTGATGATGGAATGAGACATGGTCCCAATATCTCCCTCATTAGATTCCTGGCCACTTGATCATTGGCTTTCATGACCATCCAGCTGGGGAGACTCCTGCCCCCAAATGAACGGTTTTGATGAATTGTGCCGAAAAATGATCGATCCAAAATGGCAAACCTTATAAGCATTGCGATGAATTCGACACGTACCTGAAAGATTGGCTATGAGGAGGAACATGCTGTCGGTTTCAGTGGATTTGAAGGGAGGATTGTTGCCTTCATGTGTAGAGAAGAAGAAGTGAGTGGTCAGATCTTCCCTTGGTTGTGTGATTTTAAGGCCCACCTCCAACTCCAACTCCATGGCCTCCTTTTCTTTTCTTTCTCATAGCAATGAAGCTGCCATTTCTGGTTTAAGAGGAGGAGATTGGAAGAAAGAAAAAAAAAAGGAAAAAAAAATGAAAGAAGGGTCTTTGACCTCTTAAGCACGTATACGTTGCTTTCATCATGGGCCATGATCACATCCTACTCCAAAGTTCCCATGTGCCACGTGGGGTCTGATGTGATGGATGTGTCAAATCCAAACCGTGAATCATTTGCGCCGCATCATGTTCACCATACATCTCAGAAACCAGGCTGATATAAAGCTCAGGTGGACCACAAGACAGAGAACAATGTAAAATCATACATGAGACATGTAAATGCGTGCGGTGTGGCCCACCTGAGTTATAGGGTATCCTGAATTTTGGGGATTTTCTTCATCCTGAGAGGATGCGTCCGATAATGGATCGGATAGAAAATACACAGCATTTTTGGGCCATACACACAATTTGGAAATTTCTATGGTGAGTATTCCTCTTCCCATGCTCTTCATTTTCCCCATGTTTTGGCCCACTTAAGATTTGGGTGACGTGAATGTTTTGGGTTTGGGTCTAATATATGAGGGTGAATCTGGTGGACGGTTCGGATGATACATAAAAGTCAATGTGGATCCCTCATAGCTCATACGCATATGATCCAATGTAGGGACCACTCATTCCTTCTTCATTCGGACGGCCGTTAAAGTAGTTACTTTAATTTCCGTAGGCCATACGTCATTAGGGGTGCTTTCCCAGTAGAACAATCAGCCGTGATAATGCTTTTCAAAACTTCAGATCTGACTTTTCCTTGATTGGCCCACTGGTATGGTTGGATGACAAGGACCGTCCACTTGGTGGGCATCGATCCGAGGAATTTATGACACGTGGCAGGCATCCTTGCATGATATACAGAGGTTCCTATTCCTGGCAAGTTGGGCCCATTTTCCAGTAATCCGGACCGTTGGTTTGCTCTGTCCAATCATGGATGAGGTATGCCTCATAACTTCTCCGGATGGGACAATCTTAACCTCTAGTTGGCCTATGGATTGGTGGTTAAGAAGAGAAACACAAAAGGGGGAGTTATTTGATACTCCGGCAGAGCATGATGGTTGACACTCAGGCACTCTGAAGTGTTTACATGGGGCACACATTTACTCAAACAAAACCATTCAAAATGCCAGATCTTATGTGGATCGATCATCATCCCAAAATCAGATCAATCAAATAACTGTAAACTCTGATTTAATGGACATCTCTTGCTTATTGAATTTTGGACTCCATTTTCTACTTTCAAATTCAACCATCCAGAAAATGTCCACCAATCAACAATTTAAAATATTGAATCAATGTAATCTTTAATTCAAGGCCTACAGGATGGACGTTTGAATTTGACTTAATGCCTTACTTGTTTTCATCGGTGGGCGTTTCCATCTCCACTGTTTCCCTGTGAAGTGGCTCACTTGAGTTTTGGATCTCCCTCATGTTTGGGCCCATGTTCTAAAACAAGCCTGTGAAACGGATGGACAGAGTAGATAATAGTACAAACATCATAGTGGGGGCTGCAGCCAAATACATTCCACAGGACTATAACTTATAGTGCTATTAGTAGGATGGGGCTATTTGGACAGTTCAATCAATCAATCTGAATCGTCTATTAAGTTTAGACCACATTTCATGGACTGATCAGTGAATCGTCAAAAAATTCACTGATCAAGTTATTTATTCCATCCTTGATTTGGCCTTATTTCTATATCCATACTTTTTCCAAGGTATGGATGGAATAACCATGATCACCTAACAGAAGTGATTCTTCAAAATCATATGCAATCCATAATGGCCCTAACAAATAAACGGATTAGATTATCGGTCGGACTTATTTTTATGCCAACAGTCTTGACAACTATATTAAAGGCCGTTGATCCATGGTTAATATATTATTGGATTGGTACAATGTTTGCATGCTAACCCATGAAACATGGATTGAACCTAATGTGTTGGATTAATGGATTGGATTGGATCAAACTGTCCAAGGAGATCAATGAAACTAGAAGCACTATAAATTCTAATACTCATGCGTCCTTACTAGTGGCCTACTGGTAGACTCACAAGAGTTTCAACGATAAAGTCTCCTGTGGCAAATAGTAAATGGGAAATGAAATTAGAAGTAAATAAATTGTGAGTAAATAGCTTTTTAAATTATATTTGGATGGGAGTAAATGAAATACATTTGAAATTAAAATAGAAGACACCAGGGCATTTCAACCGCATGTCTCAGGTTCGATTGCTAAGGAGATATACTGACCCTACTAGTGTGTGGGTGTGTATGTGTATCTCTCTCTCTCTATATATATATTCTCTTTAGAATGCTTACCTACGAGAGAACTCATGAGAGAATTTTGAGGACTCATTACACGTGATGTGTCCCTAAAATTTGAGCCGTCCACGTGATACAGTACCTCGAAAAACCCCTAGGGCCCAACTTTCAACTTGGTTTACAAGTCTAGTAAGCCGTGGAAAAAGGAAACAGTTTCCTCCCTTGATTTGCCTCTCACTTTTTTCTATGGCCCACAAGAGTTTTGGATCAAGTTGAAAGTTGGGCCCTTGGGGGTGTTCGGGGTGCTGCATCATGTGGACGACTCAGATTTTAGGGACACATCACGTGTGATGAGTCCTTAAAATTCTCTCTTCTCGTGAGAGATGGTTTATAAGTGAGCATTCCTCTCTCTCTCTCTCTCTCTCTCTCTCTCTCTATATATATATATATATAGGAAGAAATGGAATGCATTGAAAATTTTCAACACATTCACTAGAGCACATGCCATATTTGAAGCCAGCTTTAATACCTATAAATATGACATTTAATGGAATTGCATGCAATAAGCTCATTAAAATCTACAACTTATTTAAAAATGTGGAAATTTGAGCCTAAGGGGGCCACCAACATAAGTATCATAAACAAGCAACTTACTAATATTTTTTAATCATCCATTTAGATGGCTAACCTTTGAACAGTTTGGATCATTTTATTAATATAATATAATTTTAGTGATATAGCTAATAATTGAATTATTTTCGAGTATCAACCGCGTACAATGTGTATGGTGGCATCTTTGTTTAATGAGAGGCTCTCCAAGAGATTTCTATAAGGCATTTTACTGCATTTACTTCCAAATCCCCTTTTAAAAAAGAGGATTTATTTTACTGGCTCATTTACTTTCATTTTATTTCATTTACATGCATTTATTTCAATTTAGACGCATTTAAAGTTCTAAGTCCCAATCAGCATTAGAGCAAATTTCTATTAGCAATGGAGCATTTGTTTTATTAATATGGGAGTAAATTTATATATGGGTGGTGTGGTCCACCTGAGATTTGGATCTACTTCATTTTTGGGACCATAATCTAAAATGAGTTGCGAAAATGGATGGACGGTGTGGATATACAACACATACATCAAGGTGGGCCCCACGGTCAGGGCCTGCCCCTGCCTCACCGAATCCGCGCTCGTATCATGTAAAGCTCTATGATTTTGCTCTGATGGGGCGGAGGGCATCCATCACTTGCAAAGAAGACCTCTGCAATCTCTACTTCCGGGAGTCTTTCTTCACCATGGCTGAAGCAATTCTATCACCTCTTCTCGATGCGATCGTTGGAAACATGGCGTCAGCAGCCATCGAAGAGGTTCGGCAAGCATGGGGCGTCGATGAGGAGCTCGACAATCTATCGAGCACCTTATCTGCAATTCAAGCCGTGCTCGAAGACGTTGAGGACAAGCATGTGGAATCTAAGGCCACGAAGGACTGGCTTCGGAAGCTCAAAGATGTTGCTTACGATGCCGACGACTTGCTGGACGAGTTCGCTACCGAAGCTCAGCGGTCGAAATCGGAGGGCCGGATTCAAACCAATAAGAGAAGGAAGGTATGCGACACCATCTTATCTTTATTCAGTTCAAGACAAGATCCATTTCAACGAGACATGGCGCGTAGAATAAAGGAGATTAGGGAGCAATTAGATAGGATCGCAAAGGACCGTTTCGATCTCCACCTTAGAGCATGAGACTGTGTCAGGAAGCTTGAATTCCGAGAGCGTCTGCAGACTAGCTCCTTGATTGATGAGTCCGATGTTTTCGGTAGGGAAGTGGATCGGGAACTGATAATAGAATCGTTGGTGTCATATGGGTCTAGTAGTAAAGATGTTGAAGTCATTTCTATAGTTGGTATGGGTGGTCTCGGGAAGACGACCCTTGCTCAGCTTGTTTACAATGACGAACAAGTAGAGAAGCATTTTGAGCTACGTGCATGGGTTTGTGCATCTGAAGATTTCGATGTCGGAAGGCTTACAAAACAAATTATAGAATCTGCAACAGGAATTAAGTGTGATTTCTCGGGCTTAGATCCGACGCAACGGCGCCTTCAAGAGATGCCGAGCGGAAAAAAGATTTTTACTTGTGTTGGATGATGTGTTGAATGAGAAGTATAGCGATTGGGAGCAGCTACGTGTTCCCTTGCGAGTTGGGGCGAAAGGAAGTAAAATATTAGTTACTACACGAAGCAAAATAGTTTCAGGTGTCATGGGTACGGTCCTCACCCACCATTTGGAGGTTTTACCAGATGATGACTGTTGGTCCCTGTTCGAACGCCGAGCATTTGCAGATGAATGTCTTGATGGTTACCCTGAATTGGTAGCAATTGCAAAGAAAATTGTTGGCAAGTGCCGAGGTTTGCCTTTGGCAGTTAAGGCACTTAGTGGTCTCTTGTCTTCTAAGAGATGTGCAAGAGAGTGAGAAAGTATCTTGAGAAGTGAAATATGGGACTTGCCCGAAAGAAACAGCGACATTTTACCGGCTCTAAGATTGAGCTAACATTTGCCTATACATCTGAAGCAGTGCTTTGCATTTTGCTCCATATATCCTAAAGGTTACAAATTTGTGAAGGAAGAATTAGGTCAGCTATGGATTGCGGAAGGCTTTGTTCAGCATAAGGAGGGGAATCAAATAGAAGATACCGTCAGTGAATACTTTGATGATCTGTTGCTTAGGTCTTTCTTTCAGTGTTCACATGAAACTCGGGGAGATCAGTCTTGTTATGGAATGCATGATCTGATCCATGATCTGTCACGATCAATATCTGGTGGTGAGTGTTTTTGACTTGAATGTGGTAAGCTGTGTAGTGTCCCTGAAAAGGTTCGTCACATGTCACTGACTTGGGATGATGATACAGAGCCCATGGATTTTGAGGCCTTTACTAAATCCAAGGGCTTACGTACATTGCTTTTTATACATAGTTATCGAGCCAAAATTGAGCAGGCCCCTCAAGATATGCTCCTAAAGTTCAGATGCCTACGCGCTTTGGATTTAGTTCTACTAAGGTTGCTGAGTTGTCAAATTCTATTGGCAATTTGAAACATGTCCGATACATTGATCTCTCTTGGACTCGTATTAGAAGGTTGCCTGAATCCTTGTGTAGCATCTACAATCTGCAGACAGTGAAACTCAAAGGTTGTAGAAAGCTGATTGAGTTACCAAATGACACAAGGAACCTAATTAACCTACAACATCTAAGTCTTGAATATTGCCATAAATTAAAATCCACACCTCCAGGAATTGGGAAGTTAACATCTCTGCAAACACTGTCAAGATTCATTGTGAATAGAGAGGGGGGACAAGGGATAGGAGACTTGAAGGACATGAAGAGCCTTCGAGGTTCTCTTCAGATTTCCAAGCTTGAGAATGTGGTCAATGTAAATGAGGCTCTTGAGGCTAATTTCCAGAATAAACCGTGCATTCATGAGTTGCAGTTGGAATGGAGTCATGTTGTTGGCATTAACCTACGAAATGAAAGAGTCGAAGAGGAGGTGCTTGAAGGCTTCCAACCTCATCCTAACTTGCAGAAGCTATCAATAGGAAACTATAATGGTAATAATTTTCCAAGTTGGATGAGGGATCTCTTGCTCCCTAATCTAGTGAGTGTTAACATATACAAGTGTAAGAGATGTAGCCTCCTCCCATCTCTTGGACAACGACGTTTCCTTAAGTATCTCTGTCTCAGAGGAATGGATGAACTGAAAACCATAGGACGTGAGTTCTGCGGTGATGGCATTGTGAAGGGTTTTCCGTCATTAGAGGCGCTACAACTCACACGCGTGCCTAATTTGGAGGAATGGTGTGGTGTTGAGGAAGGGGACTTCCCTTGCCTCCATCGACTTTCAATTCAATATTGCTCTCAGTCTAAGGGCATTGCCCCACCTCCTTCCCACTCTGACAGAGCTGGAGATTTCAGACTGCAAGGGACTGACTGCCCTTCCGTTGTTCCCCTGTCTTTGTAAATTAGAACTGTTTGCATGTGGTGAGATGGTATTGAGATCTGTGCCTTGGCGTACTTCTCTTTCCTTTGTGCGCCTGAGTGGGCTTGGTGCACTAACTTCACTACCCGAGGGGTTGCTACAACCCCTTACCAAATTGAAGGAGTTGGAGATTTCTTCTTGTCTTGAGCTTGCCTCTTTGCTGAATGGGGCCGGGTTACAAGAAGAGGGGCTGCCCATCACTCTTATGTCTCTTGAGATCTCCCATTGTGGTAATCTCAAGTCCCTCCCAAAGGGGCTGCAAAGTCTCACCTCCCTCCAACGTTTGAAGATTGCCGCCTGCTCTCAACTCTCTTCCTTGCCAGAGGAGGGGCTGCCAGCCAATCTTCAATCTCTTATTATTTTTGGATGTCCTATGTTAACAGAACGGTGCAAAAAGGACGGAGGTGAATATTGGCCAAAGATTTCACAAATCCCTGATATACGGATTGATTTTGATAAGATTTCTCTGCAATGACAGGAATTTTGGTGCATGTTGGGAGCACAAAGAATTGCATCCACAGTTATTCTCAATGATTTCTCATCATTTCTCCTTTATCCTTCTTTTTCCCCTGGAATATCTTGATCTATGAGAAATGGATTACATTCACTTGTAAGAGAGGCATGCCATTTTCCATTACAATTGCAACTCGAGGCTTGAGAGCATCACCCATCCTTATCTTCGAATTGCACTATTGGCTATATCTGAATCTTTCACACCCAATTAATTCAACATTAAACTGAATTTTTAAGCTACACATTGCATACATATTATCTGTATTTGTTCCTAAGCTAGTTGCAAATCAAATTTGGTAAATTGTTTTATTCACCCTTTTGGATTTCTCCTTTAGTATGTGTTTTTTATTTTATTTTAACTTTGGCTTTTCTCACAACAAAACTACAAATCCAACTTACTAGATTATCAGTTTTATGTTCTATTGGACCCAATGTACACTTGGCCCTTTATTTTTAGGGAATTTCCCTATAACTGCCTGTGTTTTAGGCTATGGGCCGAAAACCTCCTCCATTTAAACTATTTCCATAAACACACACTAAACTCAAATATAAGGTAAACCCAACTTATCCGAGAAGAGAGCAACTCTTAAAGGATGAGAAAACCCCACATACTACAAAATGTGAAACTAGAAAGATTTGAACAATCATGACTCACCAAAGTGTCTACAATAGAGTTACATTCTCGAAAAACATGACGAACTGAATACTCAATATCAGATCTTGAATCTTGAACCACCAGTACCATAGCTCCCAAGGAACTGAATACTCAATATCGTCACATTGCATCCTTCATCTTCCAACTCTTCAAGTTTTTCTTCCCAATGTGCTCACAAGTCTTTTGGAGATGAGTCCACCACAAAAGTGCATTACCTACCTTCTTCTTCTCTAGCATATCGTTCTGTTAAAAAAATTGCTCTTAATAAGCCAACGAACTATGGAAGCTCTTCGGCTACAAACTCCATAGAATTTGAGCAACTCAATCTCCTATCATGGGACGATCAAATGGAATACCATCAGAATGACTACTTTTGGATTCCATTATGTTGCAACTTCGTCGTGTACGAGAAGCCTCTCTTTGACACTGTGCAGACACCATCAATCTATCCAATTTCTTCAGGATCTCTTGAACAACTTCTTCCATTTGATCTTATGTCCTGCCAATTTCTTCCAAGACACTCTTCTTGTTGCTCATCATTTATCTCAAACGAGCCCAGGGTTGAACTTGCTTTGATACCAATTTGACATAGCATTTATGAGAAGGAAAATAGAAGTAAGACAATGCACAACCCACAAAAGTCAAGGATGTTGATTTTTTAGGGTTGTCTTCCTCTGGAAGAGAATGTTTCTCCCTTGTAAAATTTTTTATATTCCCGTATGGCATTTACAAAGACACACACGCGCAAACGCGCGCGCGCGCGCACACACACAAACTCAATTATTCTAAACTAAGAAAAGAATTAAAAATACCAAATATATATGGTGTTAAAATCTCTCCCTTTTATTCTCTAATGCTCATCTCTTTTCTTATCTTATTAAGGTCTCCTAAGATAAGAATATATCTTAGTATAGATACCGCAATATATTAATAATCCCATTAGTCCATTTTTTTAAACAATTGATTCCATACCAAATAGTAGAAACAGAAAAGGGTTTTCCTTTGATGTGATAATGTGTTATTTGTATAGTGTAGAATCATAGATTAAAGAGAGGAAGAGAAGAGAAGTGAGAGGAGGAAGTTGGGAGATGAGCGGAGAAAGAGTTAAAGAGTTGGACATCCCTACTCTTCCCCTTTATATTAAGTACAAAAATACACTCACTAATAATATTCATATTCCAAACAAGTCCTAATCCAATATAAACACCAAATATAAAAGGAGAAAGAAGCTAGGTGGGCCATACAGTGGGATGGCCCACATTCACATCCATTAAATGGGTTATACAGTTGTATGACCCACATCCCTATGCGTTAACACTCCCCTTCAAACTAGAGCATGGATGTCATCCATGCCAAGCTCGGAGTGTTACCCATGTAAACTGACTTACTTGAGCGGTACCGGAGCTTTATTTCGCCAAAAGTGAAATCTTCTCAGTCGGGGAGAGTTGATGGGGACATGACATCACGTGCGCCTCTACGCACCTATCAGAGGAAGAGGCGGGCCCCAATCTCTCTATGGCTTGGCGAGTACCCGTTTTGAAGACTCACATATCGTGTATGCCCATCTAGAAGACCTTACATTGAGAAGATGCATGTGGGCTGCTAGAGGACATTTGGACTAAAGGATTTGATGGACATGATGATCGGACCGTTGGATCGCATAGAGGACTTGATCGGACCGTTGATCGTGAGCCATTGTCATCATGGGCCATCATAGATTTTAGGATTTTGCATTACTTTATTATTTTAGTGGTTTGGATTACATATACTTTAATTAGTTGCTTTTATTTTGGGTTTTATTGCATTATGTGTGAGATGGGACGTGTTCGGAAACATAAAGAACTAAGAGGCTATTTTGGTCTTTATAGCCCAAAAAGGATATAAAGCCCCCTCTTGTTTCTTTTATATGAAGCATTGAATAAAAATATAAGCTTTCTCTTTCTCTTTGAAACCTCTTTAAGATTGCATAAGTGTGAAGCCTTCCTTGGTGAATCCAAGGCTACTATGTGGTGTGAATACACAAACTCCCCTCTTTTCTCATCCCCTACAAGGTATTCTTCTCAAACCCTAACTTTCTCTCTCTTCTTTCCCCTTCATCTTTTCTTCTCTTTTCTTCAAACCCTAGTCCCCTACCCATCTTCCCCTCTCACCTAAACCTAACCCCACCACCCTACTACCCTTCCCTACCCACGCACGCACATCCCCACACGCACGGGCAGCCACGTGCGGCAGCCCTTTTTGCTCCCTTCTTTGTTCCTCTTTGCTCCCCATCCCTCTTAGATAAAAAAATTCTCAAAATCCCTAACCCTAGAATCCTATTTTTCCCCAAATTGAAATCCCTAATCCTAAAATCCCAAAATTTCTCCCTTTTTCCTCAAATTCCTAAACCTATTCTAACTTATACCTTACCCTTCACCTAATCTGATGCAGGACAGCCCTAAATATGATGCATGCTCATGAACACAATTATTCAGCGGAAATAAAAGCAATAATAATAATGAAATCTAGCATCAATCATCATAAACTAAGAAAATCATAAAGGAAACATGCAATGGGACAGGCCATTATCACAACCATGGAGTATGGGATTCAAGTAGCGTATAGGTTGGATCCGGCGAGGGATGGAACCTCCCGATCTTGCATGGTCATACCCAATCGATCAATGATGATCACTAGTCCGAAGAATCAGAAAGTTTCTCGGATTAGGGATTTGAGAATTTGGGGGTTTAGGGTTTAGATCGTGGGGAATAAACAAAACAGAAGTTTAGAAGGATAATAATAGAAGATGAAATACCTGGAAGAAGTTGGAGGGGTACAAGAAGAATAGAGAAGAAGGAGATCAAGGAAGAAGAAGAAGCACCATGAGAGAGGGAAAGAGGAAGGAGGCAACCAAAGGTTTACTCTTTTTCATAAATCAACAACTAATCAAAAAGGTTTAGGGCAACACCCTTATAAAATTCGGAATTAGCATAATTACCAAAATACCCCTACTAACAAAATTTTTAAAAAAAAGACATTTGCATGAAAAAAACGTACCCACACTAACCCGAAACTCAAATAAGTAAAAAATGCATAAAATAAACTCAAATCTAAGATGTCCAATGCCCTCCAATGATGGTGTGATGAAAGTGGGCCACGATGAACCAATGGTCCGATCACATCATCATCACGATCCAACGGTCCGATCTTATCTCCTCCAAGCAACTAACACGTCTTCCCAAGGTGGAGCCTGATGTCCGCATCATTCTCCTTGTCTGAAAAGAACTCGACTCCGACGAGTTAAAACTCTTGTGGCGCTCTAACAAATCCGGATCAACATTCTGCAACTCCACTTCAGTAAACCACGTAGATTCTAACGGTAGCTTGTTCTTCCATTTGACAATGTATCTTTGGAAAGCTCCGTCTCTCGTAAACACTATCTTCTCATCTAAGATTTCCTCAATTTCTTCTTTATGGATATTAGGTGGAGGAAGGGGTGAAAGGGTTTGTGAAATAAAATCAGATAAGGGCCATAAGAGAGATGATGGATCAACGATGGGATGGTGGGAACGGACTAGATCTTCCACATTAAAAGTTGGGTTAATGCCCATTTCAGATGGAAGGTCGATCCGATACGCGTTGTACCCAATTTTCTGCACAATCTTGAATGGTCCAGCACTACGCACTTGTAATTTCTTAGCGGTACCTTGTGAGAACCGCTTAGGCCTTCTCCTCACCATTACATGGTCTCCTTTCTGAAATTCTTGCAATCTACGATGAGAATCAGCTGAGATTTTAGAATCATCATTGCTCTTATTTATCCGCTGTCTAATATGTGTATGCAAATCATGAATATGGCGTGCGAATGCATTGGCTGACTCTGAAGACCTTTGGATGACAGACATGGGTGGCACTAAAGGACACTCTGAAAAATCCACGAACTTGGAATCAACAATCCTATGACCTAGAACTTGAAAAACTGAAACAAAAGGACACTTCTCATGGGTGACACATAATTTCTCATTATAAGTATTATAAACAAGGATGATTTTCAGGTATCCCAACACTTGAGAACAAACACTAGTAATACCAAGTCTTAAGCAGATCTTGGCATCAGCCATTATGTCCAAAATGTCATGAAGATACGGAATAAGGACTATGGTCATCATATCCACCATGACGTGAATACGTCGCATGATGGCTTGACACTTGGTTGAAGCTTTGTGGGCGGTCAGGATATGCCCACATGTGTGCCATATGCCATTGTTCTTGGAAGTGAAAAGAGCAGGCATGACACACAAAACAAAATTCTAACTCAAACTTTCCTTGTTGAATTCTTCCCCAAGAAGTTTATCAAATTGACGCTGCATTTCTGTATTTTCTATGGGGTCCACCTGGTATGGAGGAAAGCTTGACAGGACTAACCTAGGGACAAGATCGATAGTGTGTTGAATGTCCCATATGGGTGAAAATTTATCCCATAAATCATCTGGTGGGATATCACAAGTCATGTGGGTGTCTACCATCATATCCTCACTAGTCTCCTTTTCAAATTCATTCATGTGCATTATGGTAAGAGACTTAGATTGGGACTCTACATCACTTGAGTCACACATGACATCTGGAAGTGGTGCGGTCTCAATTTCTTCGACCTTTTCATCACTAGCACACACTTCGTCATCCTCAATGATGATGAGCGATGCCTCAATTTATTCCATTTCCTCACTACTAACATTAGGCACGTACTCTTCCACTTCATGAACAACCTGATTGGATTCTTTCAACTGGCCATTCACCAAGGTATTATCTCGCTTCCATGGAAATATAATTGGTGTTAAACACTCAAATTGTTCATAAGCTGAGATTTCCTTAATGATGGGTTGGACCACTTTACAAGGAGGGGACCATATTGGTTCTGTGTTTGGACGGGAAGGTGAGGCAACTCTCTTTTGAACCAAGGGCTTTTGACGATAAGAGATGGGAAGATATTTTTCTTTTAAATGCTCTTTCATCTCGTCCCATTGTGAGATCGGGGCTCTCCCAACTTTATCAAGTCGTCGCTCCAAATCTGTCCAAAACGACTTGGCTTGGCCCTCCAATTTCCACTTGACAAACCTCACTCGACGGTAATTCGACATATGATACCAATAAAAAAAATAGTCCAAGTCTTCAAGCCAATCAAGGAATGTTTGTGGGTCCATGTGACCATTAAAGTAGGCCAACTCATCGGAGTTCGGCTTTCCATTAGGTCTCGACGGCCACACGACAACACTTAATGGCCCTGAAGATCTCAAACGTCTATACTCCATTCATTACAGGGAGACTCTACAGACTGGGTGACTCATAATATGAATGCGATGAATTTAAACTACAATGAACTGACACTAATTAATTTTAGATGATGCGACTCAAATCTGGAAATTTTCCAAATTAGGAAACTTTCTAAAATTGGAAAGTTTTTAAAATTGGAAACTTTCTAAATCTGGAAATTCTCCAAATTAGGAAACTTTCTAAAATTGGAAACTTTCTAAATTTGAAAATTCTCCAAATTAGGAAACTTTCTAAAATTGGAAACTTTCTAAATCTGGAAATTTCCTAAAACAAACCTAAAAATCAAAACCCTAATTTGATAACTCGATCTAGACACAAACCATGCAAGCCTATTCTTTGATACCAAATTTGATGCAGGACAGCCCTAAATATGATGCATACTCATGAACACAATTATTCAGCGGAAATAAAAGCAATAATAATAATGAAATCTAGCATCAATCATCATAAACTAAGAAAATCATAAAGGAAACATGCAATGGGACGGGCCATCATCACAACCATGGAGTATTGGATTCAAGTAGCGTATAGGTTGGATCTGGCGAGGGATGGAACCTCCCGATCTTGCATGGTCATACCTAATCGATCAATGATGATCACTAGTCCGAAGAATCAGAAAGTTTCTCGGATTAGGGATTTGAGAATTTGGGGGTTTAGGGTTTAGATCGTGGGGAATAAACAAAACAGAAGTTTAGAAGGATAATAATAGAAGATGAAATACCTGGAAGAAGTTGGAGGGGTACAAGAAGAATAGAGAAGAAGGAGATCAAGGAAGAAGAAGAAGCACCATGAGAGAGGGAAAGAGGAAGGAGGCAACCAAAGGTTTGCTCTTTTTCATAAATCAACAACTAATCAAAAAGGTTTAGGGCAACACCCTTATAAAATTCGGAATTACCATAATTACCAAAATACCCCTACTAACAAAATTTAAAAAAAAAAGACATTTGCATGAAAAAAACGTACCCACACTAACCCGAAACTCAAATAAGTAAAAAATGCATAAAATAAACTCAAATCTAAGATGTCCAATGCACTCCAATGATGGTGTGATGAAAGTGGGCCATGATGAACCAATGGTCCGATCACATCATCATCACGATCCAACGGTCCGATCATATCTCCTCCAAGCAACTAACACGTCTTCCCAAGGTGGGGCCTGATGTCCGCATCATAATCCCTTTAAGAGACTAGTGGATCCCTTTGATTTAAGGCCCAACGCCATGTTAATGTGGAGTTTCTCAACTCCATTGGGACCTAATCCTTCAATTTCCTATTAGTTCCTAATGTCGAGTATGTTTTAGCCTAGGATTTAATATAATTTCTGTTTGATATTATTTGGGTTTGCATGTAGTTGTTGAATTTTTAATTATTCTTGCTCTCATTAACTAGAATCTGATTTTATTATCATCCTATGGTAGAAAAGTATGGTCTTGCATCAGAATCTGTTACCACTGTATTAATGGAGAAAAATACATTGGACTTACCTATCGTATAGTTAGATGCTCCAGAATCAATGACCTATGGAGTAAGGTACTTACATCCTAAACAGGCCATACCTTAAGGTCACACATGTAGCCATAGGAGTGGAAGTAGCTGCAGAAGTAGTAAGAACGGCTGATTCTGTAGATTTTTCAACAATTTGGAATACTCTTCTTGAGTAACCATAACCATCTCTCTAGACATGCATGCTTGTTGAGTTATAGACATATAACTAGCTGGATAAGACCCATCACTCTCTCCATATGAGATGCCTGCTAAGCTCATTCTGGCTTTCTATGAAGATTCTAGCATTTTTCCATAGAATGATTCGTAAGCCCATAATAAGTGCACTTTCTAGGTCGACAACCTCCTCTTACTTCTCTATAACCACCTTAATTACCTTTGTTACCATGACAACACCTCGTCCTCGATCAATAAAGGATGCTAAAGCAGCGTTGTTATTGGCTCTACTTATAGAGCCAAGAGATACATTTTAGAGGCGAGTATACAATTCATTTAGAGATGACACATCCTTACCACCTAAAATTTGTGCACGAACCGGTTCATATTCACGTTTTGAGCCAAATAAAAACTTGCACACACGGAACTCCTCTTGTTGCTGACGTTGCCTCTCCAAATCAATAGTAAGGGGTTGATGCACATTCAACTCCTTCCACATTTTTTAAAAAAGTTTTGAATAATATCCACCCAGTATATCTCCTTGTTAAAGCTCAAATATTTCCTCAAATAACTTATATGTCTGAGAGATGTTTATATCGAATGAATACATCTCTCGTAATGCATCCCACACCTCTCTTGCAATATCCAAAAGTATTGTATTCGTACTAATGGAAGGTTCCATACTATTCAACAACCACATCATAATTTGAGCATTCTCCCAGATCCATTGATCATACGTACTAGCAATCTCATTAGGCTTTTCAGTGATCAAGTATTTTAATTTTCCCTTGGCAATTAAAAACACTTGGATGGATTTGGACCATTAAAGATTGTTTGTTCCATTTAATTTAATAGAGGTTATTTGAACCCCTAAAATTTTGATGGATTTATGAATCCAAATCTCAAATCACTTTTCTCTTTCATATATGAAAACAGCCTGACCTTTCGCGGCCAACAAACACCTAACTTGTACACTTCACACAGTATGCACAACATGCTTAAAGAGAATAACCAATCGAACATCCACATATTCCAACCAATCTCGAGGGTTGATGATCACGAACGTGGAAATCGACGATGGCAATTAGCCCACACGTTTTCACGTTCGCACATGAGAGGTGATGATCATGAACACTTAATCCCTTTCCCATGCACAAACCATTACAAAGGCCCATCACTACAAAAAGAAAAGAAACCCTAGGTTTCTTAAAATATTTTTAAAACAAGAGGGATGAAAGAGAGAAGAAAAAAAGAAAAAAAAAAGAGAGAACGAAAAATACTTATAGGGTAGAAGGGAGAAAGATTGATTATATCAACAATAAGGATGCTCTGATTCCATGTAGAATCATAGACTAAAGAGAGAGAAAGAGAAGAGAAGAAAAGAGAGGAGACAGTTGGGAAAAGAGATGAAAAAGAGTTAGAGCTAGACATCTCCACTCTTCTCCTTTATATTAATAATAAAAACCAGGAAGTACAAAAAATACCCTCACTAATAATGTTCATATTCTAAACAAGTCCTAATCCAATATAAATAGCAAAGAAGAGGGGTTCTTTTGCCGGTCTTTGTGACTATCGAGGTTTTCTTCCTCGTGTGGCATGGAGGTGGGCCAAGGAAGAAGGGAAGGGCTTGGTGAGTGTTAGCTATATTGGCCAGTCTCTGGGCTCCTTAGGGAGAGGACCGACCGTTGCTTTCAGAATTGAAGTGGGTCCTCTTTGGAAGTCTTTAGAAGGGAGAAATTTGATGCATTGGAGTGAGTTTCTTGATTTTTTGGGCCTTTTATTCTCCTCTTGCACTGGCTTGAGCTTTTGTATATCTTCTTTTGCCCTTTGCTCCTTTTCTTTTAATAAAATCTCATCACCTTAAAAAAAAAGAAAAAAAGGAGAAGAAAAAAAGAGTGGATTCCACCATACAATCATTATATTTTTCTATAATTTGAATCTTGGCACAAGAAACTAGGCAAATATGGTGAACGGAACATGAGATTTCTACTTGCTAATCAAACAAGAATTCAAAACTGGATTCCTTGTTTCAATAGTTCTCAAGAAAATCATCATTGCATAATTATTATTTTTTTCCTTTTCTTTTCCCTTGGATTCCGCATATCCAAACATGCCCTTAAAGATCTTCTAAAACACAAATTTCTCAAAATAGAAAACCATTAATGAGTTAATATCCCCTTTAAAGATCCTTCAAAATCTTTACTAAATAAGGACTTCGTCATATCAAGCTAGAACCACACAAGGGATCCCAATCTCTTAAAAATCTCTAAGCGTAACTTGACATGTGGGGCTCACCGGATGGGGCCTATTACCCACAAATTGGCTTTTGGGGTCTCATCTTCATCACATGCTTCTTGCGATGATGGTTGCATTACCTTACTAGAGGTGCACTAATTCACATTGTAATTATTGTGTTGAATTTGAAACCATTGCTTAATATCTCTTTGAATCAGTTTTTTTTTTTTTTTATTGGTATTACAGAATTTCCAACCTAAACTAGTCAGAACATTTATTTATCATCTAGGTGAGTTTGTATGCAGTAAATCAAATTTGGTTAAATTTTTTGCAGGGGGCTTTTTGGATTTCTTTTGTTACTGTGGGAATTTAGGAAAAGTTTCGTATTCCAAGCATGGATTTTTCTCATAAAAAAATCCTCCATTTGACGACCCTTGAAGAAAAGAACATATGTCCTCTTTGTAGCTCCTAGAAGATCTTGAAGATGGAGAACTTCAATTTGGGCAAGAAGATAACCTTCAAATGATAAATCTGAGATCAGTACATTAAAGGTGACATGAACAATGCAAAAGCTCTGACCAACTTCCAAATTACTTTTTTCTTTTGGGTATGATTTTGTTGTTTTGTGCCTTTGCAAGAGCCATTAGTTTTCTCTTTTAAAGTTAAATATGCTTTATTAATTGAATACAGAGTATTAGTTTGAGCTTATGAGGTGTTCATTTTAATTGCCTTGGTCTTTTTTATGTAGTTTCATGGCATGGTAGTTTAATATAATGAATTGCTGAAAAAGTGTGTGAAAAGGCCATCAAGGATCTCTATTATAGTCACATGTTTATCTAACATGGAGTTAACATGTTGGAAAATTTTCCTATAGAAAGTTTTAGAAGTTGAATCTTTACATTATTGTATTGGATGTTCACATAACATGATTTGTATACATGTTGTGACGTCTCTTAAGCTGGATTAGCCTTAAACATGGGGGCTAAGAAAAAATCAACGGGATGTCTCACTGGAGAAGCGCACCATAAAGCATCGATTGTAAGAGGTCAAAATCCCAGTAGGGAAATTGTTCATTATCTTTAATTGGTGAAAGAAACAAGGCTCCAGTATTTCTGTGAAAAGTCAGAAAGGTCATCTCCTGGTGCATGTATATCCATGTCTCTTCTAGAATGAGTATGATCATTTGATTGGATTCCATTGTAGTGCACTCGTGCTTAATCCACATCTAAGAGAGCTGTGATAATATTTTGCATTTATTTTAGAGCATGATCACTTCATATGTTGAGCTTTTCTTCTCATTCTAAGGATATTTAGTTTTTCAAAATGGGTTCTGGTTGAATTTGATTGGTACCAGTGTAACCAAAATTTGAATGTTGTCTACTCTTATGGAAATTTGTGTGCTTTTGCACAATAAAACAAATAGAGAAGCAAATGAGGTCGTTATCAAACACATTGTAGCCAGTGGAAGCAATGTCAACAGTCCTGAGATGTTGATGAGCTGCATCTGGCATCAACTTCCCTCTTATTGTACAAAAGCAAGTGCTGAAGGAATCAAAGATCAACCCAAGATATGACGCTTCCCTATGTTAGAGAGAGATGCATTGTCCACTAGAGAAGGTTTCTCGTATTGACTAGCGACCAGGGTATTCCAAATCGGTTATGTAACAGCTGTAGTGGCCGTTACGTAGTGGTAATGGTGGTAACCATTATGCGTTATGGGGTGGTAATGGCCGCAATGACCGTTTTGGAAAAAAATGACCTGTAACGTATCCGTAATGGTCATAATGTTTTACGGGGCTGAAATAGGTTAAAAAGAAAAGAAAAGAAAAAAGCTGTAACAGTGGTTACAGCCTGTATCCTAATGCTAAACAGTGGTGGCTGTTCTGGCCACCGTTACCATTATGGAAGATCTTGCTAGCAAATGATGAGGTTTTCTCCATTTGGTTCTCAGATGTTGGAAATCTTAATATGTAATCCACTGATCAGTTTCCTATCGTGAATAGGTTTTGATCCATCGAGTATTGTTTCCACTTTATGGATTGCAGAGCTAGCACTTTCTATTGCAATGGGACCTTCATGCTTGAACCGCACTTGTTTTTGAATTGCATTCTTTTTGGCAATCTTGTGTTCTCTCACATTGATTTAATATTAAACTGATCTTTTCCCGTTATATTGTTAGTCTTTTACATATGATTGTTGTAAAATATGTGAAAGACTAACAATAGTTGATGAATGGCAACACATTTGCTAGAATTCATCCCAATATTGCATTAGAACACATCAGGACTTTAGCCTTTGTATCTGGGATCATTTTCCAATGATTCAAACTGTTTATACCATGGGCCTTACTTTGGATGGTGGAAATCCAAGAACTAAAATCTCTTAGTTTGTAATATTTTAACCCATTTGATCCTCCTATTCATTTCCTTGAACATGGACTGACTCCATGAATCCTGTATGATCAAAGAATTGAAAATATTTAAATCCGACAATTTTCTGTTTTTTGGTTATCCCCTATACGTGGTGAGGCTCATCATATAAACATTTTGATTCATTGAAAAGGACCCCGATCCAATGGTTAATGCCCCGAGGTACCCTAATGCAATATGTTGTGATGTATTCTGGCAAAACTCTTAAGAATGCAGAGAAACATCTTGATTGTTGGAGTCCTTGATACCTAGATACTTCAAAATAGGCAATGAATCCATGTATCGATGTAAGATGCTTCAATATTGAGTGCCAACTCCATCCCATATTAACGCCATATGCTTAACAATGCATATGTTTTGAGTAAATTTGGAGTGGCAAGGTGCAATTTCTTGATAATATTCTTCCATTAAGTGAAAATGGATTTTTTTTTTCTTTTTCTTTTTGCAGGGTTGTTCTGTATTACATTAGCTTAGACTTTTTTGAGTAATGTCGTGGCGTGAGCTTTATTGAGTTCCATTATGTTTGCATCGAAGCATCTTTATTGTATGCACAGCATGTGTACAGGAAATGGACCATTGCATTTGCTGAATGCCACATGGATAAGCTAGTTCAAGGTGACTGGACTGTAGCCATCCGATCGGTGGCCTGAAAAGGGGACAGTTAACTCAAAAGATGAGCAACAGTCAACATTCAGCCAGAAAAACTCGCACATTCTGATGGTTGGAGTTGCTTACTGATTTTGAGCCTACCAATCCATGTGGTATCCTAACATATTAACGGTCCCGATCATCATGTTGGTCGTGTATGGTGGGGATGGTAATTCATAGTACTTCTGTGAAGTACACATTGTAATAGCATTTCCCTTGCATGGTAACGGTAACCCGTGCAATTTTAGAAGATAAAAATCATTGCATGTATGTATTATCATTTGGGTTTTGTTTTTACTGATTATTGTCTTATTGGATACATAAATCAGACCACCATTAATAAAGCTTATATTATGTTTCGTGGCAGTGTTGTGACCATCTCTTATGGGAATTTGAAAAGAGTGCTTTTGAACTTTTTTGGAGGTTGTATAGCAGGATGTTAAAGTCGATCATGCCCAAATACTCCGAGATTGGTAATGTATCCATATATACATCGATTTGGTTTTTCTATAAAGGGGTTGTTTGGGAGCATGAATCTAATTCACATCAAATACACCAAAAGGCATGTTTTGGAAATCACAACACCATGTGATTCCATTTCACATGGATTCCAATTACCATCAATTACCACCGATTCGCAAATCACAGTCACTCTCTCTCTCTCTCTCTCTCTCTCTCTCTCTCTCTCCCAAGTGCAGGAGCCAAACACAATTTGGTGATTCCAATTACCAAATTGCCGGATTCCATTTGCAGGCTACGAAACACACTAGTGATTTCAATTCACAAGGATTCCATGGTAATTGCCAATGCATATTGCTGTAATATGTGGGCTTGGCCATGGGCCTTTGGGACTGTTTTCCTTTCTTATTTTTTAGTCTTTTTTCTTTCTTCCCGTTTTACCCTTTATCTTAATAGGTCATTTGGCAACTCCGTTTTGAATGTATTTGGGAGGTAAATGAATTCCTCATGGCTGCCTTTTGCTTTTGGTGCCAATGTATTTGGAAGTAAATGGAGCCAGAGGTATTTGAAATACACGGTATTGGTGTGTTTTGAAATCTCACCTCTTTATTGTGATTCGGGTGTAATTGGATTATTTTTTGGCTCCCTTTTTAAAGCCATGAGAGTCGCACATTAAAAAAGGTGTCACAAGGCTACTATCGGCTATGCTCGTAGCACGCTAATGATACCCCAAAATAATTCAATTATTGGCTGGAACGCTAAAATCACATCAGTAGAATGATCCTAATTGTCCAAATGTTGGCCATCTAAATGGGCAGTTATAAAATGTTAGTGAGTTGATCCTTTGTGATCCTTACGTTTGTGGCCCACCCGAGGCTTGAAACACAATTTTTGGAATCTAGTGCAGTCCAATTACAAGCTGTTAAACATCCAACCCTGGTACTCCTTTAGAAATTCTTTTATTTTACTTGGCATTAGAGCAAAAGCTGTTCCTAGGGTTTCTTTCTTCTTCCATTCTTGATCTTTCTTTCTCATCCTTGTCTTTTCCTCTTCCTTCATTCTTGATCTTCCTTCCTCGTTCTCTCTTCTTCTCTCTCTCTCTCTCTCTCTCTCTCTCTCTCTCACACACACACACACACACACACACACACATTCATTCTCTCAGTTTGAGAGTCGTGAGGTTTTATTCACTGATTTGATGTGATTTGGTGGTCTGGTTGACATGTTGCTCGATATTCTGTTTGATGACGTGTGCTTGAAGTTGTTTTGCTATCCAGATGAAGTGTTTTGGATACTCTGATTCGATCAAGTTTTTGGAGTTGGTTTCCTCCCAGTTTTCTCAGAAATTGGCTCACGGCCAGGCCCCCATATATGCTACACATCAAATACAAGCTACCAAACGAGTAAGTGTATAAGCCATATCCATGCAATGTACATTGTATGCCATGTGTTGTATTCAGGGGTTGACTGGTTGGATTTAATGCAATTGGTGTAACTACTTGACAGGATTCTTTTAGATGTTCAAAATCATTTGATAGAGAGTTTTCAAAATGTTGACATGGAAATCCATATAGTAGTCTTCAAAAATGGAGAACTGGGTTGGAGTGGAGTTTTCCAGTGGAAATGCCAAAAGGTCATCTGTTAAAAAAGAGTTCTCTAGAAACCCTAGATATCTATACTTGGCCTTTTTATTTTTTTCAGTATCCCTGATAGTAAATCATGACCTTGGTACACAAAAATTTTAGGTATCGCAACTTGTAGCGATCACAGTCACCTACTCTAAGGTGTTATTGGAACACTGTAATGGTAATTCCTAGCAGTCAATTGTACTTTAGGTATTCTATTTTCCAGTTATTGAAATATCCAGGTCATCCACCCCAATTCAAATGGTCTGAGGCTAAGATACTTGTAGATTTAAAGACAACACCTCACTGACCATAATAATTGGTAGGGCAGCAAATTAGTTTTGGGTCAACCCGAACCCAGCTGACCCAACCTGAGTTTTGAGCGGTTTGGGTTTGAGTTGAGTAAATTTGGGTCAGATTGGGTCAGGTGAGATTAGGCTGAGTTGAGTATAGAGGACCTCAGGTTGGAATTTGGGTTGGGTTTGCGTTCGTCCACCTAGACCATCCAAAATGTGAGAAAGATTGTGAAGGATTATCATGTCAAGAAGTACATTTATCATGAAATCTTAACCATTAGAAGTAAAATAGTGAGTGGCCCATGTTCCAACGGCTAAAACATCGGTTACTGTCATTCTAAATGCATGGCATTTAAAAGATTTGGACGGTCAGGATAGCCTTGAAACTACAGTTGAAGAGTCATCACCATTTACCATCCGTTCAAAAGATGCAGACAAGCATAATTATTAGGTGAACCAAAAATATTATTGATCCAGTCAAGGTGGACCAGTCCATAAAATAATATACTCTGCTCAAAACATCCAAAGTCAAGTGTAGCCCATCTGATGATTTGATGTGCCTAATTTTTTGTTCAGACGATCTCCATGGTGGGGTGCATATGTTGGATGGCTTGGATGTTATACACATACCATGTGGACCTCATAAGTCTTGACTTTCATTATTTTTAAAGAAAAAATTAAATA
This sequence comes from Liriodendron chinense, assembly GCA_003013855.2. Classification (NCBI taxonomy): domain Eukaryota; kingdom Viridiplantae; phylum Streptophyta; class Magnoliopsida; order Magnoliales; family Magnoliaceae; genus Liriodendron; species Liriodendron chinense. The sequence goes on along the minus strand of ML058489.1, from coordinate 3,990,681 downwards.
AGGGTATAGTTGTCATTTCCTCCCTCAAAAAGCACTTCCTTGTAATTTCTAATCACCCAGGCATTATTTGGTAAATTGTCAATTCGTGTAGTATTTAGCAGTAAAAACCGTAATAATAAATAGTTTAGCAATTCAAAAGGTAAATTGCATGTAGCTTTTTGCATCTGACTTCTCTCGAATTGGTCGACATTTTCGATATTTAAATTTTCAAAGAGGCGGGATTCTCTACAAATGTTACAGAAGAAGCTTATTCTGGGGTCCACTGTGATGTAGGGCCTACATTCAATACATAAAAAAATGCTCCCCTCCAAGTTATCTCTATATCCTAAAATCAGCCCAATCCAAAACATAGGTGGATCACACCACAAGAAACAGTTGGGATGGCCCCACCATTAAAACCTTCTAGAATGTGTGTGGGGCCAGCCATGTTTGTATACGCCATTCAATCCATTCATATCTACCCCACAATGACTAATTGGAACCCCGAAACGCCATCTCATTCCAAACTCAGGTCACACAGGTCCTTACTCATGCTTGGGTGGTAGACTCGCAAGAGTTTTAACAGAGGTCATGCGTTCGAGTACCCATTGCCGTGGAATTCCACTGTGGTGTGAAGTGCGTGAGTGTGTGTGACGTGTGTTTAAAAAACTAAAAACTTATGTAACGCCATGGGATTTTAGGGCCTGTTTGGATGGAAGGAATTCACCCTAATGTAGTGTGGTCTACTGTAAATGGGTAATGATTATCACTGCCACAGTAGCGGTATGCAATACTAATGTAGTTAAAATTGTTAAAATTTTTAATATGCATATAATGTTATCACTTGATTAAATACATGTGGATATAACTTGCCTAATGTGTTATATCCACACCATCCACCCATTTTTCAATATCATTTTAGGGCATGACCCCAAATATCAGTTTCATCCAACACTTCCGTGGGCCGCAGAAAGATTTTAATGGCAGGTGTTCAATCCCAATTGCTTCTGTAGTGTGGTCAATGTTTATTTTGGATGTGGCTCATTTTATGTATCATTCCATAAAATGATCTTGTAAGATGAATGGACAGTGTAGATATAACACATACATCATTGTAGGGCCCACAAAGCTATGCCACATCAACGTGCCTTCGCCATTCAAAGTCGATGGGAATATGACAAACACTGATATGACAGCTTGGTTTATCCAAGCAGCTACAAGGAGCAATTATTAAAGTTTTATCATTATATTACTGTGGAACTTGGTCATCCAAACAGGCCTTGAATTAGGGTTCTTAATGGGTCGGATCTGGATTGGATCCAGTTGGATCCAGCTCCAAGTCTATATATATGTAGATGGATTCGGATCCAAAAGGTGATATCCATATCCGATCCATTTATAAATTGTTAGATCCATTTCCGATCCAAAATCCATATAACCATCATATTCGGGTCGAATCTAGGTCCGAATTCACCCCCATTACAAATCTAAAAAAATATATAATATAATATATTTAATTTAGTAGAAAAGTGATGCAAATCCCACTATTTACTGTGGTATAGTTGACCTAAGAGTGGAATGCCTCAATTTTGAGACATGGCCTAAAATAATCTATAAAACGATGGCTAACATGAATATAACATATACAGGAAGGTGACAATGAGTCGTATCTTAATCGGATTCGGATCGAACTCGGATATGTTCCTGTGAATCCAAATCTGGTCCATTTAAGTAATCGGACCTATTTTAAGATCCAAATCCGGTCCATTTAACTAATCGGAACTATTTTAGGATCCAAATCCGCATCGTACCTATTTTAAGATCCAAATCCGGTCCATTTAACTAATCGGAACTATTTTAGAATCCAAATCTGCATCGTACCTATTTTAAGATCCAAATCCGGTCCATTTAACTAATCAGACTTATTTTAGGATCCAAATCCGCATTATACGGATTCGGAGCGAATTGGATCTCAAATTTGACCCGCTCCATTGAGAGCCCTACCCAGAATACATTTTAGGTGAATATGACATAAGGGGGCATGCGCGATTGATGGATTTGATGTGATGCAAATAAATATCATAGTGGCCCAACATATTACATTGCAAATAAGCTTATGCTTAAAAAAATTCAATTGGCTCAGCCTCATTTTCAATGGGTGGCCAGCTCCTGCACCCAACCCGGATTGATTGAGCCTTAGGTCTTATCGGGTCGGTACTACCCATCTTGGATATCATATTTAAGTTCTTCCGAATCCAGACCGGGTTGGGTTCAGGTACCTGTTAGGTCCCATCGGGTCTAATTGTGTATCTTGCTAAATAATTTGCTTAGATCATTGAAATATAAACCCAAATCCAACGGTTTGTCCAGAAGGATAGCCCTATTAAGAAAATGAAATGCACTTTTTTGTGTGACCCTACCTAGTGATTGTATAGACCTTTTTTTATTTATTTGTTTTGTTAGTCATGCAACGCACCCACCCTGTTAGCTGGGCAATGGACCCACACAGTGGGTCACATGATGCACTCACCCACTGGTGGGGTTAGTGTGTCTCCTTAGCATTTCGAACCTGAGACTTGCTGTTGAAACACCTAGGCGTCTTTCAGCTGGGCTGGCAGGCCAAACATATAACAGAGACATAATAATTGTGTAGACCTAAATTTTAGGGCATTTCATCTTTTAAGTGGGACTCATTTTCTGTGTGGGTTGGATGGCATGCCCAAAACATGGTGAACCTTACATAAGAATTGAATAACATTAGGTTAATAAGCGCTGCAGGTATTGTGATTGAGTTTCAACATGAAGTCATGAGTTCGAGTACCCCTTGTGGCAAAATCCCACTGTGGTGTGAGTGCGTGTGTAATTAAAAAAAAAAAGGTGTAGTAAAACACCCAAACCTGTGGAGCTCCCATGTGTAAATCCACTCCACCCATCATATGTTATCATAGGTGCCAAACCTAGACCACACCACAGGTAACAATGGTGATGGGACCCACACGGTTAGTCTCACGATGCACCCATGCACCCACCCACCGGTGGGGTTAATGTCTCCTTAGCATTTCGAACATGAGACCTGCTGTTGAAACGCCTACGCGTCTTCCAATTGGGCTAGCAGGTGAGACACATGTCTCAACTGAGCTTTCTATAAGGTTGATCTTTTGTACGCACAATGTACATAGTTCTTCTTAGCTGATGGACTGAGTAGATTTTGCCCATACAAGCACAAATGATCCTGGTCCAGGATTTTGTATAGGTAAATAAGGTCAGTAAGTCTAACCGTTTGGACAACAAGGTACTGTCCACCTAGTGGAAAGCTTCCAACCGGGTAAGAGCATGTCAAATCCCACACTTTCGGTAGGTTTGCCCCATCATGAATATCACCCCGTGCAAAAATTAACTCTATTTATGTTAGGGTTTTGAAAAAGACTGTTGAAATAAAACCTTTTCAAATTTTCAAATTATAAGATTAAACTCTATAGATTCCTGTTTAGATATATTCAAGTTTTTCTAAGAAAGAAAAATCCAATAACCAACGGTTAGGATTTATGTGATTAAAGATGCCGAGAAGCTATCTTTTTTGTTGAGGCTGCTTTTCCGATTTAAGAAGTCTCTGTCCAGATCTGTCCAAGATGGAGGAGAGGTAAGAGCCAGGGTTGAGGGAAGCGTAAGAGCGGTTCACATAAGTGTACTCATATGTGCAAAATTCTGGCATATAGTCATTTATAAGGAGAAGTTAAGATTTCAAGAAAACACCAATTATAATATTCTACCACCCTACAATCTTCCATATGCTATACTCTATTGGAATTCTATAATCCTACTCTATTTCATATATACACCAATATTTGATCAAAATTTTCCATTGCCATGGCTATCTACCAAAGGCTTCATGCTCATACATTAGTAGTGGATCCTTAGATTCGAACCATTAAATCATCATAAAATGCAATCAAAACTTTTTTAATGTTTAAAAACAATTGAAAATATTTTTCAAACCTTTTAATGCCTTTTGAGCGCTGGGCCCAACAGAAAAATCACTTGATGGAACTGTCCGACTCTAAATAGACCTTGATAGTTATGCCCAATTCACTTATTACAGAAACCTTATGTAGCTATGAGATAAATAGAAAAATACAAGTGTGGTCCACTTGATTAGTGTATATGGCAGATTTTTACACCAGATGTCCTCAGATGGTCATCATGATCTACTGCGACCTCATGTTTATCGAGAAATCCCCATATAAATGGTTCATGTAAGACTACTCACTCATCTTAGATCATCCAAACATGAGATTAAAATTGTCTACAAAAGCATTCTTCTTTCTAACTCACCTTTGGTTGGAGGGGAGATAATGTTGGATTAGGTTCTTTCATTGTGGACCATACACTATCAGGGCTTTTAAATGAACGGTCTAGATCTTCAAATTGGTGCATAAGGGACGAGCTGGCTTAGCGGGCTTCTTGTTGGAGTTAAAGGTCTATGTGAAAAATTGCACAGGGCACGTACACCCCATCCACGTCAGCATAATCTCTATAAAGGGTTTAAGCGGGAGTGGATTAGGTGTGACTCTGGGCTCACAGTGATATATTTTCCTTAAATCCACACCGTCCAACCATTTTCAAAGCTCATGATTAGGGCCATCATCCCAAAAATGAGCCATGCCCAAATCTTAGGTGGACCACACCATAGGAAACAGTCATGATTGAATCCCCACCATCAAACACTTCATATTTGCTATCCAACCTGTTGATAAGGTCACAAAGACCTACATGAAGGGACCACACAAATATCATCTTGATCCAAAGCTTTTGTTGCCCACAAGAAGTTTTTAATGGTCAATTACTACTGTTTCCTGTACTATGGTCCATTAATGCCTAAAATGAGTTTTCAATACAGATGGACGGCGTGGATGTAATCTCATACATCAAGGTGAGCCCCACAGTCAGGGGTCCCAGTGTACAATTTGCGGACACAAGATTTTGTGATTGTTGGACCAGAGTTCATGGATCACGGCCGTTAATCTGATGGGCTTCGAATTGGACAGATGATTACCCAAAATTTATGCAGCTTAGAAGATCTCAACCGTTGATCATTGAACTAATTTGTTTTATCTGAATCATCACTATATTTCTCCTTCACCGCAAAATTATGGGCCAACGATAATAGGGTTTTAATGTACCAATCTGGAAGATTTTTTAGGTATCCCCTGTCCATAGCAGGGACAATAAAATCAACGGCTTGGATTATCTGCTGATGAACAGACCCCTACAATTCCACCTAGGGAATGGCCTAGCTGGCAAACCTCATAAAGTAATATTGGGACAAAGCAGATGAATGCTTTTAATAGATATATTCTGCATGAGGTATGCTAATTCCACGCGCGTGTGGAGCCCCTTCCATGCACACGCAGGCACACATGCCAATATATAAATTCTGTGCGAGATCTGAGCTTTCCATCTGGATGGAAACAACGGTTAGATCTTATGCCTAAAAAGAATGAGGCCGTTTCACTCCATCCACAGCGTAGAACATTGATGGTGAAAACTATTTTTTTCCTAGCCGTCTATTTGTTCTGGAGCCTGTGGCCCACTGAAGGTGATGAAATTATATAATTTTTAGGCCACAAGATCTAGATAGTGCAGCTCATCTTATGGAAAGATCTGATCAGTCACACGTGCCATATTCCTATGCATGCCTGCGTGTGAATGGGCAGGGCTCCCACACACACGTGTTATTAGCAAACCTCTCTTTTTTAAGGCATGCCACCTTTTCCTGTTACAGGCTTAAGCTGGATTCCATTCAACAATAAAATAAACTATATATAAAAGGCCCACGGGTATTTTATCAGATAAAAACTTTAATACTCTGGCAGAGGTGATGGTTGATACGCTGGCGTTACAAAATTCCACACATGGCATATAACTAATTTAAAATAAATCATCCAAATTATGGTCACCTATTAGATGGCTCCTACATCTAAAATTACACTGTTTTGATTTCATGCATGGTAGATTGATGGACACTTACATGAACGATCAAAATAAAAATAATCAACGGCCTGAATTCAAAAAAGAAAATGCACACCAATCAGATGTTGGCATTTTTCATTACAGGGACCCACAATTTGGACGGTTCAATTTCAGTCAATGTATGACACGTGAACAATTTGGGAGTGCCTGCGTATCAGCTATCACTGATTGGCAGAGTATCAAATAGAAAAATAGAAGTATGCACAAGCTTAGAAATTATACAATAAGTCAGTCGTGAGAACATGCAGTAGAGTCACCTCTTCCTGGCACACGTGGCAGTGGAATATATTAATCAGAACCATCTATCTAGTCTGGCCCATCATGTATAGCTAACCATTTAAAAATCATGTCTAAAAGAAATCTATTTCCTGAGGTTTCTGCATTTCTGGCTAAGTAGTTGGAGACTGTTGACTATATTTCTTTTTTCTGTCGATTCCAACGGTGCTGATCAGATATAAAGAACCAAAAGTAGTAGGACCAACTAGATGGACCGTTCAGATTGTCACGTTCCAATGCAACGTGTGAACTTCGAGGGAGATGGCTGTACCATACTCCTGTTCTACCCTCTGTACCATATCATTTACCAATTCGTACCAAAAATTACATAGATACAAGGCAGACAAAACATATCTAAAAGAAGATCATAAACTAGGCTTAGATATACCAGAGATATATCAGACAATCCATGCAAAGGAGAACCGTTTGAATTTGAAGGCCCCACCACAAGACCACCTGCATCATCACCCATGAATCATCAGAAAACCCATCAATCAAATTACCTTTTTATTGCTTTTCAAACACAATCGATTGAAAGAAATGCATGAATATCACTTTTGCTAGCTGGATGCTTGATAGTGTTACATGCACTTAGATCCCAGCAGCTCTGTACATGCAGGACAGCTAGAGGTGGGCCACATCCATGGCCTCTATGTCTATCAATAATGTATTTGTCCCTAGCACAAGAATCAAGTGGGCCACTCATGAGGTGTGCCAATATACAGATTATTCATAGGCAATTCACCAACTCTTTCTAATTTCCACTTCTTCTTCTTTTTTTGTTACAATGGCCACCTGAATGGTGAACTGGCTTGTGTTTGTGCCAGGGAATATACATGACATGGCCCACTAGATGGAAGGGTCTGATCCACAGTCTTCCAAGTCATAGGTACCAAACTAGATGGGTTATGGCCCAAAAATTACAAATCTAAACAATTAGTGCGCATCAAATGGATGGTTGAAAAGAGAAATGGCGACGGTCCAATTTCGACAGACAAAATCAAACGGTTGTACTTGTCCGGTAGTTGATCTCTTGGCCCTGACCCATTCAATTTGGCTGGTATGATGACATACATCCATGCCATGTGTATGGTTGATGTGAGTATGTGTGATTGACCCAAGACTCTACTAGAATATGTCACCTTCTCGAAGGACGGCTTGTGATCCTCCATTTCCAATACCTCCACCAATTAAACAGCATATATCTTAAGTAATCAGAACCATTGACCTGGTGGGCCACCATCTTACAGGGCCATAGCTCAAAATCATAATGATTTGACTAAATAGTCATCAATTGGCATCCAGAAAAAAATTGAATAGAAAAGGCAAAAATGGGTAAAATTAACCCACTCCCAACCGCTAGAATGCTCATATCACGGTTATCTTTTTAGGGTTATAGCCCGCCTACGTGGCCGCACCTGCAAGATCAATGGTTCTGATTGCCCTGGATTCATGTCATGTATACTAATACAGATGTTGGAGATGATCTAAACCTATCATTTCTTTACTGGATAAGATGGCTGGCAAGAGTTTATGAAGCGCCATCTCAACGTGCTAAATATGTGAACATCCCAACAGCCATGAAAATTTTCTGTATGTAAGGTGGAGAACCGTTGATCTGGTGGGAAGGTGGACCATAGGCCAAAAACCACACTGATCAGACGGCTCTCACCGTAAAACTATCTTAAGTTTTCAAAGAGGATGGAGAAACCTAGAATGCCTGTTGTTTTTGCTTTTCGTAGGCACAAAAAACATGTACAATATCCAAAACAATCACCAAGCGGGCCCTACCTCTTGTGGGTCATATCCCAAAATTCACATAGATCGAACAATCCCATTTGGGATTTCTTAGTAAAAAAAAAAAAAACGGATCCAAAAAGAAACTCGAGTTTTCTTATTGTTATTTTCCACTGTAACCATGCATTTCTTTTCTGTGGCGTCCAAAATAGTTAGCATTGTCGTGAATTTTGGGGAATGGCCATGTTGAAGAAATTTCTACCTAGTGATCAGTTTGGGTCTACACATTTTCCACATATCTAGCCCCACATGGTCCCTAAGTTTTTTACCAAAGAATGGTTGATTTTACAGACCATCAATCAGACGGTTTCCACGTTCCAATCTCCTTAAATTTTGCTTCGTGGGCCATCCATGTGGGGCTCACCACACAATCTGAATCACCATATCAGAAGTTGCTCATCTATGGTGGAGATGTTTCATCGACCCACTTGTTGAATTTCACTCACCAAAATCTGATAGCAGCATTTCTTGTGGGAAAAAGATGCGGACCAAAACCGTTCACATGAATGGGTGCAGATCAATCCAAACCATCAAAACCATGGTTCTCAATGGGAATGAGGAGGCCCAAAATGAAGCAGATTAGACAATGCTAGCCATAAGTTTGTGGCTACCACATGGATGATGAAAAACAAAACATTATCACTCCACATTCGATCATCATCTGGCTTTTGGGCTATGTTCCACCCCACATTGTGACCGAATTTTCGGACCGATTCAGATTGTGACAGTATTTCAACCACTTGAAAAATGGCCTATAATCTAGTCACTAGTTTTGTGAAAAAGAGAATGAGTACTCAACTCGCTGGCAGGCTTTGCGGGACACATCCAACATGGCCCTGTGATCGGACCATGATCATTCCCTAGCCCAAAAGTCAGACTAGTTTCATCAGGAAGGCCACATTTGTATGAGAAAAACACAATGTACAGGGGTAGAAGACCAGCAGGCCATATTCAATGTACAGGGGTGGAAGACCAGCAGGCCATATCCATTGTTTGGGTCAGTACTTGCTTACAATGTGCCTTGCCCAATGAATGGCCAGGATTGAGTACACCTGGGCCACAAAGTTGCCCATACATCTCACATCATGGTGTACGCCAAACATGAGTGTACATCTCCCTTTCTTATAAAGTTCAAATGGAAGAAAAACAAACAAAGAAATAGGCAGAAGTATGAATGACAATAGAAATATCAGAAATGCTCTCACCTTGTCTCCATTGCCTGAAATCGGCAACGGCCGGATAGTAGCTGAATCCGTCTCCCCAGTCGGAAGAGGCACCGCCGGGTTACTATTTATGAAAGGCATCCCACCTCCGGCATCTGGGAACACTGCTGGATTACTTGGCGGCGGTGACGGGCTTGGTGCACTAACCGAAGCAGAGTGGAATGGCCAATGGGATGTCGGAATGGAAGGTAAACCCCCACCAGGAGTCGGCGACGGAGCAGCAGAAGGCGGAAATGCTGATTGCTCTGCTGCCAATTCTTTCTGGAAAACCCTTATGGAAGCTTTCTCACCTTGTTTACACGATGTTCCAACAGATCCATTGTTGGAAGAGAAATAAAAGAAGCCAGGGCGTGACGGGTGCCACTGAAGCCGATGCAATAGGAAATAGAAAAAATTATTAGAACCCACTTGATTTTTACTTTAATTCTCGAATACTTGATGATAAGTATTTACTATAAACTACTTGATGATGACAAGAACTAGTCATCAAAATCAAAATCTACTCTGTTTCTGCTCGGAGTTGTAAACATCAGTCGCAGCAAACATTAGTCAGTTCACTTGGAATTATCTGTTGTGGCTAGCATTCAGGTATTATGTTCGCTATAGGTTATGGGATGCATTTGGAATTCACCATGTTTGCATTAGGCCATTGATAGAAATGGCCCCAAATGGTCATTGTTCTTGTTTCAATTGTAACAAGCTCACTTTTTCATTTGGAGTTGACTTGGTAGACTTTTTCCATTCTGTTCAACGTGGAATGTGATTTCCATATGAAGTGCCATTTTGAATTAAAGCGGGCACCCTTGAGATAGGGCATAGGAAAAAGCACTTTACAAGAATCAATACCAATGTTTCAAAACCTAGATTGGATATCCACCCATCTTGCGGGTGGTTGGGTCCAAACTAGTCCAACTGACGGTCCAACCAGTTCAACCTGTGGTATCACCATTGTGCTATACTCTGTTAAAACGATAAGGTTTTAAAGAAACAAAAAAAGGGCTTACAGTTCTGATCCAAACTGCCCATTTGAATTGTTGGAAGGTTGGACCCTAAAACCTGTGTGACCCAGATGGTTCAAATCGAGAAACAGTTTCTATAGGGATCTGGGCATGACAGGCCATCGTTTCTGGTCCAAAACAGTCTGAGGGGCTAGTACAGTCCATGTCCAAGCCAGTCTGATGGGCTAGAAATGGCCCCAAATGGCCATTGTTCTTGTTTCAGTTGTTCTTTCGAAGAAGCTCACTTTCCATTTGGATTTGACTTGGTACACTTCCTCCATTCTGTTCAGTGTGGAATGTGATTTACATATGAGGTGCCATTTTGAATTAACGTGGGCACCCTAGATAGGGCATAGGAAAAAAGCACTTCACACACAAGAATCAATATCAATGTTTGAAAAACTAGATTGGATATCCACCCATGCTGCGGGTGGTCAGGTCCAAACTAGTCCAACCAACGGCCCAACCAGTTCAACCTGTGGCATCACCATGATGCTAAAATTTGCTAAAACAAATAAGATTTAAAAGGAAAAAAAAAAAAAAAGGGCTAATGGTTCCAATCCAAACTGCCCATTTGAATTGTTGGAAGGATGGATCCTAAAACTTGTGTGACTTGAGGTGGTTCAAATCGAGAAACAGTTGCTATAGGGATCTAGGCAAGGACCAGCCACCGGTTCTGGTCCAAACCAGTCCAATGGGCTAGTACAGTCCGGGTTTAAAACTTTGATTAATATCAGCAGCTACTTGATACTACAATGGGTGCTTGCTTGATGTTAGAAAGGACCTAAAGAAATATCTAATGATGTTCTTGGATGCCATTGAAATTTTGTTTAAACACATTTTAATCTAGACAGGGACTGACATACCAATGGCTAGTATAAAATATGAATTAGCCTAATCAACTATCCAACAGCCTGAAATTTCACCCACATGTATTTTTGTGATGGCGAGTCTGATGAACTGTTTGGATTTTCAAAAGCATCTTATATTTCTTAACATCTGCATGTCACTTGCAGATTTAATTAAAAAATGAAAAATGGGTGGCGCCCAAACACACCGTAAATGTCGAGAAACAGATTTTGGTAACTACTATTCCAAAGCAAGTGGGATTTGAGTGAATATCCAATTCTCAATTGGGTTTTGCATATGAAGTCAAGAACAAGTAGAATTTTGGTTATTTTCTCAAAAGAAGAAGAGAGAAATCAGATAATGAATAGAAAATTACAAGCACCCATGAAAGGCAGAATGCTAAATTATAATACCGTGAAGGATTGGGAGCTGCTATTGTCGAGAAGCGTCGCTTGTGCAAAGTTGCAGATATCAAACGCCTTTCTGTTGCGGAAAATGTAGAGGTTGTAGAGACTCTGCTTATACTTGAATACTGATGATAGAAGACAGTGTTAGTGTTACTTGCAAAAAATACAGTCAAGAAGAAGAAGGGGCGACACTACTATGATAGTTCATCACCGTTGTGAAAATGTTGGTGATTCACCCTCCTCACATTTGGCACTCATTTGCAGCTATCTCAACCATCAGAACTGTGGGCCATTTTGTGGATGGAGCACATCTGTAGAACCAAATTGACCAGACAATCCTACCATCCAATTGATGGCTATCAGATGGATGGTTAAAGTAAAATTAGTGAGTGGTCCTGATTTGAAGGGAGAATCCAGATAGTTTCTATCTTCTTCCTACTGTTATGCTTCATCCACAAACAGGTCAGTAATTTGAACGGTCTGGATTTCTGTACCACAATGCAATGTGTACATTTGAAGAGCCACCACCATTCGTAAATGCTGCTAAACTATCATAATAGTCTTGCCCAAGAAGAAGAAGTATGCACCATTTACAAAATGGTGGTGACTCTTCAACCGTACACATGGCATGCTTGTACGACAATCCAAACCGTCCAAACAGCTGAACCAACCGTGGATGAAGCATAACACAGAAATTACATTGACAAAAAAACAGCAAACACCTGATTTTTTTCCCTTTGAATTAGGACCATCCACTTGATAGCCATCAATTGGATGGTTACAATTGCTTGATCACTGTGATTTCAGAGATATAACTCATTCCACAATGTGACCCACAATTTGAATGGTCTGATAGCTGTTAAATGAGATCACATCACATATCAAGAGGATGAGTCAAAATGGTGGTGAACTATCACAGCACTCTAATAACCCAGAAGAAGAAACAAGAAGTACTACTTACTGATAGTGTCTCCTACATGAACAGTGGGATTGTTCCAGTTAGAGAGACCATCCACAACAATGGTTTTGGAGAGGGAGTGTTTGAGAATGACAAGGAAAGAAATGAGGAGAGGAATGAAGAACTTTCCCATTGCAGATGGGATTTCTTCTTTTTTTGGGTTTTTTGGGAAGAGAGAGAGGATAGGAGGAAATGGGTTTTGAAATTTGAGTAGAGCAATGTGGAGTGTTTGGTTTATACAGAGAAGAAGAGAGAAGAGCAGAGCAGGGTCTGAGTGGAAGACAAGAAAGAGATGGGTCGAGACATTTTCGGGAGATGTGTAATGTGGGTGCTACAGAGAAAGGTACATCTGGTTTTCTTTTACTGAAAATCCTTGCCTACTTCACGCTACCTAACTACTTTGGGTTGCTTTCTCTAATTGGAGGGAATGAATTCATATGTACAAAATCCACACTGTCCATCAGCTAGATCACCTTATTTTCTTCCTGGATCACAAACATTAAGTTGATTCAAAATTTAAATGGGCCACTACAAGAAAAAATGTAAAAACTATATATTTACTTACTGTGGACAATTTGAGTATTTGAATATTGTGATTTTTGTATTTTATTTCATACCAATGTTTCATGTCATATGAATGGATTTGATGAGATATAGATATGATTGTGGACCCTACAGAAAGATAAAGGTGGGTCTTTCGTCCCAACTTTTTTCTTTGGTTTGTCTTATATGAGTTTTAAATTTTCATGATCTTTCGGTACAATGGTTAATGGGATTCATTCTACCTGATGAACGGTGTGGATCTTATGTATATCCCACCCATGTGGCTCTCGGCTTGCGAAAGTAATCCCCGTACGTACATAGCGTAAGGTACGCTACCGCCGTTCATTTCTTTTTCTTTATTATTATTTTTTCTTTTTCCTTTTCAAAATCAAAACGGTTTCGAAAGAAGGGTAAGACTACAATGTTTGTTTAGCACCATCCAGTAGATGGTGGAAGCTCTTCAACTGTCCATATGGCATCTCCATCCGTACACATGGCATGGTTTTACAGCAATCCAGACCGACTAAGTGACTGACATAACTATAGATGGAGTACACAAAAAAAATTTCACTCTGAGAAGGTGACAATAGCCGTCTGATTCTTCTATTCTAATTAGGACCGATAGATGCTATACTTTTAATCATTCATTTGATAGCCATAAATTGGTGGGTAGGATTGTTTCATCAGTGTGATTTTAGAGCTACGCTCCATACAAAATGGGGCCCACAATTTGGATGGCTGGATAGGTAGGCATGGTGCTGCGGGGGATGAGTCACCACCATTTTTAAAATGATGGTGGACTATCGTAGGAGACTTGCTCGGTAAAGAAAAATGACTGGCTATAATGATGATGGGGGAGATAATTCTTAAATGATTAGTCTTAGTTTGAATAGGATTATTCAGTATTCTCTGTCCTTTTACTAAGGAATAAAAATCTTTTTCTTTTGGCCTTTTATTTATGAGAAGGAATATTACAAAAAAATACCTAAATAATTAAAAATTAACATTCTAATACCTTTCCCAAAGAGCTTTTCTTTACACTTTAGAGAGGGGCTCCGCCTTTAACTTTTTTACGGGCCCACTTTGATGTATATATGCAAGATCCACACCGACTGTTAGATGTGTAAGCCCACCAAGGAATAGAAATCTTCATCTTTCCACCCTTTATTTATGATATGGAATTTTACTAAAAAAAAATACATACTTGTTATAAAATTTACATTTTGATACCTGTCTCCAAGAACTTTTCTAGAGGGTTGGGAGAGGAATGCCACTCTTAATTTTTCTAAGGGGAGCACATTGATATATACCATTAGATATATAATCCCCTGTTAAGACCAGAGCCAAAAGTTAATGTCAAGTATGAATAAGGGGGACACATGGACAGACACATTTTCTCTTGATTTTTACATGGCTCACTGTGATGGTTATTTAAATCCACTCTAACTGTTAGATGCCGTACTAAATTTTAGCATTATGGCCTAAAATTTAAATGCATCCATGATTTGGGTGGGCCACACCAAGGAAGATAAGTCAGATGATGAACATTATCTTGTATATTGTTTCCAATCTTGTGGTCCACTTAAATCACAAATAAGCTGAATTTTGGGCTCTGGACCTAACATGGGGTGACACACTTGGTGGTTGGAGTGGATTTTATATAAACATCATGGTAGGATCCACTTTAGTTGCTAGCATAGAACCCTTACTTATGAGGCTAACCATCAGTTAAAAAATCTAACTCAAGGTACTTTAGTGATAATTAGTTAAATTAATAGAGTATATCTTATTGAAAAGCTTTTAAAGAGATGTATTGGAATATCAATTCTATATTAAGTATTTTTTAAATTATTTTTATAATCTGATTCGGAACTTAATTATTCACTTGCATGAAAATGTTATTCATCAAACTATGGGGTGGCTATGTCCACAAGCCATTTGAGCCTGTGCACCATGTGAGTACCACCGTGATGATGGGATTTCACAAAAATCATGACTACATAGTAATTGGTAGAAAACAATGGACATCCTCCAAAAACCTTTTAAATTCACGTGACTCATGTGATAGTGCTTTAATTGGCCTTATTTTTTAGGTGTCTCACTTTCTAGTGGGGGCATATCCCTTCTAGATGGGTTAGATTTTGTACCCAAACCATGGTATCCTACAATCAGAGCTGTATGATAAGTTCTCGAAAGGGACGATCCACCCAGCTGGTAACTAGGAACATTTCGTGTGCTAAAAATATCCAATATTAGGTTAGGCTCCGAACCATTTAAGTGACACATAAGGTAATCTATTGTCGATCTGAACTATTCATTCTTGGAACTAAGAGCAAACTATGGTGCAAAAATCATGCTAGTTGGATGATCCTAAGCCTTTGATAAATGCATGAAAATTGAGAGTTAAGACTGGCCAAAGAAATAAAATAGGTCAAATCATCATTTAAAACATCTAAGTAGGTAGATCCCACTTTATATTTCTTATAAATTTAAAGCAGTATTTTTTTTTTGATGACTCTAGCCATATGATTTATGGCTCATAAACAATAGGCGGCTGTAACCAAGTAGTCCCATTTGAAGGGCCAGGATCATCCCATTGGCGGCATTCTTGCACCATGGCTTGCTCACACACCCACAACTGGTGGTGTGTATATTGTGAGGTCTCACACACAAGTAGTTGGATCATAGTGTTGTCATCAAACTGGTGCTAAGTGTTCAAAATGGGGACGTGGATTGTGTCCGATCAGATCTGTGGGGGTCCACTGTCATGTATATAAGGATATCCATCCCTTTTCTAAGACCATGCTAGGGTATTGCCCAAAAAATGAGGCAGGTTCAACTTTCAAATGGACCACACCAGGAGCAACTCTTGAATTTTACTGAACTTGCATTTAATGCTTTGTACATTTAATGTGCATTTAACACACTCCCAACTTACTATTTGGTGGGTTACAATGGAGTGTTGAATCTGCTTCATTTATGAACCAATACACTAAGGGCCCGTTTGGAGCATGGATTTGGAACCCCTTGGATTCAAAACTGTCTGGATTTTGAACGCCCTGGTTGTGTTTGGCACCATATATTTGGAATCACCTTCCAAAAATATGATATTTACAAGGGTTTGAATTTAATTACTAAATCAATTTTAATATCCCTAATTAGTATAAGCATGTAATGTTCAACACAATGGTTGTAATAAGCCCATTGAAATTTATACTTTGGCCGAAATGATGAAATTCTAAGTCTCAGGTGGGCCACAAGCACAGGATCACATCCAAGTGACTAATTTATGAATTTTAACTGTTGATTTCCATGGACAAAGTTTGGACGGCGCAAATCATTACATTAAAGTAATTTTAATGATGCAGTTGATAATTTAATTGTTTTGGGGTGTCATCAACGGGCCATGTGCCCAAATAGATTAGTAGCCTAGTGACACACATGTTACATATGTGACTCTCACAGGGATTTTAGATGTAATCCAAGCTTCTACTATGGATTGCAAACCCCCTCATCAAGGGATTTGAAACCCCAGTTGCTTTATGTGCCAAATGCACTAGGGGATTGGAAACTCCCTCAAATCCTTTCAAATCCCCCCAAATCTATGGTGCCAAATAGACCCTAAGCATGATCTTGGAAAAGGAATGGACAGTGTAGATAAATAAATACATGACGATGGGCCCCCAAACAAGTCTGGGTCAGATCAAGGGTCGGACATAATCCGTGTCCTTAAAATCCATCATCCAACCCGTCTTGAAGGTTGGTTCCACCTTGAACGCACACTTGCTTGGAAAATCAGACTTATCTACTAATCATGTGGGCCATACCTTAAAAAACAATGGACAACTGCATTATGTAGCTAAAAGACGTGTGGCCCACCCGATCGACAATCGGATTGGACTGAATTTTCTGCTAGGCGGTCTTCATGGTTCAGATCAAATTGTTGCACTGGTTGAAGGTGATGCAAACATGGCTACCAGGCCATATTACATCCTGGTTGGACAATATTAGTATTGATCTCGACACACCCCCTTGCTTGTGAGACATGGGCTTGGGCATGACGGACATGAGGATCTTGGAACTTAATCTCGGCTTTCCTCCTCCTCGTTATGGGCCTTTGGACGAATTACCCATCAGGATCTGATTCATGTTGTGTAATACCTAAAAGGTTAACCACCGGTTAGGTTGAGAGACCCGGGATATATGAAGCTACTTTCATCATCCATCCGTGGGACAAACCCAACAGTACTATCGTACCAGCTAGCTGCATGTGAATGTAGGAGACCCCTCTGTTTGAATTTACTATATGTCCCACTAAGATGAGCACAAGTACTGTACATGCATACACGTATCTCCATCCAAAATGGTCGAAATTGTGGGGCCCACCTTTGATGTGTGATAATAAATTATTTGCATGATAACAGAAAATTTTTTAATGAGTGCCCACCTAACGGACAGTTAAAACAAAAGATATAAATAATGATAATGAATAAAATCTGGGCTCCACTTGATGAGAGGATTTGTCTGATTTCTTTTACATAAGATCATCCTGACGATGTGGCCAACCGATTTGACGGTTTGGATGACCCACTTATTGGTTGGGCTTGAGACCTTCTCAAAAATAAAAGTTAGCCAAATGGTCCAAATTCAACAAACAATGTCCATTAATCCACGGTCAGGATTTCCAATAAATTTAACTTTTAGAATCAGAGGTTAAGATTGATGAATAGATTTTTCTTTGGGGATAGTTTGCAACTAAAGTGGGCCCACATGGGTCGGACCTTCTGAATTTTGACACGTGTGATCTGATGGTGATGGGGGGCTGTGTGCACCCATATGAATGTTCACGCTCCATTACCTGATAACTCAAAAAGTAGATTAATCCGGAGCGGATTAGGTGCGGCCTTGATGGTGGGGCCTACCTTGATGTATGTATTATATATCCATGCCATCCATCCGTGTTTCCAGCTAATTTTAGGAAATGTGCTAAAAATTAAAGTAGATCCAAGTCTCAGGTGAACCACAGCACAGGAAAAGTGTTGATTAAATGCTCGCCATTAAAACTTTCGAAGGCCCTCTGTAATGTTTATTTTCCATCCAACCGGTTGATAAGGTCAAAAAGACCTGGATGAAGGAAAAATAAAAATATCAGCTTGATTCAAAACTTGTGAGGTCTACGAAAAGCATTTAATGGTCATTGACCACTGTTTACAGAGGTGTGGTACACCAGAGATTTGGATCTACTTAATTTTTGGAATTACTTCATAAAATGAGCTAAGAAAACGGATAGAAGGCGTGGATATACAATGAATTCATCAAGGTGGGCCCCACACGGTAAGGGTAAGACGCACCCGGGTAACAGCTAATCCACTCCCTGTATGTAAGATATCAAACTATTTTCTAAGATCAAAAGCAGTAGAAATCCTAGGGCAAAGGTGAATTTGAAGACCCAAAAGAAAGGATGCGATTCTAATCAAACCTAACAGCTCATGATGAAAGTACATTAACATGCAACGTAGGGCCGTCGAATAAAAAGAGAAAAGAAGTCTCCTTAAGTAGCTGTGAAGGAATTGATTCGATTCCACTCTCTTTCAACTATTTTCAAATGATCTGACTAATATTTTGATGGACGGATGCCAATTGCCCACGATGCCCTCTTTCATCCACGCCGTACATCAATTTCTACCATTAATGGGGCCCACCATGATGGTTATAAGCCATCCAACGCATGGATGAAGGAAAAACACACATATAATAATCGTAATCCAATATTTGTGGGACCCAAGTGTTCAACACCTCCTGTTTCTTGTGAAAGGGCTCACATGAGTTTTGGAGGTGCTGCCTCTTTATTTTCAGAATCACATACTAACGTCAGGTAGAGAAAACTGATATAAGGAGTGGATGTCAGACAGACATTTCGGTGGGCCCCACGGTTTTTATGATGGACGGACTCTGTCTAGCAGGTAGGGGGACACAATTTGCATCCTTCACGGATGGTGCTTCTAAAAGATTTGCTCACAGATTGTCAGTTGGCAGAAATATTCTCTTTCATAGAGCAGAAGTGGATTGCGTCCTGTGGGGCCCACTGTGATGCATGTGTTTTATCCACGCCGTCCATCCATATTTTTGGATCATTTTAGTTTATAGTAAAAAATTAGGCACCGCACCACAGGAAGCAGCGATGATAATGAAACTCACGGTTGAAACCTTCCTAAGGGCCACTCTGATGTTTATTCGCCACACAAGGTATTCATAAGGTTATATAGACATGGATGAAGGGAAAACACAAAAATCAGATTGATCCAAAACTTCTGACTCTTACAAGCAGTTTTTAATAGTGAGAGTTCAATCCCCACCGTGTGGTCTACTTGAGCATTGGAGCTGCCTCATTTTTGGGCTCATACACTAAAATGACATGTAAAAATGAATGGACGGTGTAGATAAAACCCATACATCATGATGGACCCCACAGAACCCTGCCTGGACGGATTATTGTCCAGGCAGGGCAGTACGCAATCGTGTGGGACCCTATAGAGCAAGGGCCCACAGTGAAGACAAACCTGACCGACATGAGTCCGGATGACTCAACCGAAATTCATTACAGCTCTCTCTCAACTTGATTGGATCAGAAATCAAGCTGAGTAACTGTGAAACTCATTGTGGAGTCTGACTTGGTTTGACTCATGGAGCTGGTTCACCTACTCAGTCAACTCGGCACAACTCGAACTGAGTCAAGAGACTTTTGTTTATTCATTACGTGATTCAAACTCCCAACTTCAACCAAGCCAACCAATGGCATTTACTAGATAGACGAACAGTGGTTTTGTGTTAAAATTTGCAAATTTGTATATCCATCCTATTATAAGTGTCTATTATTACTGTAATTATATTCCATAAATATCGAGTTGAGTTGACTCTTTGAGTCAACCAACCCAACCCAGCTGGATATCAAGTCCCGTCGGGTTTTCAGGTTATTATACTCTCTCTCTCTCTCTCTCTCTCTCTCTCTCTCTATATATATATATATATATATATATATATATATTAACCAAACACAATTTCTAAATTCCTTAAAACGGTTACACGTGGAGTGGATCAATTTCTAAATTCCTTAAATCGGTTACACGTGGAGTGGATCAATTTCTAAATTCCTTAAAATGGTTATACGTGGAGTGGATTAGGTGTTACCGTGTGGGGCACACCTTGATGAAATTTTTGTATATCCACGCCATCCATCTGTTTTCCCATATAATTTTAGGATGTGATCCCAAAACTTAAGTCGATCCAAGTCTCAGATGGAGCACACCACTGGAAACAGTGGTAAATGACAATTAAAAGCCTTTGTGGGCTACAAAATTTTTGAATCAAGCTGATATTTATATTTTCCCTTCATCCACGCCTGGTTGACCTTATCAACGAGTTGGATGGAAAAGAAACATTAAGATGGACATTAATGTGGGCCATAGAAAGTTTTAATGGCGGGCGTTCAGTCACCACTGTTTCCTTTGGTGCGGTCCACCTGAGATTCGGATCTGCTCAATTTTTTAGAGAACATCCTAAACTGGGCTGGAAGAATGGATGGACCGCGTGGATAAACAACACATCATTAAGGTGGGACCCATAGTAAGGGTAACACCCACTAGGGTGTTACTCGGGTAACACCTAATCTTCTCCCCTAAACATGATAAATGTAATCTCTTTCTCAGAAGTACTCTCTCCACTAGGGCTGTAAATGGGTCAGCGGACCCAGTGGGGTACAAAGACCCAACCCATTTAGACTCGATCGTGACTCGACCCATTTGTTAAATGTTATGGGTCTGGGTCAAGTATAGGCCCATTTGCTAAACAGGTCTGGGTCTGGTTTCCTTTATAATAGGTCCGACCCAAACTCATTTAGTAAATGGGCGGGTTTAGTCTATGTTTCAAGTGACCTATCTAGCCCAGACCTACACCCATTTAGTAAATGAGCCGGTCTGGTTTTGGCTAAACCCGCCCCGAACTCGACCATTTACAGCCCTACTCTCCACAGTTCAGGATTCGGGGGACTATGGTTATCCTACATTAAATAAGAAGATCTCTTTTAGACAACATTGGAATTATCATCCATCGCTAACCATGCCAGTGGCAATATGTCCTAGAGTTGGACACGAGCCAAGCTAGCTCGCTCGACTTAGCTTGAGCTAGCTTGATTTGGCTCTATTCGAAGGTTGAGTTTGAACCAAGCCGAGCCATTTTTCTAATCTCGAAAGAGGATTTTCAAGCCGAGCTTGAGGTAACCCAAGCTCAATTTGGCTTGGCTCGAAGTTCGGCTCAATTCAGCTCAACTTAGCTCAACTCAACTCGACTAGTTGAAAATGTATGTTGTTTAGTCCCACTTCGGAAGAAAGCAAAGAATGAGAGGTGAAGCTCTTTGTAAAAGCAAGTGGAGGTGTCAATGGGCTTTAGGCTGCTTGGATTTTAAATAGTTTAAGGCCAGACTTTTGGGCTGAGCCTTTTAAATTTTTTTTTCTAGGCTCGAACTCAGCTTGAAAAGAAGGCTGAGCCAAGCCGGACATGAGACAGGGTGGTCATTGAACGAGCCTAGTTTGAATAAGGCAAAGCTTGGTTGACTCGACCTAGCTTGAACAAGGCAAAGCTCGGCTCGACTCGGCTCATGTACAACTCTAATATGTCTTGAGCTTGACTTAAGAAAGGTTGATGTCACATAGGTAGCCAATGGTCGAACCTTTGCCAAACAAATCAAAGTAAGATGGCTAGAAGAGTTGGGACCAAGTTGGGCAATTTGGCAATAGATTCAAGTCCAATCTATAAAGAAAAGTTATTCTGGTACATTTTTTTATGGATGTAGTTTGCTATTACCAAGATGATTTCGACATATCCACTTTATTATTTCATGAACTGAGTTGTATTATGTTTGGCAAATGTCATGGAACTCATTTGAATTGAAATTTCAGATTTACCACATTATTTGGTCTAGATTCATCATATGATCCAACCTTTGTTGCCTGTCCCATTGAAATAATAACTTTTGAGTAGATGGTCCTAAAAGTCCCATCCTTGGCTAAAAGGACAGTCCATCTTCATTATACTAGCAAAAAGGTGTGATCATTAATCTTTAGGCCATCCATAATATAGAGTTCACCTTTAATTGCATGTGCCTCCTAAGAATCACTTCAATTGAGGGACGATGACCATCTAACCATCTAATTAATAACTAGGAAAATGGATGGTCCACATTGGTCATATGATGAAAGTCCTATTCTTCAATTTGGACTTTCAATCATGTGGGCCCATCTTGATTTTCCTTGAGTATCAATCTTCACTTTGATTGGATGTTTCCATCCATTCAATCAATAGCTAACAAATGGGTGGTCTTGATTTACTAGAAAAGTACAACATTTGATATGGACCGTCCATCTTGCAGGAGGTGTTATGTACCTAGGAAAGTCAATGTGACCTCAGTTATTTTGTTAGTGGATGCTTATGTTGGATTTTTAATGAAATGCAGGGGAATAAAACTTTCAAAAACACATTTTAATTATTAATTGTATGGACCAACCATGCGGTTATACCATATTCCATAATTAAGTATAAATCATTCATCACAAGCAATACTTGTGCATGATGAATTCATCATTGTGTCACTGTCGATCTCCCATTTGAGGGAGTCTCTTTCATATCTAGTCAAGGTATAAAAGAAAGAGAAACCTCATCAAAATCTCTAGTAAAGGCCAAGATATGATTAAGCCGTCTGATGAATGGACCATATGCATGATGAATTGTGTGCATATAAGCAAATGGGAAATGTCACGTCCCTAAATTCAGTTCTCGACGTCCATTCACTGTAAACCTGAATTCAGAGGTGGCAGCCTCCGTAGTACCCCGATCTCGGATCCTAACCCTACACGTTAGGTTCCGATCCTGGGATACCACAAGGAGGATTTTAGGGTCTGAATTTTTTTTTGTAAACATGAGCATCACAATATGAGTACCATCAAAGACAAACACAATATTTCTACTAAATCATTTCGTTTATATACAGTACTAGGAAAGTAAATACACAATGCGTAAATATAAAAACTGTGCACAATCCGGCACCTCCTGCTACTGCACTCCCAACTCCAACTCAACGTTGCTGATACACTCTGGTATAACCTGCAGCGTAACAAACGCGCATAAGCTTCGAATGAAGCTTTGTGAGTGCGTGTGTGCGTGCACAATGCATATGACAAGCATGATAAATATCAGAGTAAGCAGTAAAGCATGATGAGAACTTTAAACCAAGACTTAGCCAAATTAGGCTACACGATCATATGATATGAATAACCATCCTACAACGGCTATGCAAGCATGTAATACAGATAACTAGCCTGCCATGGCTATGCAAGCATGCAATACAGGTAACCAGCCTACCAAGGCTATATACTCAAACTATGCAATGGCCTATAAGGCCTAATGTCGCATACAATGATCCAATGCATGTATGCAAATCACCACCTCTCAGTACAGTGGTCCAGATATGAACAGTCATAACGCAATCACGTAAGCAATGCAGGACTCAGAACTGGTAGCTCGCCCAGTGTGGTAGCTCGCCCAGGCTTACAGCCCCGCCCACATCACACCCGCCCACGTCAGGACCGTCCAACACCATACAGTGATACCAATACCATCTCTGAAACAGAACATCACCGGGGTCTCACAGACCTCACTACTCACCAGTAGAATGCCAAAGCCTATCTGGTGCAATAGCGGACCTACTCATAGCTGGTCAAACTCAACCCACTTTGCCAACACTCTTCCGACAGGTTAGGTCAGACCTCCTTCCAAACTGACCACGTGCAGTGGAAAACACCGCCGTTTGGTATTCGGCATACTGGTGTATGATTCAACCACCCAGTCCTTGAATGGAGCACCCACCTTGGTACCAACTGGTTCAGGGACTTTCACCCAGGGACATCTATGGCATCCTGTTTAAAGATCACATATTTTCGGTGTTCCTGCAAACCATGATGGAGCTGTGATTGCAACGTAATAACCATGCTATATGCGGCACAAGCAGATGGTGCGAAATGCAACCATGCATACAAACGTGGGACGACATGCCCGTGCAAGTCTCTAAAGAGCACCATAAAACTATAAGGTCTCAAATACAATGTCACCGTTAACTGGTAATGAACTGCATGACAATCACGACCGATATGGCCGGTTGATACAAGACAATCAGATGAGCCAAGCATTCATGATGCATGAGTCAAGTATACAGTATGAGTGCCAACAAGTAGTCCATCTACCACGATGGCAATAAATCAATCAAGTCCAACCTATTTGAGATATGATTAAGATGAGGGGACACATGAATGATCGAGTCATAGTGCGGGATGTCGCTAGCTAGGGAATCTCGCACCAATGGCTACAAGGTATGCTAAGCTATTCCTACCATACAGTGTAGATCAGGATGATAAATTCCTGTCCTCGAATAGTCCCATACCTATTGGAGAGGTTTGCGATAGAGAGCACATGAATTACATTTGCGCGACTACATCTCGAATGCTTTATGAATGCGTTTATGCCCTAGTGGTCCCCAACTAACAATGGTGATTCGGGATGCATACTCATTACACATGCATGGTGGTCGTCAAAGCATAATATACTATATAGATCGCATAAGAGTATTCCAAATAACACTACGTGTGGCAACAGACATACTAAAAATAGCATAAAAAGATAATTCATTTATAATACAAGCAAACATAAAGAAATAAGACTCTAAATGGATGGTATACAACAACACAGATGGTCCAACAACCGAACGGTGTGGATTAACCTTCAATATTCAGATAACCCAAATGGAAAGGAAATTATTGAAAACACTATCGACACATCAAAGGTAGAACCTACTTGAGTGGCAAGAGTGGAATACCCAAAATTCTTTAGTATAGTGGAGATAAACACAATAATGGTCCGTAAAAGGAATGTCATAGAATGGGTTGCAAGATAGACAGGTTATGACAGAGAATCATAAATGGTAGGAAAATCTGAGATAGATGATTAATATGATGAGGTCCAAAAAGAGACGACAGGTCTAACCTCATACTGCAAGATAGGCTCCATATAATGGATGGCCTAGATGACATACTAACGTCGAGGATTAGCCCCACACTCGTCCTAAAGGTAAACGGACGGTTTGGATGGGATATACATGATATGGTAGTCTTTAATAGTTGGGTATAAGGGTAGAAGGGGTGAGTCATATGAGTATACAAGCTGAGTTACCAAGATCAATCAACATGCTGAGTCAACAAGGTGAGTCAATAAGGCAGGTTAACAAGGCGGGTCAACATGGTGAGTTAACAAGGTGAATTGACAAGACGATTCAACAGGGTGAGTTTAAGAAAATAGCCCTGTGACTTGGATCGAGCGAACTTTAGGGATGACCTTTCAATAAGGGTTTACACAACTAATCATCAAGGTGGATCCACGGGATGGACAACGCGGTCATTCGAACACGTACACTGAGGTGATCCTAAGGCCATCCTGTACATAACATGCTAGGGTCCATTCATTTGGATGGTTTGGATCAAGCACAAAATTAAGGCGGTCCTTATGAATGGCCGACATACATATCGTACCATGGAGGCCAATGGCTGACGTGGATAGAACACATGCATAACAAGGTGGACCCGTAGTTGGGTATAACCGCACAAAGGAGTGGGGAAGCCACATACATCAATGGGCCCCAACAGTTTGGGATCAACCCGATATTTGTGCTTTACCACTAATCAAGTGAGATGGCAACCAAACACCATGGTGGGGCCCGCACACCACATGTGTGGAACCCTACCCATGGTTGAGTGACTTAAGAATAAGGAGAATGTCAAATAAACATAACAAATGGGTCTTGTAAAGTTTCCAAGGGTAGGCATTCAATCACCCTTATTTTCTACATGTGGCCCACCCAAAATTGGGCCCACACCCCTGCCAAGAAGAACGACAAGGTATACCCAACATTCATCAAGGTGGGACCCAAAGTTGGGCCCCATCAACTTTGGTCAGATGGATAAATAAACATTACAATGGCCCCAAGGAAGGTTTCAAAGGTGGGCATTAATGAACACTGTTTCCTACAATGTGGTCCACTTGAGGTTTATATTTACCTCATTATGAGGGCCCACGGCCCTAAAATAATATGGAAAAACAGATGGGTGGCATACATAAAACAGATACATCGTGGTGGGACCCACAGAGCGTAGCACCCAAATGGGCCCCAAGAGTTTTGAATCAAACTAATATTTTTATTTTCTCCTTCATGCATATCCATGTGATCTTATGAACAGGTTGGATGACAAATAAACATCACTGTAGGGTTTCAACGGTAGAGATCATTATTCCCACTGTTTCCCGTGACATGGCCCATTTGAGGTTTGGATATGCTTAAATTTTGGCTCAGCCACTAAAATGAGCTGGAAAAACATATGGACGGAATAGATAAAGCGCATACATTCTAGGTGGGTCCCACGAGTGGGCCAGCCGCTGGACAGCCCAACCAGCCCACGGCCAGCGCCCTTTTTTTCTTTTTTCTTTTTTGTTTTATTTGTTTTATTTTTTATTTTTATCAAGTGGGGCCCACAGAAGTTTTCGATCAAGCTGATATTTTTGTTTTCCCTTCTCCCATGCATGTATGAACTTATGAACAGGTTCGATCTCAAATAAACATCATGGTGAGCCATAAGAAGTTTTCAACGGTAGGGCCACTGACCCTACTATTTTCTTCCAAGTGGGGTCCACTGGAGATTTGGATCTGTCTCATTCTTGAGGCCATGCCCTAAAACGATCTCCCCAAATGGATGGACGGTATGGACATAGCACACACATCATGGTGGGACCCACAGGGTGGCCTCCAGCTGGGCAGCGATCCCAGCGTCCGTGGACGCTGGTACGCCCAGCGCCCGGACGCCTCTCCTTTGCTTTCTCTCTTTCTTTCTTTCTTTCTTTCTTTTTTTCTATGGTTTTCGCCCAGTGGGGCCCACAAGAGAATGATCCACTCCGTCTATCAGGTTCCCCAGCTCGTGGGGGACTCAATGAGCCTTATATTGGACAGCTTATAAGATCTACAAAATGAAAGATGGGCCAGAGAAATTCCAACAGTAGAAGTCATGATCTCCACTGTTTCAGGTGGTGCGGTCCGCTTAAGATTTGGATCTGGTTTGTACTTGGGCCCTGGCCCTAAACTGGACTGGAGAAACAAATGGACGGTGTGGATGGAACACAAACATCAAGGTGGGTCCCACGAGTGGGGACCCATTCAACCATCCAGGTGACGCTGGAGTGTTCCAGCGTTCTGACGCTGTGAATGTCCAGCGTCTGGACGACGTATATTTTTGTTTTGTTTTGTTTTTTTTTTCTCTTGATTAGTACAAGTGGGGCCCACATGGGTATGATCCACACCCTTCATCAGGTTCCTTAGCTCATGAAGAGCCAGTAGAGTCCAATATTGGACAGGTAAAAACATTCACAAACATCACGGTGGGCCCAAGAAGTTTCGACAGTGGACATCCTTATCTCCACTGTTTTCCTATGGTGTGGTCCACCTGCGATCTGGATCTGCTTCATTTTTGGTACCCAGCCTTAAAATGGGCTGGAGAAACAGACGAACGGCGTGGATCAAATACATGCATTAAGGTGGGTCCCACGAGTGGGCCCTATGGATTTCGCCCAAACTGGGCTACGCCTATGTGCTGCTGGGCAGCAGCGTCCTCTGGACGCTGGCTGTCCAGCAGCGTCCTCTGGACACTGGCTATCCAGCAGCCCCCTCTTTTTTTTTTTTTGGTTGAGCCTTGACCAGTGGGGTCCACACGTGCAAGATCCACTCCCTCCATCAGCTGGGCCATCGCATAGTGGGCCCACATGGTGGACAGCGTGGATGAACTACATACGTCATGGTGGGCTGTTGGCCACACTAAATATGCCACAAAATGGGTCCCAAAGTGGGATCCACACCATCAAAAGGTGGGACCCATTCATGGACGATCCAGCCCATCCATCACATTGCCCATCACAAGGTGGGCCCAAGGAAAGAAAATGAAAAGTAAACGAGAAAAAGGGGAAACGGTTTGCACTCACTATGATGGTTGGACGGTTGGATTGCCGATTGGACGGTCCGGATGATGATCGGGGTCCTCCAAGCTTGATCTCCTCCTTCAATCTCTCTAACTCTCTCTTTCTCTCTCTTGATCTCCCTCTAAATCTCTCTACTTCTCTCTTCTTTCTCTTCTCTCTCTCTCTCAAATCTCTTTCTCTCTCCTTGCAAATAGGGAAAAAATGAGAAGGCCACCCCCCTTACGTATGGCTCTTGTATGGGAAGAGGGGGGTGCATGATGTAATGATGATGATGATGGGAGATGACATGGGAGGAATGGGTTGGAGTTGACTTTGGTGAGAGAGGAATGGGATAGGTATGGTGTGTGTAGGTTAGGGTAATGATAGGAGTATGGGTGAGGGTGATGGTGATTGATTTGACATGTTGTTGGAATTTGTGCAAGTGGGGCACACGCCACACGAGCGTTGCACGGCCCACCTCGGATTGCACAAAAGTACGCATCTTTCACACCGGGTATCGCAATGAGGCGTGCCGCACTGCGCTGGAATCGTGGCGCCTACGCGATCGCAAGGGTACAAGTCTTAGGTCGTTGCGGTACTAATTCAGGGTCGCGATCAAGGCTCGCTAATCTGGTCCATCCAGGACGTACCGGTACCGGAAACTAAACGTACAGAGGGCACTTCAGGGTACGGGTCTTACAGGAAATGGGGGGATGGAATTGCAAGGCTTCTCTCTTTTTCCTTTTGGATATGATCTTAAATAGGAGGGGCTCAAGTCTGGTGCTCTAACACCCTGCAAATTCCTTTGTACCCTACTGTGAAAGGAACCTACTTTCTTAATTCATGCACCCTAATCATCTATATCCTTCCACTAACTGTGGTCAGCAAGCCCAGGACCAGCCCATGCCTCTCCAAGGTCTGGTTCAATCGATCTTAACCATTGAATGTCCATCAATCATAGTTTATAACAAAGCCATGCTCACTCAAACTTAATAGTTAAAAATCTATGATTAACTAAAGGAAAACCATAGAAGTGTTGATCGGCCTTTAAAACACTTGATGGACATACATATCCTAAGTAGGGCTGTCAACGGCACGGATCATGATCCGTATCCGATCCAGATCCACTCCGATTTAATCGGATTCAAATCAATAATCGGATCATCGGGTCGGATTCGGATACCTAAAGACGATTCGTTTAATATTCAGGTCGGATTCGGATTGACCTTGATCCGGCCCATTAACGACCCGATTAAAAATGTATAAAAGAAAAAAAAAAAACCTAATATTAAGAAGAAAAAAAACCCAGCCGTCTCTGTCTGTTCTTTGCTCTCCACGCACCACCATGCCTCTCCACTCTCATCGCCTCTCTGCTCCCGTCCCCCTGTCTCACCGTCTCGCACCACGTTGCTGCCAAGAGACCAGCCAGTCTAGCTCGACCCCCGACGCCTGTCGGTCCTCTCATAGGTGAACAGAGCATCTCTCTCTCTCTCTCTCTCTCTCTCTCTCTCTCTCCCCCCTTCTCTGGAATATGCATGGCCGGTCGCTAGTCGGTGCCCTCTCTCCTGTTCTCTCCCGTTTTCCATTGCCATTTTCCAAAACCCCATCGGATGTATCATATTCGGATATCGAGTCGGATCATATTCGGATCGGAAACGGGTTTCAAAATATTTAAACGGGTCGAGTTCGGATCATATACTTGTGATTCGAATCGGATTCGGGTTGGATATATCCTTAATCAGATCGGATACGGATCATCACTGATCAAGCCCGTATCCGATCCGTTGACAGCCCTGATCCTAAGATCAACCCATACACTAATGCCCCGGGCGAACCAAGTGGATCCTATGTTGGATCGTGTGAACTTTGACGGCATTGATAGGACCTCCAAGCCACACGCACTTCTTGTGGCTTTTAGTTAACCTCTTAAAGTGAACGAAAAAATTATCAACTAGTATCTTTCCATCCACACATCCTCCGGTCAAAGGATTAACAACGCTAGTGCAATCTTAAGTGTCTCCTAGTCTTGACATAATGGGTCTCCTGGACTAGTTCTTGCAAGCAATCTTTTCAATGTAAATGATCAAAGACCCCAAGCCAAGGTACTATCCATGACACATTCACACACTCACGTGAGGTAGGGCGAAAGTACGTTGACACCAAATCAAGCCCAATAGAAGAGATGTCCATCCTAACACCAAGACAATCCCCTCAAATAAGATGACCAATCATAATATATAGTATAGGTCTATCCAAGAACCTATATAGTCGTGCCCAAAGTATTGAGATCCATGAATCACAACTCTCCTTGACTTTAGGCTAATGTGTCTAATCTCATAATACCTAAAGACAAGAAACCCATAATGATAAATTATGTTCCACACACAAAACTAGGCGATTGAAAAATGATCATTTAAAGTAGGTCAATGGATAACCTCTATGTGCTTTACCCGATGAACGTTGTCTGCAAGTGATTTCATGCATTTACAAGGATTAGTCTCACCTTAATAAGGGGCATGGACACCCTATCATTATAAATAAATGTAGGTCAATGGATAATATGACATTGTTTTTCAAAGGCATTATCCCAACAATTTAATTCTTTTGCCTCAATTAATTATATGTGAAAGTATAAAAAAAAAACATGTGTATATTTACAGGCTAAATGAGAGGTTTCCTCTGTTGTCCATGGTGAATGTGAGTTTGGACACAACCACTAGCTAAGGGAGAGTTATTTTTCATGGATCCTAATACTGTAAATTTCATGACCAATGTAATAGAGTGGGCTACTCATTAAAAGTTTAAGTGATCATCCTCTCTCATGAGACTAATGATGAGTTGATATGGAATGCCTCCACCATGGGCTCAACGAGATGTTGGTGCCTATGCCCTACCCCATATAGTGTGAGTGTTTATAGTATGCATGTCCTTGTGATTGAACTTGGGTGAACACTTACATTGGAAGACCACATCGAGTCTTTGATATGGGAGCTTGCTATGCTTGGACTGCACTGATTTGATCATATACCAGCTTTAGACAATCCTAGACCTAAGGTTGTGATGGAATTTCTTGGTCCTTGTGTTTTAGGCTTTTACTCACTCTACGTGGCTACATTATTGGTTAACATATATATGGCTAGGCACAAGTATTAGGATGCAATATAAGTAGCCCACACGTTTTAACATAGGATCTATTTGTTACTTGGGATACATATAGTGGACAAATTTGGATGTTTCGACCACTCATCAAGTTGTTTTTTAGCTAGTCAACATGTTTTGAACTCTTATTACATTTAATTAATTGATCGTTGTTGTTGATCTTTTAGTTTTAATCATTAAATTGTTTTAATCATGCCTAATGAAAAATTCATTGGTTAAGATCTTGTAATCCATATCTTAGACTGGCATTAGATATGGTTTTGGAACTCATTAGCATGGATTATGATGAATTGGTGATTAGGACGATGATGCATGAAAAATGATCAGTCCTTAAGCTTGAAGACATGTAAAGGTTATCTAATTGGTCAACTTTAACCCTTCTTACAAGGTCAATGCATAAACCATTATAAGTACATACAGTTGAGCACTTCCATTAAGAGTAGTTGACTCTTGTATGAGCCAATAAAGGATCCACTACGTTTACCTAGGGACACATCTTTATGTCTTCGATCGAGACTCATTAAGTTATTTTATTCCTAAGCCCAACACCTGAAAGGTTTTAATGGCTTTTCAAAGGTTTAAACTGTTGGTTTTTTTAACCATTAAAATATTATCAATTGCACTTTATTATAATCTGATTGCCTAAATATGATTATCCACTATTTGATCAGCATATAATATATATTTATAACGGATGGCTATAACAGTGGAAAGATTAAATCATGAGTAGATGCATGGATAAAGAATTTAACTGTCTTCTTTCACAGTAAAATCACTGAAGTCCATAGGTGGCTAAACACCATACTTTGATGCACCTTAAAACCCCAACACCTCCTTATATTTATAATCTTATCCAAGAGAAAAGGGTTGAGAGAGAGAGAGAGAGAGAGAGAGAGAGAGAGAGAGAGAATGACTTAAGGGAGTCTTTTCCCATCTCTTTCTCCTCCATCATGAATGTGTAATTGTGTGGAGTTCATTTGTGTGGATGGTCAGAGTCTTCCTCAACCTCTACGAGAGGTGTAAATGGTGACTCTCCGATCTCTTACATTTGTAATAGATTAGAGAGAGACCTCTTCCGTTAGAGGATCGACATTGACAATCATGAAAAATCATCTTCATGATTCAATCATGCTAAGGTAAGATTTAAACTATTTATTTTGATTTTTATTGTGAAAAATCAAATGTTATCGCAAACGGGGTTCCTAGGTGGATTGGATTGATTGAATTTTAAATTATACTGAGTTTCCACTACATTTGAAACAAAAAATCCAACACCCACCCCGTAAGAATGCCCAAGAGATAGAGGGAGAGAGGAAGAGAAGAAGAGTAAGAAGGGGCAATGCCCCTCTTCTCCCTTCCTTCCACATATACAAAGCTCATCATTTCCTTTAGTGTGCCATTTAGGCCACCTTTACCTTATCCCCATGTGTGGGTGTTTCTATTCTCTGTTTTATTAAGAAAGATCAATGAGAGACCTCCCACGTTAGATGAACTACATCAACTTTCTATATTAATTGCACGACAAAAATCAGAAGTAAAAGTTAATTTTTTTAGATTTGATAATATCTAGATGAGGATCCTTCATATAATTAAAAACTATTTTTTTTCTAAAATTATGCTTTTGTTGTCTTTCAAAAATTCACCAACAAGAGGTTAGTAAAGCTTCTTAAAATCTATCTTCAATTTCTCAACCCTTATTACTAAAATAAAATTATCACAATTGTTATTGTCAATCACCAACTTGCACACTTTTCCTCGCATTGTGTCAATTGTCAAGAAAGCATTAGCACTTATCTAATCTTATTCGTCTAACGATTTTGAAGACAACAGAATGCATCTCATAAAGAGATCTGACATTCCATCTCTGTATACAAATTCCTCCACAATTGTCTCGCCATCGCCATTTCCATTTAGCTTCCCTTAATGACATTCATCATCTTTGTTATTTTTTATTAACTGAACTTTGTCTTTGAGTTCTCATTTCGAGCACTCAAAGGAAAGTTGTCCAGTTTTTAAACACTTGTAACACCTTACTTAATCTTTATTACACCTAAGAGGTCTTTTTCTATCCACTTCATTTTCCTTTCATCTAGGGCCTTGTTTAGCAACTTATCTTGATTTTCTTTTAAAAAATTGTGATAGGATTTCGAGTTACTTATATCATTTTCTCTCATGTATTCTTTGACCTTTTGAATGCAAACTGGTAAGTGTGATCCATGAATAAGCTGTTGTAATCAACATCTTCTATTGGATCTTGCACTCCAACTATCTAATGTACCTTTCTACCTATCATAATACTTCATAGAGGTCATTTTGGAACATTAAATAGTAGATTTTCTCAATTTAACCTTTAATGGTCACATCTTTTTACGGGAAATGATGAAACTTCTAATAGAAATATTGTTCATAATTCGAGGAAAATTCGTTTCCATCATTGTATCCTTCATCTACTTTGAACACTCCAGCTTTTTCTTCCCAATGTGCTTAAAGGGTTTTTTAAAGTTGGGTCCACAAAAGTGCATGACCTCATAATTGGGTTACAATGAGTTTAAAAATTTAGTTGTTTGGCATCTTCCATTAAAAAAATGCTCTACATGAGCCAACTAACCGAGGAAGTTCTTTTATTACAGATCTTCATAGAATTTCAGCATCTAAACTTTTACACCATAGTTGCAATCATGATCTTCTAATTGGTTGTCTCTCGTACCATGGGGATGATCGAATAGTGAAGCGGCTAAAACCACTGCCAACTACTTGATGCGACTAAAACCATCACCTAAACAACATGCCACAAAATTCAACACCTCTTTGATTCTAATGGCGTGGGGAATATGCAAGGATTGTGTGTAATAAATGGAAAGAAAACGATGTTAGTGCACTTTTCTATGATATACTAGTGCACCTTATTTGTCAATTACTTAGGTCAGTGAGTCTAGTGTCGGTTGAGCTTAATAAAGACAAAGACCGAAGACTCAAGACGGACCTATTGCATCAAAAAAGAAAAATAGGTAAAAAAGATGCCTTGGTGAAGCCTTAACCTTGAACCAAACCAAAACTCCATACCTCTAGATGACCTTGACCCATTTAGGCATACTTGTAGTCATCTTAGAATGGCCTTAGGTGTCCCTAAAAATCCACATAAACCTTGGCCAAAGAGGTCAGGTAGTGATGAGAATGGGACAGCAACAAAATTGTTGTACCCAGGCCTATTCGACCGATCATGACTAGTCCCGACTGGTCAGACCGACCCTAGTAAAGACAGTAACCATTTGACCTGTCCAGGCCATATCCAACCAGTCATGACCGGTCGACGACTAGCTGTTTTAGATCCTTTTAGATTTTTCCTATATAATGACTAGGCTCAATTCTTGGGGTTCTGAGAGAGATACTAATGCATTCGAACCCACCTTGATTGCATAAACCATTAGGCTCTAATCCTAAGCATTCCAAGCCATCTTCCTTATGTTGAATCATAAGATGTAGCATTCAAAGCTCATTAAAGATGTTCTTGCTCTCTCTTGATCTTTAGATGTTTTAGGCACCTCAACCATAAGTAGATCCTTTGTCTAAACTTTCCTAAAGATCCTATTAGGTGGAATCCATCTAGGCAACCAAATCACATTAGGTGTAGAGCATTCACACCATCTCCTATCACCTTGGGCATCTCAAAAGCATCCATGCAAGGTGATTGATTAAGTGGAGCTAAAGCATTGGCAACGTAGCGACAACATGATTAAGGGAGCAAAAGGGAGCTGATTGAAGCACGGGATAGTGGATATCAAGTAACCCAAAGCGGCGCTGAACAAAGGGCTCATCCGAAAAATAAGATTGTCATTTGTTAAGAGTTCATCCACTCTTTTCCCTATGAAATTGAGTGTGGAGTTTGTTTGTCAAACTCGATCTAAGGGTTGTTTGTCGATCCTTGACTTGTTAGTTGAGCCTAAAAGTCTAGAAACATTTGTCATTCCTTATCATATTTGTCAGGCCTAAAAAAGTCTCCAAGGATGAGCCTCTGACATGTGAGTGAACATGCGTCAGGTTGAGAGTTAGCCTATGTCCAAAACTTCGTTAAAGTTGAGAGATGAACCAGGTAAAACCTTCGTGTAAAGGTTGAGAGGTGAACCTAATTTAAAACCTCCGTATAATGAATGCCGGTGTGCTCAATGGGGTTGAGTACTTGAATCGGGAGTGAAGTAGACCCAAAGTCGAACCACTATACATGCTTGTGTTTGTGATTGAATTGAGCACATTGTTATCTTAACATTGTATGTTTAATTGTTTAATTATGAGTACTTGATAGGAATGCATGCTGGGCACTAGATAGGCACATCCACACATAAGATTTACTTTCACTAAGTAGAGTAGACTTAAGCTTATATGATTCACTCTCATATAGTCTACGTAGGTTGTATAGATTAGGAGCTTGATTAGTAGAATCATTTGATAATCTATGCTTGCTAAGACTAGGTAGCTTATTGCTTAAATCATATGCTAGGCTTGTGATTGGACCCACTTAAGCTTGGAAGCCGAAGTGTTCTTACTTAGTTTAATTTGATAAAATTGTTAAGTAGGTAAAAAGAATTTTAAAATGTCCTAATCACCCCCCTTAAGACTTAGCCATACTTCTAGTTGCTCCTTCAAGCTTCCGCACACATACGCCTTTACAAGTGTGTTTATCAAAATGGCGTAATTTCAAATAATGGAAAAAAAATTCAAAACCATAACTACACAAGAATACAAGACATACACGATTCACCACTCGAGCTACATCTATAGACAATCCAACAAAGAAAAATACACTATATGAAGGAGAGATTAGAATGAAAAAAATGGAAAACCGTCTTCAAGAATACAAAAAAAAAAAAACTCATTGAATCCAAATTTAAAAGAAAAATCCTCATCCATTACAATGCAACAATAGATCTTCTCATACTTTGAGAAGAAGACTTTGGAGCACCTTTCGAAAAACCTCAAAATTTTAAATTTATCTCATTCTTGAAACCCTCTTATGCAAGAAGAAACCCCTCTCTCTCCAACATTCATAAGTCTAATTTTTTTCCTCAATACAACTTACCCTAAAAGCCACCATTTCATGAGTGAAATATAAAAAATGCTCTTACAAGGGTCCATAAATACTTATGCCTTACTTGCTTATGTGGAATATGACATTATAAACACTCCACCCAGGGTTGACAAGTTTATCAAAGTATAATAAGAACCCTTTTAGAAGCCCAAGTCCAAGCCCAAGCCCATGCTCATTAGCATTTAAGACCACAAATAAAGAAAATCCAAGTGAACCAAGGGAAAAATGCCACCCTAGGAGGCCCCCTGCAAAATATGGGGCCCATCCACATCAGGGGTAGAGCATGATGCATCACCCGCCACGTGGACAATTGTCATCTTTCACAAAGGAGTTAGGCGAAATAATGACATTAGAATGCACTGCCTTAGCAAATGCGTTAGAGTAGAAATGACCCTTATGCCCTCACCTTTGCTCAAAATTATGTCATTTGCCCTTTGATCTAAAAGGTCATTTATCCCTTGATCTAACTACCCATATTACACCATCTAGCAATCCATTCCAGCAATCAATCCGAGACCTTAGAGTCTTCTTTACCTCTAAAGTTCTCAGTACATAATAACCAAAATGCCGCCCCAAAAATTTATAAATACTCCATTCCCTTTCATTTCTAACCATCTCTTAATCTTCTTGTTAGTGCATTTTTCTATGGCATCCTAGTGTACCTTATTTATCAATTACATAGGTCAGTGAGTCTAGGTGTTGGTTGAGCCTAAAGAAGATGAAGACCGAAGACTCAAAAGGACAGTTGCATTAAGGAAGAAGATACTGTTAAATTAAAGATGTCTTAGTGAGCCAAAACCCTTGAACCTAAACTAGAACCAAACCTCTAGATGGCATGACCTAATAGATATACTTTTAGTCATCTTAAAATGGTCGTAGGTGTCCCAAAAGCCACCCAAGAGAAAGCCTTAGAGGTTGCATGAGCTGCTGTAAATAAACCAAACAAACAGCAGAATTCATGGATCTGGAGACCGGTCGCAGGTATCGGGCAACTAGTTCCTAGAGGTCAAGAATGGGTCAACGAGATTGTTAAAACCCTGGCCAAAATTAGACCGATTGACAACCTATCAACTGGTACTTGCAGGAGACCGGTCGCAAGGGCATATGTTAGGACAACAACTAACACCAAGTCCCAGGCCTTATTAGACCTGTCGCAACTCAACGTGCGGCCAGTCGATGACCCCATACGATCGGTTACAGTTGAGGTGCAACCAGTCGTCAGCTAGCCGTTTGTTGTTATTTTTCATCTGTTAGAGATTTATTTATATAAAGACGGAGCACGGTTTTAGGATTTATAAGAGAGATTTAATCGTATTAGAAGCTAACCTCATTGCCCACATCATTAGGCTCTAATCCTACCATACCCAAGTCATCCTCCTTATGATTCATCTCAAGATGGAGCATTCAAAGCTCATATGAATATGGACTTGCTCTCTCTTGATTTCTAGATATTTAGGCACTTAAAACCATAGATAAATCTTTTGTCTGAACCTCTCTAGATATCCTATTAGGTGAATTCATCTAGGCTACCAAATCCTATCGGTTGTAGAGAATTCAACATATCTCTTAGCATCTTGGGCATCTCTCTAGAGCATCACGTGCAAGGTATCTGATCATTGGAGCTGAGGCATTGACGACGCATCGACAAAAAGATCGGGGGAGCAACGGAGAGTTGATTAAAGTATGGGAGAGTGGAGATCAAGCAACCTAAGCGGTACTGACCAAGGGGCTTCATTC
Source organism: Liriodendron chinense (assembly GCA_003013855.2). Lineage (NCBI taxonomy): Eukaryota > Viridiplantae > Streptophyta > Magnoliopsida > Magnoliales > Magnoliaceae > Liriodendron > Liriodendron chinense. The sequence goes on along the minus strand of ML058489.1, from coordinate 3,952,546 downwards.
GACAAGTAAGTTTTCATTATAAGAGTCCAGTTACACTCTTTTCTTGCGGAGGATTGAGTGTGAGAGTTTGGAATCAAACTTGACCAAGTTTCCAAGGGGAGCCTCCGTCGGGAGTGTACGCTAGGTTTTATAATTGGAACCAAAAGGTTAAGAGGAACCTTGTCAAACTTCTGTGTTGGACGGAACCGTAAACATCTTAGTTGAGAGATTAACCAGTAAAATCTCCCAACCTAATAGGGTGGAACTGATTTAAAATACCTAAGGTTGAGGGGAACCTAATTTAAACTCCCTAGTAAAATTTGGTGTGCTCAAGGGGTGAGTACAATTATCGAGAGTGGAGTAGAAAAACCGAACCACTATACATACTTGTGTTTGAGATTGTTATTTGAGCACATTATTTTTCTTGTATTTTCTTTAATTGTTAATTATATGAATGTTTGATTGGATGTATGTTATGCATGATATGTAGGTTCTCATACACTTGATGTAATTTCAATTCTAGATTAGTTGCTTAAGTAGTTATATCCTTTGTAGCCTAGATAATTACACATTGGTTAGAAGCTCAATATGTTGCATCATTATAATCTATTTGCTTAGACTAGTTTACTTAATTGCATTATCTTTTATAACATTTGTGATTGGACTCACTTATACTTAGAAGCTAAGTATTCTTGCTTAACTAGTTTGATTGTTAATTATTTTAATTAGGAAAGATGTTTTTAATAGATTTTAAAATGGTCTTAATCACCTGTCATAACCCAGCTCATTTAGCTTATTAGATGCATTTGGACTCACTTGTACACACATAAATTTAAATACGCTTACACACAAATAGATTGCCTTGCTCAGGTAACAGTAGAAATTTAGTCATCGTAGAATGAATCATGTTCATATAATCTTTTATATACATTTAGACATACTTGTATACAAACTTACCTCACATTGATAACAGTGGAAATCTAGACATTGAAAAATGGACCATCTAATTTGTATTTAGGTAGAAATACTAAATTTCGAGGACGAAATTCGTTTTAAGGGGGGTAGATTGTAACACCCCGTACTTTTCATACTTGGGTGTTATTATGAAATCTAGTTAGTGCATATGTGTGCATGATCATTCATGAAATATTATTTTTAAAAAATCTGAATTTATTAGAACTACATTCACCTTCTCTATTAAAGAATTGAACCGTTAAAAATGAATGACATGGCCTAAACATCATATTTACTCATTAAATCGTTAAAAACATCTCTTAAGTTCATAATATCATGAATTATGGATCACTTAAGCTCTAAATCTTACAATTGTTATCAAAATAGTAATAATAATAACAATAACAAGAACAAGAAGAATAATATTAATATTGATAATTATGATGGGTGTTATTAAAAAGATATAATAGTAGTAGTTGTGGTATTAATATTGAGCTATTATAAGAGATTATATAATTATAGTGAGTATTAAACCTAATAGTGTAGACTATAATAAGGCCTTAGGAGTTTAAACGGTCAAAAATTAGTTTGGAGCTAATCCAACCAGTGGGTTGTATGAAATACTCTTATTATTAGTTAAATTAAGCTGTATGGCCCACCCGAGTTTTAGATCTGTCTCATCCTTATACTCCTAGTCCAGTGTGAGCAAACTAAGCTAGTGGATGGTGTAGATTTGACTAAATAATGTCGTAGACCCCACTTTGTGGTTGTGCGTGTGCACAACTAAGGGTGCATATGCTGCAAACTAGTCGATATGACTTGCCAACTCAACAAATCCCGAAGAGGGAAGTTTCCCTCTCTCTTTCACATTCCCACTCGAACGGGCACAGTGCTCAGGCGCTGTCCATTCATGGTCTACATGTGGCCCACTCTGGTGATTGGATTAGATGATCCAAACTGTCCATCTGATTCACACGTCAGCAAAGACCAAAGTTTAGGTGTTAGATCTCACTTCCATTCTTCGTAGTGTGCTCAGCTCGAAGACAAATTCGGCCCATTGAAAATCATTTTGTGTTCCAGCAAGCTGGTTTTCTGCATATCAGTGTAGTCCACCATTGCATAATCTAAACCGTTCATCTTGTAGTTCGAGATACTCTTAATTAAACTGTATAGATCCGCATGTGTGCAACCACGCACATGAGTGTTAGATCTTAGTTGAAGGTCAGTGTATGAACTGTTTTTCAAAAACGAAAACCGTTTTGAGATGCCATGTTGGCAAACCATGTTTGATCTTTTTACCCAATCCTAACCGTCCTTAAAGCATACCAAAGAAGGAATCTTAGCCATTGGTTTTAGCTCATATGGATCCAACCATCTCTATAAGATGATTAGATCGAAAACTATGGGATTTTCTTCCCCTTTCTATTTAGAACCCTAGAAGCAAGCCATTTTCCCTTCTTCCATCAAAATCAATGTCCAGATCTCCATTCAAGCTTTGACATCCATGGTCTTGAAGCACTTCAGATCATCCATCTTCGATCTATCTAGTGTAACGAGGTCGGAAATACTAGATCTGTGAGCACATTCTCTGATTTTTTGGCCGTGTGCAACAACGCTTGGATGCCAGTCAAGAGCTGTCTAACCTTCGGACCACCGACGTATTGATGGCTGGTTTATATATGGGCATTCCCGTAGCTGAGGTAAGGTGATTCGGAGTAATTTGTACTATGAATGAAATTGATAGATTTATATGTATTGGAATTAGAATTAAAATTACATATGTGACTTGGATTACAATTCGGAGATCTTAGTTGATAAATAGACTTGATGCCCATGTTGCTTTGGTTGGGAAGATGATTCCTTGTTGGTGTCCACCAATAAACTTATTTTTCAGGTGGCTTGGACGAAGAAGCATATCCTTTTGTTGAAAACTTTGGAACACACACGAAATAGTAATGTTAATTGTCTAATTGTAGAGAATCATAAAATTTGTACTATAGTATATTTTTTCGGACGTCTCATGGGCCGGGGATGGTGTTATGAGATGCTATGCCTGAGTCGTCGGCCTATGTTGGGTTGCGTACCCCCATAATGACTGTGATATTTTAATTGCTTGTTTTGTAAATTGGACTGATAAAAGCTGGTTAATCATACATACATGGCATTTGCGGGTAATGATGGTGACGAGCCACATTACTGTCGGTTTGATATGCATTGTATTGCGGGTAACATTGGTGACGAGCTATGTTACTGTCGGTTTGAAATTCGCCAGCTGGATGTACATCCCTAGGCTGAAGTACATGTGCACGCATACATTCATATAAACGAGATTAAAGTTGGAATGTATGGATTGAATGTTATAATTTGTTGGTATTTGTAATAGGAGTGAATTGTTACATTTAATTATTTTAAATATCATTTCTTTTGGAATTGTATAAATTGTTTATCGTCAATATATTATCTTTAGTTGGTATTTACTTAACTGATATCATGCTAGGTAATTTTGGAGGGTTTTTACCTCACTATGATAGCGTTTTGATACTATCGAACCATAATAGTTGATGTAGGTATCTTTGGATGAGAAGTTGAAAGGTGGTGCGACTCAGGTCTACTTGCAGTGTTTTTCTTCTTTTGGTTTCCTTTTTCATTAATGTAATATTGAGACAATTGATTTGTATAAGCCTCTATGGGCACCCCTTATACAGTTTGATTTATATTGGACATTACATGTCTTGATTTGTTTCCATTACATTTTAAATTAAGAAAAATTATACTGTAAAGTGGATCTTTGAATGTTTACACTCGGGTTTTCAAAACTCGGGCTCAACACCCGAGTAATGAAAATCGGGGCGTTATAAGATGATATCAGATATAGAAATTTTGATAAATGAAACCTTGTGTAAGGAGGAACTTACACAAATCAAATGTCTCAAGTTAAGATGTTGAAATTAGATACTTGAATTTAAGTTGATGGAAACTAGAAACTTTAACTCAGGTGAATCTCCCTTAGTTTTCAGGGTGAATTATGAATTAATGACCCACATTTAGGCTCATTGGAAAATATCAGGATAACCATCAAACTAGAAACTAAACTCAAGTCCTGTGGGAGAATTATTTCCCACCAGTATGTGCACGAAATTGCGAACAAGAACATTCTTTGAATTAAACCCCTGAAGGACGATTTTCAACAATATAGAGGTTGAATTTTCCTAAAACTTTTCTTAGTTTAAAAAAATGTTGTAAAATCTCCAACAAGTAGAAAGTAGTTGTAGTTGCGCAATTGTGGTCCCATAACCAATAGGTCCCGAATTGAAACTTGATTTTACTAAGAAAAGAGCTTAATTAAATGTAGAAGGCTTTTTTTTTAATGTTTGTTATGATATATTATGTATTTAGGAATTTAAGTTCAAAATTTTAGTGCATTTGATAAATGGTTAAAAAAAAAAAAAAAGAAGTCAGTCCCATCTCGTGCATAATTAATTTCACTTATCCTAAGTTTTGTCAGGATTTGACCAAATAATATATAATCTTCATAAACTATAGATATTTCTTGTGATCACATTTAACTCTCGCACACTATATACATTTTAGCCTAAGTTCTAACCAATGATGAACTAAATTGTGTATAGGAATATTTCTTATTTAAAAAAAGGAATCAGAATAATTGTAACCACGAATTTGCAGAACTATATGTATTTAAGCGATGAATGCATGGTCTAATTCAATTTTTAAATCCTGACGATGTCCAATGGACTCAATGCCCTGGTCAAGCAGAACACCGGAATCACCAAGATTAAAAATGATACAAATGCACTCATTGTCTGGGCCAGACAGATGTAGAGCTGGACTTGAGTTGAGCAAAGTCAATTTAATTCGAGCCGAGTTAAACAAGTTGTCTCTATTCACGCCCAGCTTTAGGTAGGAGATCAAAGTATCAAATTCAGATCTACTAAAACCGTTCTTCTGTGTTTGCTGAACACCAAATTTTTAAGGGGGGTAGAGGTTTTAAGATTTAGAAGTAATATAATTTAATTCATACATTTGCATCTAAGTAAAAAAAATTGTGGAAACATAAACTCCAATAATTTTGAAGATCATAATGCATATACATGAGTGTAGAAGAAAAATCTCGGGGACGAGATTTCCTTTAAGGCAGGGTAGGTTGTCATAACCCAGCTCATTTAGCTAATTAGATGCATTTGAACTCACTTGTACACACATAAATTTAAATACACTTACACACAAATAGATTTTCCTTACACAGGTAACAGTCATCGTAGAATGAATCATGTTCATATAGTCTCTTATATACATTTAGACATACTTGTATACAAACTTACCTTACATAGATAACAGTGGAAATCTAGACATTGAAGAATGGACCATCTACTTTGTATTTAGGTAGAAATACTAAATTTCGAGGACGAAATTCGTTTTAAGGGGGATAGATTGTAACACCCCGTACTTTTCGTACTTGGGTGTTATCATGAAATCTAGTTAGTGTATATGTGTGCATGATCATTCATGAAATATTATTTTTTAAAAAATCTGAATTTATTAGAACTACATTCGCCTTCTCTATTAAAGAATTGAACCGTTAAAAATGAATGGCATGGCCTAAACATCATCTTTATCCAGTAGATCGTTAAAAACATCTCTTAAGTTCATAAAATCATGAATTATGGATCGCTTAAGCTCTAAATCCTACAATTGTTATCAAAATGGTAATTATAATAACAATAACAAGAACAAGAAGAATAATATTAATATTGAAAATTATGATGGGTGTTATTAAAAAGATATAATAGTAGTAGTTGTGGTATTAGTATTGAGCAATTATAAGAGATTATACAATTATAATGAGTATTAAACCTAATGGTGTAGACTATAATAAGATCCTTGGAGTTTAAACCGTCCAAAATTAATTTGGAGCTAATCCAACTAGTGGGTTGTATGAAATACTCTTATTATTAGTTAAATTAAGGTGTATGGCCCACCCGAGTTTTAGATCTGTCTCATCCTTATACTCCTAGTCCAGTGTGAGCAAACTAAGCCAATGAACGATGTAGATTTGACTAAATAATGTCGTAGACCCCACTTTAGGGTTGTGCGTGTGCACAACTAAGGGTGCACATGCTGCCCACCAGTCGATATGGCTTGCCAGCTCAATAAATTCCGAAGAGGGAAGTTTCCCTCTCTCTTTCACATTCCCACTTGAACGGGCGCAGTGCTCGGGCGTTGTCCATTCATGGTGGCCCACCCTGGTGATCGGATTGGATGATCCAAACCGTCCATCTGATTCACACGTCAGCAAAGACCAAAGTTTAGGTATTAGATCTCACTTCCATTCTCCGTAGTGTGCTCAGATCGAAGACAAATTCGGCCCATTGAAAATCATTTTGTGTTTCCAGCAAGATGGTTTTCTGCATATCATGATCAATGTAGTCCACCATTGCATAATCTAAACCATTCATCTTGTAGTTTAAGATATTCTTAATTAAACTGTATAGATCCACATGTGTGCAACCACGCATATGAGTGTTAGATCTTAGTTGAAGGTCAGTGTATGAACTGTTTTACAAAAACGAAAACCGTTTTGAGATGCCATGTTGGCAATCCATATTTGATCTTTTTACCCAATCCTAACCGTCCTTAAAGTATACCAAATAAGAATCTTAGCCATTGGATTTAGCTCACATGGATCCAACCATGTCTATAAGATGATTAGATCGAAAACTATAAGATTTTCTTCCCCTTTCTATTTAGAACCCTAGAAGCAGGCCGTTTTCCCTTCTTCCATCAAAACTAGTGTCCAAATCTCCATTCAAGCTTTGAAATCCATGGCCTTGAAGCACTTCAGATCATCCATCTTCGATCTATTTGGTGTAAGGAGGTCAGAAATACTAGATCCGTGAGCACATTCTCTGGTTTTTCGACCATGTGCAACAACGCTTGGATGTCAGTCAAGATCTGTCCAACCTTCGGACCACCGACGTATTGATGGCTGGTTTGTATATGGGCATTCCTGTAGCTGAGGTAAGGTGGATTTCTTGTTTTCATGATGTGGGACCTAGTCGAGTTAGATTCGTTACAAGTGAGTCATTACTAAGTTGCTACCCATGATGACCATTGTATTCTCCTAGCTATTAGATGCAAGCTCATCTGAGAGTGAAATGCTACTCAGTTGATGATTGGTTTGGTTTAATAGCTCGATCAGACTCGAAACTCTTGGTTACAGGATCTCTTTCAATTGAGTTTTATGGTGTGTATTATTGTTGTAGAATCTAACTAAGTCCACTCGGTTGTAACTCTATGAGTTTAGCCTGGAGTTGAGGCTTGTATTGTATCCGATTATTTCAGATCTGCATGGGTATTGATAGCTGAGCATTCCTCCATGTAGATATAAATCTGGACTTTAGTTGGATATTAACTTAGAGTGTAACTCAAGTTTTAAGTAAAATGATTCAGCCACAACTCACAGTGTAGGATGGATGTTGGGTTTGAAATGGGTTGTATCCAATGGTGTTAATCTGAATTGAATTTGGGACTAGGTGGAAGAATTGATTGTTGGGCTTAAGTGGGTTGTAGTGGGTTAATTTCAAGTTGAGAAGCTATTTTTTCTAAGATGCGAAATTCTCTTTTTCTTGTAGCGTCTAGATATCTCCTGGCGGTGCATTTTGAAGTAGATCCACTTCAGAAAGAAAAAAGAGAGCCAGAGTCAAGTTGATTGTTGTGTATTCGGATTACCTCAAATTTGAAAAGTTCAATTAAGTTTTTCAAAATTTTCTATCTTATTGGTTGAAGATAATTCCTTGTGATGTGAGGCTCTCACCTTTCAGGCTTTTCATTTCTTTTGTTTATATATTTTTCTACTTTCATTACTTCTTTACAATAATTGCTTTATTCATAGGAATGCTTACTCCTAAATAATTATCTTCTTATAATTGTTTTGCGATCTTAATTGTTTATGTAATGATCTACATCTAAATTGTTCATTGTTGATGTGATTCGGAGTAATTTATGTTATGAATGAAATTGATGGATTTATATGTATTAGAATTGGAATTGGAATTATATATGTGACTTGAATTATAATTTGGAGATCTTAGTTTATAAATGGAATTGATGCCCATGTGGCTTTGTTTGGGAAGATCATTCCTTGTTGGTGTTCATCAATAAACTTGTTTTTCAGGTGGCTTGGACGAAGAAGAGTATTCTTTTGTTAGAAACTTTAGGAACACACACGAAATAGTAACGTTAATTGTCTAATTGTAGAGAATCATAAAATTTGTACTATAGTATATTTTTTCGGATGTCTCATGGGCCGGGGATGGTGTTATGGGATGTTATGCCCGAGCCGTTGGCCTATGCTGGGTTGCGTGCCCCCTATAGTGACCGTAAGCTTTTAATTGCTTGTTGTGTAAATTGAACTAATAAAAGCTGGTTAATCATACACACATAGCATTTGCGGGTGATGTTGGTGACGAGCCACATTACTGTCGGTTTGATATGCATTGCATTACGGGTAACATTGGTGACAAGCCATGTTACTGTCAGTTTGAAATTCGTCAGTTGGATGTATATCCTCAGGCTGAAGAAAATGTGCATGCACACATTCATGTAAACGAGATTAAAGTTGAAATGTATGGATTAAATGTTATAATTTGTTTGTATTTGTAATGGGAGTGAATTGTTACATTTGATTGTTTTAAATATCATTTCTTTTGGAATTGTATAAATTGTTTATCGTATAATATATTATCTTTAGTTTGGTCTTTACGCAACTGCTATCATGCCTGGTAATTTTGGAGGGTTTTTACCTCACTATGATAGCGTTTTAATGCTATCGAACCATTACAGTTGATGCAGGTATCTTTGGATGAGAAGTTGAAAGGTGGTGCGACTCAAGTCTACTTGCAGTATTTCTTTCCTTTGGTTTCCTTTTTAATTAATATAATATTGAGGCAATTGATTTGTATAAGCCCTATAGGCGCCACTTATACAGTTTGATTTATATTGGACATTACGTGTCTTAATTTACTTCCATTGCGTTTTAAACTTTAAAAAAATTATACTGTAAAGTGGATCTTTAAATGTTTACGCTCGGGTTTTCAAAACTCGGGCTCAACACCCGAGTAATGAAAATCGGGGCGTTACAAGATGGTATCAGAGATAGAAATTTTGATAAATGAAACCTGGTGTAAGGAGGAACTTATAGAAATCAAATGTCTCAAGTTAAGACTGTTGAAATTAGATACTTGAATTTAGGTTGATGGAAACTAGAAACTTTAACTCAAGTGAATCTCCCTTAGTTTTCAGGGTGAGTTATGAATTAAAGGCCCGCATTTAGGCTCATTGGAAAATATCAGGATAACCATCAAACTAGAAACTAAACTCAAGTCCCGTGGGAGAATTATTTCCCTCCAGTATGTGCATGAAATTGCGAACAAGAACATTTTTTGAATTAGACCCCTGAATGACGATTTTCAACAATATGGAGGTTGAATTTTCTTGGAACTTTTCTTAGTTTAAAGAAAATGTTGTTAAAATCTCCAACAAGTAGAAAGTAGTTGTAGTTTCGCAATTGTGAGCCCATAACTCATAGGTCCCGAATCGAAACTTGATTTTACTAGGAGGAGAACTTAATTAAATGTAGAAGGCTATTTTTTTAATGTTTGTTATGATATATTATGTATTTAGGAATTTGAGTTCAAAATTTTACTGCATTGGATAAATGGCTAAAAAAGAAAAAATGATGTCACTCCCATCTCCTGCATAATTAATTTCACTTAGCCTAAGTTTTGTCAGGATTTGACCAAATAATATATAATCTTCATAAACTATAGATATTTGTTGTGATCACATTTAACTCTCGCACACTAAATACATTTTAGCCTAAGTTCTAACCAATGATGAACTAAATTGTGTATAAGCATATTTTTTTATTAAAAAAAAAGGAATCAGAATAATTGTAACCACGGATTTACAGAACTATATATATTTAAGCGATGAATGCATGGTCTGATTCAATTTTTAAATCCTGACGATGTCCAATGGACTCAATGCCTTGATCAAGCAGAAGACCGGAATCGCTAAGATTAAAAATGATACAAATGAACTCACTGTCTGGGCCAGATAGATGCAGAGCTGGACTTGAGTCGAGTCAAGTCGATTTAATTCGAGCCGAGTTAGACTAGTTGTCTCTGCTCACGCCCAGCTTTAAGTAGGAGATCAAAGTATCAAATTCAGATCTACTAAAACCGTTCTTCTGTGTTTGCTAAACACTAAATTTTTAAGGGGGGTAGAGGCTTTAAGATTTAGAAGTAGTATAATTTAATTTATATATTTGCATCTAAGTAAAAAAAAAATGGTGGAAACATAAACTCTAATAATTTTGAAGATCATAATGCATATACATGAGTGTAGAAGAAAAATCTCGGGGACGAGATTTCCTTTAAGGGGGGTAGGTTGTCATAACCCAACTCATTTAGCTAATTAGATGCATTTGGACTCACTTGTACACATATAAATTTAAATACACTTACACACAAATAGATTTGCCTTACTCAGGTAACAGTAGAAATTTAGTCATCATAGAATGAATCATGTTCATATAGTCTCTTATATACATTTAGACATACTTGTGTACAAACTTACCTTGCATAGATAACAATGATGGAAATCTAGACATTGAAGAATGGACCATCTAATATGTATTTAGGTAGAAATACTAAATTTCGAGGATGAAATTCGTTATAAGGGGGGTAGATTGTAACACCCCGTACTTTTCGTACTCGGGTGTTATCATGAAATCTAGTTAGTGCATATGTGTGCATGATCATTCATGAAATATTATTTAAAAGAAAATCTGAATTTATTAGAACTACATTCGCCTTCTCTATTAAAGAATTGAACCGTTAAAAATGAATGACATGGCCTAAACATCATATTTACCCATTAGATCGTTAAAAACATCTCTTAAGTTCATAAAATCATGAATTATGGATCACTTAAGCTCGAAATCCTATAATTGTTATCAAAATAGTAATAATAATAACAATATCAACAATAATAATATTAATATTGATAATTATGATGGGTGTTATTAAAAAGATATAATAGTAGTAGTTGTGGTATTAGTATTGAGCTATTATAAGAGATTATATAATTATAATGAGTATTAAACCTAATGGTGTAGACTATAATAAGGCTTTGGAGTTTAAACCGTCAAAAATTAATTTGGAGCTAATCCAACCAGTGGGTTGTGTGAAATACTCTTATTATTAGTTAAATTAAGGTATATAGCTCACCCGAGTTTTAGATCTGTCTCATCTTTATACTCCTAGTCCAGTTTGAGCAAACTAAGCTAGTGGACGATGTAGATTTGACTAAATAGTGTCGTAGACCCCACTTTGTGGTTGTGCGTGTGTACAACTAAGGGTGCACGCTGCACACTTGTCGATATGGCTTGCCAGCTCAACAAATTCTCGAAGAGGGAAGTTTCCCTCTCTCTTTCACGTTCCCACTCGAACGGGCAGAGTGCTTGGGCGCTGTCCATTCATGGTCTACATGTGGCCCACCCTGGTGATTGGATTGGATGATCCAAACCGTCCATCTAATTCACACTTCAGCAAAGACCAAAGTTTAGGTTTTAGATCTCACTTCCATTCTCCGTAGTGTGCTCAATTCGAAACAAATTCGGCCCATTGAAAATCATTTTATGTTTCCAGCAAGCTGGTTTTCTGCATATCATGATCTGTGTAGTCCACCATTGCATAATCTAAATCGTTCATCTTGTAGTTCGAGATATTCTTAATTTAACCATATAGATCCGCATGTGTGCAGCCATGCATATGAGTGTTAGATCTTAATTGAAGGTCAGTGTATGAACTGTTTTCCAAAAATGGAAACCGTTTTGAGATGCCATGTTGGCAATCCATGTTTGATCTTTCTACCCAATCCTAACCGTCCTCAAAAGCATACCAAAGAAGGAATCTTAGCCATTAGATTTAGTTCACATGGATCCAACCATCTCTATAAGATGATTAGATCGAAAGCTATGGGATTTTCTTCCCCTTTCTATTTAGAACCCTAGAAGCAAGCCGTTTTCCCTTCTTCCATCAAAATTAGTGTCCAAATCTCCATTCAAGCTTTGAAATCCATGGCCTTGAAGCACTTTAGATCATCCATCTCCGATCTATCTGGTGTAAGGAGGTCGGAAATACCAAATCCGTGAGCACATTCTCTGGTTTTTTCGCCGTGTGTAATAGCGCTTGGATGCCAATCAAGATCTGTCTAACCTTCGGACCACCGACGTATTGATGCTAGAGTTTCAATCTCTCCTTTCGCCAAGTTTTTTTTTTTTTTAGCATCAATCTAAGATGTTCAGGAGCCTCCGCTCTAGAAGAAGAAAGCAGCAAGGAAAGAAGATGGAAGGAGGTGGAAATCGAAGCAGGAACTCAGTTCAACGGTGCCATTTTTCTTGAAGCCTGCTATTGTTGGGTGGTGACTGAGTTGAGACTGCATGTTTGGTTTGTATATGGGCATTCCTGTAGCTGAGGTAAGGTGGATTTCTTGTTTTCATGATGAGGGACCTAGTCGAGTTAGATTTGTTACAAGTGAGTCATTACTAAGTTGCTACCCATGATGATCATTACATTCTCCTAGCTATTAGATGCTAGCTCATCTGAGAGTGGAATGCAACTCAGTTGAGGTTTGGTTTGGTTCAGTAGCTCGATCAGACTCGAAACTCTTGGTTACAAGATCTCTTTCAATCGAGTTTTATGGTGTGTATTATTATTGTAGAATCTAACTAAGTCCACTCAGTTGTAACTCTATGAGTTTAGCCCGGAATTGAGGTTTGAATTGTATCCGATTATTTCATATCTGTATGGGTATTGATAGCTGAGCATTGCTCTACAGATACAAATCTGGACTTTAGTTGGATATTAACTTAGAGTGTAACTCGAGTTTTAACTAAAATGATTCAGCCACAACTCACAGTGTAGGATGGATGTTGGGTTTGAAATGGGTTGTATCCAATGGTATTAATCTGAATTGAATTTGGGACTAGGTGGAAGAATTGATTGTTGGGCTTAAGTGGGTTGTACTAGGTTAATTTCAAGTTGAGAAGCTTTTTTTTTTCTAAGATGTGAAATTCTCTATTTCTTGTAGCGTCTGGATATCTCCTGGTGGTGCATTTTGAAGTAGATCCACTTCAGAAAGAAAAAAGAGAGCCAGAGTCAAGTCGATTGTTGTGTATTCGAATTACCTCAAATTTGAAAAGTTTAATTGAGTTTTTCTAAATGTTTCTATCTTATTGGTTAAAGATAATTCCTTGTGATGTGAGGTTCTCACCTTTCAAGCTTTTCATTTATTTTGTTTATATGTTTTTCTACTTTCATTACTTGTTTACAATAATTGCTTTATTCATAGGAATGTTTACTCCTAAATAATTATCATTATAATTTTTTTGTGATCTTAATTGTTTATGGAATGATTTACATATAAATTGTTCTTTGTTGATGTGATTTGGAATAATTTGTGTTATGAATGAAATTGATAGATTTATATGTATTGGAATTGGTATTGGAATTACATACGTGACTTAGATTACAATTTGGAGATCTTAGTTGATAAATAGACTTGATGCCCATGTGGCTTTGTTTGGGAAGATCCTTCCTTGTTGGTGTCCATCAATGGACTTATTTTTCAGGTGGCTTAGACGAAGAAGAGTATCATTTTGTTGGAAATTTTGGAATACACACGAAATAGTAACCTTAATTGTCTAATTGTAAAGAATCACAAAATTTGTACTATAGTATATTTTTTCGGATATCTCGTGGGCCGGGGATGGTGTTACCAAGTCGTCGGCCTATGTTGGGTTGCATACCCCCCATAGTGACCGTGAGCTTTTAATTGCTTGTTTTGTAAATTGGACTAATAAAAGCTGGTTAATCATATATACATGGCATTTACGGGTAATGTTGGTGATAAGCCATATTACTGTCGGTTTGATATGCATTGTATTGTGGGTAACATTGGTGACGAGCCATGTTACTGTCGGTTTGAAATTCACCAGTTGGATGTACATCTCCAAGCTGAAAAACATGTGCATACACACATCCATATAAACGAGATTAAAGTTGGAATCTATGGATTGAATGTTATAATTTGTTGGTATTTGTAATAGGAGTGAATTATTACATTTGATTGTTTTAAATGTCATTTCTTTTGGAATTGTATAATTAATTATCGTACAATATATTATCTTTAGTTAGTTTTTACTTAACTGCTATCATACCTGGTAATTTTGGAGGGTTTTTACCTCACTATGATAGCGTTTTAACGCTATCGAACCATAACAGTTGATGCATGTATCTTTAGATGAGAAGTTGAAAGGTGGTGCAACTCAAGTTTACTTGCAGTGTTTCTTTCTTTTGATTTCCTTTTTAATTAATATAATATTGAGACAATTGATTTGTATAAGCCCTATGAGTGACACTTATACAGTTTGATTTATATTGGACATTACATGTCTTGATTTGCTTCCATTGCATTTTAAATTTTAAAAAAAATTATACTGTAAAGTGGATCTTTGAATGTTTACACTCGAGTTTTCAGAAGTTGGGTTCAACACCCGAGTAATGAAAACATGGGCGTTACATCACCCCCTCTTGGTCTTAGCCGTAGTTCTAAGCTCCACTCTAAGCTTTTGCACGCTTAGCGTCTGTAAGTGTGAGTGATAGACGCAATTTCACTTCCATCATTCACATCCAATATCTTCACATTCACCACATTCCAAATCCATCCATCCACCAAGGAGATGGAAAGTGCAAGAGAGAAAGCTCATCTAGCCTTAAGTCAACCTTGCCAAGCCCTAACCTTAACCAGCTATGTCACCAAAGGCCAATCTAACCCACTCGTGACAACTCTTATGATATACTAGTCCACCCATTCATTACGCTCTGATTAATTTCATTTATACTTGCATAGCATCATGTATCATCATCTTCACTCCAATCCACTTACTGGTCTAATCGATCCAAGTGTATGCTCTTCTACTCGTCGGTATACCAAATATTGCCTATCAAAAACTCGAACTGACTAGGCTTCGACTGCCTCTTCAAGTGGGTAAAATAGGGTAGACTTGTCTGACTTGGGTTATCGCTTGTTATAAGCACTCATCGTCACATTGTATTGCACACACATTTGCATAATCAGTAGCAAGAACCAACCCAATCTCTGGTATTTTATTTAGTTCTATGAAGTAAAGATGTAAACTTGCACGGGCAGAGAGGGTGTCTAACACCTTCCCTCTTTGTAACTATGGTCCCTTACTAAGAAATTTTTTAGTGCAAATCAAGAGTCATTTTAGGACAGAGAATCCAATGATTCATTCTCCTTATAAGGTTTCTACCGGATCTAGTTGATTGTAAAAATCTGAGTAATTGACTAGTGGCAACTTCAAGTCAAATATAATATCCCCACGCCTCAAACACACCACGGAAGCCCATAAAAAGGCACCCGTGAACAAGATCCGTTCGCGATCCAGCGTCCACAAACACATGTCTTAAAAGATGATTAAAACCCATAGTGTTTTTTATGTCACTATTTTAACAGATAAGATACTGTCTGAATCACTACTTCCACGACATTGCCATCTTCATATGTGTGATGAGGCTCTCCCAGACATTGTGTAGGTGGTGTCAGCCTATCAAATGTATTTAAGAATGTTGAATAACTTCTTCTAATTAATCTTATCTCCTACCCATTTCTTTCAAAACATTCTTCTCATTGCTTGCCATTGATCTTAAACAAGCCCATGGATGAACTATATTTTATTGGCTTTCTTCCTTTTAAGATAATATTTTCCTCCTAAATTCACATTCTCTTTTCGTTTCAATGTTTGTTATGGGGAAAACACACACACACACACACACACGCGCGCGCGCGCGTGCGCGCACACACAAAATTATTCTAAAGTAGAAAAAAACAAAAAATACCACACATGTATAGAGTTCAATCTCTCCCTTAAATTTTCTTATGTTATTTTGACTTTTTAAGATATTAATATATTTTATTAAAGATCCCCATTTTGACTTTTCAAGATATTAATATATCTTATCAAAGATCCCCTATTAATCAAATGACAGAACAAGATTCATGTAGTTGACCATAATTAAGTTGAGAAGGGTTAGATGATGTTAATTATGGTTTTCTATTAAAGATATATAAGACGAAAATATCTCATAGTAGAAAATCATCCATAGCTAATTATTATTATTATTATTTTTTCTGAAAGGCAATGATTGAATCTCACTCACTCACATTATTATGTCTCTACCAGGCTCATCTAATAAGTGGATGAGATTGGCAACTAATTATCGTTTTAAAGATTCTAAAAAAATTTAATAAATAAAATCTCAAAATAATAAAGAAATAAAAAGCTAGAACTACACAAACCATCACTCTTTAAAACATTTCTAAGTACAACTAAGGGTGTTAAGGGGCTGGGCTAGCCCACCGGGCTTTCGGGATTGGCCACCTCAGGCCGGGCTTGGATGTGATGTTCAAAAGATATGGTTCCCAAGGAAATATACCTAAATATCTTACGACAGGTTGGACTTTGCAAATAAGGACGGGCAGCTCATATGGTTCTCAGTGTACGTGATGTTTTACATAAGTGTACCCTGAGCTTTTTTTTAAGTCATGCAACACACCCACTCTATTAGCTGTGCAACACATCCACATGGTTAGTCACACGATGCGCCCACCCACCAGTGGGGTTAGTGAGTCTCCTTAGCATTTCGAACCTAAGATCCGCTGTTGAAATGCCTAGGCATCTTCCAGCCTGGGTTAGTAGGCGATACCAGCTGAGGTTAGTGCATCATGCTATGCTAGGCTCAAGGCCCAAAAATAGCCTCATCCGTGATTCAGGTGGACCAGATGATTGGAAAGTGTGCAGGGAACGTTTACCCTCCATACTAGAATACCAAGAAGATTTGGCAGATGGTATAAAAAATAAAAATAAAAAAGCTGGCAATTGGGAAGCATATTGAGTTTTTTTAAGGGCCTACCATCATGTATGTGTGAAATCCACCCATCCTTTATATGTCTGAAATCACACGTTAGGCCATGGGCCAAAAATCATTGGGACCTATGATTCAGGTGAGCCACACAAAAGGAAACAGTTGGAAAAGAGATATCCACCCTTGATTTTTACATAGCCCACCATAATGACTATATAAAATCCACTCCAACTATTAGATAAAAACTAAAATTTAGGCTTAAGGCCTAAAAATGATATCTATATGTCATTCAGGTGGGCCACACTAAAGGAAATAATCGAGAGGGTAAGTATCATTATGTACGCTTTTTCCAGTTGTGTGATCCATTGAATCTTGGATGAGGTTGAGTTTTGGGCCTGGGCCTAACATAGGGTGACACACCTTGTGGTTGGGATGGATTTCACATAGCCTAACCATTCCACAACCCTATGCTGCCACCCTCAAAACTTAAAAATCTAATGATAGCTACCGGACCAGGCCTCCCATATATCTCTCTCTCTCTCTCTCTCTCTCTCTCTCTAACGGGCCGTGGCTCTCTTAGAGTTGTACACCAAGCCCAATTGGATCGAGTTGGGCCTAGTTTAGGTCAGCTCAAAATTTGAGTTGGAATGGCATGCTTGGCTTAGTTTGATCGAGCTTTTTAGCTGAGTTCAAACTTCCAAAAAAAAATAAATAATAAAAAAATAAAAAAAAATAAATTTTTTTTAATAGGCCTAGCCCAAAAGCCCAACCTAAAACAGTTCAAAATACAAGCATAAAGACAGTCCAAGGCCCATTGACACCCCCAACTCACTTTTATATGGAGTTTTTTCTCTCATTCTTTCTCTCTGTTGATGTAGCACTAAAAAACATCCCTCTTCATCTGGTCAAGTTGAGTCAAACTCAAATTGAGTTAACACAAATTTAGTTTTGAGAAAATCTCCTAATTGAAAAAAAATTTGGCTTGACTTGATTCGAACCAGTGTCCGAACTGAGCCAAATTGAGCTAGTTCGAATTGAGTCGAGCGGGCCGACTGAGCTAAGATGACTGTCTCTCTCTCTCTCCATGCGAGATTATACATTCCATGATTGGGGTAATCATATCCTCATGCTCATTACAGTTTTGGGCTTTGGCCGGCATTGTATAAACCTCACGGGTTAGGGCCTGGCTAGACCTTTTTAGCCTCTCACCCAGGCTAAATTTGAACTTAGGTTTAACAATGCGGGCGTGGAGAGAGCTGGGCCCGACTTAACCCGGCCCGTGGACATAAACCCTAAGTACATCTCAACATGTGGGGGCATACCCAACAGACCATAGAACATGCCAAGTGGGCTTTGGGGTCCACATCTTCAATGCATGTACCCTGTACTCGTTCATGCTTGCATTACTTAGGGCGAACAGGTAAAAATTGGGAGACTGATTGATACTAGCTGGACCACCAAATAACCTTCTTTTCCTGCGAGAGCGTCTCCATTATGGTCCACACAGTGGATAGTTTCCCTTTCACGTGCATGCGACATCCAAGCCGTCCAAAATAATAATAATAATAAAGGCACATCCACTCATTCAGTGGACCACAGTTGTTATCAATGGCCAGACATTGATTTGGATGGCGTGGCCCACCTAATGAATAGATGGGGCTGGTTTTTGAACTAGCTGATCCTTATTATGTGGCCAACCTATTGGACGGGTTGGATGTTGTACCACTTAATACAAGCATCCTTGGGATAGAAAATAATTTGTGGTCTACCCGGTTGGACTTGAAACCTTCTCTTTTTTAATAATGGCCCACATGCATAGGAACTAAATCCGTCTTCTTGTTTAACGCAGTGTCTACAATTTATTAGTGCCTGCATATCAAGGGTCATACTCTAGCAGAGTATCAAATAACTTCCCTTCCATAAATCATTAAATCCGTGTACGCTTGAAGAACTCCCATCAGAATAGATAAACATGGTGACTGAGATAAATGAGTTTGGAAATTGGAAGCACAGAAAACGTGACACTCAAATGGATGTGACATGCTTATATCCGGTCGTTAATTGAGCTGTCCACGCGTAAATGAACGGTTTGATGTAGCGCACACGACTGCACTGTAGCTGTGGTACATATGATGAGGCTCTGCTACATACACGGCGTATGTACCTAAAATCTGAACCGTCCAAACAGTGGGACACGCTATATATTTGTCATGTACTCAAAATCAGATTGACCAAACGTCCCAGAAGCCTGATTAATGGAAAATATTGTCCTTCTACAGAGGATCCTTCCATTTGGACGGTTTGGATTTAAGGTACTTGCAACGTCTATGCAGGGAACCTTCATATGTATAGACACAGGCCGCGCCTGTGCGCTTGCACATAAATCCAAGTAGATGTTTGTACCACGCATATATGTAAGTGAATCCGAACCGTCCGAATATTGGAACCCATTGGTGATGGAGGGCACCGATTGCATGATGAGTAATTCAGTAGGCTATAACCCTGTGGGGCCCACTGTGACGTATGTGTCTTATCCATGCCGTCCATCCGTTCTATCAGCTCATTTTAGGGCATTAGACCAAAATTGAAGCATATCCAAAGCTCATGTGAACCACACCATAGGAAATAGTGTGAATTGAACGCCTATCATTAAAAACTTCTTGCGGGCCACAGAAGCTTTGGATCAAGCTGATATTTATCTTTTCCCTTCATCCATACCTGTGTGAGTGTGTGACCATATGAACAGGTGGGATGGCAAGTAAACATCAATGTGGGCCCTAGGAGGGTTTCACGGTGCACATCATTATCCTCGCTGTTTCCAGTGGTGTGGCCCACTTGAGATTTGGGTATTCTTCAAGTTTTGCTTCATACACTAAAATGAGCTGATAAAACGGATGGACGGCATGGATGAACCACATACACCATGATGGCCCCCACAGAGTTTAATCAGTACCAATCCGCTTCTGTCCAAGTTCAGGAGACAATCAGATGGTGGATGTCATCGATCTTTCGGACAGTGGGCCTGATAGATTAGACGGACACGAGGTATGCCACGTGTAAAAGTTGTTGAGTCCTGATAAGGAATCCCTAATCCATTTTGGAACGGACATCTTGTAGAAGAATGCAAGGGGTTTCTTATGCGAGTTTCTCTCATCAGCTTTTCAGCCATAAAATGAGGTATCATTCTCTGACACACATCCGCGTTTCATGCCCAATCAACCGACTCCTGACTCTTTTTTGAAAGGGTTATAATGGGCCTCACCCAAGCCACCTTAGAGTCAGATAGAGCCCGGCCCATTTTTTTAGGACTCGGATTCAGTAGTGACTCCGGTCTGTAACTGGTCAGTGCTCTGTGGCCCCAACTATGATGTATGTGTCACATTCACCCACACGCTGTGCATCCATATTCAAGTCATTTTAGGGCATGAGAAAGTATGAAGGAGATCCAAATCTGATCAGGTGGACCACACCACAGGAGACAGGTGTGATTCAATACCTACCATTAAAAACTTCTTAGGTTTTGGATTGAGCTGATATTTGTGTTTTCCCTTCTTCCTGGATTGTGTGACCTTATCAACGGGTTGGATTTTAAATAAAAATTCAGTGGGCTTTAGGAAGTTTCTAGGGATGGGTGTTCAATCACCACTGTTTCCTATGGTATGGTCCACCTAAGATTTGGATTTGTCTCATTTTTTAGCTCAGTTTTGGATACGCTGATATTTGTATTTTCTCATCATCTAGGTTTATGCATGGCAAATAAGGGCATTCAATAACCACTCTCCTGTAATATGGTCCACCCAAGATTTGGACCTTCTCCATTTTTTAGCTCCTAGCATGAACTAATTTAGCAAAACAAATAGACGGCATAGATATAGAATACATACATCAAGGTAGGGCCCCACAATAAGTGTCACACCACCTTGAGAGAGGCCCTGACATGACGAGATTAGATTGAGTCATGTGCAGCAATTAAAAATCATCCAGCAAAAGCATGTTTGAAAGTGGTTCGGTAGATGACAGAGATGGCCTAATGAAATCTTGCTCAGCTCCCTTTGAAGGGGTCATAGCGGACCTGGCCCGGCTGAGCGCATTTATTTCCTGGGCCAGGGCACAGCCATGTGAGCCCGAGGGTGACACGTGGCAGGATAATCATGAAAGCTAACGTGGCAGTCCGGCCCATTAGCATCTTTACTTTAAGTGTGGAAGCTGAAGACAGCGTCGGTTAATGCCCAGAAAACAAGGGTTTGTTAAGAAACGTTGGTATCTCTTGATTAGAAAGGTGGCGTCTCCACAACTCCGCCAACCTGCCTTGCACAACCCTCTCAACTCTTCCCAACTGCTCTCTACCGGAATCATATACCAGCTTAACATATGAGCCCTGTTTCTTAAGGAAATTGCTAAAATGCCCCTCTTCCCTCTTTCAAATACGGACCATTTCTGTTCGAGGAGCTGACAATCAGACACTTTTAATGATCTCTACGTGTACTGTTGTTGTTGGTCAGATTCTACAAGTGGGGCCCTTCTTTCGATCATCCAAACGGTTGATCTGGTGGGCATGGTCCCCAGCCATTCATTTACTATGCTCCCAAAATCCACTTGGCAATACCAACCTAAAACGACTTTAGATTTATAGCCTTCAAATAAACAAGGGTGAAAAGATTGAAAGCAACGGTCAGCATTCAACTGGATAAAGGACAAGTGATGGACGTATATGCTCTTCCCATGTACGAGAATTTTGGGACATGGTGCATGCACGGTGGGGGTCATTATTTCAATGGTCCGGATCATTGTAACTATTGCCCTCACTTCCAAAACTAAAAAAAATAGGAAAAATGTTGAAAATTACTGAGGAGAGAAACATGATGGCAGGTGGATCCACCTTTCAATTGAAGTGTGTACGTGCTTTGGTGGACCTCATCTGTTGTTTGACAGGGAAATCTGAATGAAGAATTAATGAGAAGTATTTAATAAGTAGATGTACGTGGTCATCCATTGGCGCACATATTAAGGAGATGCAGTTGTTTAAAGCTGGGCCAAAGAATAAAAATCGATCATCGCCACACAGTTAAATTATACGGGTAAATCTCTTACACATATATGCCATATCTATAGTAGCAGTCATCTTGTTCCAGCAATTTATTATAAGAACTGAAGCAATATAATGTTGTGAGAACTACATTTCTTATTTTATATTTGAAAGTTAAACTAGTGTGTTAGTTTTTTTTTTATTATTATAAAAAATTAGCGGAAACTTATCCCCTCATCATTGTTAATGTTGGGAAAACCAACTAGCGGAAGCAAGCCAATCAACACAGCAGATAATAGAATCACACGAGCAACACAATGCAATCACACCCACACGCAATCAAGCACACAAAGACAATCCGATTTTACTGTGCAAAAATTCCTCACAAGTAAAAAAAACTACGGCACAAAACGAATCTACTATGAATCAAAAGATTACAGAGATGAACAGCCCACAAGCAAGGAAACCCGCAAGAAAAATTAAACTTTCTCTCTCACAAAACACTCTCTCCCTCACCCTAATCCAATTAGGAAACCCTAGACACCTTAAGATACCATCTAAGTCCAGATTCATGCCATATATATAGCAAACAACCCAAAATAGAAACATGTTATACAGATTTGCATAATCATACAAATCAACACCATTCTTTAGATTGGTCGAAGCCTATCGCTAACCGGTTGGACATAGCACAAAAACTGTCCAAAGAGAAAACTTCTAAATTCAACATGTTCTGCCTCAACAGCTGACCGATCGACAGACCGGTTGGAGCACCCTGTAAATCGGTCTGCAACCGGTCTGGAACTGTCTAAAGACTTCACTGCATTGTCCAGTCTATTTTTAGACCAGTCGGCCAGACTGGCCAACCGGTTTAAGCCCACTGTTTCAGCAATGTTTGAAGACTCTACCAATAATCTCCACCGAGGCTTCAAACGTCGAATCCAACCTTCTTCCTTGCTTTCTTCATCATCTCAACTTCAACATAACTTCACCGCTTCTCATGCCTCCATCCCCCCTATCATCGCACTTTCACACCCATTACTACTCTTCTCATGTGGCCATTGGACACTTGCCACATATGAGCAATTGTGGATTCTACTGCCCATCCCGTATTTTCACCGTGAAACGTACTCTCGATCAACTTGTAAAGATGGTTACACCTTCGTACCTTTATCCATACGAGTGCTCCTTTGATCATCACTTTACAATACCTATCGCGGCCGATGAACTGCACCCTTTCGCCTCGAGTGTACCAAGAGAGACCACATTCTTCCTCATCTTGGACACATGCTTCACATTTTCTAGGACTCGTTCAATACCATCGAACATCCTAATGCGTACCGTACCAATACCCACCATCTTACGAGCATAGCCATCACCCACAAATACAGATCCACTATCATACGCTCTATATGTCATGAATGAATTTTGGTCAGGAAAAACGTGACATGATGCACCTTGAATTCAGGATCCACTCTCTATCGAGAGATTCCTTGCCAGATACAACCAGTACTTCACAAATGATCACCACCGTCCTCTACGGTATTAGCTCATTCTCCAAAAAAAATTTCAGACTTATTTTGCTTTGATTTGAGATTCTGATAGTCCCCTTTCATGTAGCCCTCTTGACCATAATTCAAGCACGCACCTTGGCATTCCCTTTGCCCTTGGCTTTAGATACCGATTTAGAATATCCCCCACTATGCTCATAATTTCTTCCACTCATAATCAGTGCTTCTGAGGAAGAATGAGAACCCACGTCACCGCTTTTCTTTCTCATCGCCCTCAACTAGAGGGCTGAGATAACGGTCTCAACGTTAATGATCTCTCTCCCTGTGCATAAAGAATCCATGAATGACTCGTATGATTCTGGAAGAGAATTCAGAAGGATATATGCTTGATATTCATCCTTCATCGAATCATCTGTCTCCACAAACTTACAAACCAGCCGATTAAACGTGCTAATGTGGTCCTTCACATCCTTCCCCCCTTCGATCTTCAAGGTGAACAACTGCATCAACAAATACATCCAGTTTTCTAAAAATTTCTTAGCATACACTTTCTCTAGATTAGTCATTATATCAGTCGTTGTCTTCTCCTTCATGACATGATAGAGGACATCATCTGTCAGGCACAGCATGATCGAGGTTCTGGCCTTCTTATCTAGCTTATTCCACTCATTCTCTTTCATAGCCTCAAGTCGCTTCCCAAGAGCTTCTTCAAGCTCTTGTTGAACTAAGAGGGATTTTATTTTCACCTTCCATAGTTCATAATTGTTTTTGCCAGAGAACTTCACTACGTCGAATCTTGTGCTCAATGCCATGCTATTATCTTATATCCGAATTCTGCTCCACCCCAACGATATCTTTAATACCACTTGTTGGGAAAACTGACAGCGGAAGCAAGCCAATCAACACAGCATAGAATAGAATCAAACGAGCAAAATAATACAATCACACCCACATGTAATCAACCACATAAAGACAATCTGATTTTACGTAGAAAAATCCCTTATGGGTAACAAACCATGGCACAAAGTGAATCTACTATGAATCAAAAGATTACAGAGATGAACAACCCACAAGTAAGGAAACCCAAGAGAAAACCCAGGCTTTCTCTCTCACAAAACACTCTCTCTTCACCCAATACAATTAAGAAACCTTTAACACCTTAGGATACCGTTTAAGTCCGGATTCATGCCATATATATATATATATATATATATATATATATATATATATATAGCAAATAAAACATGTAATACAGATTTGCATAACCATGCAAATCACCGCCATTCTGTCGATTGGTCAGACATAGCACAAAAACTGTCAAGAGAGGAAACTTCTAAATTCGACTTATTCTGCCTCAACAGCCAACTGGTAGGCAAACCGGTCGGAGCACCCTGCAGACTAGTCGGCAACCGATCTAGAACTGTCTAGAGACTTCACTGTATTGCCCAATCTATTTTCAGACTGGCCGACCGGTTGGAGCACGTTGTTTCAACAGTGTTTAAAGACTCCACCAACAGTTATGAAGCTGCATGGAGTATTCAATGATGAATTTAAAACAAATGTTAAAAGAAAATATGAATGAAAGCAAATAAATCTGTATGGTAAAAGAAACTATAGATATGTTATGCATGCTTGTGACCATATGGCTCAGTGGTAGGCTCACAAGAGTTTCAACATGAGGTCATGGGTCCGAGCACCCATTGTGGTGTGAGTGCATTGGTAGGTGAGGGGTGTGTGAGTGCGTGAGGGAAAAAAAACTATAGATATGTTATGTAGATTGGAAATTTTTGGAATAATATAGATGATGTTGCAAAATTGTTGTTAGGTTGAGATGCCTGATATGTTACTCTCTTTGAAATAGTTCACGTCCCTTAATGAGAATGACATGTGTAAAAGGCTCTTAACTGTGCTATCCTTAAAATACAACAACCCATTGGATGATTTTTCATAGCATGCATAAATTGTGGAGAAATCCCAATCATGAAACAAAGGGACTCAAGCCTATTGTGGGGTCGAATCCACTCCCTACATGCAAGTATTGTATGCACATGCCCAATTTATAAGTTTTTGTGCCAGTTTTTCCCTTGACTAGCCTGTGCACAAGTATAAGCTTAAGCATTATGGAGCATTTATTTAAAAGGCTTTACAGATAAATGCTTCTCTTTATCTTTGTGTCATGTGTGGGACTAAAGTTTTGTATTAGTAAATGAACCAAAATCACAACAAGTTAACATATATATATATATATATATATATATATATATATATATATATATATATATATATATATATATATATATATATATATAGTTATAGTTATAGTTATAGTAAGAATCCTAGTTATTTTTGAAAAAAATACAAAAATAATGGGCATTATGAAGAGCTATTATGCATAAATGACAATGACGAATTGTCTTAAACCTTAATTAGGGCTTGTTTGACATCTCTACTCTAATTGAATAAGAGGTTTTCAAATAAGAGTTACTCTAATAAGCTCTTTTTATTCTAGCTCTTGTTTTTATTCTAATAAGCTCGTTTGGCAAAATCAAGTTTTCGAAACCCAGAAAAGCTCTTATTTGAAATAAGTATGTTTGTTAAAATGTTCAAATAAGATCTATTTTAGGGCTAATTAATGTCATTTTTAAATATTACAACAACTCTATTATAAGAGCAACCAATACGGTTGCTTTTTGTAGATCTCACAATCATAGGTTGATTGTACCCCAAATGGTAAAAAAATGGATGGCTACAATCTTCATTTTTTAAGACATTTGGGTCATCCATTATGTCAGGCATTGGATGTGGATCACCCATCATATGGAACCCACCTTTAATGTGGATCGTCCATCGTGTGAGCCAAATATTCAAAGTGGGTCATCCACATGTATCTTGGATGTGGACCATATATCATTAGGGGTTGCCTTTGACGTGGATTGCCATTATATGAGGCTCACCTTCATGTAGGTCATCCATCATATGGAGCCCACCATCAATGATAATTGTCCTTTATGTAAGGCCCCTCAATGTCTACTATCAATCACATGGAACCCACATTTGATGTGTCCATCGTGTGGGCCCCACCTTTGAAGTGGGTTGTCTACCATGTGGAGCCCACTTTTGATGTCCACCATCTATTGTGGGCTCACCCTTTATGTGGATCATCCATCATGTTGGACATTTGATGTGGACCGTCCATTAGGTGGGGCCCACTTGATGTGGATTGTCCATCATGTGAGGCCACACTTTGATTTGGGTCATCCATCATGTGAGGCCCATTCATCCATTATGTGGACCACCTTGATGTTGACCATTCATTATGTGGGGCCTTGCCTTTAATACGATTCATTTGTCGTGTGGGCCTGCCTTTGATGTCAACCATCCATCATGTGGGTGCACCCTTGATGTCCATCATCCATCATGTGAGTCCCACCTTTGATGCAAATCGCCCATCAAGTGGGGCCCACCTAACATGGATGGTCCATCATGTTGACCACCTTTGTGAAATTGCGTCGGGTAGTCTAACACGACACCTTATGCATACACGTGCGGAAGCTTAAGGAGCAACTAGAATTATGGCTAAGTCCTAGAGGGGGGTGATTAGGACCTTTTGAAATTCCGTCTATTTACACAATTTAACAAATTAAACTAAATAAGTAAGAACACTTTCGGCTTCCAAGCCTAAGTGGGTCCAATCACAAGACTAGCATATGGTTAAGCAATAAACAACCTAGTCTAAGCATGCATAGGTAAACAAATAATTTAACTAATCAAGCTCCTAACCTATGCAACCTATATAGACTTATGAGAATGGATCAATGAGCTCAAGTCTACACTATTAGTGAAAGTACATCTTGTGTGTGGATGTGCCTATCTAGTGCCTAGCATACATTCCTATCAAGCATTTATAATTAAACAATTAAACTTACAATGCTAAGATATCAATGTGCTCAATTCAATCACAAACACAAGCATATATAGTGGTTCGACTACTTGTCTACTCCACTCCCAGTTCAAGTACTTAACCCCTTTGAGCACACCGGCATTCACTGGGGAGTTTAAATCTGGTTCCTCCCAACCAAGGTGTTTTAACTCGGATCCACCCAAGCGGAGAGTTTACAAGTTCCTCCCAACCTATACGTTTGCACCCGTGTTGGTGGCTCCCCCTTGGAGACTTTGTTTAGGCCTGACAAACAGGCCAAGGATCGACAAATGACCCTAGTTCGAGTTTGTTAAACAAACTCTACACTCAACCCTCACAGGGAATTGAGTGGATAGACTCCTAATAAGACAACCTTACTTGTCGGATTAAGCCCCTTTGTAGCGCTGCTTTGGGTTGCTTCTTCTTGCTCTCCCGTGCTTGAATCCTCTCCCCTCCCGCTCCTCTGATCTTTGATACCGCTGCTTTGCCAAGGCTTCAGCTCCAAGATCAGCTACCTTGCATGTGATGCTCCATTGGAGATGCCCAAGGTGCTAGGGAATGGTGAATCCTCTACAAATGGTAGGAAATAGGTTTCCTAAAGGAATACACCTATTTGGACTCCTAAGTAGTGTTTAGACAAGGAATTTAACTATGATCAAGGTGTCTAAACCCTAGGAATCAAGAGGGAACAAGTCCATTCTCAAGATGTCATTGAATGGCCCAAGCTTCGGTCTTTGTCTTCATTATGCTCAACCTGACACTAGACTCACTGACCTAAGTGATTGACAAACAAGGTGCACTAGTATGCCACGAAAAAGTGCACTAACACTTTGATGTGCGTCATCCATCATGTGAGGACCCACCTTTAATGTGAATTGTGCATGATGTGGGCCCACCTTGATGTGGACCATTCATCATATAGGGGCACCTTCAATATGGGCCATTCATTATGAGGGCACACCTTCGATGTCCGCCATCCATCATGTGGGTCCCACCTTTGTTATAGACTGTCCATCATGTGGGATCCACTTGATGTGGATAGTCCATCATGCGGGGCCACATTTTGATGTGGGTCATCCACCATGTGGGAACCATCTTTGATGTTCATCATCCATCATGTGGGTCCCACCTTTGCTATGGATCGTCCATCATGTGGGGGGCCAAGGTGTAGTTTGGGTGGATCCCCGAATTCACCAAGGTCGGTGGATCCCTAACTGTGGGGCTTACTGTGATGTATGTTCCTTACATCCACACCATCCATCCATTTTGACAGCTCATTTTATGGCATGGCCCCAAAAATTAATTAGATCCAAATCTTACGAGACCATACCACAGGAAACACTCTTAATTGAATCCTTACCATTAAAAACTTCACGGGGGCCACCAGAATGTTTATTTTCCATCCAACCTGTTGATAAGGTCACAAAGACCTAGATGAAGAGACCACACAAATATCAAGGTTGATCCAAAGCTTTTGTGTCTCATGAGAAGTTTTTAATGCTCGATAGCCACTTTTTCCTGTATTATGGTCCACTTGATGATTTGAATCTGCTTCATTTTTTGTATAATGTCCTAAAATGAGTTTTCAAAACCTATGGATGGCCTAGATATAAGGAACATGCATCAGGGTGGACCCCATGTTCAGGGATCCACCCACCTTGGTGGATCGGGGGATCCATTGAAACCGCGCTCTAGAGCCAACCCTCAATATGGGTTGTTCATCATGTCGGCCCACCTTTAATGTTGTTAAAACTAGAAAAAAAATCGCTGCTCGTCAGCAGTCCATTTTCCTGTGTTTCTTTATTCTGGAGGAATTCTGAGTATAGAGACATTCATAGACAATCATAAAGCAATCAGAAAGTGTACACAAGAGAGAGATATCGCAAGGCGAATTTTATTCCAGAGATTCTGAGATCTTTTACATTCCAGGCTGTGATACTGGTCACGATCCTTTAATTACATCAACGGTTGATCACCCTTGATTGGAAGGCAAAAGACTAATCCGCCGGGGATTATGGTCTTGAGTTCATGGTCGTATAGACCTTTGTTTTCTTGTTATGGATGAGCCACATTTCTTAGACATGCCGGATGTCTATGTCCCATTTTCTTTCGGATGTCCGGGTTGAGAGACTGTCAAGATTCGAGTGGTGCAACTCTGGGCCCGCGCCTGTTACTGTGAACAGGTGATCCGCTGGAATACACGATCCTCAAATGTTGGTCGGCATAACCCAAGGCCCGCGCCCGTATTTTAATGACGGGTGACCTTAGGAGAGCACTCCGCAACGATCCCGAATGAGGTTTTTAATCGAGTGGTGCAACTCTGGGCCCACTCCTGTTACTGTGAACAGGTGATCGCTGGAATACATGAACATCGAAATATTAGTCGGCATAGCCTAAAGCCCGCGCCTGTTACTGTGAACAGGTGACCTTAGGAAAGCAATCCGCAACTGCCTCATCAGCTCAACCGACGGACCCGTTGTCGATGGGTAGGGCATCGACTATCTTTTTCATAGTGGCAATCCATAGCAGGATGTTTCAAGCTTAGTTAGAACTCTTTTGTTTGTGGTTTCTCGTGGTAACCATAACCCCTTAGGTTTAGCCTCGGACCTTTATCCGGGATGAATGGAGCTTTGTACAGTAAAGTAAATGTATTTCTTCTGGAGTCGGGCGACTCGTCTTCGAGAACACTCTTTCTTCTGAGTATTTTTCAATGATCTATTTGGGATCAAATAAGCTTTATCAAGACAAGATCTTTTGAGGGTTTCAATATTCAATAGGCTGGATCGGTTGTCTCCGATGCCTGCAAACGGCTAAATATAGGGTCCGATGGGTACCCATATATGCCAATTTCTTATGAATAACGGGGATCGGTGCCCCGTAAATGCTTAACTTGGCTGTTGGATAGCCTGAGTACTTTAGCCTTGCCTCAGCGTCTTTGAGATCGCGGTTGATTTCATTTGGCATTATCAATTTTCGGGCCAACAGGGCACTTCCCAGGGCTGAAAATGACTAAGTAGTGGACCTGTTTGCAGGTCTAATTAGGGTATTCGATGAATATTATCGATAACCGTCTTTGAACAGGGGTGGATTGTGTCCACGAGGATCGCGGTGCGATCACGTTTCGATTCGCTTAGCAAAAGCCGATTTACGAGCCAATAGGGCACTTCCTAGGGCTGAAAACAACTAAGTAGTGGACCTGTCTGCGGTCTGATCAGGGAAATCGGTGAATATCATCGATGAACGTCTTGGAATAGGGGTGAAGTATGTCCACAAGGATCGCGGTGCAATCGCGTCTCGATTCGCTTAGCAGAAGTCGATTTCTAGGCCAACAGGGCACTTCCCAAGGCTGAAAATGACTAAGTAGCGGGCCTACCGACTGCTTGATGAGGGTGTTTGAGGGTCCTGAGATTGGATAACCTCGTCGCTGTGCATGATTATGGTGTATCATGTCATGTAGAAGAAAAGCTTCCCTCTCGGGCTCGGTCCAATTCCGTCCGATTCTTCTCAGTTTTGGCCGTTTTCGGCTCTTTCGGAGGGATTTTCGGAGCTACCAAATTGGCTAAGTGTTGGTTATTCTGCATCAAAATAATGATTTAGGGCATTTATCATTGACCGTTGGAGAATCTGATCTGGGGGATGGATAGATCTCATCGAAATGCTTCTAGGAGAGGCGGTTTGATCAAAATCTGATCCCGGACGAAGGCGGGCTGCACGATCGAAGGCCCACCTCTCCAACCAACGTCCAGGCGCATGAAGGGGATGGTACAGGCGCATGTGGTGTGTGTGCAGGAGCATGTGGTTCTGCTATAGCTGGCAGGCGCATGTGGTTAGGAGGTGGGCGCATGTCCCATCTCCCGGGCACATGCGCCCCTGTTTTTCATGAAAAAAGGAGGGATGGGAAGCAATCCCGGCGCATGTGGTGGTGCACATGCGCCTGGCCCCAAATTGTGGGTGCATGTCCCTTTTGGACTTGATATTTTTCAGGTTTTCCAACGGAGAAAAGCCAACGCATCTGCTGGGAAAGCCGGCGCATGTTCCCAGCACTTAGAAAAAATTCAGGATTTCTCTCTGAACTTGGGATTCCGGCGAGGAAATCCCTTTCCGAGGAGGGATTTTAGCGAGGGAATCCACTCCGACCGAGGCATCCGGCGAGGGGCAATGGAGCGGGCGCATGTACCTATTGCGTCGTCCTGAGGTCGATAGAAGATGATTTCGTGCTGATGAATGAAATGACTCCCCTATTTATAGAAAGGTAATCGGGTTCGGGTCTAGCCCAGCAGGGTATTTCCCGCCGCATGTGGCAAAAATAGGTCAGGCACATGTGGCAAAAATATGTCAAGGCGGGTGTGGAGGATCCGGGCGCATGTCCTTTTCCGGCACATTTTCCGGCGCTTTCCGAAAAAGTATTCAAATCACTTCCTTTCATCAATAGGGTGTAAGCGCATGTGGTGGGAGGACAGGTGCATGTCTTTGCCGGCGCTCTTCCCACTACTTAGCCAGATTTTCAGGATTCCAGCACTTAAAAAATTTCAGGATTTCAGCTCCGACGGGAAGACCTCCTAAAGGACAGCTACCTTTTCTAGACATGCACTCACTGTCGTCAAGCCACTTCTAGGCTAGGATTGACCTCCTGAATGAACGGAATGGGGTGTGAAAGTCCAGATGTTGCAAATTTTAGTACTTCCTAATCCAGGAGCCTCCAGGTCGGCTTGTCATATAGGAACGTTGTTCCGAGGAGCGCACGGCATGGAAATACACACCGCAATGACTTCAAACTTGCTATTTAAGGATTTTAAGACGTTCGGACCATTTGGCGGTGAAGCATATGTCCAGTTTTACTTAAAATGGTAGTTGCAGGCTTACGGACCCTTTTTGGTCAGCTCCGGGTAGGGATGAAACACATTTCAAGGTGTGCAGGTAAAGATATACACCGGATGACTTTGAAACTTATAGGTTAAGGGTTTTAGGACATTTCGGACCATTTGGCGATAAATCACATGTCCAGTTATGCTCCAAAATGCTGTTTACGAATTTTGGTCGCTATCGAGCGATTAGGGTCGCACTGGTGTTTTTTGGGCTTTTTCGATCTCAAAACTGATTCAAACCATTGTCGGTGAATCACGGGATGTTGTTTTATAATGGGTGAAAATTTGAGCCCCAACAAGTGCCCCCTGATGTGCTGCGCTGGATGCTTACGTCATGCTAGTCAGTGTACCAGTCCATTAGGCTCAAGTATAAATAGTTGACTCACTGAGTCATTCCAACATTTTTTCGAGTTAGAAAACCTAATTTTCCCAAGGTGAGAGAGCTCATCCTCTGGGTACAGGAGCATGTGGTCCCCTTGTGGGCGCATGTGGCCTGCCATCCATTTTTTCGGCGAAGAATCTTCCCTTCAGGCGCATGTCAAACGCCCTGAAGAAGTGGGCGCATGTCACAGGCGCATGTTGCTCTGGGCATGCGCCAGGGCATTGCCCAGGACTTTTGTTTTTCAGATTTCAGAGGTGGGCACATGTGAGGCTGCCACATGCGCCTGGAGCTTGAATTTTAGACTCGTTCATTTCCTTCTTTTAAGCCGGGCGCATGTCAGATTGCACATGCGCCTGGTGCATTGAATGATGAACTTGCACTTACGAAATTGATGGATTGGGCGCATGTGAGGGGCCACATGTGCCTGGGGCTCCACCTTGGGCGCATGTGAGCCCAACACTTAGCCGAAATTTTCATTTTTAGCCCCTGCTTTGCACTCGGTGAAGAAATGGCATTTCCGGCTCCATTTCTCAGTCAAATTCAGTGCTGTTTGAGGCTAAATCACTTAAAATTTAAGCATGATTGGAGCTCAGTGCCTTAAGCCTATAGTTGGCTGCCTACTTTAGCCTGTCACAGCTTGCAACTGTCTATTTTTAGGCAGGTTCGGAGCATGTCTGCCAGAGTGCACTCGTAGCGTCCTGATTGCTTTTGAAGTTGCTGTGTGCGAACAGTTGCGTATATATGATGCTGAAACTGTTTCCTGACTCTGTCCAGTACCTACTTAGAGGCACCTGGACTTGTCAAGGCTACTTTTGGGCTAAATGCATGAATGTATTGTGGGTTTAATCTGTGATTTTGTGTGTGCATTGACCACATGTATGCATGTATGTATGATGGCAATTGCTTTGTTGTGAAATGTGTATGATGACTGATATGATATGCTCTTGATTTGGTTGCTTTCATGCTTTGTTACTTGTGCTCTATGTGATGTGTTTGTGTTTGCGATACGATTTTATTAGGCTATTTGCCCGTGTGTATCGAGTTGTTTTCTGATGTTGTTCTGTTTACGTGCTGCAGTGAATTGCAGTAGCGACAATGGGATCTTCTGGTGAAACCTCTGGGTCACATGCTTCTGGTCCAACGTTGATGAAGCACGGTCGAAAAAGAACGGCTGAAGGTCCTTCCAACCCTCCTCCTCCAAGACGTAATTCTCGCTTCTTTCCTGCGGTCGAATCTGAGATAAAGGATTTCTCAGAGCATATTGGGCAGCTTCCTCATGAAGTGCTGGTGCGCATCTTCGTTAACAAGACAGTGCCCGAACCTCCAAAGCGAGGAACAGAACAAGAGTGGGTCTATTGGTATGCCCAACTTGCTGGTGTGGCAAGTGCCATCGAGGTAGGTCCTCAAGATATACCTGTCTAAAATGTAGAAGAAAATCCGATAGGTCAGAAAGGTAAGAAGAAAGGAGGGTGCGGAAAACAACCCATCAAAGCACTCAGTCAAGCAGAGCGATTGACACAGCTCCTCGACTTGAAATATGAACGGATGAAGATTGGATGGGAGAGCAACAAGATCGTTGCTGAGCGTGGCATCTGCATCACGAACCCCTACGATGGTGAAGTCATCTTGCACCAGAAGTCTCTTATGAGGTGTAAACCTTTTCCGAGCATCGAGCCATCTAATGTTCGTAGACCTAGCCAATTCTATGGAGTGGAGAGATGGTCTTCAGTTCCTGAGAGATTACTCACTGCCACTTTGGGAAGCAACGGGAAGCAATAGAAGGTTGGTGAGGTTAAGGAGATGACTTTCCTCATGCCTAAGTGTGATCCGCATGCACCTTATCCGACTCATTTCTTTGAGACGGTGCGTCAAAGGTTCCTCTCTATGAGCAGTCCGCAATGTGGGAGACTTCGAGCTTCCGTACACAAGGACATCTGAGTCGTCGTGACAGCTACATCCCATGGGCGAAAGAGATTCTGATCCGGCACGAGGCTGTGCTGAGGGAGGTCAGGCTCTACTATGCCATCGAGGCGACTGCCGGCTTCTTTCCGCGAGACCCCACGATTCTCAGAGGCTTCTTAAATTACTGGAGTTCCATTACCAATTCTTTCCATCTTCCTCAAGGAGAGATGAGTATAACCCTCTGGGATCTTAAGGTGAAGGCGGCCTTGCCCATACGCGGCGGGTATTATCACGAATAAATCCCCTCTGATGAAGAATTGTCTGGCTTCAGACGCGAAGGTGATCGGAAGGCTTATCATTCCAAGGCGTGTTTGGAGTTGTTTCATGAATTGCAACAGTTCGGCTGCATTACAAAGATACACTATGAAGATTGGTCAGTATACTTCAGCCACGGCTTGAAGTAAGTCTTCACGAGACGTTTCCTTCTTTCTTCTCATGATGTATGCTCTTTCCTCCTGTGTAGCTTCTTACGTGAAGTTCTCTCTCCTTTCTCTCTTTTGGGATCGACTACGAGAAATATAAAGTTGATGTTAAAAGAATAAGGGCCTTACGACAACGGTTCCAACAGAAATTTCCTTGCCCGAACGTATTATCTCCCACTTGCGAGCTAACAGGCTTCCTCACTTACTGGTTGTCCGCGATCACGCTTGCCAGCTCGAAGAGTGCTGATGGCGTTAGGGTTTCTTGTTTAGTCGTGGTGGGTGCCCTTGCCAGTGGTCAACGTCTTACTATAGCGCCACCTGTACTCTGCAGCATATATAGGGCGTTTGGTTATGTTGCCAGTAATCCGGACAAACCTGATGATGGAATGGATGCGGCCTATTGTCCATGGCATTATTTCTGCGGCTGGTTAGGCGTTTATTTCCCATGGGTATATGGCATGAAGTCTCACGCCTATTTCTTTCCAGACCGAGCGCCTCTTATCAGATTCATGAAGGCTAAGATGGTGCTTAAGACGCCAGAATGGGTGTCCTCAAGGATCTGTAGCGAGAATAAAGTTGACTTCTACCATTTTCCCTCTTCCATTGCTTATGAAGATCTCGAAGTCGTCGATGATGAGGATTCGGTTAACTCTTCTGACAGGGAGTTCCTAATATCGATCTGGACCGCTTCTCTCCCGTTTCGCAAAGGCATGGAGTTCTGGCGCGAGCATTATTATCCGAGCAAGTTGGCCAGACAGTTCGGCTACGATCAGGGTGTTCCGTCGACGCTTCCGAGCG
The DNA here is from genome assembly GCA_003013855.2 of Liriodendron chinense. Classification (NCBI taxonomy): domain Eukaryota; kingdom Viridiplantae; phylum Streptophyta; class Magnoliopsida; order Magnoliales; family Magnoliaceae; genus Liriodendron; species Liriodendron chinense. The sequence continues at coordinate 3,916,697 of ML058489.1, read as the reverse complement.
TGACGAGGATAGAACGAGCATATGGCATGGGTGCTGTCCATTGAGAGTGGATGTGGGACCAGCTTTTGCTGACGCGAACTGGCATGAGGTTCGTGCTGCCTGGCTGTAGTCGACATCCCGCAACTTCTTATGGTTGGACGAGATGGTGGGGGCATCAGTACGCGCGCATCCGGGATGCCAAGCCTGTCGATTTCTGTAACGACCCGAGATTTTCGACTCTCGTGTATAACACGACGGCCGAATTCCCAATTAAATCATGGACTAATTGATTTGTTAAATAATGAAATATAGCATTCAAGCACAATGGTGGAAACAATTATCATCTTATTCTATCAAACTTACTACGTCATCATCAATGTTTAAATAAGGGAACCAACCAATATCCATACTGATTAATTAAAATACAAAACCATGTCTTCTCTTGAAGACTTATTACAATTCCATAAATGTATCAATTACTTAAAAGAAATATTTAATAAATGATAACATCAATTAAGTTTATCTAACATCGTCATCCGCCATGTGATTGTACGAACATCGAACTCTTTTCCTTAAAAATCGGGTTCAATACCTGGATCTTCACCTGCATCACCTAAATTGTGTTTGGGATAGCGTTAAACGCTATCATAGTGGGGAATATTTCCTCCAAGACAATCAAGAATAATAATAACGATACAGAGTAAACGCAAGCAGGATATTATCATTTAATCAAATCAAAACAACAAACTAAAAATCTTTGTTAATGCGATGCATGGAATGCATGCTCTGGCTAAGGCACCCTGGCTAGAATCACAATACATGAAGTGGGAGACTCCCTGTTACGACTTCATGCTAGCCACTAGTCACCAGAGGTTCCTGGGACGCACAAGCCCATAGTTTTGCCCGACCACATGAGAAACGGGACGCTCATAGCCCAAATCTACACGTGACAGTGTACGGGAGAAGTAGGACGCTCTAGCCTATTCTCAATTCCGTACACCCACATGGAGCCAAGTGAATGCATGACTTTAGTTTCACCTTTATTTAAGTATTTTCGCATACAACCGATTTAAATAAAACTCAATGATCACTATGGGGAGTCGCAAGCAACCCAGCATAGGCCGACAGCACGAGATTAGTGTCCATAGCACCAACCCCGGCTCATGAGAATTTGTATACCATTAGTGTCCACTCATTGTCCCGTTTTATGATTTCATCATGTCCCAAAAAGCCAATGTTGTATATCATGATCAAATTCATTAAAATACCCATGTAATGTAAATGGATCAAATCAAGCATCATGTACATGTAAGGATCCATTAACAAGCAATCACTTCATTCTCTCAGTTAAGTCAAGATATATTCTTCCATCATGGACACCTCTCATGGGTTCCATCTCTCTACATTGAATAATTTTACCAACTTAGGGACAAAGAGTATACAATAATGGGATGTCCATATGATGATCTTATATACATATTTCATATCACAATATGAAAATCAATGTTACTTGTAATACATGGACTAAGAAAATAAGGGCATAGATTTCAAAAAAATAACACAAATACACATGCTTCTTAGTAAAAATTTAAACAAGGAATCACATCACCATACAATGATATTCATTACAAATCTCACATCGAACTTCATGTTATATGGATAAGAAATTCAAAACAAAATAACTTCACATGCCACAAAAGAAACTTATGATAATTATAATATTATTAATGAAAGGCTTGAAGGAAAATCCTCACCTTAGGATGGACTTAGAAGAGGGTTGTAGAAGATCCTAGCCGCTGGAAAAATATGAGAAAGAACTCCATTCTCTTCTCTCTCTCTCTCTCTCTAAGGCATGGAGGCTAGGGTTAGGAGAAGGATTTGGAGGTGCGTAGTAGAAATATGGAGAGGGATGTGCAGGCGAGGTCTTGTGTAACAACTTCTTGAGGTGGGTTTCTCAAATCTCAATATTCGGATGATCTATGATCAATTCCAATCTGTTCATCTTATCAAGCTCGAAGTGTAGAGTCAGAATACGTAAATTTCTTAATGATCCACATTCTAGATTGGTCGATCCTTGAAAATGGCCTAACGGGTGCTAAAATGGGTTAGATCTCAATTAACGGTCTACGCTTGATGATCAGGGCCCAAAGTTTGGAAAAATATATGGTCATGATAGGCAAATAATTGTACAAAGTTTAGTGGTTGATTGATGGTGAGAAATGCCTAGATCTGAAATTTCAACTTTTGGCTGAAAAGGAAGGGGCTGGCTTTGTGGTTCAACGGTGTAGGATTATAGATCAGGGTCCAAACTTTGTGTAAACTCGTAGTCATATGAGTATAATAAGTAGTCCAAATTTGAGAAGCGATTGATGGTGAGAAGTGGGTAAATTGAAAGGTTCAGATTTAAAAAGAGTTGGTAACTCATTAATTTCTAAAACGGGATAACTTCGCGCATAAGAAAGATGCTTATCAAGGTGGGGCACTCAAATCACACTATTGGTCCATGATAAAGACGATCTAAGTCACTCATATGAAGAGAAATATTCGACTACGACTAACCATCTACTTTCCTCACTCGATGGAGATGAAAATCAAGGGTTAAGGGGCTGATTTGACAATCGGACCACTTCTACTATGATTTAAGGGCTGAAATTTGATGTGTATGGTTAATATGTGCCCAAAAGCTTAAATCCAGGGTTTTGCGTGAAAGCGATCGTCAGAAACTATAATACTTAAAAAATGGCATCTTAACTTAAGTTTAACTAATGGCATTTTCGTAATTATCTAAAAAGTGCGTGATTTTTGAAATCTGATCTTTCTACGATGTTTATGGGATCATTCTAAGCAACTTTTGTAAAGGGTCTCCTATCGGATCTCCTACGGATGTCCCGTTATTCACAAATCAACGGTAAATGTACGATAATTAATAAAAAAATATATTAAAAATGAATTTTCAAAAATTTTCAAATAAATCTCGAAAATCTGGGGCGTTACAATTTCCTCTCTATCTCTCTCCTCCGAGGTTGGCTGACATTCCTGAGGACGGTCTTGGTTATCTTCGCGAGCAGCATGAGGCTGTCGGAGTTCCTAGTACCAGTCATCTGACTTCCTTGAACGTGCCGATCACTCGTAGGAAAGAAGATGGAGCGTTAGATGGATGGTATTGCTTCCGGATCCCTATACAGAGGCGTCAGTAAGAGGTTGGATCTTCACGTCCTCCGGCAGAGACTGTTCCTCCGTCTGTGGAAAAGGGTGAGCTTACAGAAGGCATGGTAGGAGTTAGACCTTTTGATGATTTCGTTGACGATCTTCCGCCGAGTCGCGCGAGAGTTCAGTTGAGAGTCAAGATAAAACTTACGTCAAAAGTTCGCCCTTCAGCACCTGAGAAAAACTTAAGAAAGGCAGAAATGTTACATATCAAAAAGTGGGGGAGTTTGGATCCGTCGTTGTAAATCAATCCTCCAGAAGTAGTGGCAGGTGCGACTGTTGTCGATAGTCGCGAAGAAGGTGAGCTTCGGTCTGGTGCTACAGAGGAGATTGCAGACGAAGAAGATATGATTGTCGATAATCATGACGGAGGTGAGTCCGAGCCTGCAGATATCGAGGGGGACAATGCCGAAGGCGGTTCTGAAGCCGGTGATGGCCAGGGAGTGGCATGCCTTGATGATTTGGGGTCGCAGCTTGAAGATAAACCTGTAGATTATTCTGGCGATGACTGGGGAGTGGATCGTGCCAATGATCACAGCAACGATGATTCCCTCGCGAACTATTATGATAACGATGCCGGTGTCGGGGGTGCAGGTGATCTTGACGATGTTGTCATAGTAGCGATCGAAGCACAACTCTACGACAACATCAGGGTCCAGCCTTCTTCGTAGCCTTTAGTCTTCGTTTCTCAGGTTATCGCGACACCGACTATGGGGTTACCGATGGATGTTCATCCTTGTTTGCCCGTTCGTGCTGATAATGCCGAGGAATCCATTCCTGGGCTTGAAATACGTGAGGGGAACGTCGATCCTTCTTCGGTCCTTCCATCAGGCTGTTCATTGCAAGTGGACTGTCTTGTTGAGTTGGAGGTCGTGGATACGTCACACTCTGCTGCGGTCAAAGTCGGACCCGACATTCCACAAGCACAAGGTAAGAAATGCAACTGTGGTTCTGCTTTGTACTTTTCTTCTTTAAATCCTTCATAATCATACTAACCATATTTTGTTATTATTATCTTATTTCTACAGATCTTATTGAGTCGATACCTGCCTCTGCCACTTCCGTCGCATCGTCTCCAGTTGTGATTATTGAACTGCCGGGCGAAGCTTTGAAAACAGTTGTTGATTCCAGGACATGCATTGCGGGACCTTCGGAGCCTGCTATTGATCTTCCTGCCATTCTTGGTACGACTCCTTCGCACTTTACATTAGATTATGACTTGTAGTTTCTGCTTTCATTTTTACTAACGCATCATTTGTACGTCTTGCATTTTTTCTTGCAGCTGCCGTCGATTCTGACGTCGCCATTACTATGATGCCGGACATTCCTGCATTTGAACATTTAGATTGTTTTGGTCAGAGCGTGCTGAAGGGCCTGCTGTCTAGCCTCGCAAAGGAGTTGGCCAATCCATGAGAATGGCATATGCTGGGCGCTGGCATAAAAGCGTTGGAAGCTTGTGTCGGAGTAGTTGGGTCTGATGCGCTCGTGGTTGTCGATCGCCTCTCTGCGTTTCAAAACTCCCTCGCAAATGTAGCAGCTGTTGAGCGCGCCGAGCCTGATCCTGCTATCGAGGAGTAGCGGAGGATTGCGGAGTCTTTAGGACCTGCAGTGAAACGCCACTTGCATTCGACGGCGAACGCACGAGAATCCCTACAAAATAATAAGATACAATATGATGGGTGCCTGGGTCGTCTAGCTGAAATTGACGTTGAGATTGAACGTCTGCTGGCGGAGAAGATCGTCGTGAGCTTCGAAGCTGCTCGACTCGAGTCAGTAGTTGCTCAGGGCCAGATAGCGGTCACGCAACTCGAAAGCGAGGGCGAAGCGGCGCGCAAGCAGTTGGAAGATTTGACTGCTGAACTTCAACATGTTCCTGATCCTGTGGAGGTGTTATCTGCACCAAAATCAGTAATGGAAACCACCAGGGTGGCCGTGATCAGGCTGATATCGGGATGTTTGGAGAAGCTTTGATCTTTCACTCCCGATGCTCTCTTTCTTGACTTTAAATGTATAGAAATGATCATAGGATCTTACCTTTAGAAATTTTTGTAATTGGTGTAAGAAATACTTACCTTCTGACCATTCATGTATATGGCGTCGAAAAGATGTCAACCAAACTTTTGTTAAATGAAATGACAATAGCAATTACTTTTCTATCATGTGATGTTTGTGTGATGTTTGTTAGAATGGTTTGCAATAATAATAGTAATAATCACAATTCTAATAAGTGATGAATGTAGAATGAAATGAAAAGAGTAATACTTCCCTTTGTCGTCAATTTCGGGAGTGTCCTGGGTTTCTAAACTCGGGATACGCTCGTGTCGTAGACGAATGGTCTTTCTTGGCTACTTCTCTATAGCAAGGGTAAGAAAGACCTGCAAGAATACGGAGCAACTGATTAGCTTTTGTAACTACAGGCTTATCTACTGTATTCTACTCCATTTCATTCTCCATTTCTATCCTTATTTATTACATTCCCTCTCTTAGGGAGTTTACATTTCTCATTTTTATGTAAAAGGAAGTAACAGGTTGACTGCTAGGGGTAATATTTTTTCAGAAACCGGCCATTAATTGTCTTCAGAAACCGCCACCGTCGAAATTCACTAAACGGTAGGCCCCGTTGGAGTAGACTTCTTCTATGATACATATCGGGTCCCACTTAGGGTCGAACTTGCTCTTTGTAGTGTGCGCGGCTGTTGTCGCTTCATTACGAGTACCAAGTCACCCTTCTTGAAGGATCTACCCCTGACTCGCTTGTCATACGCTGTTGAGATATGCTTCTGGTACATCTCTAGCCGTTGTTGTGCCGCGAGCCTCTTCTCGTCCAAGGCATTGAGCTCGGCCATCCTGAGCTCGGCATTACGTTCATCTGTCAGGGAGTTCCGAAGTGCGACTTGCAGGGACTCGACCTGAACTTCCATCGGGACAATGGCCTCCGTGCCGTATACTAGTGAATAGAGAGTAGCCCGCGTTGTTGTGCGGTGCGTAGTACGATATGCCCAGAGCGCTTCGGGCAACCGTTTGTCCCAATCTTTCTTATTCTCTGCCACCGTTTTCTTTAAAATCTTCACGATGGTTTTGTTGAATACCTCAACAAGCCCGTTTGCAGGAGGATAATAGGGTGTTGAGTAGCAATGCTTGATCTTGAACTTGGCACACAGCTTGTCAATCATGGCATTTCGGAAGGGCGTGCCGTTATCCGTGACGATCCGATCTGGAATACCATGTCTGTAGATGATGGCGTTCTGGATGAAACCCTCCACTTGTTTAGCTTCACGTTCTTCAGGGCCACAGTCCTCAGCCACTTAGAGAAGTTAATCTGTTTACCACCAGTAGTACTGGTGCCCTGAAGGAAGAGGGGCTAAGGGGGGCCTATGACAATCCATACCCCAGGCACGCCAAAGGCCAAGACACCCAATTGACTGATGCAATCTTCTGGAGTATATGTATGATGTCAGCATGTATTTGACACTGATGGCATTTCCTACATAGCCCATCGCGTTCTTTCACCATGGTGGGCCAATAATAGCCCATGTGTCGCACTCAATAATGCAGGTTCCGGCCGCCTTGGTGGGCACCACATTCTCCTCCATGCGCCTCTCTCAACGTATCATGAACTTCTTCTCGGGCCAGGCATCTTAATAGCGTTCCATCGCTGGAGCGTCGATACAATACTTCTTCTACGAGGACGAACGAGCTGGCACGCCTTCTGACTTGAGTGCGCATTTGTGGATCATCGGGTAAGAACACATACTTTAAGTAATCAGAGAATGGTCTTCTCTAATCTTCTTCTTCTGTGATCTCAAAGCAATGTACGGGGTTTGCACTCGTGACATTCTCGGCTGCTGTGAGGGATGGCAATATCCTCCTTTCTTCTATGGTAACCTGAAGTGGGCTGCCCCCTGGGTGCGCGAGAGCCGCGGTCAGGTTAGCCAATGCATCTGCTTGAGAATTTTCAGCTCTTGGGACGTGCGACACTGTACTATCCCAAAAATGATCGAATAGGGCTCGGGCCTGATGGCAAATAGATGATACCTCTGGCTTATGGACTTCATATTCTGTCGTGAGCTGTCCCACAACTAACCGAGAATCACCGTATACTTGTAGTGATCGGATTTGCATATCTCGTGCCAACTGAAACCCAACAATGAGGGCCTGATACTCTGCCTCGTTGTTTGTGCACGATGGCACTATTGTGAATGAGTAGGGCAATAAGTCACCTTGAGGACTGATGAAGATCACACCGGCCCCTGATCCTGCAGCTCTGAAGGCTCCGTCGAAATACATCTGCCACTGCCTCGCGACCCTTACCATCATGGCTTTGTCGTCAAGCAGATCACATTCCATTTCCATATTATCCGGTATCGGGTGAGCTGCTAGAAAATCGGCTATCACCTGCCCTTTAATAGCTCGAGACGGCAGATACTTAATGTCGAACTCGGATAGCAGTAGGGCCTTTGGCTAATCGCCCAGACAACATAGGTCGGTTCATCAGGAACTTGATAGGATCTGCTCTGGAGATCAGTGTAATCTGGTATGATAGACAGTAATGCCTCAACTTCTTCACAGCGAATATCAAGGCCGGGCACATTTTCTCAATCGGTGAGTAATTAAACTCAGCACCGACGAGTGTGCGGCTCAAGTAGTACAGAGCATTCTCTTTTCCTTCTTCATTCTTCTGGGCGAGCAGTGCCCCCAGTGAGTTCTCTCCCACTGCTACATATAGTATTAGAGGCTTTCCCTCGATTGGCGTTGCGAGCACTGGAGCTTTCCCAAGTAACTCTTTGAGGGAATCGAAGGCTTTCTGGCATGCTTCATCCCACTCAAAGCGGACGTCTTTCTTGTTCAACCGAGAGAAAGGCTGGCAGCAACCTGAGAAGTTCTAGATGAATCGCCGCAAGTAAGCGACTCTCCCTTGGAAGCTCTTCAGCTCTTTCAAGTTCTTCGGGGGAGGCATTTCTCGGATCGCCTTGATCTTTGCAGGGTCAATTTCGATTCCCCGATGCCTGATCACAAAGCCAAGGAATTTTCAAGAGGACACCCCAAAAGGCGCACTTCAACGGGTTCATGCGGAGGCTCTTCTTCCTCAACCTCTGAAATTCTAACTTCAAATGTTCGCGATGCTGCTGATGTCCGCCGGACCTCACTACCAGGTCATCGACGTAGCATTCCACATGCTTGTGCATCATGTCTTGGAAAATTACCTGCATCGCCCTCTGATACGTAGCGCCCACATTTTTCAGCCCAAACGGCATCACCCGATAACAGAATATCCCGAGAGATGTGCGGAAGGCAGTGGACTCTTCGTCTTCTAGAGCCATTCGGATCTGATTATACCTTGAGTAGCCATCCATAAAGGACATCGTTGTATATGCTGACGTGCTATCAATCAGGAGTTCTGGGATGGGTAGAGGAAAGTCATCTTTGGGACAAGCCTCATGCAGGTTGTGGAAATCAACATACACCCGGATCTGGCCGCTCTTCTTCTTTACAGGTACTATGTTCGAGATCCATTTGGGATACTGAACTTCCTTGATAAACCAGGCCTGAAGCAGCTACTTCACCTCTTCTTCTATCTTCGGGACAATGTCAGGATGGAAGCGCCTTTATGGTTGCTTGACTAACCTCTTCTCCTTCGCGATATTCAACATGTGCATCGCGATTGCCGGGTTCAGTCTTGGCATTTCAGAATAGGTCCATGCGAACACGCCTCTGTTCTCTTTCAGGAGTTGAATGTAGCTCTCCCTCTCTTCTTCTGGAATGTTCTTACTGATATAAGTATTCCTTGGCTCTTCAGTGGTCCCCAGATTGACTTCTTGTAGCTCATCTATCGTGGGCTGACCTCCATCTTCGATTTGCTCTGGTGTGGCACTCGGCTGTATGACTTCATTCGGTCCAGCGGGCCTCACCTCTTCCACGGGACTGATAGTCAGCATGTTAATATGCCTGATTTCACATCTTGCCCCCAGGGCTTCTTTTCATCTGTATACCTTCGTCTTTACTTTGAAGGGTGCTAGCATGCCTTTCCAAGCTGGCGGTTCTGAACAAATGAACCCCATATTTCTCATGATGTTTCTACTGGCCTTGCTATATCTTTCTTCTTCAATGAGCGGTGTCTCTACCGGTGTTCTCTTCGCATTCTCTTCGATTTGTAATGGGTTGCGAGGTCCAGCATGAAACCTTATCTCGTGGTTGGCTCCCATTGTCGGCGGCACGCAGAACTGGCTCGGAGCTTTAGGGAAAGGACGAATCCTCTCAACCTTTGGTACCAGTATATTGAAGCTGGACTGTAACACACTCATCTGTTGGCTTGTCATCTGCTTCAACACTGACTGCCCTGCCTTCCAGAGGTGTTTCAGGATTAGGTAGAACTTCTTCCTTGGCAACGGATTTTCTCCGTGAGCCCCTGTCGCTTCAACGACCACTCGCGTAGCTTCGTTCGCTTGTCTTGGACTCTCGCCCTGGGGTTCTACCCCCTGTGCCACCTCTGTCGGTCCGCTAGCTTTTCTGGCGGTCTCGGCTCCATCGCTCTCCAGATAGTATTGCGCATCTGCTAGGAAGGATTCAGTGACGGAGTACGGCCTCGGGTCCGCCACCACTCTATACTGGACGCCATCCCTATTGTACTTGAAGCATTGATGGTATGTCGAGGGAATGATACCGTATTGATGAAGCCACGGTCATCCCAACAAGATATTGTATGTCGCCATTGCATCGATTACCTGACAGGTGGCTTTAGTACTCAATTCTTCTATCTCCAGCATGAAAGTAATGGACCCTAGGACGCATTGGCCGTCCTGATTGAACCCTTGGATAACCATGGCGCTTAAGCGAAGTGCTGTCTGTCTGAAACCCAACTGTTGTAATGTCTTTAGAGACATAATATTCATAGCGGACCCGTCGTCCAGCATGCATCTTTGGACCTCTGTGTCTCGGATGAGACCTGTCACCATCAACGGGCGGTTGTGGTCCGTCAGGCTGATCGTTTTGTCTTCTTCAGAGAATGTGATCATGGACGATCGGTCGATCTGCATGACCTGTTCTGCGGGTCGATCCTCAGTTCCCGTTATCTTCATTTCTTCCATCTTTGACTCGATCTCTGCCATCATGACCTCACGAGCTTCTTGATCAAGCAATGCATTGAGCAACATTTCCCGATATTTCTTCGAAAGGCACAAGGCATCGTAGATGCTGAGTCGGGCCGGGACCTTCTTCAGATGAGACACCACATCATAAATCACCGGTGCCTTATCTTGAGTGTGATCTCGCTGGTCAGCTGCTGGTTCGTTGACTGCTTCTGTCGATTCTTTTTCTCGAGATGTCCCTGACGGCTCACCTATGAGCACATTCGTTCTTCTAGGGTCTGATCACCTCGAAAATTCTCTCTGCACGACCTGCTTTCCGGACCGTAGAGCCACTACATTGACTTCTCCTCTCTCTGGGACTTGGTCCTTGTCACTGGCCCCTGGTTGAGCAACCACTAAGACCATGGCGTACTGAACGGGCTGTGCACGTGGCTGTTCCTGTCCAACATTTCTTCTTCTCATTCTGTTCTTCATCTTCCTCTCTTTCTCCAAGAGTCTTCTTTCGTTCTCTATCCTCTTCTTATTGCTCACAAGTGTCCATGGCTCTTCCAGTTCTGGGAACAGATTCGCCGTTCAAATTTGAACTGGTATAGGGAGGGCAGACACCACTGTCGCAGTGTTCCGGCTCGCCTCTTCCACCTTCATATTGATGGTCCCGTCGTTAATCATCCGTTGGATCTTGCCTTTTAGGACAAAGCAGTCTTCAGTCTTGTGGCTGGTCACACGATGATACCTGCAGTAGTTGGGATGATCGACCATCTTCGCTTCCTCTGGGCACGTGCATTCTGGCAGTCTTATCAACCTTTCTTCTACCAGTTGTTCCATGATCGGAACCAGATCTTTCATGTCGAAGGTATAAGGTCCGTTTGCTTGATTACGCTCTTCTACCGTAAGATGTCGCGGCATCTGAAAACTCTTGCCTTTGTCTTGAGTCACGATTACTGGCCTGGCCTCGACTCTACGCTCGATGTTTGGGCCTTTCCTATCATTCAAACCGTTTCCTTTGTCAACATAGTTAGATGTTATCATCCTTCCGGCTTCTCTCCTGGGCTTCTCTGCCTTGAACTGTGCTCTGAACGCGGCTCCTTCGGTGGGCTTTCGTAGCTAGGTCTCGAAACATCGAGAAGTTGTGTCCAGATAGGCCAAATGAAATCGTCCCATCCATGGCCTGCATGCACATCTTAACCTACTCTGATTCGCTGGGTAGTTCTCGGCACTGTGCTGCTATAGTTCCCCACCTGTCGATGAACTTCTCAACTGACTTCCCCTGCCTCTGACGAACCAAGGCTAAATCTGTCAGAGAGACTTCTCATTCAGTAGAGAAGAATTTGGAGATGAAAAGGTCCTGCATCTGCTCCCAGGACTTGACTGACCCTGCGGACAGTGACATGTACCACTGGAATGCCTTGCTCGTGAGCGTCGAGCCAAACAATCTGAGACAGTACCGGGGAATTATCGATAGGTTGCCCATCATTGTCATGAATTGAGCCGTGTTCTTCTGGTGATCTTCTGCCATCGAATCTGGGGAAGTCCGGACGGTTGAAATTGTTGGGAATCGGGAGGTCGTCGACCTCGGGTAAGTAAGGCACCGGATATGCATATTTTCCTCTCTTCTCCTTTTCTCTTTCTTGACGAATCAGGTACGTGACTGTCTGAGACAGTTCCTCTCCTGTGGCTTGAGATGGCAATGGTGGCACATGTCCGAACACAACGTTTCTCGGGCGAGCTTGTGGTTTGGCGGCAGCTGGTTCTCCTGCTGCTCCCTGGCATTCCTCTACAGACTGTCGAGTAGGTACAACTGGGCTCCTATTTGCCCCCTGGGCAACTAGAGCTAACAGTGCTTCTTTCATTTCTCTCATCTCTCTGGCCGTGTCCTCTTGGACCTGGATAATCTCATCTATCTGTTCTTGGATTGGAGGCAGCTCTGGGTATCGCTCACTCGCCTCTCCTTCGGTGACTTGCACCATCATTACTTGTGCTCGCTGCGGCCTCGTCTTGGTCACGACAACTTCAGTAGGGGTTGTCTTCATCGTCGTCTCGGCCGATCGTCGGACAACAGATCTATTCGATACCTTGGCTGACAATGCTGTCTTTAATATTTAGTATTTCTGGGAAATCAATAGCGACGAAGGAGAACTCTGGCCTAACTGGCATGGTAATTCTGCTGGCGTCGTGGGCATCACTCCTATAGATTGGCTTCCACTGTCTCTCTGTTCTGCCCTGTACTCTTGCTGTTATTCCTATTTCAGCTGGAATAACTTCTTGTTCTCGGTCTTCTTGACGGTCTTGCGCTTCTGCACAATCTGCCATCCAGCTTCAGAGGTTGCTGCCAGATGGGGGAAGTAGAATCCTCCAGACGCTAGGAAGATCATTGTAGACGCCATTTGGTTGGTTCTTCTCTCTCTCTCTCTCTCTCTCTCTCTCTCTCTCTGCACAGTCATACACGCATTAGAATATTCCGCGCACTTGGAAAAGAGAGGGGACGCGACCTTACCAATCGCGATATGGTTTGACAGTGGATAGACAGAAACAAACAAATACAAACTACATGCATGCTATGCGAAACATCGGAATTCTTTTGCCTTAAATATGAAGGGAAGAACGTTCCCGTTGAGAGTCGCCAGTTTCGCGCCCGTGAAGGCGCCGAACATCTCTCCTTGTGTAGCCTTTCTCATATACACATCAGTGTTTGCAAATGATTTATCATAAAATGTCTATTTACTCAGAAATAACCAGGGATTCTGGTATTGAATCTTCCCCAGCAGAGTCACTAGTTTGTTAGAACTAGAAAAAATCGCTGCTCGTCAGCAGTCCTTTTTCTTGTGTTTCTTTATTCTGGGAGAATTCTGAGTATAGAGACATTCATAGACAATCATAAGCAATCACAAAGTGTACACAAGAGAGAGATATCGCAAGGTGAATTTTATTCCAGAGATTCTAAGATCTTTTACATTCTATGCTGTGATACTGGTCACGAGCCTTTAATTACATCAACGGTTGATCACCCTTGATTGGAAGGCAAAAGACTAATCCGCCGGGGATTATGGTCTTGAGTTCATGGTCGTATAGACCTTTTTTTTCTTGTTATAGACTGAACCACATTTCTTAGACATGCTGGATGTCTATGTCCCATTTTCTTTCGGATTGTCCGGGTTGAGAGACTGTCAGGATTCGAGTGGTGCAACTTTGGGCCCGCGCCTATTACTGTGAACAGGTGACCGCTGGAATACATGATCCTCGAATGTTGGTCGGCATAACCCAAGGCCCGCGCCCGTATTTTTATGACGGGTGACCTTAAGAGAGCATTTTGCAACGTTCCCGAATGAGGTTTTTAATCCAGTGGTGCAACTTTGGGCCCTCACCTATTACTGTGAACAGGTGACCACTGGAATACACGAACACCTTTGAACAGGGGTGGATTGTGTCCACGAGGATCGCGGTGCGATCGCGTTTCAATTCGCTTAGCAAAAGCTGATTTACGAGCCAATAAGGCACTCCCCAAGGTTGCAAATGACTAAGTAGTGGACCTATCTCCGGTCTGATCAGGGAAATTGGTGAATATCATCGATGACCATCTTGGAATAGGGGTGAAGTATGTCCACAAGAATCGCAGTGCGATCGCGTCTCGATTCACTTAGCAGAAGTCGATTTTTGGGCCAACAGGGCACTTCCCAGGGCTGAAAACAACTAAGTAGCGGGCCTATCGACCGCTTGATTAGGGTGTTTGAGGGTCCTGAGATTGAATAACCTCGTCGCGGTGCATGATTATGGTGTATCATGTCATGTAGAAGAAAAGCTTCCCTCTCGGGCTCGGTCCAATTCCGCCCGACTCTTCTCGATTTCAGTCGTTTTCGGCTCTTTCGGAGGGATTTTCGAAGTTGCTAAATTGGCTAAGTGTTGATTGTTCTGTATCAAAACACTGATTTAGGCCATTTATCATTGACCGTTGGAGAATCTGATTCGGGGGATGGATAGATCTCATCGAGATGCATCTAGGAGAAGCGGTTTGATCGAAATCCGATCACGGACGAAGGCAGGCCGCATGATCGAAGGCCCACCCCTCCAACCAGCATCCAGGTGCATGGAGGGGATGGTACAGGCGCATGTGGTGTGTGTGCAGGCGCATGTGGTGCTATCATAGCTGGCAGGCGCATGTGGTTAGGAGGTGGGCGCATGTCCCATCTCCCGGGCGCATGTGCTCCTGTTTTCATGAAAAAGGAGGGATGAGAAGCAATCTCGGCGGATGTGGTGGTGCACATGCGCCTGGCCCCAAATAGTGGCCGCATGTCCCTTTTGGACTTGATATTTTTCAGGTTTTTCGACGGAGAAAAGCCAGCGCATGTGCTGGGAAAGCCAGCACATGTGGGGGAAAAGCCGGCGCATGTTCCCAGCACTTAGAAAAAATTCAGGATTTCTCTCTAAACTTGGGATTCCGGCGAGGAAATCCCTTTCCGAGGAGGGATTCCGGCAAGGGAATCCACTCCGGCCAAGGCATCCGGCAACGGGCAATGGAGCGGGCGCATGTACTTCTTGCGTCGTCCTGAGGTCGGCAGAAGATGATTTCGTGCTGATGAATGAAATGACTCCGCTATTTATAAGGAGGTAATCGGGTTCGGGTCTGGCCCGATGGGTATTTCCTGGTGCATGTGGCAAAAATAGGTCAGGCGCATGTGGCAAAAATATGTCAGGCGCATGTCCTTTTCCGGCGCATTTTCCGGCGCTTTCCGAAAAAGTATTCAAATCACTTCCTTTCATCAATAGGGTGTAGGCGCATGTGGTGGGAGGCCAGGCGCATGTCTTTGCCGGCGCTCTTCCCACTACTTAGCCAGATTTTCAGGATTCCAGCACTTAGAAGATTTCAGGATTTCAGCTCCAACGGGAGACCTCCAAAGGACAGCTACCTTTTTTAGACATGCATTCACTGTCACCAAGCCACTTTTAGGTTAGGATTGACCTCCTGAATGAACGGGATGGGGTGTGGAAGTCCAGATGTTGCAAATTTTAGTACTTCCTTCATAATCTGGAGCCTCCAGGTCGGCTTGTCGTATAGGAACGTTGTTTCAGGGAGCGCGCGCATGGAAATACACTCCGCAATGACTTCAAACTTGCTATTTAAGGGTTTTAGGACGTTTCAGACCATTTGGCGGTGAAGCGCATGTCCAGTTCCACTCTGAAATGGTAGCTGTAGGCTTACGGACCTTTTTGGTCAGCTCCGGGTAGGGATGAAATGCATTTCGAGGTGCGCAGGTAAAGATATGCACCGGATGACTTCAAAACTTGCAGGTGAAGGGTTTTAGGACATTCCGGACCATTTGGCGGATGAAGCGCATGTCCAGTTATGCTCTGAAATGCTGTTTACGGATTTTGGTCGCTATCGAGCGATTAGGGTCGCACTGGTGTTTTTCGGACTTTTTCGATCTCGAAACTGATTCAAACCATTGTCGGTGAACCACAGGATGTTGTTTTATAATGGGTGCAAATTTGAGCCCCAACAGATGTTAACCTTTCATCATTTGGTCCCACCTTCATTGTCCACCACCCATCATGTGAGTCCCACCTTTTATGTGGACTGTCTATTGGGTGGGGCCCACTTGATATGGATCATCCATCATGCGGGGCCACACTTTGATGTGGGGCATCCATCATGTGGGGCCCACTTTTGATGTGATCGTGCATTATGTGGGCCCACCTTGATGTGGACCATTCATCATGTAAAGCCCCACCTTCAATATGGATCATTCATCATGTGAGCCCACGATAAAGAGATTGTGAAGAGAAGAGAAGATAGTAAGATGTAGAGCTGTACACGAACTGAGCTAGCTCGAAAAGCTCGCTCGGCTCGACTTGAAAAAGCTTAGTTCGGCTCGATTCGGAGGGTGGTTCAAGCCAAGCCAAGCCGAATATGAGGGCTCGTTGGAAATTCGAGCCAAGCCCAAGCCTGACTTGAGCTAGGCTCGGCTCGTAGAGGCTCGATATATTTTTAAGTTAAAAATAATATATATATATATATATATATATATATATATATATATATATATATATATATATATATATATATATATATTATTTTTTAACTTAAATGCCCGCTCGCCCTAGCCCCCTTTCCTTTTCTTTTCTTTTCTTCCAGTGCCCACTCGCCCACCCCTAATCCTAAAAACCCAATCGCTCGCCCCTCCTTCCAACCCCGGCCTGACCAGCGACAGCGACCCCCTCCGGTCGTCCGCATCATCTCCTCTCTCTTCAGGCTCGAAATAGGTAGGCTTGAAAGCTCGAATCGAATTCCGGCTCGAAAGCTTGAAGCTCAAACAGGCTCGAAATCTTGAAGCTCGGATATGCTCAAATTCAGGCTCGAAAGCTTGAAAGCTCAAACAGGCTTGAATTCGACTCGAAAGCTCGTCCAAACCAAGCCAAGCCTACCACCTAGGCTCGAGGACCAAGCCGAGCCAAGCTCCAGCCCAGGTTGCCCGCTGACCAAAACAAGCCGAACTAGGCAAAGCTCGGTTCGGCTCGACTCGTGTACAGCTCTAGTAAGATGGGAATTACTTAAAAAGTTTAAGGATAAACTTATCAAAAAAATTAGCTAAAATTGTCTACCTGCTTAAGCCAAATAAGCTCTAAAAAAACCATCACTTATTTTTTAAGAGCCTTTTTCCTAGTTTCTAAATAAATAATAAATAATAATAAATAAAAAGTTGGTAAAATTAGAGCTTTACCAAATAGTCTATTTCCAAAATACGAGCTTATTTTTTTTAGAGTAAGCAAATAAGCTTTTATTAGTAGAGATGTCAAGTGGCCCCTTAGTAAAACCTGTTTGGACTACAAGAAATTAATGGACTAGGTTTTGAACTAGATTTCTTCTAAAGTAAACCATACATAAAACATAAACAATAATTTAAGTATTTTCAAGGTCTTCAAAGATGCATGTTTAATATCCCAATTATGAGTGATTTAGAAAATTAGCCCGATTTTCATAAGAAACGGTCCAACATTCATGTACATATAGGTAAGTTCATCAAGAGTGTATTTATAAAATTGTCATCTCACCTTAAGACAAAGGTATATACTCATTAAGAAATTCACTCAACCTTAATTCATTAAAAAGATTCATATTAATAACACCATAGAGATGGACTTTAATAAATAATTTTCTAAATATGTAATGTATTTCAATTAAAGAATCACATGAAAACTTATTTTTCCTATTAAACATAATTCTTAAGATCCCCTATCCTTAGAGTAAGTTACTATTTCCAATAATTCATTTTTCTATGAGCTTAACCCCATCACTCTTAATGTTTTCCATACTTTTTTTTGAGTTAAAATTATAATAAAAGGAACCTTTTATTGCCATTCATTCTTATGAATTCTTGAGTTGTTACACCTATTTTTAAATAATTGTCTTACACAATCACACTTTAGACGGATTTTTTTAGATTTTTTATTACAACACTTGTTATTAGTTCTTCCTATATATAGCATCCAAGTTATCACAATGAAAGGATAGTGGTATCAGGTTTTACCCAAAAAAGTATATCAATTAGTAATGTTTGAATCCATTCAATCTTCTCATCAACTACTACTAAAGCAAGTAATTCAGATTCCATAGTGTATAGAGTTATATATATAAGTTTTTTTTTTATATCTCCATAAAATAATTCCCTCTTCATGGTGTAAATAAAACCACTAGTAGATTTAGAATGGTATGATCTTAAATGCGAATTAATGGTACTTAACCCTCAATATAATCAGAAATCTTTAGAAATCAAAACTAAAGTCTTAGATCATTTTAAGATACCTTAAGACCATATATATAATTACATTTTAATATATATAATTTGGATTACTAAAATATCTACTTAGTTTACTTATTGGAAAGAAAATATCCAATCTAGTGCAGTTCATAGCATAGGCTAGGCTACTAATGACTGTGGCATAATCAATCCAATACACTCATTTATCAATATTTTAAAAAGGGGTGCATATAGGTTTGCAATCATATTTATTATATTTTCTTAAAATCTTTTCTATGTAATAGAATTGAGTTAAAGTAATTCCATATTCATTTCAAATTATTTTAATCGCTAAAATGGCATCACCTTCTCCAAGATCTTTAATATCAAAGTAAGAAGATAAAAGGTTTTAATCTTATTAATAATTTCTAGATTTGTACCAAATATTATTTGATTATTTATGTACAGAACTATCATAATACCGGTGTTATTAGATACATTAGAATAAATGCATCTCTCACTTTCATTGACATTAATCCATTAGATATTATCACTTAGTCAAAGTCACTGTTTAGGAGCTTATTTAAGTCCATATAAGAACTTTAAAAGTTCACACACTTTACATTCTTAACCTAAGTCAATAAATTATTCAAATTTTTTCATATATATTTCTTCTTCCAATTCACTATTTAAAAAAGCAATTTAATATTCATTTAGTAAATTAAAAGAGTATCTTAAATGTAATGACAAAGACTTTCAATACAGATAAAATAAGAAAAGAAAAAACTTACAGTCGATCACGCGGAATGTGTTGTAGATCACCTTTCCGAACAAAGCACTTCATTAAGATAAGTCTAACGTATAAGCGTAGACTTCAATTTCAATTAAAGTTATTAGTTACTGGATTACTGTTACTAATCTACTGCTATGGATAGTAAATTCACAGCTTATACTACGGAATGTAAAGAACAGAATTACACTAATGAAAAAAAAAATGAAATTAAGGATGCTAATTAACTATGGAATGTAAATAGAAAAATACTAAGGAGCATAATAATTTAAAGATAAATTGAAATTTGATTTAATTTAGTTAGTGCTAGACCCTTTGCTCTGTTGTAATCCTCCATTATTTATAGTCTTCATTCGACCACACGATTAACCTAAGGTTTTTGACACATCATGCCGCACGATCAATCTTCCGGATCCTTCCTCACTCGCTCACTCTAGCCTTACTGGTGTCGTGGCATCACTTAACCAATGATGGCTGTATTACCATGAACCTTGCTACATTCTTGCACTACTTCATGCATCCACTTCATGGAATCGTCCACACGTGTTTTCTTCCAATTGGCTCTTGCACAGTCGGGCAGAAATAGGGTACAACAACCTTATGAGTGGCCTAGATCCCACACACATACCATATGGATACCCCACAACACCTCTTTCAAACTTCCCTCAAGGAATTTTAGTATTTAATGAGAAATAAAAAATAAATTAAAAAAAAAAGAGATTTTTTGCATAATTCCTAAGCAACTCGGGGTGTACCAAAACTTTCCTTGAGGAGCCAGAATTCTCTGCTAGTGCTTTCTGGGGATGAAATTATGTAAATGCCCTCATTTTTATTCTTTAAAGAAGGATGAATTAAGAATTGTGGGACCATGCACCATGTGTCAACATCCAAGCCATCCAACAGATGCACCCCACCATGATTAACAGATTAAAAATCTGGTAGATCCAATCACAAGGTGGATCAAATCATAAATAAATAAATACACAAACACAACACTCATAAACATCCAAATTCATGTATAGCCCATCAGATGGATAACTCGATCGACTGGAATTTTAGTAAAAGATATCACCATGGTACCTAGGGTGCGTAAGTTAGATGGGTTGGATGTTACTTGCATACCACATGGGCCCCACAATTCTGGACCTTACTACATTTTAAAGAAAAGATAAACTAGGGTCACGTTGCATGGCTTAGTAGTAGATTCTTTCTATGTCATAAACTGAAGTCCTAAATTCAAGCCCATGTGGGTTTATGTGAAAAAAAAAAAAAAAAAAAAAAAAAAAAGTAAAGATAAACTAAGACATTCTATAATTTCATCCCTCAAAAAGCATCTGGTTGGAATTTTTATTTGCCTGTCCCACTCATATTACACCAAAAGAATTTTATGTTGCACTGTTGTAAAGGAATAACATTTCACAATAATCAGATGGTGGGCCCCACCAAGAACGGAGATTCTTGAGCAGTTTGTGAGCCCCACTTCACCAAACTATGAAGGGCATTTTGGTCAATTTCTCAAAACCAAAGCTTGGAGTGGCAGCGTAATACTCTGAAAAACAAGGGCTCTTTTTGTTGTGGGAGTGTCGTCCACAAGTCTAAAATCGTGTTTGCACTTTGCACACAAACGTATCTTTTCAACTTTGTAACGACAAGATATGAAGAGAGAGAGAGAGAGAGAGAGAGAGAGAGAGAGAATAAAAAGGAGAGGGAAACAAGCCTGCATGAGAAGCGGAATGCTTCATGAATTCAAGCCTTAAAGCTTGCAAACAAGTTGATAGCGTTGAGATTTTAACAAAGAGAGAGATCCCAAACAAGTTGTAGCGTAAATCTCAATCCTCAACCCACCTTTTAATGGCTTTAAAAGCCTAAGATAGAGTTTGGTTTTTCTTGTTGAAATTGATAAAGAAGTCCATTTGAAATCGCTCTCGAAACAGTAACTTAGCCACTCTCTATGATCAAAACGTCAAGTGGTTTGTAACGAGAGCTCATGATGTGGACACGGTTGAGACGTTCGATGATGATTGCGAAAGGTGCGTTGATTTTCATAGACTTAACTTCTCAAAGACTCTGGTTTCACTTTAGTTTAATCTCTTTCTAATTTTACATTCAAAGTACACATCCAATCAATAGATATTCATTCTAAGGCCACTTCTCTTTAGAGATCATCCATTTTACTTCATTTTCCCTTTCCATCTTTCTTTTTCTTTCCTTTGTTTATCATGAGATTGAAGAGAAATCTCAACAGAAGGTGTGGTTTCTACTCATGGCTAAATAATATCTAGACCATTTTATCATCGGTGGACCGTATTTTAGATAAATAATAGCCATGCATTCCCGTCTTCGTCCCAAACAGGGAACTTCCCTTTTTGGAACTTTGTAGATGTGGGGCCATGTTTGCTATCCAAGCCATTGGCACCCATCATGGATGGACCATTCCCCCAAAACATTCAGTGCCTTCGTTTTTATTTTTGAAAGCCATATGTAATTCAGTTTTTCTATCTATGAATCTCGAATGTCCGGTTGGGCTCGGACAGTGATCCGAAGCATGGTTTCACAAGCTAAGAAGTAGGATTGGGATCTAGTTTGTTCTTAAACCATTTAGTGATTGGTGCTAACCCCACAAGCCTTGAATTGGTGTTCCTTGGCGATATATCTAGACTATTCAATTAGTTGGGGCGATATATCTAGACCATTCAATTAGTTGGGGAGCCATGGTTCAAAATCTCCATGAGACGGCCTATCAAATGATCTGTCTATTTGTATAGGAAGAAGAATTTCAAGAAATGGCAGATCTATTAACTCTATCAATAACTAGGTTGGATCTGGCACAACACAAGGGATTTGCCTTTTCTATTAATTTCCTTGCATCAGGTTAAACAAGGTATAATCATTAGGGAATTATTTTTAGGAGCAATTTGTGCAAATAAAACTGACTTGTTAACTTGTATCAACATGGATGAATTTGAACATGGAAATTTTGATAAGCAACCAAAAATGCCAAATGCTTTTGCATGAATGAATGCAAGAAAGAAATCCCTTTTGAGAATTTTCATCTATCTGTTTTGTAAATATGTTATCCTTTCTTTTCAGCTCGCAGCGACGATTCCACAGCAGACCAGCAAAGCTTCAGTGTGAACGAGGAATACTTGAGCGCGTTCAGAACAGAATCGTATGCGGACTTCTTCACCAAAGCCCAATTACTCGTCACAGAGGCTACTTCTTCTTCATCGTTATCCCACTCGTACACCCAACTCTCGCAAACCCTCCTCCAACCCGGCCAAGAAACTATTGCCCACGTCCTCGAATCAGCTGTATTTTTCAAGAATTCGGATATGAAAGACCTCGTACTTGACTACTTCAATATCAGCGCTGAAGCTTCCAGGATCTGTAGCCGCCTCCTCCAAAGCATCAACCAAACGCAATCCAACCATCAATTCATACAAAGGGCACTGGAAATCATTGATGACTATTCCCCCAACCAGTTCAAGTCTGTGATTTCAGAGCTGGATGCATTCCGTGTACTAAACAATCCATTCTCAAATATAAATGGACGCAACTTCAAGGTGATCAACGAACGTTACTCCTCGATCTTGCGTCACCTAAAATCAAGGAGAAGGAAGGTGGCAAGGAAGATCAAGGCAATAAAATATTTCAAGCAAGGCTCTCAAATTTGCTTGACAGCAGCTTGTGGTGCGGTCGCGGTGGTGGCTGTTGTCCTGGCGGTGCACACTCTGGCAGGCCTACTCCTGGGGCCCGCAATATTCAGCTTCTCACCACTGCATCTAAAGAAGAAGTTCCCGCACTTTGGATCTTTAAGAGGCAGGTTGCTTAAGAGGCAAAAGGAGCAGCTGGATGTAGCAGCGAAGGGGACGTACATTTTGAATAGGGATTTTGACACGATGAGTCGACTTGTGAGTTGGGCTTCACTGACGAGATCGAGCACAACAAGGCCATGATAGAGTTCTGCATTGAGAGGAGGGAGGATAAGTATCCTGTGCAAGAAGTAATCAAGGAGCTTAGGAAGAGTGATGAGGGATTTAGGAAGCAGGTGAATGAACTAGAAGAACATGTGTACCTTTGTCTTGTGACCATTAACAGGGCTAGGATTCAGGTCGTGAAGGAAATTTCTACTACTGTAGGTAGATAGTAGTGATGTAAATCCCCACTTCATTCTTTTAATTTTATCTTCTCATATGTATACATGTGTATTGTAAGAAAATAATATAAGAGCATCAGCATACTTAGTTTATTTTTCTCTCTCTCTTCAAAGAGAAGGGCTGGCTTATTATGGTTTTAAATATCAATTTCAGTGTGCTACTCGCCCAAGGATTGAAACCTGTGTGAGATTGTAGGGCTGTCAATGGGCCAGATCGGGCTTGGAAAAATCAAATTTTTGAATAGACCCAGCCAAACAGTTCAAAATCTGGGCCGAAGCCAACCCTAGGCCTGGCCCATTGACAGCTCTTTTTTGAAAAACATGTAGTATTGAATTGGACATAATGGTTCCCAACTGTGTCACTTATGTACATGTTTTGGAGGAAGTGAGTCCTTCAATTCTCTACCACAGTTCTAAAACTCACTGAGTTGACCTGCGACTCGGCTTGATTTTACTCGACTCGGTGAGCTTCTGAGCCAAATTACTCAGAAACTCGAAACTGGGTCTGACTCCATTCCCACTCAGGAACACACGTCAAGTCAAATTGACACGACTCTCAGTGAGTCACAACTCACAATGTAGATATCAATATATTGAAGACTCATTGGGTCAACTCGATCACTCGGTCAAATCAACACGACTTGCAGTGAGTCACAATGCAGACATTGGTATATCGAGATTTTGAGCTGAATTGCTGAGAAACTAGGAACTAGCTCTGACTCGATTCCCACTCGGTAACTAGTGTGTTGTGGAGAGGGACGCGGTGGTGTTGCCCACACCACCCATTTGTTGGGCACCGTTGGGCCAACCTTGATGTACATGTTTTACATCCACACTGTCCATTCATTTTGAAAGCCCAATTTAGGGCACTAACCCAAAAATAAAGTTGATCCGAAGCTCAAGTGGACCACACCACTGAATGCCCACTATTAAAACCTTCTCGGGGCACAAAAGTTTTGGATAAAGCTGATATTTGTGTTCCCCGTTCATTCAAGTTTGTTTGACCTTGCCGATGGCAAATGAAGATTATGGTGAGCCCTAAAAAAGGTTTTGAGTGTCATTGTACCACTATTTCTTGTGGTGTGGTCTGCCTTAAAATAATCTAGAAAAATGGATGAATGACATGGAAATAAAACATATATATATCAGGGTGGCCCCACAGCACCCAATACATCACCTCACCACCGCTGGTTGGGGTGGTGGCAACACAGCCTAATCCGCGTAGGTACGCTTTAACTTCGACGGACCGGATTGCATGCCTGGTGGGTCACTAGGGACAAGCCTGATGATTGTGGAGCCCACTTTGATGTATATGTTTTATCCACTCCGTCCATCTGTTTTACAGGCTCATTTCTGGGCATGAGCTAAAAAATAGATAAACCACACCACAAAAACAGTTGGATTAATCTCCTGCCGTTGGAAACTTCCTGGGGAATGAAAGTTTTAGATCAAGTTGATATTTGTGTTTTCTCTTTATCCAGGTATGTGTGACCTCAATATCCCCACCGTTTCCAGTGATGGGGTGGATTTTGTTTTTGCCCGTCCTAAAATGGCTGGCAAAACAGATTAATAAAACACATACATTACAATGGGCCTCACAAAGTCAGGTCATCAGGCGATCTGCCTCCAACTGCACTGCTAAACCTGTCGGGTCTATGTGAAAGAGAAGGCTGCTTCAATTGCTACATACGAAACGTTCTAGGCCAAAGATAACAATAAAAAAGATGACGAACCCGGATTGCCACATTCCAAACCTTAGGCGAAAGATATATAACGGATACAGATTGCATGCTGTAACAAACATCACCAGGTTCTATGGCCCCAACACGATGTATTTATTATATCCAAACGGTCTATCCATTTGGATAAATAGTTGTAGAGCATGAACCCAAAAATGTAGCAGATCAAAAGCTTAAGTGGACCACACCACAAAAAATAGTGGGGAAATATTGAACTTCAAACATTGAAAACTTCTCAGGGCCACAGAAGTTTTGGATCGAGCTGGTATTTGTTTTTCCCTTCATCAAGGACTACACGGCCTTATGAACAGGTTGGATGACAAATTAACATCATGGTGGGCTCCAGGAAGGTTTCAACGGTGGGCATCATTGTCCCCACTGCTTTCTATGGTGTGGTACACTTGAGTTTTAGATCTGCCTCATTTTTGGGCTCCTGCTCTAAAATGATCTCTGCAAATGGATAGATGGTATGGATATAACACATAGATCATAGTGGGGCTCATAGAACTTGGTGAAGTAAACACACCACCGAGGTTCGTGCAAACCCCCACATTCCGCTTTAATAATAATAATAAAAGGCGAATTGAATATTACACCTTCCATCACTGACCTTGACAATGGCGCCGGAGTAATAGACCAGCTATGGTAAGCATGTTTGAAAGTTGTTCATTTGAATCCATACGGAACGGAGACCATCTCATACAGTAGCTCCACATCCAAAAATATTTATAGACCTGAGGAGAATCAAGACTCGAATTGACCCTAACACTGTGCAGCTTGATGGTGTTGGGGCCAGAAGTATTTAATTGGGTTATAAACCTGACTGCAGGATTTAATTGAGTTACATGCCGCTATTAAAAATAAGTTCATACAAAGCATTTTTGAAAGGAATATAAAATATTAGGTACAAACAGACCCAAGAACACAAAATTACATGGTCTTATTAGGGTCATCATGCAGTCATGGACGGCAAAATAAGCTGTCACATGTAGAAAATATACTGAAGGGAAAGCAGTAAAGGGCATACTGCTCCTATTACTTTGTTATATCCATTGATCTGGACTGTTCATTAGGCCCAACACACATTCATGGGCTATGGTGCAAACATCACACCCATGTGACGAATGTTAACATTTCATTAATGGTATTTGACATGGACGTTCAATATCCTTTAAAAAAGAAGGACAATCATGGATTGCTTGTGATTTTTGGGAATCCTAACCATTTCATCCTTTGCTTGAAAAGAGGATGGCTAAAGAAAAGAAAGCCAAGCCAAGAATGGATTAGATCATCTGATCAGTGAAACTTTTGGATGGTAGGCTGTGAAATGTGTTCTGAAATAAATGGACAGTTCAGATGAATTGATTGGACTCTTCAAGTGATCTGATCCGACTAGGAGCATTATCACTTAGAATGAATCGGAACCTCTGCTGCTGCCTCTCTGATTGGGTCAGCTCTGATAAAAGAGCACTCGAAGCCTTGAACATTTCATGATGCCAAGATACTGAAATTAGGGCTGTCAATGGGCCGAGCCTGCCAAAATCAGAATTTTGAACCGGCTCAGCCCGGACGCGGATTGGCTAGTGACCCTGCCACTAGCTATTGGCTAGTGGTCGGTGCTCTGTGGGTGTTACCATGATGTATGGGTTTCATCCACGCAGTCCATCTATATATCCATATCATTTTATGGTATGAGGCCAAAAATGACGTAGATCCAAATATCAAGTGGACCACATCATAGAAAACAGTGGTGATTGAGCGCCCACTATTAAAAACTTCTTGGGGCCCATAAAAGTTTTAGATCAATCTGATATTTGTTTTTTTTTCCTTCAGTCTGCATGACCAAAGCAACAGGTTGGATGTCAAATAAACATTACAGTGAGCCCTAGGATGCTTTTAATGGTGGACATTCAATCTCTACTATTTTCTTGTGGTGTGGTCCACTGAGATTTAGATCTCCTCATTTTTTGGTATCATGTCCTAAAATGATCTGAAAAATTGGATGGACGGCATGGATAAAATAAATACATCATGACAGGACCCATAGAGCACCGACCACTAGCCACCCGACTAGTGGCATAGTCACTAGCCAAACCGCGTCCCAACCCAAAATAGTTAAAAATCCGGCTGGGACCAACCCCAGGCCTTGCCTGTTGACTAGGGCTGCACATTTGCTCGGTTAACCCGCCCGACCCGACCCGGTAGAAACCTGATCCATCTCGACCCGGCTGAGAAAACGGTCCGGTCCTGAGTGAATGCGGCTGGACCATTTTTAATTTAGGTACGGTTTAGGGTACATGCCAAACCCGCTCGACTCGACCCGTACCTCAACCTGTGTATACCCGACCCGTTCCGCCCGACCCGAACCACCCCGTTTATACTAGTTTATTGCTTTTAGAAATATCTATATGGCATTATCAATACGTTGAATGGTCAATAAACATTAAGGTGGACTCTAGAATCTTTTAATGGTGGGAGTTCAATGACCACTGATTTTTGCAGTGTGGTCTACCTAAAGCTTTTATCTGCTTCCTTTTTGGGACCTTGTCTTATAATAATATGGAAATGTAGATGGATAGCATAGATTTACAATATATACATCGAGGTGAGCCTCTTGGTCAGGGTCTCACCCACATGGCTGCTTCCGAGTCTCACCGACTCTCACCCAAGCTGCGCTCATCCCACACTTACAGAGAGCGAATTAAGTGACATCCAGGATCCACCAAGGTGGGTGACCCCTGACTATGTGTCTTAACTCCACACCATCCAACTATTTTGAAAGATCATTTTAAGATGTGATACCAAAAATGAAGCTGACTCAAATCTTAAGTGGACCACACCATAGAAACATAGTCCTAACCCGACCCGACCTGACCCGGTTTAGTGTATAGGGTAGGGTAGGGTAGGGTAGGGTAGGGTAGGATAGAATTAGGGTTGACCACTTTACAAGTAGAGTAGGGTTATGGTTGGGTCAGCCAACCCGGTCACAACCCAAACTATAACCCGGACCTTTAAATATATTTAGGTTCGGGCAGGGTTGGCCCAACCCCGACCGTGTACAGGCGTACCGTCGGCAGCCTTAGTGGAAATCGGTCCAGGCAGGGGCTCTGTGGAGCCCACATTGATGTATGAGTTCTATCCACACTGTTCATCCATTTTAACATATCATTTTATAGCATGATCTAAAAAATGATGAAGATCCGAGGCTCAAGTGGACCACACTACAGGAAGAAGCAGTGGTAATGACGCTCACTGTTGAAACTTCCCTAGGGTCCACCGTGATGTTTATTTTCCATCTAACCTTCTCATAAGGTTAAAAGCCAGGATAAAGTGAAAAATAAATTTCAGCTTGATAAAAAACTACTGTGACCACCAAGAGGTTTTTTAATGGTAGATGTTCATTTCCCACTAAGTAGTCCACTTGAGCCTTCTGTCTACCCCATATTTTTGAATCAAAGCATAAACTGATCTGAGAAAATGGATGAGCGGTTTAGATCAAACTCATACATCACGTTGGGCCCCACAGAGCCCCTGCCTGGACCGCTTCCGTCCAGGGCGGGGCAGGGCGCAATCCGCTTCCTACCAAAACAACAAAATACTTGAAATAGAAACCTGCACAAAACGCACGTGAGTAGATTCTCGTCTCCCCTTGACTCGAGACTAGGTATATACAAGGGAAGAAATAGTTGGATAGCCCGCCGGCCCACCAAATTAGTTGATCCTCTGGCCCTGATCAGTCCAAATGATGACACACTTAATGAACTGTTGGGCTTGCTGACCAGGTGTGTTGGTTTTTTCCCGGAAATAGGTGGGTACCATTATTTCCTAGGTAGTCCAAAGGACCAAAATAATTTGACAGTCCAGCAAACAATCAAAATAATAATAATATAAAAAGTAAAGTAAGCAATAGAGCTGTACACCCACCGGAAACAAATCGAGTTGCACCTAGCTCAACTCGGCTCGACCAGCAGACAACCCTGACTCAAGCTCAACTTGGCCTTAAAGCTGGAATGGCATGCTCGGCTTGGTTTGATCGAACTTTCAAGCCAAGTTTAAGTAGTTCAAACTGAATTCGACCCTGAAAAAAAAAAAGTAAAAATTAAATAAGCCCAGCCCAAAAGCCAGACCTAAAACAATTCAAAATCTAGTCTCAAAGGCAGGCCTAGGCCCATTAACACTCCCTACTTGCTTTTATTGAGAGTTTTTCTTCTCAATTCTTTGCTCTCTTCCAATGTGAGCCTCAACAACGTCCCTTTCCTACTTATCGAGTAGAGTCAAACTTAAACCGATCAAGTCAACACGAACCGAGTTTTGAGTCTAGCCAAATTAAGCCAGGGTTAGATCAAGCTTGACTGAATTTTTTTTCGAACCACACTTGGCTGGCTTGACTCGCTTTGAACTCAGCAACGAGTCGAGTTGAATCCAATTTTTGAGTAAAGTCAAGCCGAGTTAACCAAGTTGGCTCGGCTTGTGTCCAGCTCTACTCGGCAGGGAGTCTAGGATGGGCTGGGCCCGGTCGAGCGCAATCAAATAAACCCAGCCCGACAGATCAAACCCAGTTGTCCAAGTTTGGGGCCCATGTCTGATTGCGATCCCAGGATCAAGAGAGAATATCCATTGCCCCCTTGAATTTGCATCATCAGCCATGTGTGTACGAAAATGCTGTCGTAATTCACGTGGGATAGCTATGGGATGTCACTTTCTCAACCTCAGGGAAAACGCCTTTACGTTAATGAGACGGAATGATCGATCCCGTCCATCAGCTCCACCATCCATGTCTGGCCCTATTCAAAAAGAATCAAGCTGATTCAACAATAAGGTGGGCCACCACATTAGGGATTGGAATCGACCTAAAACCACTAAATTCAAGCAGTATGTATGGCCCACCTGATTTCCGGAATAGTATAATTGTTGGGCAATTCGTTCATCCTAATGAAGCACGTTAGACGAATGGATTGAATGGGATTTAAGCTAGCACCAGGTTGGGCCCTTGGTTGACGTCTATGCTGACGTCCCCGGTCCACAGGGGAAGCGGATTGCGTGTTGTGGCGACCTAGGTGGTGTGTTGACGTCACCAAGTTCTGTGGGCCCCATCATGATGTATGTGTTATATCCGCACCGTCCATCTATTTGGAAAGATCATTTTAGGTCGTGAGTCACAAAATGAGAGAGATCCAAATCTCAATTGGACCACACCATAGAAACCAGTGGGGATGTTATTCTCATACTGTTGAAACCTTCTTAGGGCTACCATGATGTTTATTTGTCATCCAACCTGTTCATTAGGTCACATATACCTGGATGAAGGGAAAGAACAAACATCAGATTGATCCAAAACTTCTGTGGATTCCAAGAAGCTTTCAATGATAGACGTTCAATCCCCATTTCTTTACGTGGTGTGGTCCATCTGAGCTTCAGATCTGCCTATGTTTTTTATCTGTCCCCTAAAATGATCTCATAAAATGGATAGACGGTATGGATATAACACATATCATGGTGGGGCTAAGAGAACTTGGTGACGTGGCACACCACGCAATCCGACTCCGTCCACAGGCCTCCTAGTATTGGACTATCTCTCTCTCCATCCACCGGTCTTGGAGTTTCAACAAGTGGTCTTGGGTTCGAAACTCATAGGTGGGGAAAACCAGCTAAGGAGTGAGTATGGGTTGCCACAGTGGGGTGTGCGTGAGTATGCGTGTGTGTGTGTGTGTTGCGTGTTAAAAAAAAAAAAAAATTCCCCTATCACGCCCGAAGCTAACAAGTCAAGAGTGGCGTTAAGTTTTCTCTCGCAGGTATACAAAACAATTAGTGGACAAACCTTTGGTTAGGACATCGGCTAACAATTCTTTAGTTGATATGAATTGAATTTGCAATTAAATATGTAACATGCACTGACATTGTCGCACCATGAGATCGGTGGTTGTGGAGAAAAGATACCAAGCTCATGAAGTAATGCCTGTAGCCAAGTTAGTTCTATTTTTATACCAGTAAGGACACAATATTCACTTTCTGTGCTAAAGTGGGTTACAGTTCTCTATTTGTGAGATTGCCAAGAAATCAAATTGGGGCCCATGAAGATAAGATATCCTCATTATCAGGATAGCCTGTCCAATCGGCATTAAAGAAGGCAACGAAGTGAATGAAGGAGAACTGCAAGTTGTGATCTATCGTGTGTTTTAAGCAATGAAGTATACATTTTACAGCTGTCAATGATTCTCAGTGAGAGAATGCACAAATTGGCAAACCTTGTTTACAGCATAAGTGATTTCTAGTCCAGTGACAATGACGTATTAAAGAGGACCAACTATATCATGATTTAATGTAGGGTCAATGTAGGGTCAGACATGAGTAAACCTAAGTAAATTGATAATTTGGAAGAGGATGATATCGGAGTAGAAATAGGTTTGGCTCCAAGCATATTAATACGATTAAAATTTTTAAGAATGTATCATTGTTGAGAGGGTAGCAAACTATTGGTAGTCTAGATTGCTTCAACTCCTAAGAAATAATGTAAAGTATCTAACTCTTTAATGAAAACTTGGAGAAAAGTTTAGACATCAGAGATAAGATAACATCAAGTTCATTGCCCATGACAAGAATGTCATCAACGTAGATAAGTAGATAAATAATTATAGTCTGATGTAGATAAAAAAGAGTAATGTATCAGTCTTGGAGCCAATAAAACTAATTTCAATGAGAAAAGAGTTAAGTCGATAAAACTAAGCTCTCAGTGCTTGCTTGAGACTATAAAGAGGCTTCTTGAAACATAACACATAATGCGGGTGTCGATTATCAATGGACCTTGGAGGTTGGGTCATATGCACTTCCTCATTAAAATGATCATGGAAGAATGCATTGTGGGCATCGAGTTGTCGAATGTCCCACCAATTAGAGAGAGTCAGAGAGATGACAATTCAATTTGTGGTGGGTTTAACAATCGAACTGAAGGTATTGTATAGTCGATGCCTACTTGTTGATTATAACCTTTGGCGACAAGGCGAGTCTCGTGGCATTCAATGGAACCATCGGCACATCACTTAAATTTGAAGATCCATTTGCATCTTACAATTTTTCGATTAGGAGAGATCAGAGTAAGAACCCAAGTTCCATTTTTATTAAAGCTATTGAATTCTTCTGACATTGCCGCCTACCAAGTCGGTGATTTGAATGCTTGTAGTAGTATATTTGTTCAGCATTAGAGCCAATGATGGATAATGAAATTACACATATTGCTCACACTTAAGTGTTATGCGTGCAGAAGCTTGGCAAAGCTACTAGGAACAATGGTTAAGTCCTAAAGGAGGGGGTGGATAGGGTCACTTAAAAATTCATGCTTAATTAAAATATTTATCAATTAAAACTTAATTAAGCAATTAACGCTTAAGCTTCCAAGCCAAATGGGTCCAATCATATAGACTACAGATAATTCAACATTTAAGCAACTAGTCTATAAGAGAAGTGAAAATACAACATGTGTGATATATCATTCAAGTGCCTAACATATAATCTATTCATGCATACATATGAATTTAACTATTCTAATCATAAGCATAATAGAATTGCATCCATATGAGCCAATCACAAACACAACGATGTATAGTAGTTTGGTTTTCCTACTCCACTCCCAACTTCCACACTCTTTTCTCGAGTACACCGAATTTTACTATCTAGGAGTTTTAATAGGTTCCTCCTAACCTAAGAGTTTTAAATAGGTTCCTCTCAACCTTTACAGTCTTACACGAGGAATTATAGTGATTTTTAAAGCTAGCCAATAACCCCGATCATAATCAAATGATTGACAGTTACTCTCATCAGATGCTTCCCATGGAGACTAATATATACACACCCATGTTCGGTGGCTCCCCTTAGAGACTTTGATTTAGACCCTACTTAAGAGTCAAGGTCCTACACAAGAAGCTAATTGAGTTTAGGTTAGAAACT
Organism: Liriodendron chinense; assembly: GCA_003013855.2. Classification (NCBI taxonomy): domain Eukaryota; kingdom Viridiplantae; phylum Streptophyta; class Magnoliopsida; order Magnoliales; family Magnoliaceae; genus Liriodendron; species Liriodendron chinense. The sequence continues at coordinate 3,884,070 of ML058489.1, read as the reverse complement.
CTACTCTCAATTCCCCATGGAAAAAGAGCGGATGGACTCTATGAATTAACAACCTTACTTGTCGGATTTAAGCCCATTTGTTATGCCTTTCTTGATATGCTTCTTCATACTCTCCCGTACTTTAATCTGCAACTCAATTGCTCTCACGAACTTTAATGTCGATCTTCTTCGACTTCAACGATCGGTTTGCCTTACATGAGATGCTTTGATGAGGTGACCAAGACAAATGAAGGGTGGTGAAATCTTCTACTACTAATGGAAAGCTAATTACCTAGAAGGATTCACCTAAATGAATCTCCTAAAGATTTTAGACAATGTTTTACCTATTGAATTCAATGTCTAAACTTTAGAAAATCAGAGAGATTAAGTTCATCTTCAATTGAGCTTGGAATGCTCTAACATGTGATAAATGACAAGGAAGATGGCTTAAATCTCTTAGGATTAGAGCCTCTAATGATGTGAAGTTGTGGTGGCTTCTAACGCACTAAAAATTCATCAAAATGTTCAAGGACCAAAAACCATATAAATAGACAAAAGTTCCTAACGGCTATAAAACGGTCAAATAGATTATCGGGTCGATCGATCGATCGACACTAGTCCAACGACTATATTTTCAGAGTCGTCGATCAATCAAACACCGTCGAATTTGGCCAAAAGGTTTGTTAGACACACTGGGCCATTTTCGATTAGTCGATCAGTGCATTTGATCGATGGGTTGATCGATTACATACCAAGCTTGTTGTTTTTTGGCAGTTTTGTTTACAGTAACTTGGGGCAGTCTAATGCCTTACAAATTGTGATCTTATAGGGATCCGATGGAAAATGAATGACCACCTAACGGTTTACATATTAAGGTCCGGTCATTTAAAGGCTAGGAAATTTTGGTTTTAAGGTTTAGGAACACCAAGGCACCTTATTTACGTGTTTTTTCACTCCTTAATGTGTTTTGTTCTCATGTGTCTTCGGTCTTCAACTTTCAAGGACTCAACTAACTCACTAACACATAGACTTTCGTGATTAACAAACAAAGTACACAAACAAGTGCATTAACAAATAAGAGGGTTGGTAGAAGGGAGTGCTCAGAGGTAAGATATGTTTTAGGCTTGCGAGTTCCATCCTAACGGCAAGTAATAATAGGATGAGTTTTAGAGGTCGATGAGGATGATAAATGTTCAACTGGTAGACTTCTTTTAGAGAGTTGTTGTTGTGGTGAAGACGGTGGTGATAAGGTGGCATTTGTGTGCAGAGGTAGGTTGAGGTATAAGTGAAAAGGATGAGCAAGTGTAAAGAATCGACAAAAAGAAAAGAGGTCCTATTGGTGGTGGATAAGCTCAATGGGATGCTTGTTGGTCTTTTAGCAAAAGGAAAAGGGTCCTCACCAAAGATGGCATGGCAACCAATGATTATTTTTCTAATGGCCAAGTTGTAGCACTTATAGCCGTGGTGGCGCTTGTTGTAGCCAATGAAGGTACATGTGGTAGATTTGTATTTCAATTTGTGTGAATAATAAGGATGAAGCATCGGGTAGCGCACACAACCAAAGACTTGTAACATTAATTAATCAAGTTAGGTGTCGAGTAGTCGCCCTATGGGAGTTATATTACCAATGATTGGTGAAGGAAGCTAGTTGATTATAAAAACCGCAGCATTAAGGGCATAATTCCAAAATGTAATAGGAATTTATGCATGGGCCAATAAAGAGAGGTCAATTTTAATGATATATCGATGTTTCATTCGGCTAACTCGTTTTGCTCATGTGTGCACCCATGAGACTCGATGTAAAATACCACAAGATATAATAAGTCCAAATAGTGCATGAAACTCACCACCTTAATCTAAATAAAAATATTGAATACAACAGTTAAATAAATTTTTAACAAGGACCTTAAAATGCTTGAAGACGTGCATAACATTTTATTTATAAAAAATTGAAAATGCTCAAGAATATTTACAGAAATCGTCTAAGAAGTGAACATAATATCTATGACCTTTATGAGATATAACTAGGGTTAAGCCCCATACATCAAAATAAATTAAATATAGAGTTCATTGGCTCTTGGATGTAGCTAGATAGAATGATAACTTATGAGATTTTCCTTTCTGACGTGCTTCAGATACTATGGGTCTGTTATTTTAACACAAAAGAATATCAAAACGAGATAAAATATGCAAAACTGTGAGAAATGTCAGATGTTTGAGTTGATTGTGTCACTGAGTAACTAACACTTGTTCACCAACAAACGGTACTTTATTTCTACTACGACTACTACTATTGTTAGGATTTAATTGATAAAGACATCCTTTACTTGGACCCTTATAGGAGGATTCTCTCGGTTGCACGATCCTTAATAAAGAAATAGTACTAATGAAATTTAAAGAATGCATTGTTATCATATTGAAAATGGTGAATAGATAATAAATTTTTAGATATGAAAGGAACATGCAAAATATCTTTAAGATGAAATGATGAGTTGCTTGTATGAAATTGAGAATCACCCGTGTGAGCAATGGGTAAAATTATGCCATCTCCTACTTAAACCGTGGCATTGCCATTGTAGTTAAAATGTATAAAATGTTGCAATGGTATGGCGTAATGTGATTTGTTTCGCTTAGATCAGGGTACTATACTTCATGAGAAGGGGCGGCATAAAAAGTAGTGGAAATATGTGATTCTGGTTGCAAGGTATGGTTGAAATGTTGATAGTAATAAAGAGTTGTGTGATTGGGACTGCTGCACACTTGACATACGGGATGATGTAAGGTAGGGGTTGGCTACATATTATGATAGTATTGCCCATGTTCAAAGCCATATCCTCATCTACAGCATAGATTTATTTGACCACAACCACATCGTTAATAATTATAGGAACCATGACCAGCCTGGTTGTTTTATTGGGTATTTAAATCTTATTTTACATCAACATTAACCTCAACATCGGTTAAATTAGAGTGAGAGGTATTCACCCGAATCTCCTCACTTAAGAGAAAATCGTGTAAGTCATAAACTTTTGATCGAACTACCACATGTGGTAATGGATGTGACAAATGGATTGTAATTCGGTCCAAAACTGCCAAGAATATATAGAATTAGATTATCATCAGCAAATTGTTTGGCTACAATAACAAGCTGGCTAGCTATAAATTTGATTTTAAGTAATTGATCATCGAATCATACCCCTTATTCAACATAAAGAGTTGAAGACATGGTTACATGATGAGGGCCTAAGAATGGCTAGCATATGCAGAGGCAAGATGGTTCCGGACTTCATCAAAAGTATTGAAATCCACGATTTGGGCTAAAATGCCCTCTGTGAGAGAAAAAAATAAGTTAGCTTCAAAGTAGCCGGTCTTGCCAATGTTATGCAATTTAATCTGAATTCGATTTAGCGAGAGCATCTTTTTTCGCTGCGAAGAACTCTGGTGGGCACTGAGAAGTGTTGTCTACGAATTTCACTAAGCCATAGCCTTTGAGAATGGAAAGTGTCATCTATGAATCCCATTAAGTCATGGACTTTGAGAATAGAAATAAACTAAGAAATGTAGCTGGTTGAAGTCAACTTGACCAACAAAATATGCTGAATTTTGGTTGTGGAAAGGGAGGCTAAAGATGATTCAAAAGAGTCAATGGAGAGAAAGGTAATGAAAAAAGAAGAAGAAGGAATTAACAATGAGATTGAAATGCTCTTGATTCCATGTAAAAGCAATGTAGAAATCTCTTTTATCAATTGCCTTTTTTTAAGGAGGAAGAGTCATTATATATAAGGTTTTGTACAACTACATAATACATCATATCTTTGTGATGTATACAATCAATGCCTTAGATTGAAGGATAAATACAAATCTCTATGATTATATTTTAGATTTATAAATTTTTTCCTATTGATCACTACATCACTCATTTATATATAAAGTGTAATTCAGTCAATGGTTAAGATCGTCGAACAAGGTAAAGCTATGTAATTTGATTTCTCTTGTTTTAGTGAAGAAGAAATGTTTACGTTATTACCTCATGGACATAAGCATATTGCTGACCCATGTAAATCTCCATACCTTTTGTCTCTTACTTTTTGTTTGCCCTTTTTGTTTTTGTTTGAAGTTTTTTGTTTGCGGTTTTGTGTTGCTAGCACTGAACGATTGTAGGTGAAGTTGTGTAACAACTGATATCAAAGTTTTAGTTTTTTTTTTTTTTTTTTTTTTTTTTTTTTTTTTTGGTTTGTGGCCTTTGATTTATATACTTTTTAGCAATCTATTAGCTATTAAATGTGTGCAATGGTTACGAAGACTTCGAATGCAAAGTTTTAGGTGAAGAAGTTTGATGGGAAAAATAATTTTAACTTATGGCATGTTAAGGTATGTAATCTACTAATTCAGTAAGGTTTACACAAATTATTGAAGTGGAGATTGAAGAATACGACATTAATTGATGACAAGTGAAAATATTTGGACTTGAGGACCGTTAGCACAATTCACTTGTGTCAGATAAATGGGGCACTTTATAACGTCACAAATAAGAACTCTAAAGAAAAGCTTTGAGGAAAGCTAAAAGGTTCATACATAATAAAGTCTTTGACTGACAGACTGTATCTAAAGCAACAGTTATATACCCTGTAGATGAAAGAATGTCCATCTATGATCACTTGAATCAATTTAATAAGATTTTTGTCAATTATTAAGCATCGAAATGAAAGTCGATAAAAAGGATAAAGCCTTGATTTTATTGTGCTTTCTTTCTCCATCATATTGTCACCTTGTTACGACTTTGATTTATGAAAAAGTGAATATAACAGTAGATGATATGATATCTTCTCTTCTATTGGAAGAGCTTGTTAAAAAGTCAGGTGACAAAGAAGGATGCGCTAAATGTTTGATGCTAGAGGCAGATCTATAAAAATAAAAATAAAAATGGATTAAAAAATTAAGGTTGTAAGTCTAAGTTGAAGTCTATATCTAAAAAGAAAAACTATCACGCCTTGAATTCAGCACTTGGGTTTGTTTAACCTTGATGCACTCTTGAGGGTACGACTCGATATTTCTTACTATTCTCAACCAAAATTTCATACTTTCCAAGAAACTGTCAAACTACTTTTATTCCATACTTTTCAATAAATTATAACATACCAAATATATTTAAATTTTCAACTTTGTTACATAATTAATCAAATTTCAAGAAAATAAAGTAAATAAGCAGAACTTCATCTCAAACCATGCTAGTATGGTCCTTGTCTTAAAATCGTTAAATTTCCCAATAGGATGAGCCATATGTTTGTTATATCAAAATCTTTTATTATATCTAGCATCTTCCATTCTTGAATTATTAGGCTTGCCATAAGTTTGTGCATCCTCCTATTCAATGCATTGGCCATCAAATTCGCCTTGCATGGATGATAGAAGAAGGTAAAGATGTAGTCCTTAAAAAATCTCAACCATCTCCTCTACCATATGTTTAAGTCATTTTGGTCAAAAAGATCTTTTAGACTCTTGTGATTAGAATATAATTTTAATTGCTCACCATACAAATAATGTCTTTAGATTTTTAGGGCAAATACTACTACTACTAGTTCCATATTGTGTGTAAGATAGTTCTGTTCATAAGTTTTTAATTGTTTTAATGTGTATGTTATTACTTACCTCCTTGCAGAAAAGCACATTTTAACCCTTTATATGATACATCGTTATAAAATACGAATCTTTCTCCTTCGACTGGTAAGGTCAGAATTATGGCTATCATTAATTGATTCTTCAATTCGAAGAAGCCGTTCACATCTTTCATTCCATTTAAAATGTATACTCTTTTTGTTAACTGAGTCAATAATCTAGCCATTTAGAGAATCATTCGATAAAAATTCTATAATACTCAGCTAAACTAAGGAAACTACGCACCTAGGTCACATTCTTTTAGCCTCTCTCATTTCATTACTGCTTAAACCTTTTATGGATCCTAAAAGTGGCCTCTCTTATTTTAGAGAATTTCATTTTCTACTTTCAGAAATCACACTTTGTCAATTTTGCATATAATTAATTTTCCTTTAGTATCTACAAAGTGATCCCAATGTGTCATGTATGATCCTCTCAAGTTTTGGAATATATTAAGATGTCATCTATAAATATCATCATAAATTGATCCAAATACGATTTGAAAACCCTGTTCATGAGATCCATAAACATTGTTAAGGCATTTGTCAAACTAAACGACATTAGTAGAAATTCAAAATGGTCATATCGTGTCCTAAAAGTGGCCTTGGATATTTCATTGTCTTTAATTCTCAACTGATGATATCCAGACTATAGGTCTATCTTAAAAAAATATGCCGCTCCTTTCAACTGATCAAATAGATCATTTATCGTCGATAGTGGATACTTGTTCATGATGATTATCTTGTTTAGTTGTCGGTAATCGACGCACGGTCTCATATAATAACCATTCTTTTTCTTCACGAATAAAAATGATGCTCCTCATGGTGATGTACTTGGCTTAATAAAACCTTGGTACAAGAGTTGCTGAAGCCATTCTTTTAATTATTCCAAATCAACTAGGGCCATACGATATAATGTTATGGATATCAACGTGGTTCCAAGCATGAGATCATGCTAAATCTACTTCTCTCTTTATAGATAACCCGACAATGTCCTGGATCACTTCTAGAAATTTGTTAATGATTGATATTTGCTCTACTCCTTTTATCTACAAGTTAGCTTCCAAAAAAGTTAATAAACTAACTAATTCTTACTTTCTTTATGTTCCAAAGAATTGTGACAACGGTCGCCTGGTAATGTTTAAAATCATAATCTTTTTTAAATAATCTATTTTGGTCCGATATAAAGACAATCAATCCATTCCTAGGATAATATTGTATTCTCTCATTGGCATAATTATAAAGTCGGCAGGCAACTCAACATCCTTAAGCCTAATTAGGATGGATTTAAAAATCTGACCTAAGTTTGTCGATTTGTTAAGAGGAGTTGCAACTACTAACCTTTTAGCTAATAAAACAGGAGATAAGCCTAGCAAGCATACAAGGTAATATAAAATATACAATTGTGATGCTCTAAAATAAATAGAAAATGCTTTAGCTAGATATACGAATATGATGATGGTAGTTCCAACTAAGTCCCTAGTAGCCTTAGTGCTCGGCGGTGTGATGGTGTACACAAGTGGTTTTGGATCCTCACGTGGGGGTGTTGCATCGACATCTGCGTCATGTCGTCATATGGTTGTGCAGGATCATCGTATCGCTACGCTATGTCATCATACTTCCGTGCTGCGACATCATACGAATGAGTTGTGTCGTCCTCTGCATCCACTAAGGTGTAAACCCGAACTTGAGCTATGGACGAGGTACCTGACCTCTCTGTCTTAGTTGTTGATGTTGTTGAGGTCCATACTATTGTTATGGATGCTGGGGTGTGTTGGAAAACGGACGCCTAAAATCAATTGCACAAGGACCATCGACCGGTCAGCCAACCAGTCAGTCACAATGGAGATCGAGGCAGCGTTGCTGCTGGACAGTTTTCTAGGCCATCCGACCGGTCAGCTGACCGATCGGTAGGGGTGTCCGACCGGTCAAATGACCGATCGGCAGTTTCCTTATGAAACACGGTTTCTTGCGCAGTTTGCGCGCAAGAGGTTTCTAAATCCGTTTTTCTTGCATATTTAAGGGGTACGGGATTAGAGGTTTATAAGGTTGCAAAGGGGATTGAGGGAGCTTCTAGGTGAGAGAAAGAGCTTGAAGAATAGGGTTTTCTTCTTAGGTAAGCTTGAGATTTCTCTTGTGGTCTTGGGTTCCATCTCTTGTAACTTCTAATGTTATAGTAGATTGGTGTCGTTTGTGCCGTGGTTTTTTTTCCCATGAGGGGTTTTTTCAAGTTAAATTCAGATTGTCTATGCGTGGTTAATTGCATGCATTGTGTGGCTTGTTTGATTCAATTTGTTGTTTGTGTTCGGCTTTGCTTCCGTTGTCGGCCCTCCTACCCCAACAACTGGTATCAGAGCGATCATTGGGGTGTAACAGAAATTCGAATATGAGACAAGATCATGGCATCAGTCATGAGGTTCGACATAGAGAAGTATTCAGGAAAAAATAATTTGAACTTTGGAAGGTGAAGATGAAAGGCCTTCTAGTTTAGCAAGGATTGCAAGTTGCGCTCCTTGGAGAGCGACCAAAAGCTATGAAAGAAGAAGAGTGGAAGAAGATCGATGAAAAGGCCAATTTCTCAATCTAGTTGTGCCTGGCAGATAAGGTCCTGTATAACGTCATAAAAGAGAAAATTGTGGCTAAAACATGGGCAAAGTTGGAGAATAGCTACGTGAAGAAATCTTTAGAAAATCGCATATATTTGAAGCTTCAGTTGTACAATTTGAGGATGACGGAGGGAGCCGATGTCGAGAGCCACATCAGTAATTTCAATAGGCTTATTTGCAAGTTGATGGATGTAGATGAGCCGATGAAGGACGAGGATCAAGCGTTTATCCTATTGATTTGTCTTCTAAAATCATATGAGTCGCTCAAGGACTCTTTGTGCGCAGGTAGGCAGACTATTGGCGTAGAAACCGTTATCTCAGCCCTTTAGGCGAAGGCGATGAGAAGGAAAAGTAGCGGCGTGGGTCCGTCTTCTGATGAAGCACTGGTTATGAGGGTAAGAAATTCTGAGCAGTGTGGAGGATCTCCTTCATCGAGATTTAAATCAAAGGGCAAGTGGAGGCACAAGGTGAGATGCTGGAATTGTGGGAAATAAGGTCATGTAAAGAGGGATTGTTCGAATCTCGGGAAAATGCAGGAGAAATCTGGAGATTCTTTTAGGGAAGGAACCAATACCGTAGAGGACGGTGGTGATGGTTGTGATGTATTGACCGGCATAGAGCCTCTTGGTGGAGAGTGGCTCTTGGATTCAGGGGCATCATGTTATGTATGTCCTGATCGAAGTTCATTCATGTGATCATACAAGGAGTATGATGGTGGATCGGTATTTGTGGGCGATGGCTAAGCTCGCAATGTGGTAGGGATTGGTTCGGTGCGCATTAGGATGTTCGATGGAGTCGAACGAATCTTTGAAAGTATGAACCATGTCCCTAAGATGAAGAGGAATGTGAAATCTCTTGGAGCACTCGAGGCGAAAGGGTGCAGGTTCATCGGCTGCGATCGATATTGTAAAGTGGTGAAGGAAATATGCGTGATGATCAAGTCACGGAGGTGCGATAATCTTTACAAGGTGATCGAGAGCACAATTCATGGTGGAGCTACGGGATCGGCAGCAGGATCCACGGTTGCTCATGTGTGGCAAGAGAAAAAGGGCTACATGGGAAGAGCAACAAGGCGTGTGAAGATGCAAGGATAAAGTCGATGAGGCATAAGAAGCGACGGGACTATAATGATGACGAAGTAGAGGTGGAGGTTATGCGTGGCAAGGTGGTACATGATGATTTGAGTCGCGGTGGAGTTTATTGGAAAACGGACACCTAAAATCAATTGCACAGGGACCACTGACTGGTTGGTCACAATGGAGATCGAGGCAGTGTTGCTGCTGGACAGTTTTCTAGGCCATCCGACCGATCGGCCTACCGGTCGGTAGGGGTGTCCAACTGGTCGGACGATCGATCGGCAGTTTCCTTGTGTAACACGATTTATTGCGCAGTTTGCACGCAAGAGGTTTCTAAATCCATTTTTCTTGCCTATTTAAGGGGTAATACGGGATTAGAGGTTTCTAAGGTTGCAAAGGGGATTGAGGGAGCCTCTCGGTGAGAGAAAGAGCTTGAAGAAGAGGGTTTTCTTCTTGGAGGGTTTCTTCTTGAGTAAGCTTGAAATTTCTCTTGTGGGCTTGGATTTTTGGTCTTGGGTTCCATCTCTTGTAACTTCTGATATTATAGTGGATTGGTGTCGCTTTGTGCCATAGTTTTTTTACTCGTGAGGGGTTTCTCCACGTTAATTCGGATTGTCTATGTGTGGGTGATTGGATGCATCGTGATTGCATTGTGTGGCTTGTTTGATTCAATTTGCTATTTGTATTCGGCTTTGCTTCCGCTGCCAGCCCTCCTACCCCAACAGGGTGGCCTCTGATATGCTAGTGGTGGTCCCTATTAAGTTGGTCTTGTGTGGTTTTAGATTGGTGGTTTTGTGGGGAATGAAAACTAAGGTAAGATGGTAAAGAATGAAAGATGGTGTGATGGCTTTGGGGGGGGGTAGATGAGATGGGCCAGGTTGGGTAGGTAGCTAGGCTAAGGGCACTACGCCAAAATAGTGAAAAAACGACGGTTGAAAACCGTTAAACTGTGGTTTCCGACGATTTCAGACCGTCGCAGGGGCCGTCTTATTTTGCTACGTCCTAAAATTTAAACGACGGTCCATCACGGTTGTTAATAAAAGACAGTAATGACCGTCTCAAAAACAGACGGTCCCTAGCCGTCTTTAAAGTGCATTTTATAACTTTTCCAGATGGCAATCAACTGTCGTTGATCGTTGCTGAATTGTGTTCAACCTCTTTTAAGACGGTGTATATCTGTTGGTAATCTATTAACTTGGAGAGAAAATAGACGTCCTATAGCCGTCGGGAAATTTATTGTATTAAAAAAATCAGAAATAATTTTTTTTCACCTAATAAAAAAAAAAAACATTCAAGCAAGAAAAAAGCATATATACAAATCCTAATAAGGAGAATTACTAAGGTTAAAAAATAAAATAAACTTAACTTACATTCAACAAAATGAGAAACAAAATAAAAATTAAGACCAAGTTGAATGGACGAGTTGACTAGTCCAAATCCATGTTAACAACCTTGCCCTGACTATGCGATGGTGAGGGGTGATTTTAATAGTGGGGCCTATTGTTTTCATTATATTAATGTCCTACACAAACTGTATGATGGGAAAACACAATATCAGCTTGATCCAAAGTTGTCCCCAAGAAGTTTTCAATGGTATAGGCATTCAATCCCTTTTGTTTCCTCTAGTGTCCCCTTGAACTTGGATCTGTTTATTTTTTTACTCATGCACTAAAATGATATGAAATTCATGAATGGACAACGTGGATAAAACAGATACATCAGGTGGGGCCCACATAGCTTTTCCACATATATAGAGTACAAACCTCGATAGTGTGTTCTACCATAAGCAATCCAGGTCCAGAAAGATGGTACGGTACCTCAAGTTGTGGTACAGTTCCCTATATGTCATCGGCTCTTATATACAAATACTCACATGTCCACTTATGGTAGAACAGATAATGCATAGACAATGAACACACACACAGATACATACGCATGCATACATACGTTAATGCATGTATGTTTCTATGTACATAATCATCTTTGTGAAAGAACTCACTCATACCTGTCAGGTCTTGATCCTGACTCCATTGGTTGTTCCGAACAAGCTGGCTTCACTTGTGAGACATGGGCTTCTGACTTGTTATCTCCCATAAACTGCCAATATTGCGCCCCACATGATTACTCCATTCAAATCTAATTGTTATCTGCATATGCATCTACCAAACAAGCAAATGAACAACCAATCAAAATTTCAAATGAAAGATCTAATATTTACGCAAACAATCCATACGAACATGTAGACAAAGAATCCATATGGATATCATTAGAACAAAAATCATATGACAATAAAGGCAATTAAAAAAAAAAAAGATGAAAACAATAGAGATAATAAGACAACAACCGCATGCTCCATATATCATCCATCTCATACCATCAAACCTTTTCACACTACAGCTGCTTGACTCTACTGCCTCAGTTGCTTGTATTGCTGCATCTTGTGTCCGCCATTGTAGTGTTTGGGAAGTAGATGCATGAGAAGTAGATGCCAAAGAAGGAAATATATGAGAAGCATTCGATGTGTTGTTCCACCAAACAAAATTATCCCTATGTTGCTGTCACAGATTCGAGTCAAGAGAAGGTTTGCAGAGTTTTCAACCAAATCAAAATGTGTAATCACTCACCGCCCAAATAGGACATTTGTAAAAATATCTTCCATAAAATTGCTTGGGGTTTTCAACATGAAAATGTGCATCGACCCTACTCCACATGAGCACAACCATTGTAGAATAACTTCGCTCATTAACTGAATATGTAAGCATTCATACATCCCATAACATTAATAGATGAGTAAACACAACTATAGAGTATCAATCGAGCCATTAATGCATTGATGTAATTATAAAGTTCTAAAACAACCCATGAGCATTATAGGGAAATAATTCACCAAAATATAACAAAAATTATATATCAAGTAAAGAAGATAAAAAGTTTTTCAAACAGCCCGTAAACATTATAGGGGAAAAAATTTACCAAAATATAACCAAAACATATCAAGTAAAGAAAATATATAGTTGTAAGTATCACCCTAACCATATTAACCAAATGTATCAACCTAACCATTATAAAGTTTCCAAACAACCTAGAAGATATCAACTACCAAAGTACAAAGTTTTCCAATGAAAGAACTCATGAATGAATGAACTATCGAAGATCCTATCACTACTTTGTCACTCACAAACACATCCTACTTTGCCACCCAGTATTTTGCTCTAAAGAAGTCCCCCACCAATAGTGTCCTTATAAATGCCTTGGAATATTTAATGATATGCGATGTGAAGACAAGCGAAAATGATGGACAAAAAAACAAGTAATATAGTGAGGTACCTAGTTTTGATTGAGTTGTTCTTTGCAAGTACGCCAGTTGTGTCCCAACCTTTTGCATTGACCGCACTTGCTCATTTGTGATGAGGAAGGCTGGCACTCATCTTCATCTCGAATCCTCAATTTCCTTAAGCGACCAAGAGGTCGACAACTTGCAAGCGAAATCACAATTTCGTTAGGAGTTTGCCAAAGCTTGTAGTCTGGCATGGTGTGGATTACATGCTCATAGAGTCTCTTGTACGATGCAACCATATAATATAGCGAACAAAAGTTCTCCACATTTGCCATCCACTGGTAAGCAATTTCAGAATGATTCTTTATGCCATCCAACATTTGATCAAAGTCATACGGCATATATGAATGTGACACTCTCTAGAATTTTTTTTTTCTTTTTTTTATCTTCCTCTTAACTGTTTCTGAAAGTTTAGGTATAGGTGTTGAACATAGAATATATGGTATGTGTATGGAAAAACCTTGTCCCTTAAGGCCCTTCACTTGTGAGCAGAATTTAGAAGTTTGGGGCTCTCTAATTGAGGTAGCTAGAAGAAGGGATCATGGGGCATAAGGTAATGCAACTCAAACTCTTGCTTACATGATGAATTTACACGAAAAATATATATAACAAACATAAAAATAAGCATTAAAAATATATATAACATATCAACTTCTTGTAAATAGCTGAGAAGGATGCAAGCTGTTGGGCATCAAATACATCCATACATTAATATACTTGACAACGCCAGATCGGTAAGAAAACATGATACCACAAAGGCTGCAACTTAAAGAGAAAGAAGCTTAGTTATGAGAAGAGGCAAGAAGTGGGGGCAGCTGAAATAAGTACAGAAAAGCTACTTTAGGACCCGAAGCATCTACAAGTGCAAGATTCCAAATAAGGAGCACCCTAAGTTGAAGATTCTGCAATTACAGGTATAAGAACTCATGACAAGCAGCTCATGGGTCATTTCTTCTTCAATACACTAGTAATGAGCTACCAAATGTAAGATTACTAACATGAACTTATTTCTTACCTTATTTGAATATCTCATCTTAAAATTACTCCTATATATTGGGGCTTGTTGCCAAAGTACGGTTGCCACTTACCAATATCGAGTACAGTAATGATCGGGTTCGGTGGATGCACAAAATCAAAATCACAGAATAGGGGTTTAGCAGAGAATGGTTACAATTCACAAGTATAATCATGTCGAAGTGAATTATCACAAGATGAATTTGCTGCCCACTTAGGACAATTCACTACTAAATTCTAGTTAACAACTCTATGGCTCAAAATCCAAGTTTCTTTGAACTTCAAACCTTAGGGTAGGGGATCTCTTATCCTTGCTCCTATTTCAGTATCCAACTCGAATACTCCACATTTTTTAAAGATGGTATTGACAGAAAGCTCAGAAGACAGCTGCGTTGTCCCCAAAATAGTATTTTAATGAAGACGGTGGATTCTGTACCTATGCCTAATGTTTTGTGAAAATGATTTGGCAATTGTGTTGATCAAGAAACCTATAGAAAATTCAGGCTGACATATAAAAGGTTCTTGGAAAGTAGGAAACCCTATAACTTGATCTTCACAATGTTAAAAAAGAATACAATTGATCATTCTCAATTGTGTTTCTGGCAAGAGACAGTTAATTATTTTGCCCATTTGTGCAAAGCATGTCATTCCTAAAGGAAATGTCATCACTCTGAATTATGTTTCTGGCAACAGTAATGTCTAATAGTCTAAGAGCATAGAAATAAAGAATCTTAACACTTAATTAAAGGAAGATATTTCTTTACTTTTTTTCTTAACAAATGACTAAATTCATAAGAAGAGAAGAATTAGATTAATCTACAGTGAATATGACTGTAGATTAATTTAAGAGAACAAGATTTTAAAAATTGCAAAAGTCAAGCTCCAACTGCTATGGCAAGAGAAATTAGCCATTAAAATTAAAAAAGAAAAGAAAAGAAAATTTATAGGAATTTCAATGAATCCGGTCACAACATCTTTGAAGAATCTGACAGTAAGATCTATACAACAGAATAGAATCTAATGAAATTCAAAGCAACACTATCGGTAAAACCAAACAAAACTCTTCATTTGTTGGGCTGCAGGTGTTTGTGTTCCAATGTGCAGTCTGTACATGTAGTTGTATTGTTCAGTCATCTAGATTGTTGATCTAACGGCCCTACCATTGATTAGGTCGACTCGGTTTCAATCGATCGAAGGAAACAAAGCCTGAAATGGGGTGACAAAGCTAAAACCGAGTCGAGGTTATTCTCTGCTCTAACAACACAAAATCAAAATCAAAGGAAATCTCGATTCAAATCGATTTCATTTTTATTATCCTTTTGGCTTTCCTTGATTAGGGTTCCTCAAATCGTATGCCATGACAAAACTCTACGAGATTCGAGATGACGTTCTTCTAAAATGGATAAAGGGGGTGGGGGGGGGGGGGGGGGGGGGGGGGGGGGGATAGAGAGCAGAAATAATCTGAAAGAAATGTAGAAAGATGAGAGCAAGAGGGGGAGATGGGATTCGATCTCGATCTTGAGAACGAGAGGGGGAGATGGATTTCCAAAGAGGATTTCTGTAATTTTTTTCGAAAATGAGAGCGGGGGAAGATGGATTTTGAAGAGGCTTTTAGAAATCCCTCTTCGAAATTGTGGTTTTCATTCAAATCCGCACTAAGTGCGTTTGACATCATTTATAATATATAATAGGGCCTTAGCCGTACATTTAAGGGCCCGCCAAATAGATGGTTAAGAATGTCATATATGGTTCAAGTTTAAATGTTAACCATCTACAAGTGGACCAACTTTTTGGATGGCCTGGATAGCTCTACATCAATGCCACAAGTCATATGAACGAGTCACCACCATTTTATATTATATTCAAAACTAACACATTAATAGATTTTTCCTTCGGCTAGTGACGCTGCTACCTTTGGTTGGTGCTCTGTGGGCCCCACCATGATGTATGTGTTTTATCCCCACTGTCAATTCATTTTTACATATCATTTGAGGACTTGCTTCCAAAAATGATGCAAATTTTGAGGTGGACCACACCACAGGAAAACGTAGTGATTGAATGTCCACCATTAAAAACTTCCAAAGGCCAATATAATGTTCATTTGACATCTAGATCTTAATGGGGTGTTACCCTAACCGTGTAGGGCCAACCTTGATGTATTTTTTGCATATCCACACCGTTCATATGCTTTTCCATCTACTTTTAGGAACTGATCCAAAATTTCGTGGAAATCCAAATCACATATGGGCCATACCAATAGCAATGGTGATGAATAACCATTAAAAACCTTTTGTGGGCTACAAAAGTTTTTGGATCAATTTGATCTTTATAACTTCCCTTCATCTAGATCTTCTTGAGATTATAACAGGTTGGATTGCAAATAAACATTGCTAAAACCTTATGACAGGCAATTTTGAATTTTTAAGGGATTGACTCAATTACCACTATTTCCTATGGTGTGGTTCACCTTAGATATTGATCTACACAATTTTTGCTGCTCCGTCCTAAAATGGGCTTGAGAAATAGATGGACGACATGGATATGAAACACATCATCAAGGTGGGCCGCACGATATGGGTAATAATGTACTAAGCTCTTAATTTAATTTTTTTTCTTCAAAATGTGGATTCTTTTCAAGCTTCTCAATTTATTTTCAAAATCTATTTCTTTTCAAACTTCTCAATTATATTTTTTCAAAATTCTAATTTTTTTTATTTTCACAATGTCAATTTCTTTCAAAATATCCATTTTTTTAAATCTTAATTTTTTTTTCAAAATCTCGATTTGTTTTTTTTATCAAATCTCAATTTTTCTCAAACATTATTATTTTTTTTTTTATCAAACTTCTCAATTTTATCGTTCAAAATCATAATTTTATTAAACTTCTCAATTTTCAGCATTTAAAATGTCAATTTTCTTTCAAAATCTCTCTTCTTTTTTTTATTAAACTTTTCAATTTTTTTCAAAATACAAAATCTCAATTTCTTTTTAAAAATCTCATTTTCTTTTAAATCTATTCTTTTTTCAAATTTATAAATTTTATTCAAAGTTTTCAATTTTTTTAAGAATGTCAATTTCTTTCAAAATTTCGGTTCTTTTTTAAATCTTGATTTTTTTTCAAAAATCTTGATTTTTGTAAATCTCAAATGTTCTTAAATATTATTAATTTTTATTAAAAAAAATTTCACACTAATAAATTTCAAATTTCTCAATTTCTTTGAAAATTTTGATTCTTTTTTAATTCCTGATTATTTTCAAAATCTTAGTTTGTTTCTGAATCTTAATTTTTCTTAAGCATTGTTAATTTTATTACAATTTTTTTTCGAACATATAAATTTTATTCAAACTATTCAATTTTTTTTTTTGAAAATCACAATTTTATTAAACTTCTCAATTTTCATTTTGAAAATCTCCTCTTTTTTTTTTTTATCAAATTTCGCATTTTTTTTCAAAATACAAAATCTCAATTTCTCTTTAAAAAATCACAATCTTTTTCAAAATCTCTTGTTTTCAAAAAACTTACAAATTTTATTCAAACTTCTCAATCTATTTCGACATGCCAATTTCTTTCAAAATTTTGGTTCTTTTTAAAATCCTACTTATTTTCAAAATCTCAATTTCTTCAAAATCTCAATTTTTCTTAAGCATTGTTAATTTTTATTAAACTGTTCAAGTTTTTTCTCAAAATCATTTTTTCAACTTCTTAATCTTAGTTTTGAAAAAACTAAATTTTTTAAGGTGCAACTCCACCAAAAATCACTTGGATTAATTTACGACGGACTACAACCGTCTTGAAATACAAGAAAGTCCGTCGTAATTACCAGGACCCCGGTTTTGGCAGGTATTTGGACGCAGAATTTTAGGACGGACCAAAATCTGTCAGAAAAGATTAATGTTCGACGGATTAGATCCGCCGTAAATGTTACAACGGATCGAATCAGCTGTTAATTTACCCATACCGACGGATTTTGGTCCGTCGTAAAATTCTGTCAAAACCCAGCGAATGCGAGACGAGACCAGTTAGCGACGGACTGTTCAGATTTTACGACGGAGTATATTCGTCGTTAAAGTTATCGACGGACTATATTCGTCGTTAAACCAAGTCTTTTTTGCAACGGTCAAGTCCGTTGTTAAACCAAGCATTTTTGTGTCGTTTTTTGGCTGTTTTGGCGTTAAAGGAAAAGAAGAGTGCGGGTGGAGTTCACATACATCTGCTGGACGCCAAACACCTTGGGCTTTCACATACACATAACGGTGGACCTTGTAAAAACTCAAGAGGGAAGTCCTACCAACTGTTAAAAAAATAGATATTTCCGCTTGTATATTAAAAAACCAAATTTTATAGGACGCCCACCCTTATTTTTTATGCAGCCCACCGTGACTTGTATGTGAAAGCTACTCTGGCCATTAGATGTGTAATCATACATTGGGCTCATATCCAAAAAAATCAAGCTGACCTGTGATTCGTGCGGACCATACCAAAGGAAATAGTTGGGAGAGACATCCAACCTTGATTTTTACAAGGCCCACCATGGTGATTATATGAAATCCACTCTAACCATTAAATGCCACACCAAAATTTAGGCACAGGGCCCAAAAATCAGGCCCATACGTGATTCAGGTGGATCACACAAAGGAAAACATTTTGGAGGGTGAGGGTTGCACTATACACTATTTCCAATCATGTGGTCCACCCGAATCACAAATAGAGCGGATTTTTTAGCCTTTGGCCAATGTATGGGGTGATGCACCAGGTGGTTAGGATGGATTTCACATAAACATATCGACGAGCCCACGTCAACCCTCACCTCTTTGCTTGTCTGGCAATCCTCTGTCCCATTAAAAATAAAATGAAAGGTGCTCTAATGTTAATTACTTAGGTTGATGAAGTAGTTCATTGATTGAGAAATATGCATGAATGTAAATTCTATAATAAGTAGGAGGTGATGTGTAAAATGCCCTTTTAAAAATAGTGGGCACTTTTTAATCATGTACGTGGCTTAGTTGTACAAAAATCCAGGCCGTCAAAATTAATAACTTGTAGATGGAGCATATCCTAATACTAACCCAAATCCAAGCCATCCAAATAACTAACCCAGATGTCGATGGAGCATATCCTAATACTTATGGACACAAAATGATAACAATGATAACAACCATATGATTTTGCAAATCAAATTTGGATAATTTAGTTTATCCATTTAATAATCATTAATTGGATGGTTATGATGGTTGCTCCATTCGCAATGGTTACAGTAATTTAAATGGTCTAAGTCTCATGCATTAGTTCCAAATATAAAAATAAGTCACCATCATAACTAGGATAGGAGTTTCAAGGGTGTGCTTGTTAACCCCAACCAAACCTATCCTAAGAGCTTCTCTTTCAAAATGGTTGTTGTTGGTGCACTCTTTCATGCATCAGATTGTCAATTCCGTGATCGTATAAGTCAGTCCTGTCTTGTGAGCCCTGACGATGAATGCAGACTCAAGACTTAATGACTGAAGCTTCTTTCCGCATCCAAGACCAAACACAATCTCTACGGAAGGTAAGTGTGCATATAGACAGACTTTAGGATCCCAAAAATCTCATGACTAGATGGCATAGCACCCAAGAAAAGCCTTAGCCATTCATCTTAGTCATTTCCGTCTTCTTGATCAGGGAAAATTGTATGTAGTCATTGCTCAAAAGATAAAAGAGCATATCGACTAATTGTTGATCTATCTACAAGAAAAATCAATTGATTCATAATCATAATAGATTGATTTTAATATCTGGACTTGTTTCAGCAAGCATTGATAGTAAAAAATGTGAACCAGCGATCAATCGATTAGCCCTTGCGATCAATCGCTATACCACAAATGTGTCCAGCAAACTTACAAGTATAAAATCCCACTTGCGATTGATCGATGGGGCCTTTGCGATCAATCGCTGGACTTCAAATATGTCCAGTGAACACATCTGCCGAATTCGCACTTGCGATTGATCGGCTGGCCGGTCGATCAATCGACCAGCCCGGGCGATCAATCGATCAGGGCCTTTTCTGTCCAGCAAACATATTTTCTAGAAAATTACTTCTTGCAATCAATCGGTGCATTGTTAGATCAATCGACAACTAGCTGTTTTATATTCGTTGAAGCCCGTTTTTTGGAATCTATAAAGGCATATCTTAAGGGCTTTAATGATATTCTTTGCACACCCATTGAGAGTATTGAAGGGGGCAATTAAGAACATCATCTATTCTTCATTTGCTCATCATTGCTTAGAGTTCATCATTCAATCCAAGTGATTCATGGAACTTCAATGAGCATTCAAAGCTCGGTTTGAAGAATGAATTCAAGCAAGGTATTCATGGCTGACCTAACCCTTCTTGTTGAATTTCTTGGTCATCAATAGCCATCGAATACTCAAGTTGGTAGTTCCTATCATCACCATTGTATTGAATAGGCAAAGGGAACTCCAACAACTCCTCCCACCTACCCGGCACTAGTCTAGGAACATCATATGCATTGGTAGCTGATCGTGGGAGCTTGGAGAGGAGCTAAAGCGTTCGTGGAAGCTGAAGCTACTCATCAACGGCGCTGAATCGGGGCTCATCTCTTGTAAGTGTTTAAGCTTATAGAGTCCATTGTTTGATTCCCCCTTCTTATTGAGATTGGGGTCTAGAGATTGTGGCCGAATCTCGAAGTTGTCCTTGAGTAGGACGTGTAAGTCCTTGTGTAGGCCTCCGACACGGGAGAATACGTGCGTAGGAGTTGAGAAGTCCTTGTATAGGCATTTACCTTGTGTAGGTTGTAAAGGTTGAGAGGTGAACCTCATTTAAAACCTCCGATAGTGAATGCCGGTGTACTCAAAGGTGTTGGGTACTTGAATCGGGAGTGGAGTAGACTTATCGTCGAACCACTATACATCGTGTGTAATGTGGTGAATGCATTTTGTCTATTATTGTTCCTTGTTGATCAATCTTATAAGTGCTTAACTGTATGCCCATCTTGTGTTCGACAAAATGCTCATATGCCATCTTTGAATGATTAATACAAGCATGCATATGAAATGTTTGACTAAATGCTTCTCTTAGAATAATTGTCAAATTGAGTTGGATCTTAGGTGATCAATTGCTATCATTTACATGTGCTTAATTGTTATATTGTAGTATTAATGCAATTGAGTTTTTGAATTTGCAAAAAATATTTAAAAGTCCTATCCCCCCCCCCCCCCAGGACATAAGCATAACTTCAATCTTATCTCACTAGCGGTAAAACTGCAATTTCAATTGGTATCAGAGCGGGTTCCTCTATAAGGGCTTAACTGCCTAGAGGTTGATCCTAGAGTGAGCTTGAAAATATGTCTATGGAAGACTCCACTTTCGTCACCGAGCCACCGTTCTTCAACGGATCCAACTATCTATATTGGAAGGCTAGAATGAGAATATTTTTAATGTCACTAGATACAGCTATATGTGACATAATTGAGAAAGGTTGGTCGGTCCCGATTGTTCAAACTAAAAGTAAGGGTAAGACCACTTCCACTCCAAAAGATGAATCAAAATGGAGTAAAGAAGAAATGGCCAATTCTATGAGCAATCTTAAAGCCCTTAATGTAATCCGTTGTGCCCTCTCCCAAGAGGAACAAAATAGAATATCTACTTGTGAATCCGTTAAGCAAGCTTGGGAGAAGTTGGAATCTATTGATGAACATTCTTACACAATTGATTCATCCATGCCCATCCCTTCTACTGAAAGAGTTGTGAGTATCAATTTAAGGGAGAATATGTGTAATGATGAGACATCCTCTAGTATTGAAGAGGAAAATAATGATGAGGATGACCAATTATAAGATGTCTATAATGAGCTCTATTGTGAAAGTTTAAAAGTTATGAAAGAGCTCAATAAAGAAAAGATTGAAAAGCAAAAGTTGGAAATTGACCATGTCTCTCTAACTAAAGAAAAGAAAAATGTTCAAAATGAATTGGGAGAGGCATTAAAAAGAATTGAAGAGCTTGAACTTAAAACAGTTAAATATGAAAATCAAGCTCTAAAACTCGAGGTCAACCAACTTAAGACCTACACCAATGAGAACAAGGACCAAGAGACCCAAAATGCGCAAATAAGTAAATCTTGTATTATGGGTAAAGATTTGGGAGAAAAATGGGGTTACAAATATGTCAAGAAAACCCCTTCTCTGGTATTTATGGAGGTTGAGTCTTCTTCACTTGAGAGCAAACCCAGGTCGACTCTCTCATGCCACTTTTGTGGAGAGGTGGGACACTTTAAATTTGAATGCCCAATTGCAAAACGACTGCCATGCACCTCAGTCCGACCTCAAATAGTTAAATCAACTGTGACTGAAAGAGTGACTCAAGAAAAGAAGAGCCAACATGGGAAGGCTCCAAAAATTGTGAAGAACTTAACCAAAGTTGAGAATGAGGAAAAATCTCGCAAGGTTGGCAAGAAAAGGAAAGTTTCATCCCCTTCTAAAAGATATGATTATGTGGGGGAGATGCTAAAGCAGGTTGCCCATTTGAACAAGAAAATTCAAAATATGGTTAAGGGCAAGCAACAAAGGGTTTTTGGGAATTCATATACCCAAAATCAATATTGTGCACCAACTAAGACGAGACAGCTAGTTGACATCTTTAGACCTATGGATTTTAGGAAATCCATGGGTGGCCTTTGTTTACTAGTCGGGTAGTTAGTTATATGTGTATATTGGTAAATTTGAGGACTAAGCCTCATTCTCTTTTGATTAGTCTAACTCTTGTATATCATGCTCAGTTCTTTTTTATTGTTGAACTAATTGCTTTTGGATTAGCTTGGATTGATTGTGTGCTTTGCTAATCCCTATTGTGGTCGATTTTGCTCAATAGTTAAAATTCATTTGTGACCATATATATGTTACATGCTTCATTTGTAGTATGTGACATTCTCAGCTAAGTTTGTGTATCTTGAATTGATTGAATTTCATTTAGAGCTTAATTGTTTAATCTCACCGAGAAAATTCTGGTAATTGTGCTTTATAGGTAAATTTGAGAAAATCTATCCTCTTGTCTGAATATGCTCTTAGTTATATTTGAGGTTTTTGCCTCATCACAGTCCGTCAGACAAATGCATAAGAGTTTTTGCCTCATCTTTGTACTAAACAGTAGATCTGTAGTTATAAACCTCTTTTGATTTCAAAATTCAGGCAAATCCTCTATCAAATTAAAAAAATCATGCCTCAGTACGTGTGTGTCGCATAGGAAAATCTTCTTTAGGCCAAACTCAATTTCATCTGCTATAGAAACTGAGTCAGGGTGGCTCATTGCTGCCTATATAGTCAAAATCTGATATTTTGGCTCTTTACCTTTTATCTAAGAAAAATTCACTGTAATTAGTCATTCTAATCTGATTTGTAGCGAGGATGGGTCATGAATGCCAAAAATATTATAACCCATGAGGTCCGTATGACATTGCTAAAATTGGGACTTAACCTGAGGTTGAACTATGCAGAAATGGGCACCACCGATCAATCGCCCAGCCTGGGCGATCAATCTGCAATGCGCAAAATGGTCCAGAGACTAATCTGCCCAACAAAGAGCACTAACGATCAATCGCCCATCCTGAACGATCAATCGGTAATATGTAGCAAGACCATATCTCCATCAATTGGAGGTACGATCAAATCAGAGATTGATCAGTGCAGAAATTGTCACAAGCGATCAATCACCCGGACTGGGCGATCAATTGTCACTGCGTAATATGCTCCAGAGTCTGATCTGCCGAAAAAGGACCTTTACCGATCAATCGGTCCACCTGGGCGATCAATCGCCAATGTGTAAAATGGGCCAGCGACTAAATATGCCCAAAAGAAGGACCCTCCGATCAATCGCAAGAGCCTGAGCGATCAATCGGAGGTGTGCATAAACGCCAAGCAGCTTTATATTAGCCGCACGATCTGTCTATTTGCTACAATCGGTTTTCCACTTTCCTTCTTTCTTTTCAATCGCCCGTTCCTCCAGCTCTCCTACTCGCATCAAAGCCCCATTTTCTCTCTTCCAATCTTCAATCGGTGAGTTCAAAGGCATCTCCAGTACATTCCATTCTTCAGATTGGTAGATTTCTTCAAGTATGTGCTCATTATTTATCTTGGCATTGGTCTAGAGCTTCTTAGAATTGATTTTCACTCTCTTGAGCATCTTGAGCCTCATTATTGGTGATCACATTGCACTCTCTCAACCTCAAATGCCTCCTAGAAATGTTTCCTCTCAAAGGGGAAAGAAAGGCAAAGCCCCCATGGACGAAGGACCATCACGGCCTTCTCACTCCAAGAGGAAGGTAGTGCGTGGGGGGTGCTCCCAAGCTCAATATCGTGCCCCTCCCACTTTAGACGACATATCCTCAACCTCTGAGTCCTCTGGATCTCCATTAAAACCTGAAATAGTAACCAGGGCTCAAAATGTGGTGAGATTTGCTGGCCGTTCTGTGATTTGTGAAAGAAACATGGATGTTCACAGCCTCCGAGACTATGGCATTTCTAAAATGTTGACCAATATTGGCTGGGAAAAGGTGCTGGAACTTGCTGGGCCTATCCATGAGGAATTGGTGCGATCATTCTTCGCTCATTGTTCGGATCCAGTGGCATATCCGCCTAGCTTCTATGTGACTTACAGCGATAGGCGGATTCGCATCACAGTTGCAGTGATTGCTCGTGTTCTTGGTATAGAAATGTCAGACTACCGGATTCCCGAGACGGATAAAACTCCTGAAGAAGAGCGAGTCATCTGGACTGAGGCTCTATGCCACGGTCATAATGTTAAGTGGTATAAGGGGAACGCACTTCAAACTAAATACATGGCACATGCCTACCGAGTGCTTCATCAGATCTTTGTGACCAACCTTTATCCTAGGAAGAGCAATCATTATGATCTAAAGGCTCAAATGGTTGAAATCATATATCATGTCAGTCAAGGTCACAAGTTGTGTTTGCCTACTCTGATCACATGATAACTTGCTATAGCAGTCGGGAGCGGAAAAATGAAGGCTCTTCCATTTGGGCATCTTGTCTATTGTCTCGCTTCACGATGTAGTTTTCCACCCTCACACTCTGCTCCTGTGATGCCTGAGATCATAAACCTCACCACCATAAAAAGTATGAGACTACTGCAACAGGCTCCACCTCCAGGACCACCTCCAGCTCGTGCTCCTGCTTCTGCTCCTACTCCAGGACCTTCTACTGCTCCAGGTTCATCTGCAGCCCCCGGTCCTTCTCAGCAGATAAAGCCTGAGATAGATCCGCAACATCATCCACGTCGATTTCAGACTCCGATTCAAGCATTTTCTCGTCGCAGGTCTATGACTCCGTCAGATCACCCGAGCGGATCTCAGACTCCTAGTCGGCCGTAGACAGACTTGTTACATCAAATTCTTGAGTAGCAGTCTCGGCTTGCTGCTGGCCAGGCCCAGATTATGGGACGCCAGTCTGTGTTAGAGAAAATGTTCAGCTCTCTTCAGCGTACCATTCATGATATTGCATCTCGCCTATCCTGCAGGAGCAACGATACCGCCAGACCAGCTCGATCATGGAGCTAGAGTGCTCTGACTTTTGGAGTCTATGTTAGCCACCTCGGTTAGAGAGATTCTTTTTTATTGACCTAGTGTTGATCTTTTGATTATCCCTTGCTTTATTTTGGCATATCATTCAGGATGATTCGATGCTACAACTGGCTAGTGTCGTTCAGTGCTTACTTGATGGGCTAGTTGCCCTTACCTTATTGTTTTTAGACATGTCTGGGCTGAATGCCCCATTTTGGATATCCATTAACCTGCAGTTTCATATATATGGTTGCTTCTATTGCTATATGTTTGTTTGTCATATTAGTTAATTGTTATATGCTCTGCATTTTCTCTTAAGCGTTCTTGGTATATCAGTTCGGTCATATTAACATAGACTTTCCATTGCTTAAACTACTGTATGTTGGCATGACCCTATGAGACATAGCTATCCTTGTTAATGATTCTTAAATCAATGAGCTGATTCAGTCATTGGGTTGCTTGCCCATTTCTAATCAATTATTGCTATATTGATGAGTCGATTGGATTTTATGGGTATATTGATAGGGGGAGGTTGGATGGTTTGAGCATTAAGCCCTTTTTGACTCATTGCTCTGTTTACATATAGCGTATTTTGCTTAATTGATCTTGATATACATACCATGAGGGGTGGTTGGTTGATTGGGCGAAATGCCCTTTGTGCTTATATTGTTTCAATGTATATCATGATATTTTTATGTCACTTCTTTTCTCTCATGTTATTCATGAACTATCTCTTCCTATACATTGTTTGATTGACATATTTTCTGTGCCTTATTGTTAATTGTTCATGGTTTAGCGTCGCTGCTCTTATAGGCATATTCTTGTGCAAGCTAACCTTTATCAATCACTAACAAAAAGGAGGAGAACTATATCCCACCAAGAAGCCAATTTATATAGTTTTGCAGGCTTTCTTAGGTGTAGATGTTGAGGGGGAGAAATTGAAGAAATTTCGAGTCTGTACATGTCATTTTGTATAGTTTAATTTGTAAATTTTGTTCTGACATGTAATTGGGTGTAATAGTATTTCTGTTTTAGGATATTCATGATATGGAAATCATGAAGTGTCTTAGTATGTGTTTTGTCACGTAATTGACAAAGGGGGAGATTGTTAGTGCGCTATTTCAGTGCATCAGATTGTCAATTCCGTGATCGTAGAAGTCAGTCCTGTCTTGTGAGCCCCGACGATGAATGCAGACTCAAGACTTAATGACTGAAGCTTCTTTCCGCATCCAGGACCAAGTACAATCTCTACGAAAGGTAAGTGTGCATATAGACAGACTTTAGGATCCCAAAAATCTCATGACTAGATGGCATAGCATCCCAAGAAAAGCCTTAGCCATTCATCTTAGTCATTTCCTTCTTCTTGATCAGGGAAGATTGTGTGTAGTCATTGCTCAAAAGATAAAAGAGCATATCGACTAATTGTTGATCTATCTACAAGAAAAATCGATTGATTCATAATCATGATAGATTGATTTTAATATCTGGACTTGTTTCAGCAAGCATTGATAAAAAATGTGAACCAGCGATCAATCGATTAGCCCTTGCGATCAATTGCTATACTGCAAATGTGTCCAGCAAACTTACAAGTATAAAATCTCACTTACGATTGATCGATGGGGCCTTTGCGATCAATCGCTGGACTTCAAATATGTCCAGCGAACACATCTGCCAAATTCGCACTTGCGATTGATCGGCTAGCCGGTCGATCAATCGACCAGCCCGGGCGATCAATCGATCAGGGCCTTTTCTGTCCAGCAAACATATTTTCTAAAAAATTACTTCTTGCAATCAATCGGTGCATTGTTAGATCAATCGACAACTAGCCGTTTTATATCCGTTGAAGCCCGTTTCTTGGAATCTATAAAGGCATATCTTAAGGGCTTTAATGGTATTCTTTGCACACCCATTGAGAGTATTGAAGGGGGCAATTAAGAACATCATCTATCCTTCCTTTGCTCATCATTACTTAGAGTTTATCATTCAATCCAAGTGATTCATGGCACTTCAATGAGTATTGAAAGCTCGATCTGAAGAATGAACTTAAGCAAGGTATTCATGGCTAACCTAACCCTTCTTGTTGAATCTCTTGGTCATCAATAGCCATTGAATACTCAAGTTGATAGTTCCTATCATCACCATTGTATTGAATAGGCAAAGGGAACTCCAACAACTCCTCCCACCTACCCGGCACTAGTCTAGGAACATCGTATGCATTGGTAGCTGATCGTGGGAGCTTGGAGATGAGCTGAAGCATTCGTGGAAGCTGAAGCTACTCATCAACGGCGTTGAATCAAGGCTCATCTCTTGTAAGTGTTTAAGCTTATAGAGTCCATTTTTTTATTCCCCCTTCTTATTGAGATTGGGGTCTAGAGATTGTGACCCAATCTCAGAGTTGTCCTTGAGTAGGACGTTTAAGTCCTTACGTAGGCCTCCGATACTGGAGAATACGTGCGTAGGAGTTGAGAAGTCCTTATGTAGGCATTTACCTTGTGTAGATTGTAAAGGTTGAGAGGTGAACCTCATTTAAAACCTCCGATAGTGAATGCCAGTGTACTCAAAGGTGTTGGGTACTTGAACCGGGAGTATAGTAGACTTATCGTCGAACCACTATACATCATGTGTAATGTGGTGAATGCATTTTGTCTATTATCGTTCCTTGTTAATCAATCTTATAAGTGCTTAACTGTATGCCCATCTTGTGTTCGACAAAATGCTCATACGCCATCTTTGAATGATTAATACAAGCATGCATATGAACTGTTTGACTAAATGCTTCTCTTAGAATAATTGTCAAATTGAGTTGGATCTTGGGTGATCAATTGCTATCATTTACATGTGCTTAATTGTTATATTGTAATATTAATGCAATTGAGTTTTTGAATTTGCGAAAAATATTTAAAAGTACTATTCACCCCCCCCCCCCCCCCCCCCCCCCTGGACATAAGCATACCTTCAAGCTTATCTCACTAGCGGTAAAACTGCAATTTCAGTTGTTGGGAGTGTTTTACAAAACTTCAGGATCTCACACCATAACTATGTGAATTATATGATATGAGAATGCAATAAACACAATCAAATCATCAACCATACGAACACAAGAGATTTTTACGTGGAAAACCCTCAACTAAGGTAAAAACCACAGGACCTCGTCTAGATCAATAAATTGACTATATAAATAATGATTACACAGCGATCACAAGTACAACCCGCTTGGATCCAATCTTCTTCACCCACAAACGGGTGGATAATAATAAAAAGGAACTAGAAAACTGAGAGATCTCATCGGATCCGTGGACATAGAAGAACTGAGATATCGTATGCAGCACATATACAACGTCACGAGCAAAAAACCCCATCTCTACAAGCATCATCTCTCTCTTTCTCTTCCTCTTTACTTCTCTCTCTCTCTCTCTCTCTCTCTCTCTCTCTCTCTCTCTCTCTCTCTCTCTCACCTTCGACGTGTAGAACACCTATTAGGATACCCTAATCTTGATTTGAAAGCAATTATATAGTATTTCGCAAGCGTTAAAGCGAAAACAAGAAACTTCGTTTCGCAGTCCGCGTGTCAATTGGTCACCCAACTTAACCCGGTTGGGCGCCCGATAATGGGCAAAACTATCCAGAGAGTTGCTTAGGAAAATCATCCAAATTCAATCGCTCGATTGAACCTGGTCGGGCGCCTGATCAGGGCTCCGAGTGCCTGATCACCAAACGTCGGTCGCCGGACTATCTCCAAAGCTGTTCAGACACTAACTATCCATCCGAGATAAATTTCGGTCGCCCGACCGAGACTGGTCAGGCCCCTGATGACCCCTGAACTACACTCTCTCCTCTCCTCATGAGGAGGAACACCCCATCAATAGTAGCTGTTATAAAATGTAAACGTGTTTGGAAATATTTTCACCTGAGAACCATTCTTTTCAAAATAATAATAATAATAAGGCTTGGAATTGATTTTCAAGAGAAAATTTGGAGGGAGGGTTGACTCTCTCTCTCTCTCTCACCCACCTAGACAATGGTTGGGCCCACGTGATGGATAAAGAAAGACTATAAGGCCCACAACTTTGATCCGCAAAAAAGGAGACCTATTTCTCGTGAAAAATGACACACTCTCTCTCTCTCTCTCTCTCTCTCTCTCTAAGTGACAGTTGGACCCAAAATGGTGGAGAAATAAAGTTCATGTGCACCACAGCTTGATTCATAACATAAGTGGGCCCACAAGATGCTTGATCTAATCTTTGTTATTGATTGGTCCAATACAACTAATATCTATTAGCATAACGTTAAAGTTAAATGGTTTAATTTTAATTATATTAAAGATGCATTGGACTGAAATTAGAGCTAGACACAAGCTGAATCGAGTCGAGCTTGGCACAACTCAGTTCGATATGGCCAACAGCCTACCCGAACTTGAGTTTGGCTCTGCTCGACTCAAGTCCTTAATTGAGCCCGACTGGACAACTCAGCTTGGGTTGGTCAGCAGCTTAGGCCAGCTCAGGCTGAGTTTGAGCCCGGTTCAAGCTTGAACCTTTGAGCCGAGTTCGAGTTGAGTTGAGCTCGAGCATTTTCTTTTTAATTTTTATACGGACGAACCTTTTTTATATTATATATAATATAAAGTATAATATATTAATTAAGTTACATGTATAAATATAATATATTAATAAGTTATATATATAAATATAATATTATATAATTAAGTTATAACTCGAACCGAACAAAACTAAGTTGAGTTCAAGCCGAGATTCAAGACGAGTTGACTTAACATCAGGTGGAAATTTTTTCGAACCTAAAAAGTTAGCTCGGCTCGGCTCAAACTAGCTTTCGAGTTGAGCCGAGTTGAGCTTATCCGAGCTGAGCCGAGTGAGTTAATTGAGCTAGAGCTTATCTAAGCCGAGCCGAGTGAGTTAACCAAGCTAGCTCGGTTTGTGTCCAGCTCTAACTGACATAAATTTTTTAAAAAAAAAAAAAAAAAAAAAAAAAAAAAAAAAAAAAAAAAAAAGCTAAGAATATCCACATTGAAGATGAACAATTTGATTGTATTGAAATTGGAGACAAATGGTACAATTGGACCTATATTAAAAAATCAATAGTTTAATTGGACCTATGATGAACTTTAATTTGAACTATCCTAGAGATGAATGATCTGAGATTAAACCTATTTCCAAGATTAACCATCTGCCTAGTCCAAAATTGAAGATCGATGGTCTAGTTGAACTGATATTGAAAATCAACTTGTCCAACATCTAAAGCAACTTGGTGCACACGTGCCTGCGGCTTGTTTTGGAAAGAAACATTTGGTCATGTCAGCCGCCATGTGCAGTACCTTGGCCGTGGAACAATCAGTTTTTAATTCTTTCTTGTGTGCCCCATTGATTATTAGATCCACTTATTTGATCAGAAAATGAATCTTCACATTATATCATGCTTGATGGGTGACCTAAATTCACATGCACCTAAGTTTCCATGTATGATGAGTACAAAAAAAGATGCACTTTGCAATCATTGATGCCCTGTTTTAGGGCGATCTTAACCGTTGGTGTGTTTTCTTTTCTAATTTTTATTTATTGGCAATGAAATGGACCATTTGGTTACAAGAGAAGTTCTATCTAGCTATTAGTTTGATGTGATACAACTTGTCAATAATTTGTTAAATATTTTTTTATAGAAAATTTATAAAAGTTGAGAACATTTTGTTCTCGCTTTCTAACCATTGGAGATGACTTTTCCTCAAATGATGTTTGGCATATGGGCACAAGTGCCACACTCCATCTTCAAGTACTAGCAAATGCTCCACCTAATTTTTCTAGTATTTTTCCTGTCTTGTGTCACATGTCATAAGTTATACATGCATTGTATTTGCCACTTGTACCACTATACATCTTTAAGCATCTTATATATGCCATGCATTTTCAAACTCCACATATGTATCACATTCACGGGATAATCTTCCCCTTTCTCAGCTTGACAAATAACACCAAAATAACGTTGAAAAGTGGGGCTCCACACAACTTTGCTTGCCACCAAATAAACCTAGGGTTTGAATTTTGCTATTTTGATACTTTCACTTGACCTTCTAGGCAATATCAATGTAGAAATTTATCACCTGGAAGTTGAGCATGGTCCTTTAACATCAAATGCATTCTACCACACCCAACCCAAATTGTGTATAATTTGTTGGAGAGCTTTCAAACTGGGCATCTGTTGAGTGCTCAGATCGGTCGGGCGACCAGTCTAACTGTTTGGACAGATTGTACATGGAGGTTGCTGGACACTTTCGTATGCCCTAGACCGGTTGGTGGTGAGGCAGCGTTGGGTGTGTTCTTCCCTAGACTGTTTGTTGCATTGGGCAACCGGTCAAGCGCCAAAGCGGCTTTCTTGCGCAGCACATTGTAGTGCGTAAGATGTTGCTAATTTCGAACTTTTACCTATTTAAAGGGTTGTAATCCGTGTTTAGCTAGAATCCTAAGGTGTCTAAGGTTTCCTATTCGTGTTAGGAAAATGAGAGAGATGTGTGTGAGAGAGAACGTGTTTTCTCTATGTTTCCTTGCTTGTGGGCTGTCAATCTCTATAATCTTCTGATATTCATAGTGGATCACTTTGTGCCATGGTTTTTTTACTCATTGAACTGATTTTTCCACGTAAATTTGGAGTCTCTTGTAGTGAATGCTTGTGTGTGATTGATTGCATTATGTTTCTCGTTTGATCTTGCATTGTTCCATGCATTTCGACGTTCCGCTTCCGCTGCCAGTTTTCCCAACATAATTGAGATTCCTATAACCCTTGGTTGTAACGTTGACATGTACTAAAAAAGAGCTATGTACACCTATTAAATGTAGCCTGTAATAAAAAGGTGGTCCAATAGAAAAGGGTAATTTGCAGTTCTTAGACATTAAGTTACATAGATAGGTACTCGCACATGATGCTTTTTTATTGGATCACGGGTTGTAATAATAAAAAAATAGAAAATTCATGAAAGGATATGGCCACTAACCTGCCAGGTACAACCTTGTCTTTGTAGCCAGCTTGTCACTTGTCTACTTTTCTTCATTGAAATTGTTGGACCCATATGACGTATATGATGACGATCACACGGTCAAGCCCATCAACTAATTTAATGGCCAATGATAAAGGAAGTCATTTAAGGGGTTGTCCATTGACTTTGACGTTAGGTAGTGCATCCACCTAATTTTTGAGGTCACCATGCGACGCATGCTTTTCGTGCACCGGATATCTACTATATATAATCTGGCTTGTTGGAAATAAATGTCTCCTCTGCCTCTGATAGAAATGGCCTTCTGCATGTGATCTCTTATTCATTTGCTGCATAGGTGTGATAAACCGGTAAAAACGATGCAATAAAAATTAAGGACGTGCGGTGGAAAGAACAGCGCTGTCGTGGACGCGGATTGACTGTGAAAGCCTATCGCAGGCATCTCCTTGGAATCTAGGTGGAGCCCACCGTGATGTTTGTGAGAAATCTGCTGCCGTCCAACCGTTTTTTGAGATCATTTTAGGCGTTGCAACCAAAAATGAATGGGATCCAAGACTCAAGTGGGCCGAAAACGTGATGATTGAACTTCCACAGTTGAAATATTTGTGGGGCCACTGAAGTTTCGAATCAGGATAATATTTGTTTTTTCAGTTCATCTCAGTAGGAATGACATTATGAACGGTATGGATGGCATATAAACATCACTGTGGACCCCATAGAGGTTTCAACGGTAGGAATTTCTTACCCACCTTTTGATTTAGTGCGGCCCACTCGAGTCTTGGATCCCGTTCATTTTTGGTTGCAACGCCTAAAATGATATCAAAAAACGGTTGGACGGCATAGATTTCTCAAAACATCACGATAGGGTCACCCCAGTGGGGGGGTGGGGCGGCGACCTTGATGTATGGCTTTTATCTACACTATCCATCCATTTTTCCATATCATTTGATATTATCAGCCAAAAGTTAAAAGACATATTCAAGGCCAAAGTGGACCACACCGCAGGACCCAGCTGTGTTAAGGACTCCAACCATTGAAACTTTCTTAGGGCCCATCATGTTGTTTATTTTCCATCCAACCTGTTGACATGGTCATATACACATGGATGAAGTGAAAAAACAAATATCATCTTCATCCAAAACTTATATGGTTTCCAATAATTTTTCAACTATAGGCATTTTATCACTAGTGTGTTGTCCACATGAGCCTTGAGTCTTTCTTATTTATGGAATCATAATCTAAAATGATTTGGAAAAATGGATGGACTGTGTGGATGAAATCCATACATCATGGAGGCCCATCGAAGCCCAGCCTGTCCCGAGCTTGGAACAAGCTCCCTGCACTAGCCCTACTATGGGGAGCGGATTAGGTGTGGCTCCGGTCTTACACCCACACCTTTGGGACAATGGCACACTGAGTGAAGATAACCTAGTTTCAACACTTAAGTAGGGCTCTCAATGGGTTGGATCCAGTTGGATCTGACTCCGAGTCCGAATATCTATAACTGGATTCGGATCTGGAAAAAAAAAAAATGTGGCATCCATAGCCAATCTACTTATAAATAGCCAAATCAATTTCCGATCCAAAAATCTATAAAAACATCAGATTTGGTCAGAACTAGGTCTAAATCCACCACATCACAAATCTAAAAATTATATAAAATAAGATGAGAAAATAGATGGACAGCGTGGATATACAAAAAATACATCAAGGTGGGCCCCATATGGTTCACGTAACACCCAGTAAGGTATTACCCGGTAACAGTTAATCTACTCCCCCTCGGATTTCATTAGACATTAGAGAGAGAGGAAGTTCCTTCAGTTGGGAACCTAGGTGGGCCCCATTGTGATGTTTGTGAGAAATCCACCCTGTCCATTTGTTTTGTCAGTTCATTTTAGGATGTGAGACAAAATGCGTCGGATCTAAGACTCAAGTGGGCCGCAGTGAAAGGAAAAGGTGGGTATGAAAATTCCTACCATTGAAACATTCTTGGGCCCACAGTGATGCTTATATACTATCCATACTGTTCATAATGTCATTTCTACTGGGATGAATTGAAAACACATATTAACCTTATTCAAACTTATGTGGCCCCACAAATATTTCAACTATGAACATTCAATCCTCACATTTTCGGCCCACTTGAGTCTTGGATCCGACTCATTTTTGGTCCCACATCCTAAAATGAGTTCACAAAATGGACAGCTGAGTAACACCCACTGGGCTAATCCACTCCCTTATCCAACAAGGTGCAGCCCTGACTCTGGGACCCACTTTGATATATATATATATATATATTCCCTTCATCTGGTGTGTGTGTGTAACCTTATCAATAGGTTGGATGGCAAATAAAAATTACAGTAGGCTCAAGGAAGTTATTAATGGTAGGCCTTCTATCACCACTGTTTCATGTGGTCCACGTAAGATTTTTCTTGCTTCATTTTTTGCACATGGGCGTTCAGTTCGGGGAAGTGACGCCTATGATTCAGCAGTCCATGCACATGCAACCTCTGCAGTGGAAAATTATAAAATTTTGGGATTTTTACAAAATAGTATCTCATTAATACAATAATTACATCCAGGTACCTTCTTAAATTATGTTTTCATTAAACTACCACATTAATCAATTTATTGTCAAAGGGACACCTCCCGTTAGTTTTCCCTAGCTTAAGTCAATTTAAAGTATATTTTTCTTTAAAATGACAAAAGTGGCCACTAATTAATGAGGATGTTAATGAGAATTAAAAAGGTGGCTAGATGTAAATACTAAATACCATGTGTTATTATAAAAAAAAAAAAATCCAAGAGTTTTCTTTCACACAATTGCATGGGATGTGGCCATTGATGGGTTCTTTGTGGCCTCATCATGATGTACGTGTTTTATCCATGCCATTCATCCAATTTTCTGGATCATTTTAGGGCACGATCCCATACGGAACAAGGGTGATTAAACACCCACCATTAAAAATGTCATGGGGCCCACCGCAATGCTCACCATACATCATGCTGGGGCCATAGAAGACCTACCAGGAGCAAAAACAGATGGGCGACTAGCCCGTTGAGAAACTGGAACGAGAAAATGGACACAGATTAGCTATTGATCCGGCCTTTAGTGAGTGATTGAACGGTGGTGATTCAACACCAACCATTAAAAACTTTTAATGGGCTACAAATGTTCTGGATTAAGTTGGTATTTGTTATTCCTTCATCTAGGTATTTGTCCTTATCAAGGGGTTGGATGGCAATTAAACATTATGGTGGGCATTACAGTGGGCCTTAGTAAGTTTTTAATGGCGGACATTTAATTAACACCATTTCCAATTGTGTGGTCCACTTGAGGTTTAGATCTGCTTTATTTTTGGGTTCGTGCATTAAAATGAGCCAGAGAAACAAATGTACAATATAGATATACAATATATACATTAAGGTGGGTTCCCACAATTTGGGGGGCACCTAGTTGGGTGAGGCAAGCGCGCACCTAATCCGAATAGTCTTTAATTCGCGGCAGCGGAGCCTTTAACCTCAACACAGATTACATACAATGCAATGGGCCACACCATGATGTATGTGTTTTATCCACACCGCCCATCCATTTTTAAGTATCATCTTATTGCATGAGCACAAAAATTAAGTAGATCCAAATATCAAATGGACCATATCATAAGAAACAGTGGTGATTGAATGCTAACATTAAAAACTTATTGGGGGCCATGAAAGTTTTGGATGAAGCTGATATTTGATATCCGGTGAGCCCTAGGAAGTTTTTAATAGTTGGTATTTAATCACCTTTATTTCCTATGATGTGGTCCACCTAAGATTTGGATCTACCATGTTTTTTGCCTCACGCCCTAAAATTATCTAAAAGCTAGATGGACGGCATGGATAAAATACATACATCATGGTGGGCCCCACAGGGTACTAACTAGTAACCATGTCCCTATGCAATCCTTACGTATTTTTTTTTAAATATGGGAAGCGGATTGCGTCCTACCCCACATGAATGGAAATCGGTCCAAACAGGGTATCTCTGGAGCCACCATGATATAATGGTTTTATTAAAGATGTTAATCCATTTTTAAAGATCGTTTTACCATATGAGCCCAAAAATATAGGTACATCCAAGGGTCAGGTGGACCATACCACAACAATCAGTGGTTAATAATGCCCACCGTTGAAACATTCCTAGGGCTCACTGTGATGTTTATTTGTCATCCAACCTGTTCATAAGATCACATAGACTTGGATAATGGGAAAATAAACAAATATCGGCTTTATCTAAAAATTTTCGCCACCCGAAAGCATTTAAATGGGGAGTTTAATCCCCACTACGTGGTTCCCTTAAGCCTTGTATTTGTCTCATTTTTAGAATCAAAACTTAAAATTATCAGTAAAAATGTATGAATGGAATGATAAAACCCATGCATCTCGATGGGCTTCACATAGCCTCTTCTTGTATCGATTCAGTCCATGCAAAGCAGTATGCAATCCGCTTCCCCAGTATCGTTTTAGTTTCCGTAGAGGGGTTTTTACTTCAATAGCCTTGAGTTGTGGCTA
Organism: Liriodendron chinense; assembly: GCA_003013855.2. Taxonomy (NCBI): domain Eukaryota; kingdom Viridiplantae; phylum Streptophyta; class Magnoliopsida; order Magnoliales; family Magnoliaceae; genus Liriodendron; species Liriodendron chinense. The sequence goes on along the minus strand of ML058489.1, from coordinate 3,847,285 downwards.
TTTTTACTAAAAGTTTAATTTCTTGTCCGGCTCAACTTTTTTGGCCTTTTGACGAGAAATTAAAACTTTTAGAGTAGAGAATGCCCCTCTGACCACCATGGGCTTAGTGAGAATCCATAGTGCCCAAGGAGAATAGGTGGTCGGAGGGGCATTTTCGACCATAAATTTTCAATTTCTTGTGAAAAGGCTAAAAAAGACAAAGTAGACGAGAAATTGAACTTTTAGTAAAAATAGCCACACCTCAGGGCTATTGTAGTAAAGCTCCCTTCTATAGATCCGCAATCCACTGCAGATGGTGCGCAGTTTTGACATTTAGGAAAGAAAATGCTTTGAACTAATGAAAGCCACGCAAAACTAACGGAAGGTGACAATAACTTGATTGATAGGGTAACTTGATCAAAACTAAATTTAAATAGGTATCAGTATGTAAATACCAAGTTAATGAGGTATTATTTTGTACAAATCCCTAAAATTTTCAATCAATGCCCTGCAAATGGACGGTTAAGAGACAAAATATAGCAACGGTCAAAATTTAACAGCAAATGCCAAAAATTTGACGGCTAAAATTATACAATCTTTAAGATTTTTGAAACACATGGCATTCTAGGTAGGGTCCATCAGCCCAACCGTTGGATCATTAAACCTTTGAGTCCATTTGTAAAAACTGAAAACCTTAGTACTTATCATGTACGAGCATTGTATTCTCATCAAGGTCTACAGGGGAGCGGATTGCCTGTTTCAACGGCCACAGGGATATCCCTGTGGAACGAGGTGGCCCAAGCTCTTGGGGCTAAGCGTGATATATGTGTTCTATCCACAGCTGAGCCCAAAAATGATGCAGATTCAAAGCTCAAGTGGACCACACCACAGAAAATAGTGAGGATTGAAAAAATAAAATATCAGCTTCATCCAATTTTTTTGTGGCCCACTAAAAGTTTTTAATGGTCAACCACCACTGTTACCTGTGGTGTGGTCCACATGAAATTTAGATATGCTTTATTGCTTGATAATGCCCTAAAATGACATGAAAAAACAGGTGGATGGCGTGGATATACTACAAATGCATCAAGGTGGGCCATACGGTCACAGCCGCATCTAATCCGCCGGATTGCCTGCTACAGCTACACCCGCCACAGGAATATCCAGTGTCACGACTTTATCCAAGCTCTGTGGGGCCATTGTGATTAATATGTTTTATCCACGCCGTTTATTCATTTTGCTGCACCATTTTAGGGCATGAGACTAAAAATGATATAATGATACAGATCCAACGCTCAGATGGACCACATCACAGAAAATCGTCTAGATTGAAATCTTACCGTTGAAAACTTCTTATTGGCCACGGAAGTGTTGGATCAAGCTTCCCTACATCTGAAAAACGGATATACAGCATGGATAAAACACATGCATCACGGTGGGCCCCACAAGTTTGATCGATGTCACGCCCCAGGCAATCCGCATCCTGTGTGCGCTGGCGCTTGTTTTCTCGATTTTCACAGCTCTCATGGTTTATAGATCGAAGTTGTTGTCTAGGGCTCTCAATGGGTCGGATCTGGATCAAATCTACTTGGATCCGGCTCCGAGTCCATTTATCTGTAGACGGATTCGGATCAGATTTGGATCCAACTCGGATCTAAAAGGTGATATCCATATCCGATCCATTTATAAATTGTTAGATCCATTTCTGATCTAAAGTCCAAATAACCATCGGATTCGGGTCAGATCTAAGTCCGAATCCACCCCTTACAAATCTTAAACAATATATGGTATAAAATATATAATATAATATATTTAATTTAGTAGAAAAATGATGCAAACCCCACTATTTACCATGGCATGGTCAACATGGCCTAAAATAATTTGTAAAACGGATGGCCAGCATGAATATAATATATACAGTAAGGTGACAATGAGCCGGATCTTAATCGGATTCGGATCAAACTCGGATATGTTCCTGTGAATCCATATCCGCTCCATTTAAGTAAGTGGACCTATTTTAAGATTAAAATCCGGTCCATTTAACTAATCAGACGTATTTTAAGATCCAAATCTGCATTATATGGATTCGGAGCGAATCGGATCTCGGATCTGACCCGCTCCATTGAGAGCCCTACTGTTGTCATAACAGGTACACCGTGGATGTCCCCTGCACCAAAAATAACACAGATGGGAAGATCTTAGCCATTCAATGTTGAATCCGGATCCTTGGTTGAAGGTGAACCGTTGCTTAAATTTCTCTCTAAACCGTTTATGAGTTGACCAACTAATGAAGGGTTAGGATTCTTCCATTTCAGGGGATTTTTCAGTTTTAACCTATCCACAGCGTATAACACACTATCAACCGTTTACATCATTGTACCATGGGGCGCGGATTTCCTGCGAAAGCCTTGGACAGGAAGTTCCGGCGCTGTGAACCAAGGTGGGGCCCAAAGTGATATTTTTGATAAATCCACACCGTCCATCCATTTTGGGAGCTCATTTTAGGACATGAGAACAAAAATGAACCGGATCTAAGACTCAAGTAGGCTGAAAAATGTGAGGATTGAATATCTTAAGTTGAAATATTTGTAGAGCCACAGGAGTTTCGAATCAGGATAATATTTTCATCCCATTAGTAGTGACGTTATAGACGGTATGGATGTCATGTAAACATCAATGTGGACCCTGGGAGGTTATCCTCACTAAAGGAATAGGTAGGTAGGTAAATTACTACGTTGAAACCTCCCTAAGGTCCACATTGATGTTTATATGACATCCATACAGTTCATAACGTCACTACCACTGGGATGAACGGGAACCACAAATAGTATCCTGATTCGAAACTCCTGTGGCTCCACAAATATTTCAACTGTGGACATTCAATCCTCACGTTTTTGGCCCACTTGAGTCTTGGATCCGGCTCATTTTTGTTCTAATGAACTAAAATGAGCTCCCAAAACGGATGGACAGGGTGGATTTATAAAAAAACATCACCTTAGCACCACCTTGGTTCCCCGCGCAGGAACTTCCTGCACAATGCTTACGCAGGAAATCCGCGCCCCTGAGCCATGTCCCCCCACTTCCACCACCCACTCTTCCAAACCTAAAAACGTACTCCGCAATCTTTTGGCCGATATACTATAATACGTGCCTTCTGTCAGTGGAATGCTCGATAACAACAGCTGGCCGTTCTTGTTTTAACTATTCAATCAATTAACGGTTAAGATCATGTGGATGTGTTGACAAGGTTGTGGTCCCACACACACGCCGACGAGGCAAGATATAGAATACTCCCGAAGTGTACGCTCTCGGTTCCATTAAGTCGCTCCATCCGCCAATGGCGGTCTGTCCTCCTTTCCTTCTGGAGATGATACGGTAGAAGGGGAAGTACCGAAACATTGTAGATCTATCCATCTGAAGTAGATCAGACCACATCATCCATCAATCGAGACCGTTCATCTAGTGGGTCTTATCTGGATAGATCATTTTATTAAAAATGACACCCATCAGACAATCTCAGACGTTACATTTCTTCACTTCCCGTCACTCAATTTCAACCGTTAAAAACTTATGATATCTATCATATCTTTGAATCCACCGATCAATTAAGATAAATTTAAATAAAGTATGGACCGTTGATATGAACGGATCAGATTGATGAATCACCCATCCACTTGTACTGTGGAGAGATGGATCTAACATGTGTTGGTTCTACCAGCTACACCATATCATCTCCCCTTCTCTTACTCGGCAACGCTGGCGAGATTCCAATGAGAGTACTGCACCAGTTAGAAAATGGTGGTGACTCTTCAAACATACATATTGCATATTCATACGGAAATCTGGACCGTGGAAATCTCTGACCATCACATATGAATGGAGTATGATTGAAAATTTATACGGATAAGATAATATCAATCCTCCGATTTTTTCCTTTTAAATTCGAATCACTCACTATTGTACTTTACTCATCATGTTTGGTATTTTTTTATCATACATATTCTCCATCCACAGTGGACGGTCTGGATAGCTGTAAATCAATGACAGATGTAAGAAGGATCAGTCACCACCATTTTATAAATGGTGCAAAACTAACATACTATTCTTAACTCTTCGAAACGGAGTGCTAGCGAGCAGCTATGCCGTCGTGAGATGCGTTTTAATCCTTCGAATTTTCTTCCCGAACAATCCCTGCGATTTCTGGAATCTTCTTCTTTCTGCCTTCTCTCTTCAATTTCAATATCTTTTCCGGCTTCCCAGCTTACAGCTTCTTCTCCTTCTCCTAGTGTCGGTTGCTTTCTGCTGTAAGTAAGCTCTTCGTTCCTTTATCCTCGTTTGTAACGACGATGAACGGCTGAGATTAGCGTAAGTCCCACGAAAGCATGCTCAACGGATGTTCCAAGGCTTTCGACTGGCTGACTGACTGGTAGGTCGACAGAAAAAGGCCATTTCTGGTTTGAATGCCTTTTATTTTAAGGTTCCTTTTTCGTTTACTGCTTTTAATCTCATATTCTCCGTCGCAGCTCTGGAATTGCTTTAATACGATTGAGCAATGGATTCGATGAGTTTTGAAAAACTTACATGGAAGAGAGGGAAAGAAACGGGGTCTCTGCTGAGGTTTTGCATAAAGGTTTGGAAGATGATGTGATTTATGGTCTGGAAATGGTGGGAGATTCAGGGAATAAAGAGTTCGGTAGCAGCGTTGATGTTTCTGAAGTGGGAGGGCGTTTGAATTCTGGAACGGGTAATGGTCGTTGTTTCAACGGTGGAGAGGATCGGATGTCGGATTGTGCGAACATGGAGATTTTAAAATTCAAAGAATCTCCACTGAGTGGTGGCTCTCCTTCTCCTTCTCCTTCTCCTTCTCGTCCTGGTTAGTTCTCGTTTCTCGTCGTCCAAAGACTCTTTACATAGTTTGTTTTGAGGTTTGGTTTTGTTTTATGGAAAAAGGCAATGATCATCTGTCTTAGTTACTCAATTACATGCATGTGTAAGTTTAGCATTTCATAGAGTAAATCTTGGTTTGTTGGGGAGAAGTATCTCTGGCTAAAAAGAACATGTAATTTTCTTGCAAATGCGCATCTGGGGATGCTGAATTGAAGTGCTATGCTTGTATGGTTGTACCAATGCGGCACATGTGCGCTAGGTTTGTGCTGTTCATCAGTTGGGCCCCTTGAGGAGTGTGACCTAGCAAGAAAATGAGGTTGGTCTCCTCTTTTGATATCTTGCATGTGTATGGGAAAATGGATGGATCAAAAGAAAAGCCAATGGTCAACATGCACTGCACGCGTGACTCACCGAATGATTGGATTGACCTGATTTTTGGACGTGGGTGTTTCTACTGTATGTTCAGCCTGATGAATGGACTGGGTTTCACATGTCCTCCAGGATGGTATGTTTGTGGTGCTTGTTTGGCTTTTGCAGATAGGTGCTTGCTCGTAGCATTCTGCTGGTTTTCCATCTTGCCACTACATTTTTCTTTTTGTGAAAGCAGAAATTTTGTTAAGGGCGCATTTGGATACCACTAATTAAGTTACTTTTTCTACTTACAGCAGTAGATAAGTAACTTATTTGAGATAAGTTTGGTTTATGATAAATTATAAGTAACTTTTTTACTGTTACTTAATCACTTCAGCTTAATAAGTAGAAACCAAGCTAATTTACTTGAGGTATAAGTAGCTTATCTTAAGTAACTTACGATCCAAACGCCCCCTAAGAAACTGAATGAAAGTATCTCCACTAACAATATATCAAGAAAGAGCACTATCAATAGATTGGACCCGCAGATATAGTGAAAACATCTGCTGCTGGGTTATAACTCTGTTCTGTAAAGATGTCTGGCTGACTGTATATTGATTTGCTGAAGGCTGGGGGAATTCCATATCATCTTTTCCATCCTCCAGTTTTGTAGATCCTGCATCAATAAAAAGCCTCACTGTAAAATCCGATTCTCCTTCAGTTTGAAGCATAGAAATATGTTGCTTACAGACAATTTTGTTCCAAGAAACCGCACATGGTGTTTTGTGAAATTTACTATCCAATCTTGAATATCGATGGCAAAAGCTGAAATGTAGTCATCTTCTGTATCCCCAGCGATTTCCCCAGTGCCGCCGCAATGAGATTTGGGGTTTTATGCTCCGTTGAAATTCAATTTGAAGAAGCCTGGAATAGAGTAATTCCACTTAATGGGGACCATTATTTGGTTAGCCAGCATGATATACGTTTGACACCAAGCCTGGATGATCTGATGATCCTGAGGGTTAAATGGCCTTTTAGGGTTCATTTGATTGCAGTATTTGGTTACCAAGTGGGTGATTTTATTTAAGATCATATTGAGGTTAGATATTTGATTTCTAAACATGATTGTCATCCATTTCAAATGAAATTGAGGGAATTTGGAAAATTGCTTTTCCAATAGTTTGAGAATGGTCTTTACATTGGTTGATGTGCCTACATTCATGTTGGTAGGTGCTCGATTACAGTCTCCCCTCTTTCATCCATGTTGTGTTTGTAACTTAACTTGCGTGCATTTTGAGTGCTATATCACCTTGATTTGACTAAATTTCACTGGTTCACTGGTTTACTTTGTATATACTTTCTGGGTTTCTATCACTTCGTTAGCGTCTTTGGCATATAAATATCCCCTGTTTTCATCAATGAATATGAGGATGTTGTCAAAATAGAAAACGACAAACTTACTAATAAAGGGGGTGCAACAATTGGGTCATGAGATTCATGATGTACAGGAAAGTGCTTGGCACATTTGTGAGACCGAATGGCATAACTAGCCACTCGCAGAGACCATTCTTCATCTTAAATGCCGTCTTCCATTCATCACCAGGTCGGGTGCGAATCTGGTGGTATCCACTGTAAAGATTAATCTTAGAAAAGACGCTAGCACCTGGCATCAAGTCTAGCATATCTGATGCAGGGGCATGCGATGATCTAACCCTAGATGCATGTATATCAAGTTGGAAGATATTCAAATAATAAAATTACGAAACTAACTACTTTCAATCAGAGGAAACTAACAAATCTCAACACGAAGATGAAATCCGTCCGTCCGGATCATGCCCCTTTGCATAAAACCATGTAAAATCGTAAAACAGGGAGGATCTAGGGATATGAGGATATCCCAGATCTAGCATAGACCAGTTTATAGTCAAGTTTGGATCCGGTTATCGTGGCTAGGTATCCCGCTTTTCGATCGTACCAAAAAAGGGGGGGGGGGGGGGGGGGGTTTCAGAAAAGGACGAGGGATGTCGAAAAACAATGGGTTATAATGAAGTACGAATTAGGAATCAAAAGAAGCTTACCTTTCCTCGCACCTTGAAGAAAGAGAGAAGAGAAAACGGAAACTCCGGGATGGAATCCTCAACACCCGAGGGCCAATCCTGAAACCCTAATCTCTCAACAAAGAGAAAGAAACTCACGAATTTTCTATTCATTCAATAATTTCGAAATAGGGTTCTCACAGTATATATAAGCTACGAAAATAAAAAAAGTGCACTAAAGTGCCTGAAAATCAAAGAAATAACATAAAAACGTCTAAAGTAAATAACGACACTAAAGCGCCTCGAAACAAGGAAATAAATAGAAAAGCGCCTAAATGTAAATCCGCTCCATGGTCCAGCGGTCATGATGCTCCTGCGCGATCCTGCATCTCGCGTACTCGTAACGCGTCAGAAAATGGGCCTAATGGGCCCGGCGTCCATCCACATCAACTCGTCTGCTCCAACACTCGATCTGTGACGTCGCCTCCTCTGGTACACTCTAAAGGGTGCACCACTGATGTCCGCATCAATATCATCTAGCCGAGGAATGGGGGATCAATACTTCACTGTGATTTTATTAATAGCTCGTCTGTTTGTACACATACACCAACTTTCATCATTCTTGAGAATAAGGAGGGTTGGGGGGGTCGGATCTTGCTTCCAGCAGTCCTGCCGGCGTCAGGTGTGCAGGCCGACGGCCCTAGGGGGGTCGGATCTGGGTTCCGGCGCCCCTGGTGGCGTCGGATCTGGGTTCCGACTGCCCTGCCGGCGTCGGATATGGATTCCGGCGCCCCTGGTGGTGTCGGATCTGGGTTTCGACAGCCCTGCCAGCGTCGGATATCAGGTCTGGCGAGCCTAACGGCGTCGGATCACAGATCCGACGCCTTCATCCGATTTCACTGCCTTCTATAGGTGCGGCTGTGAGAAGGAGAACTCTGACAGGTTCGTAGGTGGTGCGGCTGAGAGAAGAGGCACTTTCGGTGGGGTCCACATAATCTAGGGAAGCAAGGACCTCCTTGGCTTTGATACCATGTAGACAGATATTTGAGAGAGAGAGAGAGAGAGAGAGAGAGAGAGAGAGAGAAGAAGAAGAAGAAGAAGAAGAAGAAGAAGAAAGATTAGGGTTAGAAACCTAATCCTCCACGTTTTTATTATAATAAGGCTTATTTACCTTTTACACTTTACTGCCGAAAAAAGAGAAAATAACATAAAAACCCTTTTTGTTTCAACAAGTTAACACATGGGCTTAGGCTTTCTTGGATGAAGCCTTTTTTTTTTAGCAATTCATTAACTTGACTCTTCAACTCAGCATGCTCAATGAGACTTAATCAGTATGCTGGTAGGTTAGGCAAGGATGCTCCAGGAATCAAATCTATGGCATGTTGAATATCCCACAGCGGAGGCAACTATGCAAATCATCGGGCACTGAATCTTTGAAGTCATTCAGCATGGATTTGACTTCATCAGGAACAGATTCATGCTCTTGCACTTTTTTTTTTTTTTTTGCAAGAGCAAACATTACGCCTTTCTCCTTTCTTTCTTCCTCAAACTTCCACATGGTGAGAACACAGGAGTTGGAAAGAGCAATTGATGTCAATGATGGAGGTGTAGATGAATGAGGCGACGTAGGTTGCAACGGTTGAAGAAAGATACGATGACCTTGCCATAGGAAAGCATGCGTGTTAGCCTCATCGTCGCCTTTTACCTTTCAGTCAAAGAGCCAAGGTCCACTGAGAAGGATGTGGATGACATTCATCGGAATTATGTCACACCAAATATCATCCTCATATTTGTCGATTTTGAAGGACACAAAACACCTTCGGGTCACCGGGATGGTAGTGTCGTCAACCCATGTAACCTATATGGTTTTGGATGCCTTTCAGTTGGTAACTTGAGCTTATCAATCACCTCTTGAGACATGACGTTCATTGCACTATTGCCATCGATGATCATGTTGCATAACTTACCCTTATATTTTTCTCGTGTATTGAAAACAGTGGTCCGTTGCCAGTCTTCCCCCCTTTTAGTGGTGGTAAGGAGGCGATGTATGATAAGAGTATGGCCTTCAATCTCAGCTTCAATCGCAGTTTCAACAGGAGGGTCTTTTGGCTGTGATGCTGGCTGTGCATAGGATAAGAGTAGGGCCATCTCGATGTGCTCATCGTAATACTCAGAAATGTTTGTGTAGTAGAGGTCCTCATTACCGCAATAATGGAGGTTCCTGGCTTGCGGACAATCATTAGAAAAGTGCCATATCCGTCTGTAATGATAACAGTCAACACTCCACCGTTCTCTCCTGAGGTGAGGACTAGGATTAAGAGCTTGCCCCTTCGTGTCATGTAACGCCCCGAAACACCAAGGGTCGAGTACAAACTCGATCCCCGGTATCCCGGGAGTTACTAATGCGTATGCAATGCGTGTCATTCAAGTGTTTGGCCAATATGGCATCAAATCATAGTGATAGGTCAAGCTAGGAAATGAAATAGGGACGTACCAGCAAATAAGTAAGTTAAACAGCAATGTACGAAGGGATCCACTCAACCTGTCTGATTGGGCCTCTTCTAGCTTGCTAGCTCATGAGGGACCTGCACCAATGAAAGTGCCTGGATGGTGTTTTAGAACACCGTCCCAAAGTGGGAGTGAGTCATCAACTCAGTGGTTCCATTTCCCTAAGTTACTCAAAGCACAAATGTAATCAAACGTAGGTAATGAAACAACATACGTATACAGTAGTCATAAGCGTAGTATGTAATAAAACGAACATTCATACATAGCAGTCAAAAGCATAAACATAGAACCTTTCTAGTCACAACCGATAGTGAGTGGCACCACCACTCACCCGCACAGACTCAAGTCACCAATGAATGGGGCACCACCCCACCAGTCGCACAATCACATCTTATAATCTTAATGCATGAATGCATGAAGTGCAAATGCATGCTCGGACACCGGTTTTTAGTCACAGCCGCCAGTGAGTGGCACCACCACCTCACCCGCACAGACAATGCATGCCATGCCGAACTATGTATGATTAGCCGAGTTATTAGTTATTCCGGTTTAACATCCAGTCGGTTGGCGAAACCACTGTACCATTATTCTATCACCAGGCCAAACTGGGACCATCTGGCTCCCTGCGTGGCGAATGCATCTCATCGCCAGTAACCCCTCGATCCAAGTATGGTTAGGCAGTGGCCCGTCAGCCATGCCCAAGCCAAAGCAGAAGGGTCGTCACCCAACCACTAATATAAATAATTAACTTAGAAGTGTGGACTTGTTATTCAAATTAACAATAATGCCCGGGTTGTTCAAGCAGGGCTCTGGCACGAAACAATCGGCCGGGTATTTGACAGGGCCGCTCGAACAACTCTGTGCTCAATGGTCACTACGGGGAGGCACCACCCCAGCGTAGGCCGACAGCTCGGGCATAGGTCCCATACCACCATCCCCGGCTCATGAGACTTGGGGATCGATCGCCGTACAATTTTGGGGGGTCGGCCTTAGGCGCCCGTGGCCCGCGTGGTCCTCACACCACAGCCGATCACCCGCATTCTACCTCCGTCGACGGTTTCAGTCCCAAAGGGGCAATCGGCCTCATGCAGCCGCCCCTAATTCTCATCCATTTGCCGAGTTAGACAAATCATAGGAAAACACTTCATCACAGCAAATTGTTGTATACATCGAGCATAATTTAAGAACATGAGAGATAAATATGAACGTAAAAGTGATTCTAGCATACATGATAGCCTTAAAGAGTTCTACGCAAGCAAATTTCAACACATAGTCATCATATAGGCATGCTTCTAACATCTCAACAACAATGACAGCAAAATTAATAAAAAATTTGGACATTAACTACATTTGAAGGCATTTGGTGCTAGGCAACCTAGAGGTAAATGGTCCGCACCTTAAATCTCTTGGTTACTTTCAAGAAATCCTGCAAAATGAGGGCTACATGTTAGAGAGTTGAGGATGGAACTTAAGAGAGGCTGATGGGGGTTGAAGGATTTACTCCTAACTCACCTTTAGGGCTGACGGAATGAACTAGTGGTGAAGGTCGGGCCCAAGTGTGTACATATCTTAGAAAAGGCGATTTTACGGGGCGTTACATGTCATGTCCTTACACTGTTGGTTGCTTTTGGTATGAATTTCTATGGTGGAGGGCATTGCAAAGGTTGAAGCTGTCTTATAGGAGGAGCTTGCATTAATGGGCGCGGTCGGCAAGGGTAGGGAGGTGGTCAGTAGCTTTGTGGTGGAGTTTGGTTGAGATGCAGATCCAAACCCTTTCTCACAGAAGGTTCCCTGTTGGAGAGTATGCTACCGCAACTGCTATTTAATTCATTGAGTCTTCCTATAAACATCGTCAACTGACTCGAAATCAGACATGACCATCTTGCGCTGGATTTCTTGGCGTAACCCTACTCGATAGCGGTTAGCTGTTATGCAGTCTGTCTCTACAAGCTTACAATGGATAGAAAGCTCATTGAACTTCTCAGTGTAGTCATCCATCGATAAAGTTAAGTTCCTAGTTTGAATGCAAGGAGCTCTTGAAGAAGAGTATCTATGTAGTTGAAAGGCAAATAATTACTTTCCAGCTTCTCCCTCATGTTAGCACACCTAGTGATAGTAGGACGACTCATGATGAGATTGTTGTCGTCAATGCTTCGCCACCAAATTCCTTCTTGGCCCTTCAACTTGACCTTGACAAAGGCCACTTGCTGGACACCATCCATCTCATACCATGCAAAATAATCTTCCAGCGTTGCAATCCAATCGACAAAAGCCTTTGCATCAAAGGTGACCCGTGAAGTCTAGCACTTCGACCCATACTTTCATGGTGATATTGTCTTTCTTTGGTGTCTCTATCATGGTGTCATGAGCTCTTTTTGCAAGATCTGTTGCATGTAGTCATAAATAGACTTGCAAGGACCTGTACCATTTTGATTCACCAAAGGTTTTGGTTGGAACCCTTGTTGTGGAATTGGATCACTATCAGGTCTCCGATGGGGGGTCAGGTTGCTCAACATGTTTTTACTCCATGTATCCTTGCAAATAACTTGTTGATGCATTTGTCTTGCTATTGATCGGTAGGCTTTCCTCGATAGTTGTTACCACTACAGGTAGACATAACGTCGGAAAGTGATGGACAGAATATATGGCGGTTTTTGGTTTAGAATAGAAGACTGCTAATGGGCTGAGATTCTAGAATTTAATGGATTGAAATAGGCTAGATTAGGGCTGTTAATGGTTTGAAATTTTGGACTTTAATGGTTGTAATGGAGATTGGATTTGGACCAGAATATGGCTGATTTTATTTATTTATTTATTTTTAGTTTTTTGCTTCGAATGGACTGGAATGAGGACTTTTTTTTTTTTTTTGCCTTTTGTTTTAATGGGCTGTTATGGGCTGATTTTGGGGGTTTTAATGGGCTGAAATAGGGTTGATTTTGTTAATACTTCATGCATATCTGAAGTTAGTTGGCTTGGCTGAAAAACCCAAAAGTCTAGTCTAGACGAGTTGTAGGGCGGGAATAGACAGGATTCGTTTAAGATACAATACAAAGAAAATCCGACCCCGGGTGTTTTAATGGGTCGGAATATGGTTGATTTTTGGAGTTTTAATGGGTTAGAATAGGGCTGATTTTGGGGTGTTAATGGGTCGGAATGGGGCTGATTTTGGAGGTTTTAATGGGCTGGATTATAAAGGGTAGATGGTTACCAAAATTTCAGCAGTCTCCCCTTGTCAATTGGACTTTTGGGCTTTGTAATAGAAAAAGATAAAAAAAAAGGTGAATGGGGGCAGGAGGGATGGATGCAATGAAGGAAATAAAGGAAAAGATGCGGAGTTTTGTGATTAAAGAACCTAAAAGAATATGGAGATTGTTGTTAATCTAGGACTTCAACCTAGCCGTTGGAACCTCGCTCGAATACCAAACCTGTGCTGCCAGCTGATGAGGAGGATCCGCCCAACAGTAGGCACCTTCAATCTAAGCAGGAGAGCCACACACAAAGAAGAAAGAGACGATTTAGGATTTTTATTCAATTCAAAGGCGTCTTGATACTACTCATCTTAGGCCCTTATATAAGCCTTTGAAACGTACATATAAGGAAAACTCATAATGTTATTGACCACCAATGATTTATTACAATATGAAAAGGAAATAAAAGGGATAAGAATGCATTTAAGAATATTTGACTAATGGATTATTCATAGATAGCTGATTGCTGTTTGCTAGCTAATTTCCTAAATAAACTAGCTACCTAAATAGGAAGCTTGGGCCTCCTCATTGATGGGCCAACTGTTGGAATTGGTCTTAATGGGCCTGGCCCTGGCCCTGGCCCATGGATTAGGGGGCCCAGATCAGCCTGCATCAGTCTGATATTCTCAGCACTCACCCTTTGCGCTTGCCTTGGCAACTTTGTGCAGCAGTCCCTGCGTTGGGTGCAAAAGGGTTCTGTGTAGGGCAGGTAGCCTTCTTATGACCGCACTCGTAGGGTCCATTTGTGTGAATGGCGCTCCTTGCGCACATCGGCCTTGATCTACCCTGATCTGAGGTGTGTGTGAGGATCCTTAGGGTTAATTAAATCCATTATTTTACAAAAGTTTAATTCTGCCATGTTTCCAAAACTCTAACAGACACTCGTCCAAGTATTAAGTTTGGGGACCAAGTTTCAAACTTTTTGCCTACTACTTGTCATATTATTGATTAAATGGCTGTATGCAATGAGATAGATCTTTGGACAGATAAAAGGCTTGGTTGGTGGCTTGGCGGTATAAATAGGAATAGGGCTCTGCTGTATAAAACAACAAATATCGAATGAATGGACCCCTTGGCTAAGTGGCAAGGGATGCTCAGTTTTTTACTTGTAACCGTCATATACTTTGTGCTCTTCCCCATGTTGTGATATTTGGCATTTTGACTGTTAATCAGAAGCTGTGCAGTACTTGCATCTTTCTAATCTGATTGTGAGGTGTCCACTCTGTGTTCATTTTTTTTTTTTTTTTGAAAGATTCCACTGTTTTCATGCCTTTCAAAAGAGAAGATTATTACTTTGCTTGGTGTAGTCTTACTATTACATTAACTCCTTGCCCAGTTTTTTTATTACCACTTATATGCATGCTTAGGTTGTTGGATCCTGGAATGCAATTGAAGGAATTACATTGCATTGACCTTAGTTTTAGTTGAAGATGAGTTCTTTTGAATTGGTTGTTTTCCATAATCCATCCACCATGGTCTATTCTTGGTCTTGATAGACATTCAGGTTTATGATACTTTTGGCATAAGAAAACAATCGGAACTCAATGGAGCACCCTAATCTATGATGCTCTGATAACTGATAAATGAGTTATTTGCAGCAAAGTATTTGAATAAAGTTTATTTGATGATCTCTGATATGGGATCCATTTGTCGCAGGCTTGGAGCATTCTAAAACTGCCCCTATGGTCTATAATGCCTACAATAATCTGATTGAGAGACATGATCTTACTTTACCCAGGTCTAAGACTGAGAAAAAGGAAACTCCGAAGCATGACTTGAAAATAGATAGGCTACCAGAACATGAAAAGGTAAATATGAAGCTTAAGAATGCATTTCTGCCTGGGAAGAGTGTGTGCTCAAAAGTATGCTTGCAACTGTTTTTATGTTACTCATAGCTACTCGTATGTATGTTGGTTCTATATATGGAAATTGTATGCATACACATACTAATGTAGAGGTTTGCTAGATTATGTTCCAATATATTGCATGAGTCACGATATGTCAAGACTTAGCCTTTGTACTGTATCTGGGTCATTTCCATGCAATCGAAACTGTTTATATCATGGGCCTCACCTTGGATGGTGGAATCCAAAAGATAAAATCTCTTAGATTGGAGTATTTAACCCTTTAATCGTTTGATTCCTTTCTTTGAATATGGACGTTCTCCATGTTGTTTGAATAATTAAAGAATAGAAGTATTTCATCTGATAGTTCTTCTTGAATAGGACCCCAATTCAGTGGCTAAGGCCTGGATGTATCCTATTGCAATACATCAGGATGTATTCTAGCAAACGACACTAATGTGTCTACATGAACAATCTTATGCAACTTGTTTGCTCCATAATTTAATGCAAGCTAGATCTACGGGACACGTGGATAGTTTGTTAGCATTCTAGACTGGATATCCTGTCCAACGAACTCTTCATGCAAGAAATCAACTAGTGGGATTAAATCTCTAGGTAAGTTACTATAGAGCCCAATCAACAAACTAGATACTCCATCTGTGTACCCCACCTTGAAATTCCTGTCTTGCTTGGATCCAACAATCCTAACCACATCTGATCAGTGGCTTGGAGAACAATATAACAATAAGGATCACGGGAATGGTCAGGAGCATTTGGTTGGTGTGACCTTCATACATGTACGAGGAACCATGCAATATGGTTGGACTGGATGCATGTTCATGTGTAAAAAAAATGGATAGGTCTTGTGCATTTGTTTGTATTGCCTCCTTATTCCTCATGATGGGTTGCATTCTAAGTTTGATTTTGTTATCATTCAAAGTGGAAAGTGGAAAGTGGAAGGGGAAAGGGGCAATACCTAATTAATTGTGATCCACCATTCCACTCTATCAAGGGCCATACCTTCGGTTAGACCATAGGTCATCAAGTCTTTAACACTACCCTCCATCCATGTCCTTATGGGCCTTTCCCTTGCCCTTTTGCAGCATTTAGCTTGTACCAACTCATTCCTTCTATCTTGATCAGCTCTTGGTCTCCATTGCAGATGGACCCAAACCATCTAAGTCTACTTTCCATCATCTTACTACCTTTTGGTGCTACTCCTAAGTCCTAAGTTCCCTTGAATGCGTTCA
Organism: Liriodendron chinense; assembly: GCA_003013855.2. Classification (NCBI taxonomy): domain Eukaryota; kingdom Viridiplantae; phylum Streptophyta; class Magnoliopsida; order Magnoliales; family Magnoliaceae; genus Liriodendron; species Liriodendron chinense. Next base: position 3,831,182 of record ML058489.1, on the reverse strand, counting down.
TTTCTAATTCGATCCTTCCTCGTCTTGTTACTCATCCATCTCAACATCCGCATTTTGGTTAAACTCATCCAGTGAACATGTCGTTCCTTAACTACCCAACATTCCATCTATCCTACAAAATCTCCCTTTCAGTTTGAGTTGTGCAGGATGATAACATAAAACTCTAGAGCCACTTCTCCATTTCTTCCACCCAGCTTTAATTCTATGCGCGGCATCCTTTTCAATCTCTCCTCTCTCATGGATTATCGACCGAAGATACGGAAAGTGACCAGTTTTGTATCATTATATATTGTCAAACTAATTTTGTAAGTGCCAAAAATATGATTTGCTAATCTTTTGACTGTCAATTTTCTAGTTGCTATATCAATACTTCAGATTGTGCTTGCTGCCAGATGATATACTTCTCAAATTTTAACATTCATGTTATCTTATTTATTTTCCAAAAGTTCATCAAGATGCTTTGGTGTTGGTAATTTATCTTTTCCTTGCTAAGCATTTCTTTGTTTTGGTTCCAGAAAAAGATAATTGAGAACATTGTTAAAATCCAAAATAATGGGACAGTGGAGGTCGATATGGCTCAAAGTGCACCAGTAGCATCAGAACTGTTAGAGCTTGATTCTGGTTTAGTGCCCACTGATGTTGAAGATACAACTATGGAATTCAATAAGCCTGTTCCGAGATTGAAAATTGCAATGCTTGTAGTTGGAACAAGAGGAGATGTCCAGCCATTTCTGGCCATTGCAAAGAGACTTCAGGCATGTTTACTGTCAATTGAAATGCTTAGTTACTATTTGTAGATGTCCAGCCGTTTCTGGCCATTACAAAGATACTTCAGGCATGTTTACTGTCAATTGAAATGCTTAGTTACTATTTATTTTATCTCCTATTCACTCATTGTTGTTCGGGTGGTATTTTGTTTCTGTTGCAGCTTATTTATCTTCTGTGGTCATGTGAATGTTTGTTAAATTGATAATTCTTTGATTGATTTAAAAAAAAAAGAAAAGATAATTCTTTGATTGATTTTAAAAACTGTTTTGTTGATTTTTTATTTATCATTTTGGCGTTTCTTTAAGCTTTTTGTGCAACTCGTCACGTATTGGATGAGTTGACTGTGTGTTGGTGATATGACTCAGTTCAGTACCTGGATAGGTCGCACCCCGCCATTACTTTAATCATCGTCCATGCATAATTAGGTTCCACTAAAGAGGGGCTGAAATTTGTTTTTGGTGCTACTCTGGTAATCATATGGGAATCAAAGATGGCTCTCTCTTGGGTGGGTAGTAGCAGTAAGCAGTGTACACTATTGTAGTGTGGCTAAAATACTATGTAGTGTATGCAAGTAGCGTATCTCCCTGGTAGCGTATGCTACTGGGCATGTAGCATATGCTACATGTACTGGGGGTAGTGTATGTTACCTGAAAACCCTTTTTTTAAAGAGTTTCTTCCCTGTTAGTTTAGCCCCTGTTTGGAAATGGTGGTGACTCTTCCTCACCACACGACATTTGATCAATCTGGACCATCCAAATTTTGGTCCCTATCATAGATGGAGCATATTTCTATTATCACACCCATCGGACAGTCCTAACCATTTGTATTTGGGCATGGGAGTGTATGGCTGGAGTCTTTACTGTTTTTGAGTAGTGTAAGACTCACAAAAGTTATTCCCATAATAAAACTCATCCTTTCACAGGGGGATTTTCAAAACCCACCAGCTCCAGCGCTGATACTCTTCTGGCCCCCAAAATTTCGTCCATTCGATTCTCTCAATTCACCCTACCATTTGGGAAAATCTTTTAGGTTTTGATCGGCCCTGTGAGAGGATCTTGTGACTAGAATTTCATGGGCATTGGAGCCCAAACAAAGGAGACATAAAAATTCCCTAATTTTATGTCCGTACAGCTGTAGAGCTTGAGATTTGCGATTTTTGCTTGATTTAAAGATAAATAGAGGTACTTTTCTAACTTTTAACCTCAATTAATTATTTTTATTTTGTTTTGATTGATTCAATGATTGATGTAGCCTGTAGGGTATATTTTATCCTGTGTTTTAAATAGCTATGCTATGTAGTGTGTAGCTTACGCTACGTAGCGTAGCTTAGCCTTAACGCTATGTAGCTTATGAAAATAACTAAGTCATGTGTAGCCTACGCTGCATGATAATTTGCATACGCTACACACTACATAAACTAGGCTACATGCTACGTACCTCTCATTACAACTTATTTTTCATTACAACATTAAAATCAAATAATATTTTCAATGATTTATTACATTTTTCTATTTTCAATATTTAATGCTTTTAGTAAAACTAATACAAGTAACAATATTAAATTAGTTTTGTTGCTGTTTCTTTACCTTTATACTTAAAAATAACCCTTTTCCATTACTTTAAGTTGCGTTTGGTTTCACCAAATATCATGAAAATTTGTTAAATTTCATTATTAATCAGTCAAATTTGGTGAATATCATGAAATTAGTGCAATCAAGAACAATCTTAATTAAAAATCTAGAAGTAACGTGTAACTTACGATACACGCTATATAGCTTATGCCCCATGCTTAAGAGGGGTGAACGCTACACTACACGCTATTCGCTATTTAAAACACTGCTAAAAAACCTTTAAAACCAAAAAGAAAAAGGGTTTCGAAAGAGGGATTTCAGAAACCCCTCTTAACCTTTGGGATTTTTATTTCTTTTCATACTTGTGAGTTGTGACTTGTAGTTTCAATTAGACATTATTAATTAAAGTGGTTTCCTTAGAAAGTCGTTGATGCGATAATTATTTGATTATTGATTTTTTTATAACTTTATATATATGGATTAGCTTTTGATAAATAATAATTAATAACTTGCTTGAACTGCTCATACTTGAAAAAATGAATCATTTGTCAGGCATTTTAATATTTTTTGTTTTTTTTCTTACTAATTATCATATTTTTCTTATTTTTAAATTAAAAAATAGAAGTATCATGTAGCTTACGCTACACGCTACGCTATTATGATGCACACTACAGAGGGTTGAACGCCACGCAACATGCTACTGCTATTTAAAACACTGATTTTATCATTTCTTTTCTATTTTTTCCCTCTTTGGGATGCCAGTTCTATGCAATGTTGTAGAATAAGCTTGTTCTCCAACCATTGGCTGCATGGGGCCTACTTTGGTGTGTGCGTGACATCGCATCCAACCTGTCCAGTCCATCATGTGGGCCACCATGCCACGTGATGACTAGATATGCATGAGGTTTCTTTTCTGTGGTGGCTTACATGTAACTTGTTTTGAACATGCTTAAAAACTTTTTTCTTTATTTTTTATTTTATTTTTTGAAATGTAACACTACCAGGGATTGGACCTTGGATCACTCACACACACTATGCTGTCTCCACCAGCTCATCTAATGAGTAGAATACCTTAGAAACTTGTTGATGTTATTGATTTAACATCCCGGGCCTTTTTCTTTAATTTTTTTTTGCTATATTTATATTTGTTTATATTATTTATCATATTTTTCTACTGTTTTAATTAAAAACTAGGTATTGTGTAGCTTGAGCTCCATGCTAAGTAGCTTATGCTATGCATTATAGAGAGCCAAATGTTATGCTATACGCTATATGCTATTGAACACACTGGGTATTAGTAGTTCTCTAGTGCTGTGGAAACACGCCTTTGTGGTATGAGAAATTAGAGCCTTGATAGCTTGTAACGAGGTTTTCTTAGTCACATTCGTAGAGTGGTCAATTCCTAGCGGATGCGTTAGCTAATGGAAGGTGGCCCGAGGTTACGTCTACGCATTGGCAATCTTATCTTTTGCTGTAATTGATAACATTGCCTTCTTCTCTTTTCAATAAAATTAGGGAGCAGCTTAAGTGGACTGCAACATTGTGGAGCACGGATTAGTTGGTTATTCCAGGTCATCAAATGTGTTCTCACATCATCAGTTTTGTTTTTCAAACTATCACGGACTAGTTAGTTCTTTATTCCGGGTCATCAAATGTGTTTTCACATAATAAATTTGGTTTTCAAACTATCAAAGGTGATCCTAACACCAAAACTATTTTGTCACTGAAAACCACAGCTTATCTCTGGAATGTATGTCTAAATGAGGCAAGCCATTATGTGTAGTTAGCTTCATTGACTTCATTGCATCTGTTACTGATGGCCACGATTTCCCCTGTATCATATTTTGGTACTGTGTTGACCATGGAGTGTTCGATTTATAGTTGCATGAAGCATGAAGTGAAGCAGCAATACATTCGGGTGTGGGTGTGAGGAAGCGTCTGTTTCAAAGTGTTAACAATTGTAAATAGCCAGGAGCTAGGAAGTGGGAGCAGGAGTGTGAGTTTGAAGCGATTGAAGTGGGACCCGGACCTAGTTAGAAGGATTTTGCGACTAAGGTTCAACCCTCATTGATCTTAAGATGAATGTCTAGATACTGTTTCTGTGCACACTTCTATGGCACTAAACTTTTTCTTGGCTTTGGACCTTTAGATGCTCTCAAATTTTGCAAGTAGCATATGGTCTGTACCATACATTTCCAATTTTAGCTTTTTGTTTGGAAGCTTCTTTTGTATGCACATCTTTTTTTGTCAAATTGTGTATTTTATTTTTCTGAAGTCAACAAATTTCTTAATGATAATATCTGATTTTGTAAGAAAGAATGGTCCTTTCAATTGTCAGCATCTACTTGTACCTGATATGTTATCAAAGCTGACTCAATAGTTGATGCAGGAGTTTGGTCATCAAGTTAGATTAGCAACTCATGCCAACTTCCGCAGTTTTGTGAGGTCAGCTGGCATAGACTTCTATCCTCTGGGTGGTGATCCACGTATTTTGGCTGGATGTAAGACATCTCAACCATGGAACATTCTTCATTTCACTTGCATGTCTCAGATGTCTTTGTCCAGTTATTTCAGTGGAGATTTTGTCGGTAGAGCCATGTAGGGCCTCCCTTTATGATTTTGCCTCATTGATTAGATACAGCAGTCATTGCTTTTGGTCTTTCACAAGAATGCTAGCTAGACATGCTCGTGGCAACCAAATCATGTCCAAGGCATTGTGTTTGTTACTGCCTGCTCTGAAATTTTAGGGATGTGGATGCATCTAAAAGAGCAAGAAAATTTATGAAGCTCATAAAAATATGGGAATATGAAATTTAATGAAAACATTGTGAACAAAAGCAGATCCATAAGTGAGTTGATTATAGAAAAAGCACAAAAGATTTTGTAAGCTTATTCCAAAAGGATTCAAAAAGGTTGGCATCACTTTGGAAAGTCCAGGTGATACTGTTCCCTCTAATTTCTGCAAATGCATCGATTCTTGCAGCTTCATTTCCTGTTTTCTGGACTCTGATTGCTTTTCCTTCTGTGGGCTTGCACAATTTGGTTCTCTTTTCATGTCTCTTTTGTTTCTGTACATCTGAAATATTCTGACTGACAGATATGGCAAGAAATAAGGGTTTTCTACCATCTGGACCAGCGGAAATATCAGAACAAAGGAACCAACTGAAAGCCATTATTCATTCCCTGCTTCCTGCATGCACAGAACCCGATTTGGACTCTGGTGCTCCTTTCAGAGCTCAGGCAATTATTGCAAACCCTCCTGCTTATGGTGAGTTCTGAATTCTGATGCTTCTTTTGGATTAGCTTCTTTATTTTATTTTATTTTATTTTTAACATTCTTGGAAGTACTTCATGATAGAAGTATTTTGCCCTGCCAGTATTTGTCATGGATGATTTCTTCTGGTCATTGTTGATAAAAAAAAATCCAGTTTTTTGCCCATTGTTTCCTTGTATCATTATAAGTTATCCTATTTAAGTTTCTGGCTTTGAATGGAACCTAGCTGCATTTCTGTGCATCCAGTCCTGTTGGAATGGTATGACAAAGGCAATAGAACATTTAAGGACAGTTAACATTGGAAAATGAATTTGGGAATTAAAATTTAAAGCTGTCCAGTAATAAGAAATGGGAAATAATGCCTTTGACATCAAAATGAATGTGTAAATTGACTGAAGGTGCAAATGTTTATTTATTTTATGGAAACCCTATTCATGTCACTAATGCATTAGTGATTGACGATCATCTTATATTATTATGATTTGTGGAGTATAAATGCCAGGATATTGGAAGTTTTTTCTTTAATTAACTAATTTACAAAACTCCATGGGCCTGTTTGGTTAGCATCCCAGTTCTATCTTGATAAGCTGTTCTGGACACATGTTTCTAGCTAAGTCTTGTCTAGATAGGCTTTCTTGGACAGACTATTTTGTTGTTCGGATTGCATTTTGTCAAACGCCATGGAGTAGGGATGGATGGTTGTGCACATATGGCATTTGTGCATATTTGGCATGTTGGCACCTATGGTGCATGATCCTTCTAACTAGATGCTGCTCCCGCTTCATTTCACGCTTTGTAATTTTGCTCCCGCTCCCGCTCCCCAATTCCTAGTCGGTTACACTCGCTAACACTTCAAAACATATGCTTCCCCCCTTGTGCACTCAAATATGTTGTTGCTTCACTTCACGTCCTATGCAACTATGATTGGAACATATGGACATGTGGGGCCTGTGGATTGATAGTGGCACATATAGCACGTGGCTCTCTTAAAGATGCACAGTGGTACATTTAGCGTATGCGGTTGCTTGACATGTACAATAACACGTGGCACATGTACACATGGGCACATTGGCAGATGTGGCACATGTGGGGCGCTTAAAGGTTGGATGTGATACATTGGGGTGCTTGACGATTAACAGTCTCACTTGTCACACATGGCATCTGTGGGGCACTGAAAGGTTAGATGTGGTATGCTTGAGGATTGAGTCTCACTTATATGTGCCATCACTCATGTATGTGGAAAATAAATACTCCATGTACCTTATGGAGGATGGACATAAAACAAATTCTTAAGCAGATAACTTATGCAAGTTAATGGGCTAATGATGGGGACATCAGACCTTCACGTTCCTTTTCCCAAGTGTACCAGCGTAGGAGACGTGTCGCGCCCATCTCGTTGTGGTTTGATGACATTTGAGGAGCACATGAGCAATAAGAGCATAATAGAGGAGGAGCAAAGGAGCAAGCCTAGCAGACAGACCAGTAGACATCTGGGTTCTATCAGACGGTCTAACAGAACACAGTCAGACAGTTCGACAATTCTATCAGATGGTCCGACTGAGTGCGTGGATCGTTTTTTAGGCATCATTTTGTTTGTTTTTTTTTTTTTTTATTGTTTAGGCACTTTAGCGTGTTTGTTTTAGATGTGGATTATATATACTCTGTTAAAAATCCTATTTTTCATTACGTTATTATGAATATTGAGTGAAAATCCTTTATTGCTTGAGATTAGCATCAGCCCTCCTGTGATTGGAGCTTCTTTGGTGTGATGCCGATTATCTTCCTTCTATCTTTCTTCTCTTTCATCTTCTTTACAATTTCAGGTGTTTCATTGTTTCTTTTTACATTCATTTGAAGAATATTTGATTTCTCGTTAAATCCATAGCCTAAATCCCTCAATCCCCAAATCCCTTTTGATTCGGCATAGGCCCATGCCCCCTTAAATTTTGTTTTTCCCCCAGACCCCAACTTTCTTCCATCCGAATCCTTCAAACTTAACTTCAGCCCACACAACTTTCAAATCCAGCCATCCCTAAATCCTTAAATCCCTAAATCCATAATCACCCAAACCTTGACCCTAATTACCATTAAGCCCTAATTTCAGCCATACCTTACGAACCCTAAAACCTTTCCCTTTGGTTTTAAGATTAACCCTATGCGTGGATGTGGAAGTTCTACCTTCCATGGGTCCCACCCTTCGAGATTTTGCAGTTCTTTCTCTATATGCTTGTGATTTATGGTTGTGGTGCATGATTTCTTGTTTATTTGGATTTCCGCACAAGTGATTCAGTAGTTTTAATTTAATTATTCGCTGTTATACATTTCCGCTTTAGTTTTATTCCGCATCATATAGATAGGCCCATTGTCCTGTGTCAAATTTTGGTATCAAAGCTTTGGCTCGAAGCATAGGGTGTCTAGAGTATCTCATTCATCACATTTAGGGTTGGTTAGTGCATGCGTCATATAACTTAGGGTTTCATATTGTGGTGTTTAGGGTAGAAACTTTATGGTCATAACATATTGTAGGGTCTCAAATTTCAGTCCAGAGTCGTCCCTTGTTTATGCCCACATATTCTGGTCTTGGTTTTGGATTACACATCACCACCATGAGTCAGGATCAGGTTCTTGAGACTCTTAACACCATACTCCGGCATCTGAAAGCCCTTAAGGCCCAGAATAGAGCCACTCAAAATCGCGTCACGCAATTAGAGGTGTCTAATTAGGCGAACCCCTTCCCTGGGGAAGATGGGTCAATCCCAAGTGGGAGGTGTGGGTGATCATCCTGCAAGAGTTCAAGGAGTAGGTGTTGGAAGAGGGCGTGGCTGAGGTTTAGGCCACCATGGGGTGCGTACCCAACCACCCTACAGAGAGTTTGAAGATAGGTACGATCCTGATGATTGTATCCTTAAGAGTGTCAAGGACTCAAGGTTGAGGCCCCTAGTTTTGACTGTTGTTTGGATTATAAGGCCTTCCTCGATTGGTTAGCAGAGATAAACCACTATTTTGAGTGGTACGTCATGTCTAAGGACCGTTGTGTGAGGTTCGCCAGGATGAAGTTGGTGGGCTAGGCTAAATTATTTTGGACTAACCTTGAGTGCAAGTTGGAAAGGTCGGGTCAAGTTCCGATTGCGCATTGGGATGAGATGAAGGAGGTGTTGAAGGAGAAGTGCCTTCCACTCTCGTATCGACAGAGGTTGATGGATCAGCAGCAATCCCTTCGCCAAGGAGCCATGCCAGTGACGGATTACATCGTAAAATTCGAAGAGTATATGATGTGGTGTAACGTCGATGAGGACCCTATGGTTACCCTTTCTAAATTGAAGATGAGTTTCAAATCCGATCTACAGCGAGAGTTGCGCGCTCACGAGGCTGGCACCTTGGAGCATGCCCTACCAATTGGTGTAGGAGCTAGAGTAATACCTAAAACTGCAGATGGGTAGACGGTTTGAACCCCGAGAAGCCAATGCTAGGGCAACCCTTGTGGAGCTAGACCTACATTTGGGTGTCAACCAAAACCCACCACTAGCACTCCAACTACCCATAGAGATCTTAAAGGAAAGGGAGTTGCTGGTGTGGGCCCACAAGCAGGTGAGCCCACAATGTGTTTCAACTGTCGTGACTATGACTATTTCGTGTATGATTGTCCCTCCAAACCACGAAACAAGGCCTTCATGATAGATGAGCAAGGGGAGAATGATGAAGATCAGGGTGATTGTGAAGAATTGGAATATCACCTCGTGATAGGTGCTAGTATGAGGAGGACACCGCACTTCTTGCAGTAGTGCGCAATGTTTTAAATAGCGCGTAGCATATTGCGTAGCGTTCAGCCCCCTATAGCATGTAGCGTAAGCTATGTCACGCTACACGATACTTATATTTTTTTATTAGAAAAATATGATAAATAGTAAGAATAAATATATGCTTAAATCTAATTGGTTAATTTTGAATTAATATATGCCTTGTCCACAATTTTTTAGGGCCCCAATTAGGTGGGACTTAGATTGCGTAATGCAGCATACCACCAACCTCGGTGGTGTTGATGTGGCAATGTTTTAAGGGCCCCACTGTGATGTATTTGTTATATCCAAACCGTCCATCCATTTTGCCAAATAATTTTAGGGCATAAGCCTAAAAATGAGGCACTTCCAAAGCTCAAGTGGACCACCCCACGGAAAGTAGTGGGGATAATGACGCCCTACCGTTTAAACCTTCCTAAGGCCAACCATGATGTTTATTTTCCATCCAACCTATTCATAAGGTCACACAGACTTGGATGAAGGGAAAACATTAATATCAGCTTGATCCAAAACTTCTGTGGACCCCAAGAAGTTTTCAATGGTAGGCCTTCAATCCCCACTGTTTTTTGTGGTGTTGTCCACTTGAGCTCTGGATTTGCTTCATTTTTGGGCTCATGCCCTAAAATAATCTAGAACAAATGGATGGACGGTGTGGATATAACACATACATCATAGTGGGGCCCACAAAACTTTGCCACGTACCATGCAATTTGATCGGGTGGGGCCCACCTCGATGTATGTGTTGTATATCCATGTCGTCGATCTGTTTTGCCAGCTTATTTTAGGGCATAATCCCAACCATGCTGCAGATCCAAATCTCAGGCGGACCACACCACAAGAAACAATTGTGATTGAACGTCCACCATTAAAAGCTTCTGTGGGCCACAAAAGTTTTGGATCAAGCTGATATTTGTGTTTATGACCTTATCAATAGGTTAGATGGCAAATAAACATTACAGTGGGCCCTAGAAAGTTTTTAATGGTGAGCATTCAATCCTTACTGTATGGTCCACTTGAGATTTGGATCTGCTTCATTTTAGGGACCATGCCCTAAAATGATCTGGAAAAACTATGGACGGCGTGGATATACAACACATATATTAAGGTGGGCCTCACATAATAGTGACAAGTGCATCGCACCATAGACCGCTGGAGTAATAAAAAAAACATGGATGTGAGAAGACCACGTAGCCTTCTCGTTTAAAGAGGAGAGAGATGAGGGAAAATGAGGGAGAGAGTGAGAGAGGCAAAGGGAAAAGAGAGAGAGAGAGAGTTGTCCGCAGCCACTACGACAGGCCCTGCAGCCTTTCTAGTAGCAGCCGTAGCAGATGTAGTAGCAACGACAACAGAAGAAGAAGAAGAAGAGGTAAGTAGTTTTTTTTTTTTTTTTTTTTGGTTTTCTCCGTCACGGGGTACCCATGAACATTGCATAGGTACACGCTACACCTTTGTAGCATACGCTCTAGGGGTGTAGCGTACGCTACATGGGAAATACACTATTTGAGGGCGCTACGTAGTGTTTTTGCTACACTAAGCTCGTAGTGTGAGCTACACGCTACGCTTACAGACGATTGACGCAGAAGTACAATCTTTTATACATACGCCAAGTGTGGGGAAAAAATTGCAAGGTGATTGTAGATAGTGGTAGTTGCACGAATATGGTTTCCTCTAGCACCGTCACTCGTTTGGGCCTGGCGCCTACACCTCACCCTTAGCCCTACCAAGTGTCGTGGGTTGACGCGTCCTCCATGCTAGTGTCGCAGCAATGTCTGATTCCTATCCAGTTCGCTACAACCATGGACTCGCTGTGGTGTAATGTTTTGCCCTTGGATGTAGACCACATCATCCTGGGTAGACCCTGGTTGTATGACCATGATGTGACTATCTACGGTCGTTCAAATGTGTGCTCTTTCATGCATGCGGGAAAGAAGATAAAGTTGAATCCTCTTCCACCCAAGAATCCCTCAGATGCAAAGGAGGATGTGAGAAAAGGTGAGTAGAAGGTAGCGAAGAAGTCGCTATCCAAGTCTCTCCACATAGTGAATGCAAAGGAGTTTGAGAGAGAAACTACAGAGGATGTGATGGTGTATGCCCTTGTGGCTATGGAGGCTACACCTAAGGTTTTGGTAGACGTAGCACCAAATGTGAGTCCCATTTTAGAGGAGTACCACGGTCTTTTTAGTGGACTTAACCAAATGAGCTATCACCCATGAGGGACATTCAGCATGCCATTGATCTTGTCCCTGGGTCGACCCTACCTAACCTTTCGCATTATAGAATGAACCTTACAGAGCATGCAAAATTGAAGAAGTAGGTTGATGAACTCCTTCATAAAAGTTTCATTCGAGAGAGTATGAGTCCACGCGTCGTGCCAGTGCTTCTCACGCCAAAAAAGGATGGCATGTGGCATATGTGCATGGACAGTAGGGCCATTAACAAAATCATGGTCAAGTACTGGTTCCCCATACTGCGTCTTGACAACATGTTAGACATGATGGCCAGTGCCATCATATTCTCCAAAGTGAATCTCAAGAGTGGGTATCACCAAATATATATACGCCCGAGATACGAGTGAAAGACGACCTTCAAGATGAAGGACGGGCTATACGAGTGGCTAGTCATGCCCTTTGGCTTGACTAATGCTAATGCTCCAAGCACTTTCATGAGGTTGATGACTCAGGTGCTGAGACCTTTTATGGGTAAGTTCCTGGTGGTGTACTTTGACGATATCCTTATCTATAGTACATCAAAGGAACAACATCTCCACCACTTGAGGCTAATATGCGGGGTCCTTCGAGCTGAGAAACTTTATGCTAACCTTAAGAAGTGTACCTTCATGTCTCCGAGCGTTATATTCTTAGGGTTTATTGTGTCAGTTGAGGGGATGGGAGCAGCCCTCGAGAAGATTAGGGCCATAGTGGAATGGCCTGAACTGCAAAATATTCACAAAGTGCGAAGTTTTCACGGCTTAGCCACTTTTTATAAGCGGTTCATTTGACGATTTAGTACCATAATGGCTCCCATTACAGACTGCATCAAGAAATGAGAGTTCATTTGGACTAAAGCAGTCTCGAGAGCTTTTAAGGAAATCAAGGGCAAGATGAGTGAAGCGCCAATCATGCACCTTTTCCAAACTTTTCCAAAGTCTTTGAAGTTGCGTGTAACACATTAGGTATAGGTATAGGTGGAGTGTTGAGCCTGGAGGGGCACCACGTTGCATACTTTAGTGAGAAGTTAAATGGGGCGAAGCAACGATACTCTATCTATGACAAAGAATTCTACGCGGTAGTCCAATCATTGAGACATTGGGGACATTACCTGCTACTGCAATAATTTGTATTGTCGAGTACAAACTTGCAGATGCCCTTAGTTGTAGAATGATGCTCCTTCAGACCATGAGTGTTGAAGTCACGAGATTTGAGAACTTGAAAGATGAATATTTTATGTGCCTCGACTTCGGACACATCTATGCGTCACTTTTGGATGATTAGAGGAATAGTGATGGTTTTGTCTTATTTGACAGTTTCCTATTTAACAAGACAGACTCTACATTCCTCGTACATCCCTACGGGATTTCCTTGTCCGGGAACTTCACTGCGGATGGAGTCGTCGGACATTTCGGGAGAGATAAGACCATTGTCCTCGTTGATGACCGATGTTATTGGCCAAGTCTCAAGAGAGATGTCGCCAAAATTATAGGGCAGTGTTGTACTTGTCAGCTGCCAAAGGAAAAGAGGCAAAATACGGGGTTATACATGCCTTTGCTAGTGCAACATGAGCCATGGCAGGATATCAGTATGGATTTCATGCTTGGGCTTCCCAAGACTATTCGAAAGCATGATTCCATTTTCGTGGTGTTGGACTGTTTCTAAAAAATGGCCCACTTCCTTGCTCCAAAACTTCATATGCCTCTAACATAGCGAAGATATTCTTTAGGGAGGTAGTTCGCGTGAATGGATTGCCCAAAACTATAGTGTCTGACCGTGATGTGCGATTCATGAGTTACTTCTGGAAGGCACTACGGAAAATTATGGGCACAAGGCTCCAGTTTTCGTCGGCGTACTATCCGTAGATTGATGGTCAAATGGAGGTAGTAAATAGGAGTTTAGGGAATCTTTTACGATGCTTGGTGGGTGATTACACTAGAACATGGATGCTATTTTACCTGTAGTTGAATTTGCATACAATAGTTCGGTAAATAGGTATGAGTCCATTGGAAGCCGTACTTGGTTATAAACTTAGGAAACTTGTAGATCTCATTCCCATGTCTGTTTCACATAGACCATTAGAGTTAGCCGAGTCATTTGCATGGCATATCCATGAGTTGCAAGATGAAATTAGGAAGCAGATAAATGTGAGTAACAAACAATATAAGATTAAATGTTGACTTACATCGTAGGTTGTAGGAATTTCAAGTGGGTGATTATGTCATTGTTTGCATAACGTTAGAGCGATTCCCACAAGGAGCCGTTAAGAAATTACAAGCACGTAGTGCCGATCCTTATAAAATCTTAAAACGCTTGGGCACTAACGTGTATGTAGTAGATCTTCCACCTGGCATAATAATTAATTCTACTTTCAATGTGGAGGATCTAGTGGCTTTTAAGGGTCACCCAAATAATGTATCTACCTTACCTCATACTCAATGGTCTATCCCTACTCAGTTTTTCCAACCTTTACCCCCTTTACCACACATACTTGAGAGAAAGGAAGAGATTGGAGATATATTAGATGAAGAAGTGGTGTCTACTAGTGAAGGAGGGTACCAAAAGCATCTTGTCAAGTGGAAGAACATGCCGACTTCAGATTGCACGTGACTTATAGAGACCGAGCTGCAACGGGTTGATCTAGACATCCTAAAGCCAGAGCTTTACTTCGCTGGAGGCAAATTCTTCTCAGCGAGGGAGAGTTGATGGGGACATCAGACCATTACGTTCCTTTTCTCGGGTGTACCGGCGTAGGAGATGTGACACGCCCATCTCGTTGTGGTTCGATGACATTTGAGGGGCACATGAGCAGCATGAGTATAGCAGAGGAGCAGAGGAGCAGGCCCAGCAGACAGACCAACAGACATCTGAGTTCTGTCAGACTGTTCGACGGCTCTGTCAGATGGTCCGACCGAATGCAGTCGGATGGTCTGACAGTTCTGTCGGATGGTTCGACCGAGTGCGCGGATCGTTTTTTAGGTGTCGTTTTATCATTTTTTTATTTTGTTTAGACACTTTAGTGTGTTTTTTTTAGACGTGGATTATATATACTCTATTAGAAACCCTATTTTTCATTATGTTATTATGAATATTGAGAGAAAATCCTTCATTGCTTGAGATGAGCATGAACCCTCCTGTGATTGGAGCTTCTTTGTTGTGATGTCGATTATCTTCATTCTTTCTTCTCTTTCATCTTCTCTACAATTTTAGGTATTTGATTGTTTCTTTTTACATCCGTTTGAAGAATCTTTGATTTCCCTTTAAATCCATTGCCTAAATCCCTTAATCCCCGAATCCCTTTTGATTTGGCATAGGCCCACGCCCCCTTAAACTTCGTTTTTCCCCAAAATCCCAACTTTCTTCCATCGGAATCCTTCAAACCTGACCTTAGCCCACTCAACTTTCAAATCCAACCATCTCTTTCACCCAAATCAATTTTCAGCTTTCCCGTGGCCTTAAATCCCTAATTCCCAAATCACCCAAACCCAAACCCTAACCCTAACCCTAACCCTAACCCTAATTCCTATTAAGCCCTAATTTCAGCCGTACCCTAGGAACCCTAGAATCTTTCTCTTTGATTTTAGGATTAACCCTATGCTCGGATGTGGAAGTTCTACCTTCCATGGGTCTCGGCTCGTGAGATTTTGTAGCTTTTTCATTATATGCTTGTGATTTATGGTTGTGGTGCATGATTTCTTACTTTTTTGAATTTCCGCACATGTAATTGAGTAGTTTTAATTTAATTATTCGCTGTTATTCATTTCCTCTTTAGTTTCATTCTGCATCATATAGATAGGCCTATTGTCCCATGTCAGCTAATTCTTTGATGGTCCTAACATCAATTTTATTGGAATCAGTGCTGAAGGGTGCTGGACAGACCTTGGATGGACACTTCAATGGCCTTTTTGCTTGGATAGAACTATGATGCTAACCAAAACGGGCCCTAAAACTAGAGTCAATAGGGTCATTAAAAATGTCAGCATTTACCATTTAATGATGGATAGATGGATAATATGTCCATACCACCATGAGGAATGAGACATGATTAAAATGCGCCTTTTTCTTATAGGGAAGCTGGGTTGGACCCAAGACCTCAATGTTGAAAGAAGCCCTGTCTACCACAAACACAATTATATAAAAGCATGTATTTTCCTTTTGTTTTCTTGATCAACGATAAAGAATTTATTATAGTGTCTGTAAGGGGAACAAATAAAGAAAATCCACGAGGACAATGGATGGAAGTATCCTATAAAAAGATGATATAATTGACCTGCTCAGTTGCAAGCAAATCAGCAATACAGTTTCTTCATGAGGAATCTGATTATAACAAGTATTCTCCTTTTTATTTATTTGACAATTTTTTTTGGGAATTTTACAAAATAGTATCTCATTAATATGGTTAAAAAAAATATGGTTTTTACATCCCGGTACCTTTTTTAATTAAGTTTTCATTAAGCTACCTCATTAATCAAGTTTTTGTCAACCAGGTACCGTCCGTTAGTTTTCACTAACATCTGTCTGTTTAAAGTATGATTTTTCATAAAATGATGAAAATGCCCGTGGAGCCTTTGAGGTGGCCGCTTATTGTACGGTGCACCATGGGCCCCACTATGATGTATGTGTTTAATCCACACAATCCAATTTGCCAAATCATTTTAGGGCATGAGCCAAAAAATAAGGCAGATCTAAATCTCAGGTGGACCACACTGCATGAAACAGTGGTGATGAATGCTCACTATTAAAAGCTTCTTCTAGGCTACAAAAGTTTTGGATCTAGCTGGTAATTTCTTTTTCTCTTCATCCAGGCCTGTGTGTTCTTATCAATAGGTTGGATGGCAAACAAACATTATGGTGGGCCCTATGAAGTTTTAATCGTGGGTGTTCTGTCAGCACCGTTTCCTATGGTATGGTCAAGCTGGGATTTGGATTTGTTTAATTTTTGGGTTTATGGCCTAAAAGGAGCCGACAAAATGGATGGATGACGTGGATATACAATACATACATCAAGGTGGGCCCCACGATCAAGGCTGTGCTGTGTTGGGTGAAGCTGAGGCCGCGCCTATTTCGGAAACCTTTAACCTGTGGCAAAAACGAACGTAGATTGCCTATGCCCCCGAGACTTCCTGTACTCAGAAGCTGTGTGGGGCCCACAGAGATTTACATGACAAATCCACTCCATTCTCTAGTTTTGAATGACAACGAAAGGACAAGAATCTAAAAATCAGGCAGATCCAAAACTCATGGATGGGCCCACATGGCACACAACAAGAAGGATTGGAAGTCCATCAATGAAACCTTTTTGGTGGGGTCCACAGAAGTTCTGTATGCGGATGATATTTGTCCTACAGTTTATCTGAGTGGTAATAATCCTATGAACGGTTTGGATAGCCTATAAACATCATTGTCGGGTCTAGGAAGCTTTCAACGGTGGATGTTTGCGTTGCTGTTGTTTAATGTGGTGTGGCCTACATGAGTTTTCGATCTGATTGATCTTTAAAATCATGCCTTATTGTGGTCTTCAAAAACTGATGGACAGAGTGGATTTGTGACGGAAATCTTTGTAGGCCCCACACTGTTTCCGACTACATGAACTTCTTGTACCAGGGGGAACGAGGAATACACGTCGGGTAAAGACCCTGTAATTATGCATCTTAGCATCTGGGAGCTGTTCTTATGCATGTGTCAGTGGGGGACAATGTTATCAATTATTAGATCTCAAACCAATCCCGATAGATGGATTTCGGGGTCTTGATTGTCATCTGGATAGGTTGTGGGGCCCATCTTTTGTTCATCAGTGGCAAATCTTTTGGATAAGGGACCTGGATGCATCACGAAGATTATAGTTGCACTAGTGTTTTAAATAGCGAATAGCGTGTGGCATAGCGTTCACCCCTTTGAAGCGTGAGGCGTAAGCTACATAGCGTGTAGCGTAAGCTACACGCCACTAGTAGTTTTTTAATCAAGATGCTTGGTTGCACCAATGTCATGATATTCTGTACCAAATTAGACTGATTCGTAGTGAAAGTTAACAAAATTTCATTGTTTTTTATGCAACAAAATGGAACCTAAAGTAATAGGAAAAAGACAATGATCAAGTATAAAGGTAAAGAAAGAGCAATGAAACTGTTTTAATATTGTTTTTTATATCAATTTACTAAAATCATTAAAAAGGTTAACTAATTTTTATTGGAAATGAAAAAAATGTAACAAATCATTGAAAACATCATGTGAGCTACATAGCATGTAGCGTATGCAATTTATGATGTAGCGTAGGCTACATGCAACTTAAGCTATTTTCATGAGCTACATAGCGTTAAGGCCATGCTACGCTACATAGCGTAAGCTACACGCTACATAGCGTAGCTATTTAAAACACTGAGTTGCACTTCTGAAACCTTCAATCAATCCCCTCTAGTATATTGTCATGATGAGTCTATTAAATACCTAAAAGACATGTGCATAGGTTAAAGGACAATGGATGTCCTTCAAATTGTCTAATTATTCAAGTGTATACCTTACAAGATCCATTAACTAAGTGTTGAATCAAGTAGATAAAAAAATAGTTAGGATGGATTAATGTTGATTCTGCTAAACCAGAAAGACTACATTGTGGAAAACTGCAACTTATATTATTTCTTTGATAACAACTGAATATATTGAGGAAATGGGAGATTTGTAAGGGATCTAGAGAAATCTTAACAGATACACACCATAACAGAAACAGAAGCTGCCCTAATCTTCCTAATATACTCTAACATTCCCTTTAAACTCAAGGTGCTCTGAAAGGGGTAACTTGAGCTTGAAAGGCACGATGGCGAAAAAAGAAATCTGCAACTGTAACATGAGGTGGGCATGGTGATGAAACGATAAATGGCGAGGAAACGACGAATGGTTGGAAGCGAGCAGGCTCTTTTGGCGACTTCTGGGATGTGAACCAATAATACTTCAAATGGCTGAGGAATGAGCTAGCAACAATTCCAGTGGCTGGATTTCACCCACTTGCTCTTCTGGTGGATACAAACTCTGGTAGCTCTAGATGTTCTAATAGCAAACAAAAACAGGTGCTATCATAATGACGATGGGTAATGAGGTCGGTTCATACGCCCGAAACAAATAGAAAGTCCGGTTCAACACACATGGCACAAAAAAGAAGAAGAAAAGAAAACATGTCTTGTTAAAATGTTTGATTCAGAGAAGCTATATCGTCAAAGGTGTATGGCGGATACAATCGATTGAAGCCCATGAGGCTAATGAATAAAGGTGGTGAAGGGAGAGCACACAATATCCAACAAGGTGGACCACACATGATTACGCCTTTTAATAGTCCAACAAAGAGATGGCTTATGATCAATAGCAATAGTCTGGGCTTTAACACCCTCAAATAAGCAAATAGTGATGGCCCACAAAACTCAAGCCCAAAACTGATCACAGATGACTGATCAAAGGCCAATCACAACGCAACATATGCATATCTCGTTCAAACAGGTGTAACCAAAGATCGACAACGAGATCTTAACATTGTCAGATCGGGTCCAAAGGAGAAATAGTGGTGGGCGAGCAATGGACCCCACAATAGCAACAACATTGAGAAGGTGGACCGCATGGCAATGGACCCCAGTTGCAAACTTGTCAGATGGATGTGAATGTTAGAAGAACCTTGTTATTTGAAGATGGAATTCCATAGGCGGCAGATATAGGTGCCCTGTGCCAGATCCGGCACTGGCAATGGCAACGGTTCGAAGAGGGAGTGGAGGACGTCTAGGGAGATCAGGGCAGAGAAATTGGAATTCAAGGGGAGAGATGACGATGAAGGTGCCGGAGAGGATGCCGCTAGTGCTGGAATCTGCTGGAGCTCTGGCGGTGTTACGATACTTTTCTAGGGTTTCGGTGATAGGATCTTCATCGTTTGGGATAAGATTCTAGAGGATTTCATCCTCTTCGTCGCCGCATTATCCCATTTGGAGATGGGTTTAAAGGTAGGGGTAATGGGTTTTGGAATCGGGGTAGACGGGCAGCAAAACGGATGGTGCCACTGCTAGAGGCGTTGATGGGCAGACAGTGGCTGAGTGGAGGTGCTGATGGGTTTTGGCAACGCGAAGAAGACTGCGGGCTTTGGCGTGGACGGGAAGACGGTTCTTCAGGATTTCAGATTCGCGTGATGATGTTGGTAGTCCTTTGATGGCAATCACGGTGTGTGAGGGATCACAATGAGAAGGAAGAGACAAAGATGGTGCCGGGATTGCTAATACTCTGATACCATGTTAAATCAGAGAGACTACATTGTGGAAAACTGTAACTTACATTATTTCTTTAATAGCAACTGAATATATAGAGGAACTGGGAGATATGAAAGGGATCGAGAGAGATCCTAGCAGATACACACAGTGACAGAAACATAAACTACCCTAATCTTCCTCATACACTCTAATAGTTTCCAAATATCGCTTACCTATTTTTGAAACTTCCATTTTAATTATGGGAAATTTATTGGCCAAATACTTCCCCTTTTAATTAATGGGGTTAGTAGAGCTACCTCGTGCTTTTCTTATATGCATTATAATGTGGACTGGCCAATTCCAATATATAGAATTCCTGACTCGTTCTAGAACCTTGCAATTTCTAAACAATAATTGGAAGTTCTGTTTTTTTGTAACCATGAGTTCATTGCATTTCAGTAGGTATGTTTTTCTATTATTCTCATTGCAGTAAATTGTTGTTTTAACTGGGCTGTTGTATCCTTTCTCCTAACTGAAACGTGTGGGTACTTCATACTTTCCCTAAGAACTATATATAGAGTTTATAGCATATACCCATGTTTGCAGGACATGCACATGTTGCTGAAGCTCTTGGTGCCTCCCTTCACATCTTCTTCACAATGCCCTGGACGTGAGTTCTAATCTGAATATTTCTCACATGATGAACATTGCATTTTCTTCCCAGGTTTCTTGTTAGTTGTTACATTGAAATGTTTATTGTTTCTATTTTCTAGGAAAGTGGAAAATGTCTTTTGTCATGCAAATGCACGGTATTCTTTTCTCTTCTATAAATGGTTAAAGTTGTAATTGAAGGCACCATGCATCTAGGCGCAATTGCCCTTGGAACCATGGTTTTGAATATCATTATCGATGGGCGTATCGGCCCTGATAAAAAACTGATACCATATGGCGTTGCATGTTCATATCGGCCCCATTTCGGACCGTATCAGACATAATTTTTTTTAGCCAAGAAAATACAGAAAAATAGGAAAAAAAGAGATATCCAAGAATTTGTCTTTTTTAATTTTCATTTTTTATGTGTTTTGAACATGTATGATGTAACGGACCATTCTTTGGTGTTGGTTTGACCTGCTGTTAGCTATGATGTTGAGTTGTTTAGGTATAAATTGTTGACATATGCCATAAATCAATATCAAATATTATTAATATGATTATCTATTGACTATTGGACTATAAAAATGATTCAAATCATAATAATATGGGTCATATAACATAAATATACACTATCATGTATTAATGTGTTGAAGATTTGAGTCCAAGTGTCTTACCTTGTGAATCATAAAAAAAATACAATCATAACATTTAACTTAAATGAGGTAAGAAAAAATAAAAATAAAAAAATGATAGAAAAAAAGAACAAGTGAAAAATGAATATATTCATCTACCATTTAATCCATATCTTCATTCCCAAATTGATTTTTTTGAAAAAAAATACAAAAAATTATGAAATGGTAGAAAAGACAAAAAAATAAATAAATTTACAGCGCATAGTTGGTAGATCTATGTCCAAACAAAATAGATGTATGTTCAAACAACAATTTTTCATTTTCCTAATCTGAAAATGAAAAATTAGTGAAAATTACAGCATATGACCTATAGGACTGTGTTCAAGGAACTTAGATTTATGTTTAAACAACATAAATATATCATTCCCCCCTAAAACAATTTTGAAAAAAAAAGAAAAAGAAAATTGAAAAATGCCTAAAGAAGCCAAAAATCGATGAAAAATACAGAAGTAAATAAAAATATGGCAGCATTTACACGTAAAATGGATAGTATATGTTGAAAGAACATTTATGTTTCCCCCAAAGTAATTTTGGAAAAAAGAAAAAAATTCGAAAAACGCCTAAAAAAGGCAAAAACTTGACGGAAATAACAAAAATAAATGAAAATCCAGCAGCATTTACATATAAAAGTTAAATCTATGTTGAAATAACTTGGATTTACGTGTCCCCCAATAAAATTTAAAAAAGGAAAAAATTCAAAGAATTTTTGAAAAGGAAAAAAATGGATGGAAAGACAAATAAATGAAAATCTAGCAGTGATGGTGGATCTATGGTAAAGATAGATTTATCTAGATATATCATTGGATTCATTTCCCTGAACATATTTTGGGGAAAAAGAGCAGATGCCCAAAAAATGGCACGAAATTACCATAAAAATGTTGTTAATTTGTTTTTGTATAAGGCAATGCATTTGTCAAATCTATAGATCTATACTATTAATACACTCTTCATGCATCATTACAACAACTAGTTTAAAAATGTTCAAAAAGAAAGAAAGAAAATTTCTAAAAATTGAAGAATTATTAACCAGTGTTTTAAATAGCGAGTAGCGTGTAGTGTAGCGTTCACGCCTCTGAAGCGTGAAGCGTAAGCTACATAGCGTGTAGCGTAAGCTACATGCTACTTCTAGATTTTTAATCAAGGTTGTGCTTGGTTGCGCTTATTCCATGATATTCACCAAATTAGACTGATTAATATTGAAATTTAACAAATTTTCATGATATTTGGTGCAACCAAATGCAACTAATAAAGTAATAGGAAAGGGTAATTGTTAAGTATAAAGGTAAAGAAAGAGCAACAAAACTGATTTAATGCTATTACTTATATTATTTTTACTAAAAGCATTAAATATTGAAAATAGAAAAATGATACAAATCATTGAAAATATTATTTGATTTCAATGTTTTAATGAAAAATAACTTGTAATGTGAGGTATGTAGCGCGTAGCGTAGTCTATGTTGCGTGTAGCATATGCAAATTATCATGTAGCGTAGGCTACATGTGACTTAAGCTATTTTCGTGAGCTACGTTGCGTAAGCTACACGCTACATAGCGTAGCTATTTAAAACACTGTTATTAACATAAATCGCAATAAAAAAAAAATGCAAGAGCCCTCAAATCAAACACAAATTAAGCATGAGTTAATAGATTTGTGGTTAAGGCCTTAATTTGACCGATTACAAAAAGAATATACAAAAAAAGATTTTTTTTTACCTTTTTTATTTTAATTTTCCTAGATTGGTCCATCAGTGTTCAATCTTTCAATTTTGTGGAAAAAAAAGTTGTTTTAATCTTCATGTAAATAGTTGATCTGGTCGAAAATGGGGTAAAACAATCCTTGAGTGGAAAAAACTTGAAATGAGAAGGAAAAAAGTGGAAAGTACACCAGTTAAGGATTTTTAAGCCCGTATTGGTCTAATTGATACGTGTATGATGTATCAGTCCCGATATGGGCCGATACGCACTGATGCGGTGCGTATTTTTCAAGTTGGGCTGGTACAACCCTATACCGCGTATCGTATCCGCCCGATATGGATACGATACACCCATATTGGCCAATATAGTACTGATATTCTTATCTATGCATGAAACACTTTAAATACCTAAGCGCACGCCTAAAGATGCTGAGAGCAATTTTATAGAAATTTATTTTTAAATCATGTAAGTTATATATAGAAAGAGTGAAAAAAGTTGTAGCTTTTTAACATAATGAAATAAAACTAATTATAAAGTTATTACGTATTTTAAATAAAGTGGTAGTTAGACACCACTTCAAAAATCTTGCACCTACTCAAACATTCCAATGAATCAATAAAGCCCTAAAATTTCAAATTTGCCAATTTCCCAAAGCCAAAATCCTTAATCTTCCAAACTGGCCCTTAAAGTTCTGCAAGTGCGTTTATGAAATTATACATTGGCTTGGAAGTGGATTTGGATATGAATCTTGCACTTCTTGGGAAGTAGATTCAGAGGCTTGGATCTAAGCTAGGAAGGTTGTGGAGGGAGGTATTAGCATGTAAGTCTGGTGTCTCCGTGGTTGATTAGTTTGTGAAGAGATCATCCTCATATAGAGCTCAAGCATTTGGAGGGTGATTGCAGAGGAAAAACACTTGGTTCGTAGGGGAATTTTCTCTCTTGGCAATGGGGGCCGCATTCGATTTTGGGTGGATATCTGGTGTGGTAATAGTCCATTTCAAAATCTCTTCCTTAGAGTGGCTTCCATATCTTCCAATCGTTTTGTTTTAGTGGAGGACTATTTCTCCATCTGCAGTGGTCAGGTTGGTTGGAATCCCCCTTGTCCTATGAATATCTTGGATGAAGAGTTTGTGGAGTTTGTTGGGCCTTTTCAACATCTTAAGGATTTTTCTCTTCCTTCGGAGAGAAATTTGCTTCTTTGATTGGCTCACCCCTTTGGTAATTTTTTTGTCAAGTCGCTATTTTGGATTATCAATTCGCCACATCAATCTTCTGTTTCGATGCATCCCTATCATCATTGGTTCTATGGTGCTCCTCCTTGGGTGGCGGCTTTTGCCTGGCTAGTGGGGTGGAAGAGGGTTCGTACGATAGATAATTTGTAGAGGAGATCTCTTATCCTTCTCAACATTTGCCTTGTGTAGATGAAAAAATGTGTAGTCTCTTAATAATCTATTCAGTCATTGTTCGTTTGCTTTGAGAGTGTGTGAACATTTTTTAAGTCTTTTTAGTACTGCTTGGGTGATGCCGGATTCGGTGGTAAATTTAATGTGGGTGTCGCATGTGGGTGGAGTTGGCAAGTCTAGTAAAGCTATGTGGAGATTAATTATCATGGCTGTCTTTTAGTCTATTTGGAGTGCTAGCAATGGGTGTTGTTTTCATAATGAGAGAGTTGAGGTGGATGAGGTTATTAGGAAAGTTAAGTTTCTAGTTTCAAGTTGGATTTGTTCATGTTAAAGATTTTCCTGTTGCTAGTTTTCTTGTTTAGGCTAGCATGGTTGGGTTGTATTCTTTTCTTGCTTTTTCGAGCAAGGTATTCTGTATCGGTAATGGTGGTTGTAACGATCATCACCATTACCGATATGAGAATCGGCTGTAACGGCCGATATGAAGACGTAACGACCGTTACGACCCTCGTAACTGTTGAAAATTGTTTTTTGCCCGAAAAATTCTGGAAAAATATCCAGAAAATTCAGAATAATGTAAAATTGTCAAATATGTATTCATTTCTTGTAACATGTTTATGGTAGCATAATGGTTTGCTCTTTGTTGAGAGTGTTGTAGCTGGTGGTTTGGTGAATTTATGAACATGTTTATGTGTCTCTAATATTTACATATCACAATCAAGCATTAGAACGAGAAATCAGAAAAAGACATAAATACCACTTTTCAAATTTTTTTTTTTTTTTTATAAAAAAAATGGCCCTTGGAGCTTTTATTCACCCAAATTGCTTATGATTTTAATCCTAAAAATTATAGGAGTGGTTGAAATTTGCTGTAGAATGGTTTAGGAAAGGTTTTGAAATGAGAAAAGTGAAAAAATGAAGAGAAAATTGTATTTAAATAGAAAAAAGTGGTCGTTTTTCGATTGTTATGCAGGTCACGGTTGTTATGCCCCATAAAGGTCGTTACGGCTCTTGTAACAGCCGATACAGTCCCAAAAAACCAATTGCCCCATTTCAATCCTGTATCACATAATGGTCATAGCCGTTACGGGCGTATCATAACGGATAGGGAACACCTTGTTTGCGAGCAATGTTGTTAAAATCGTTATTGTATCACAAATTGTAATAGCTGTTGAATCTTATTGAATTGCAAATTGTAAGATTTTATTTACGATCTTCTTAAAATGTGAAAAATATAAATAAATCAGAAAAAATTAAAAACTTAGCAATCATCCTTTTGCCGTCAATATGCAGCAAGTAATACCATGTCATGATAGTGTTAAAGAATTCTTATCTTTAAGTCTTTCAAGAAATTTTCCTTAAAACATACAAGGATCCTTTCATAATTCATGTTCTTGTCAACTTTCTTGAAAATCACATTGGAAAAGTGACATTTGATTCTGTAGACCGATTACAAAGAAATTTTGATTTCTAACCATCATTCCACAACACATAGAAGTCAACATGATTGTAACCATCCATAAAAAGATTCTAGATAACTCATACATCTATTTGGTGTTTTGACCAGTTAAGAAGTAAGAAATCATTAAAAAATAGCCCTATGATTTAACTTTGAAGAGAATATATATCATTTAATCTCTTATAAAGAACAAAATAAAATAATTTACCTTTTCTAAACAATTTTTTTTTTTGAAAGGTTTTTATCTTAATTATTCTTAAAGTCCCCACCAATTCAAAAACATAAATTAAAGCCAAAATAGAAGAGAACAAGTCATGGGTTTTTATCTTAATTATTCAAAAAAGTTGGGTCTCAATGCATGGCTGAATGGCAGACGCACTTTGTTTCAATACTGAAGTCATGGGTAAAAAATTTTTTTTTTATTAAAAAAATGGCCCATGGAGCTTTTATTCACCCAAATTGCTTATGATTTTAATCCTAAAAATTATAGGAGTGGTTGAAATTTGCTGTAGAATGGTTTAGGAAAGGTTTTGAAATGAGAAAAGTGAAAAAATGAAGAGAAAATTGTATTTAAATAGAAAAAAGTGGTCTTTTTTCGATTGTTATGCAGGTCACGGTTGTTATGCCCTATAAAGGTCGTTACGGCTCTTGTAACAGCCGATACAGTCCCAAAAAACCAATTGCCCCATTTCAATCCCGTGTCACATAATGGTCATAGCCGTTACGGGCGTATCATAACGGATAGGGAACACCTTGTTTACGAGCAATGTTGTTAAAATCGTTATTGTATCACAAATTGTAATAGCTGTTGAATCTTATTGAATTGCAAATCGTAAGATTTTATTTACGATCTTCTTAAAATGTGAAAAATATAAATAAATCAGAAAAAATTAAAAACTTAGCAATCATCCTTTTGCTGTCAATATGCAACAAGTAATACCATGTCATGATAGTGTTAAAGAATTCTTATCTTTAAGTCTTTCAAGAAATTTTCCTTAAAACATACAAGGATCCTTTCATAATTCATGTTCTTGTCAACTTTCTTGAAAATCACATTGGAAAAGTGACATTTGATTCTGTAGACCGATTACAAAGAAATTTTGATTTCTAACCATCATTCCACAACACATAGAAGTCAACATGATTGTAACCATCCATAAAAAGATTCTAGATAACTCATACCTCTATTTGGTGTTTTGACCAGTTAAGAAGTAAGAAATCATTAAAAAATAGCCCTATGATTTAACTTTGAAGAGAATATATATCATTTAATCTCTTATAAAGAACAAAATAAAATAATTTACCTTTTCTAAACAATTTTTTTTTTTTTGAAAGGTTTTTATCTTAATTATTCTTAAAGTCCCCACCAATTCAAAAACATAAATTAAAGCCAAAATAGAAGAGAACAAGTCATGGGTTTTTATCTTAATTATTCAAAAAAGTTGGGTCTCAATGCATGGCTGAATGGCAGACGCACTTTGTTTCAATACTGAAGTCATGGGTTCAAGCGCCCATGTGGGGTGCGTGAGTGTGGGTCAGTGCGTGTGTGGGGTGTGTGGTTGGGTGCGTGTTAATAAAAAAGTAAAGTTTAAAATAGAAGAGAACAAGTATAATTTGAATCATAAATCGGGATTTGAATTGTAAACCATAGGATTCAAATCATAAAATTGTAAGATTCATTTAAAAAGGGATGCAAATCGTTTGCTTAAGATTTGACTCAAATCGTAATTTGTAAATTGTAGGATTTTGACAACACAATTTGGGAGCTTTTTAATAAAATCTTGTTATCTCTTTGTAAAATAGAAAAGAAGAAGAAGAAGAAATTGTCCATTCGTTTATTTTATTCTTCTAAGCAAACTCGGATGTAGAGGGGATTCAAATAGTTGTTGGATTCTAAAATCCTTGAATGGCTTACTTCTAATCTATGCATACCTGTTGTTTTTGAAGAAATCACTGATACCATAATTTGTTCTAGAATTTTTTCAAACCTTGTTTTTATCTTCAATTAATGATTCTTCCATATGAAACTTATGCATGTCACTTGTTTATTGAGTAATACATTCTTTAAAATATTGTGTTAACTTTCTTTTGAACTTTTCTTTTCTCTTCTTTTTATTTTTTATTTTTTATAACGATGTGCTTTCTTACTTCTACAATTGATAGGCAGGCCAACTCATGAATTTCCTCATCCACTAGCGCGCGTGCCTTCAAGTGCAGGCTATAAGGTATGCTTATTGTTGACCATAAAAAATCCTCTACTTGAATAGATGTTGGTTCATCTTTCTATACTTTTTACTCAAATCTTCTATCTTTACTCAATCCAGCTTTCATATCTTGTTGTGGACTTAATTATATGGTGGAGCATAAGGGGATTCATTAATGACTTCCGGAAAAAGAAGCTCAAGCTTTCTCCTATTGCATACTTCAGCACATACCATGGATCCATATCTCATTTGCCAACAGGATACATGTGGAGTCCACACCTTGTTCCGAAGCCAAGTGGTAAGGATGTACTTCTTATTCGACTTGTAATTGTGCTAGTTATCCAAGTACTAGATTATGGAAGGAATTTTAGCTCTCATAAAGCAATACGTTATGTGCTTTGTACTCATTTACATATATGACACGTGTACCTTAGATAAGGATGTGTGTTAGTGTCAAACAAGGCAAGATGGTGGGAAATATTGGGACTTAAAAAAAATATTTCTAGAACTATTAAAATGGTATAATGCTACTTTTAGTACTATCATCATCACACTCATTATAGCCTCTTTCAGCCATCTGGGGCTGACTTTATGAATTGTGTTTTGCTAATCATTTTGAACCAATGCCCCCTCATCATTCAATGAACACTTAGTTGCATGATCCCAAGTACTGAATCTCATTCCCGCTTCCTAACTATGTCATCTACAAACAACATACACCATGGGATCTCATCCAGCAAATGCCTCATTATCTTGTCCACAAAAAATGCAAAAAGGTTTGGGCTCAAAGCTGACCCCTGGTGCAAGCCTATAGTAATTGGGAGCTCACGTGTCTCTCCACTAGTGGTCCTCACATTTGTTACCGCTCCTCATGTGTTTATGTTTAATGTTAATATATCATCTTGAAACTCCTTTTCAAACACCACTAGAGCAACTCTCTAGGGAGTAGGGACCTTATTGTAAGCTTTCTCTAAGTCAATATATAGCATGTGGAGATCCTTCCTTTACCTATATTTCTCGATCAATTGTCTAAATAGGGAAATGGCGTTAGTGGTAGACCTCCTTGGCATGAAAGCAAATTGATTTTTTGATACATTCATCTCATGCCTTAGTCTTTGCTCAATCTCTCTTTTCCAAAGTTTCATGGCGAGGCTCATAAGTTCAATCTCATGATAGTTAGTGCAGCTCTGTATCTCTCATATATTCTTATAAATGGGCTTTATACCTACTTATAAGAATAAATGAGACATACAGAGCTGCACCTGCACTAACTATCATGGGATTAAACTCATGAGTCATACTATGAAACTTTGGGAAAGAGTGATCATTATCATAATTCTTTTGCCTTCCCCACAATTTGAGGTTGGCTTTTAAAGGTAGATTGTCAAAACTTTTACAATCAGCTGCCCACTAGGCATCAACCTTCCTCTTTTTTCCAAGCTCATAGAAACCATCCATTTTAGAGATAACATCCTAGAGGGCAAGCAAACAAAGTCATGGAGGGAAGTTGCCAGGCATACCTTATAGCATGACTCACACATGCACATGGAGGGCCATGCTCGAGTTCATGTATGAGATGTTGGTTGCCTGTGATTGCAATGAGAGACCATCCTTGTTTACTGACACCACTGATATGCTAATATGGTCATCCTCATACCCACAAAAGGGAATTTGGAAACAATATGGTCTTCAACATTCCTTGTCAAATAAGTCCGCAAAGTACGATGGCATGCACATTTGCCACAACATATACGCACATGATCTTGAATGATAGATCCGTGTAGGGAAAAATACACAAAGAGGAACTAAAGAAAGGAAATAGTATATTGTAATTATGCATTTGTCAAAAATACCAATAACTAAATAAAGCTTCTTCACTGATTGCACCCCTCACCTGGGAATGACTTGATGTGGAGAAAGGAAAGTTGGGCTGGTTTTCAGTCTGGCCACTGGCCATTTTATGGGTTGCTTTCCTAGTTGAGGCTGGATTTGCTTGCATGTTGTCTAGCTTTCGTATGGCACTATGAACACCCCCCCCCCCCCCCCCCCCCCAAGTGCTGGCTTTGCTTGGTTGGTGGGAAGAAACAAAATCTTCACTATTGACATCCTCCAAAAGTGGTCGGTGGTCATCCTGAATATGTGCCCTTTGTGTCGGCATGATCTAGAATTGGTAAACCACTTGTTTATTCATTGTCGATTCACAAGATCGGTTTGGGAGAGGTTTTGGCCCTTTTCAAGTCCATTGGGTGATGTTGGGGACCATTGATGGCTGTTTTTGGCTTGGTGTGGTGGCAGTTACGGGAAAAATGGTAAGGTCTTGTGGAGGCTAGCTTTGCTGGCAGGTTATGGGTTACTTCGGGGAAAGAAATAATCAGTGCTTCCGAGATAAGTGTGGCTCAGTTTCAGAGGTTTTTTGTAGTGCAAAGTTGGAGGTGGTAGATTGGGCATCTGCTTTAAGGGTCTCTATAGTTTGTTTTTCTCTCGTAAGCTGGGTTGCTGTTGTAAGTCTTTTTTGTCGTCTTTTTAATAAAATTCATTACCTTTAAAAGAAACTAAATAATAATTACTACAAACCTAAAACTTAATTATTGTTCTTAAAAAGGCATCCTGAAAAAAAAAATATTAATTAAGAATGAAATTCAGTTTTTATTTTACTAGGTCCACGAGTGACTAACATGTGGAGATGGACATATGGCAACATGGCACAATTTGAGATAAGTGTCTTGTCCTTGTAACAATATAATTAAAAAAACTCATGAGCAAACACCCATTTACTCAATTAACATTTAGTTGTTTACGAACTACAAATTATTGTTTGCTATGAAAAGCATGATGTATTACCCTCTATAAAAAAAGAAAGAAAGAAAGCAAGATGGATACTTCTTATCTATTGATTTGTGAGTGATTAAATATTTTTTTTGTTTGAGATCAAGATTAAATAATTTTTTGTTTAAGATCACTCTGTGTATCTTTGCAATGTGGGTCTCATTGGGTTATTATGCAGATTGGGGTGTCTTAGTGGATGTTGTTGGCTTCTGCTTCTTAAACCTGGGGTCAAAATATCAGCCTCAGAAAGAGTTTATTCAATGGATTGAAGGAGGGCCAAAGCCCATATATATAGGGTTTGGTAGCATGGTATGGCCCTAATTGAAATTCTGCGCTAGGTTGATTAAGAAATGAATCATGATTTGGTTGCTAGTAGTCATGGGTGATTATGTGAAAAATGATGGAACATGCTTTTCTCACTTTTGTGTTGATTACTGGTATTCTCTCTCTTTTCTTTATTATATATTATTGCACGCATGTCTAATATGTTCTTACTGTGTTGTTACTCTATATCGATTCTAAAACCAATTGTGTTGGAATTTCATACTTGCACTGCTTTTGTTTCACCTCATGAATACAATTTTGTTCAATTTATTTGCATTATATTTCAGTTGAATTGCAAGATTAGACCCTTCATAAATCTATGCATGCTACTAGGTGCTTAACCGAATGATTACTACAGTACAAGATGCTGAAACTTCTATCAGTTATGTCCAATTATATTGACTTTATAATCTAAACTTCTGAATCTGTATTGTTCTAGGCTTATTCCACTGTTTCAAAGGCTATTGAGGCTTAACAGCCCCCATGCATGCAGCTTCTACAAATACCATTGAGGCTTATGTAAAAGTTGAAACCGACCATTTGGGGGTACATTGTACACTCCACCTCCACATCCGTTACTACCTCCCTCAAACTGGAGCATAGATGTGCAATACCTAGTAATGGATTGACTATCTGTTAGAGACTGTTTCAACGCTGAGATCATCGGATTGAGTGCTAATGTGGTGTGGGTGTGTAAAAAAAAAATAAAAATAGTAATAGATTGCTTATCTACTAAAGACTCCGTCTAGTCTACATTAGAGTACCTCATTATATAAAGATGATTGTTCCGTTTTTATAGAATACCTTGACTTTCTGCTCTTTTAAGATGCCATCAAATCCAAACAACTGCATTTATGTGAGGTATCCTTGGAGAGCTCATGAACTAGCTTACCACACTCACAACATAAGATATGTTTGGCCGAGTAATAGTTTAAGTAGGTAAGTTTTCCCAACCAGTCTTCTACACCTCCTTGGGTGTTCAAATACATCTCTTTGGTCACCAACAAGTCTGTGATTCGGATCCATTGGTGTATCAACTGGTTTAGTACCAAGAAGGCTTGTTTCCGTGAGCAAATTTAGAACATTTTTTCACTGAGATATTTTAATTCATTTCTTTCTGGAAATTTCTATATAAAAAAAGTATTGAAGATGATCTAGATCTTTTGTGAGAAAATGTCTCTGAAGATACGTAAGCTCCTCATTGCCCTTATTGTCACTTATTGTAATAGCAATATGACCGACACATGCCACTAACACGGTAAGACTTGAGGTGGCTTTCCGTACATAGATGGAATGATTAACATGACTTTGAACAAAGCCACAGTTCAATACAACTTTACTGAATTTGTCAAACCATACATGTGGTGAATACTTTAACCTATAAATCGCCATGCTAATTTTACACATCTTGTTTGAACCCTAGGTGGTTGCTCGATATAGATCTCATCTTGTAAGATTACCATGAAGAAAGGCATTTTTAACATCCAGTTGGAAGAGCGACTAACCATGACTGACAACCACGTAAAGGATAACACTAACAAAATCCAACTTGGCAATGGGAGAGGAGGTTTTCATCATAATCAACACCAAGGGTTTGAGTATATCCCTTGGCAACTAAGTGAGCCTTCAAATATTCAATTGTACCATTAGGGTGAAACTAAATGGTGTACACCCACCTATGACTGACAACAAGTTTATTGATAGGAAGACTGGTGGGCTCACAAGTGTTATTCTAATAAGGAGCTGTCATTTCCTCTTCTATTGCTTACTTCCACCTTTTATGTAACAATGGTTCATGGTACGACTTGGGAATGGAAAGAGAGGATAAGGATAGGGCAAAACTAAGAAAAGTAGAAGACAAACATTGAAAGGAGACATATTTGGAGATAGGATGATTGGTAAATGCATGCTTACCTTTCTTCAAGGTAATAGAAACATTAGACCTATCTGGAGAAGCCACTGGATTGCTAAGCTCGGAAGAAAATATGGTGGATGTCACACCATGATTGGCCCCCAAAAAGAAGAAGAAGAAGAAGAAGAAACCCTAGGTTTTTTAAAAAAGCTTCAGCATAAGATGAGAAAAAATAAGAAAAGAATATAGATAGACTGGAAGATGTATTAAATCAAGAGCAAACCTGGCTCTTATACCATGTAGTTTTGTAGATTAAAGAGTAAAAGAGGGATAGAAAGAAGAGAGAGAGAGAGAGAGAGAGAGAGAGAGAGAGAGAGAGTTGGGAGAAGAAAGAAAGAGAGTGTTGGACTTCCACACCCTCTCCCCTTATATTCATCAATAAAAAGCGAAAATGACAAAACTGCCCTTACTAACAAAAGTAAATATACCCACCATATCCCAAACCCTCTTAAACAACTAATAACTTAAGATCGGGTAAAAAACAAAGGCCAACAAAGGTTAAGTGGGTAGACACTGTATGGCATCTCCACATCCGTGAACAAAAAGGAAGTAGGGTTCTCACAAAAGTCTATTGTCTATTGTATATCATCTATTTTCTTTTGAAAAGATCTCTTATGTAATGTTTTAAAGAATTTCGGAAAAGATGGTAGGGTGGTTGAGCTTCATTTCCTCTTCTATTGCCTACTTCCACCCTTTATGTAACAATGGTTCCTAGTATGACTTGGGAATGGAATGAGAGAATAAAGATAGGGCAAAACTACGAAAAGTAGAAGACACGCATTGAAAGGAGACATTTGGAGATAGGGTGATTGGTACATGCATGCTTACCTTTCCTCAAGGTAATAGAAACATTATACCTATTTGGAGAAGCCACTGGATCACTAAGCTCAGAAGAAGATATGGTGGATGGCACATCATGATAGGCCAACACAAAAAAAGAGAGAACAAGAAACCCTAGGTTTCTTAAAATAGCTTAAACACAAGATAGATGACAAAAACTAAGAAAAGAATGTAGATAGAAGAGTGGAAGATGGATCAAATCAAGAACAAACCTGGCTTTGATACCATGTAGTTTTGTAGATTAAAGAGTAAAAGAGGGGGAGAAAGAAGAGAGAGAACAAAGTTGGAAGAAGAAAGAAAGAGCGTGTTGGAGGTCCCCCCCCCCCCCCCCCTATATTCATCAATAAAAAGTGAAAAATGAGGAAACTGCCCTTAGAAAAAAAGCAAGTATACCCAACATGTCCCAAACCCTCTTAAACAAGTAAACAACTAATAACTTAAGATTGGGTAAAAACAAAGGTTAGGGGTGGTGGCACTTGGTCATAGTGGCAGTCTTTTGGAAATATTTGGTGCTAATTGGAATAGGCGTTGCTTCCTTAGTAAGCAAGGATCTTAGAGGAGGTAGTTTGGTATCCAAAAGAGATGTATTAGAGTGTGAAAATGTAAAGTTGAAGTAGTGGCATCCTTTCTTGCTTTGTAATATTTCTTTTTGGGTTGTATTCTTTTCCGCTTAATTTAGCAGTTTCTTAATAAAAATTACATTTTATCCTTTAAGATAAAGGGGTGGTCTTTACCTTGAGGGCGATAAAGCTTTAGGGCCAGATGGTTTTACTATGGCATTTTTCAAAGAATGCTGCAATGCATGTGTGAGGACATATGCTAGTTTTGAAGTGTGTCATGAATGAGTTTGTTTCAACAAAGGTTTAAATGTGACATTCATCAATTCGTTCCTTAGAAAGATGAGGTCTCAAAATTTTCAGACTTGAGACCAATCTGTTTTGCCAACCATCCTAAGTTGGTGATGGAGCTAATCATATCCAAATTTCAAGGGTTGTTTGTAAAACAATGTCAAATTCTTCGGGGTTTCTTATCGCATATTAATGTTTCAACTTGAGAGAAAGGAGCCATAATTTTTGAATTATTTGTAATGTTGACATGAAAAATGCTTATGACCATCTGGAATGGTTCTTCCTCCTTTAGTTTTTAAAATGGATGGGTTTCGAAAATGTTTGCATTATATGGATTGAAGGAAACATGTTGTTGGCATCTTTCTCTAATCTAATCAATGGTTCCCCCAAAGGCTACATTCAAAACTCTTAAGGATCTTAGACAAGGTGATCCCCTATTGTCCCCTTATACTTTTGATTGTGCAAAACTATTAATTAAGTTTATTCAGGTTCTAATGGGTATTTGGTGCTTGAGATGCTTCAAGGCAGGGATCAAAGAAATAAAGATTTCTCATCTTTAGTTTGTTGGTGACATGATCATCTTATGTGATAGTTTAGAGACCTAGTCTAGGTCATCAATTATATAGTTCAATGTTCTTTGGATCAATGTTGGCCCGTAGTTAACTTTAGACGAAAGTCTTATTGTAAGGGGAATCAGAATTGGAAGGATCATAAGATTCTTAATGTTTTCTTATCCCCTGATTTTTGGGCCTTGGGGCTAACATGAGTTATGCATCCATGGATGTCATCAATGTTAGTGCACTTTTCTGTGGCATACTAATGCACCCTATTTGTCAATTACATGCATCCATGTGTTGTAGTGTTGGTTGAGCCTTAACAAGCTGAAGATTGAAGATTCAAGTGGACAAGAAGCAAAGGAAAAAGAAAAAGGTAAATGAGATGCCTTGGTGACCCTAACCCTTAGAACCAAAACAACTTAAACCTCTTGATGACTTGGACCCAATTAGGTAAACCTTTAGTCATCTTAAAATGGCCTTAGGTTTCTCAAAAGATCACCCATAAATAGGCCTAAGAGGTTCATTAGTTGTTGTGAAAATACACCCCAAACAATTGAACTCATGGTGCTGTCGACTAGTCAATAATGGCCAAGTTTGGACTGAAATTGAACAAGTGTCCAGGCCATAATTAGACCGGTCGATGGGCAAAAACGACCGATCGACTTTCCTTGTCGACCAGGCTGACAGGCAGGGTTGATGGGTCACAAATGGCCAAAGTGGGACATCAAACTAACCCAAGTTCCAGGCCTAATTAGGCAGGTCGATGCTGAACATCGACCAATCGACAACCCTTATCAACCAGTCGACAGCTCAGGTCGACCGGCCGATAGTTAGTCGTTTTTTGCTCACTGGAGCTTCATCTATATAAGAACAGGGCTCAACTCTTGGGCTTTAATAGAGGGAATGTAGTGCATTAGAGGCCACCATTATAGCAATCAATATTATGCTCTAATCCTAAGCTATCCAGGTCATCTTCCTTGTGATTCATCACAAGTCGGAGTATTTAAAAGCTCAAATGAAGATGAACTTATTTCCACTTGATCTCTAGATGTTTAGACACCTTCACCATAGGTAAAACCTTTGTCTGAACCTCTCTAGAGATCCAATTAAGTGAATCATTCTAGGCTGATAACACACAACCAGTTGTAGAAGATTCAACCTATCTCCTATCACCTTGGGCATCTCAAAGGAGCACCAAATGCAAGGTGATTGATCATTGGAGCTAAAGCCTTGGCAAAGCATTGCTAACAAGATCGGGGGAGCATGAGGAGCTGATTCAAGTACGGGAGAGCGAAAAGAAGCGACTCAAAGTGACGATACAAAAGGGGCTCAATCTGATAAGTAAATGTCAATTGTAAGAGTCTGGGGCATACTCTTTCCTCGAGGAGGATTGAGTATGAGAGTTTGATTGCAAACTAGACCAAGTCTCCAAGGGGAGCCACTAACACGGGTGTGTATATGTAGGTTATTGGTTAGCATGAGAAACCGTTGTAGGTTCTTATATTTGAATCGAAGGGTTGGGAGGAACCTATAAAATCCTGGGTTAGGTGGAACCCGTTAAATACCTCGGTTGGGTGGAACCGGTTGAAACACCTAGGTTGAGAGATGAACCTGGAAAATCTCCGTTCAGGTTGAGAGGTAAACTTGTGTGTAAACCCTCCGGTAAAAGGTTGAGAGGTGAACTTGATTTAAAACCTCTGTTATACTGAAATCCGGTGTTCTCATGGGTTGGGAATAACAACTAGGAGTGGAGTAGACAAGTAGTCGAACCACTATACATGCTTGTGTTTGGGATTGATTGGAGCACATTGTTATTCTAGTATTGCTAATTATATGAATGCTTGAATGGAATGTATGCTATGCATGATAGGTAGATTCTCATACGCATCTTGTCGTTTCACTCTATAGACTAGTTGCTAGATAGTTATATCAATTGTAGTCTATATCGCTCTTATAGATTAGTGCTTTATTAGGCATATCTTGTTTTAATCTGTGTTTAGACTATAAGCTTAATTGCTTGATCATTTTTATTCTATGTGATTGGACCCACTTAAGCTTGAAAGCTAAGTATTACTTGCTTAATTAGTTTAAATTAGACGATAGTTTTTAAAATGTCACCCCCCCCCCCGGACTTGGCCATAGTTTTAATAGCTCCGCTCTAAGCTTCCGCAATGCAAAGTGTGTTAAGGTGTCGTATTAGACTAACCCCACACAATTTCAATTAACACATCATAGTGGGGCTCACTTGATTTTGCTTTACATGAAACTCCTTGAGCAATAGCTTGCAGGGGAGCAACAACTCTCTCTCTCTCTCTCTCTCTCTCTCTCTCATATCAACCATTACAATGGGGCCCACCAATTTTGCTTAGATGAGACTCCCCCTGAGCTACAACTTGTTCTCTCTCTCTCTCTCTCTCTCTCTCTATGCACAAAAGACAATGAGGTCGACTATATCATTTTGTTTGTGAGAAAGTTTCTTGTTGTAGATTTGCATAATGTTTGTTCCTTCTCAGTAGTTAGTAGATGTTTATATTAAGTTACTTCTTTGAGATGATTCCACTATATATGTAGCAAATTGGCAGTTTAGCCTTTATCAAGGGACATTTTTAGGGGATTGCAAACCAATAACCGATGGAGGTGAGGGTATAAAAGTGTTGGAGCCTATGAATGTGGCCGTGCTAGGGAAGTGGCTATGGTGGTTTGGTAATGAAGAGTGCAAGTTGTGGAGAGAGGTTATAACGTCCAAACACAACGTCCATTGCAGGGGGGGGGGGGGGGGGGGGGGGGGGGGGGGGGGGGGGGGGTAAGGGTAAGGGTAAGGGGGGGGGGGTAAAAGAGTGTCAAATAACTACTTGCTCTAAAAGCTCTAGCTGTTAGAGGATGGTGTATCAATGCATATCGAGGGACTTCAACAAAAGAAGTTCACGTTATTGAGCTTCGGGTACATGGAAGGCCATTAATTTAATATCTTCTTCGTTTAAGGTTGGGGTGGCCTTCTCTCTTGGTGACAGAAACCATATTAGTTTTGGGAAAACTCTTGGTGCAGGGACAGACCTTTGAAACTAGAATTCCTAGGTTGGTAAGATTAGCCCTGTTGAAAAACACAACAATGGCTAGTTGTTTCTCCTTGGTGAGAGAGGTGTTTGGTGTCCCCCTTGTTGTCGGGATATATTCGATGAGGAGACGATTGATTTAGCTAAATTATTAGAGTGAGTACACAATATTCATCCATCCCTCATTGTGGAATGCTACTCTGTGGTTAAAATTTTCACTACGGTATTTCTACTAGTTAATTTGGAAAACATTAGACACAAGGAGACATGATCATTTTCATGGGTTTTGGTAGTACGGTGCGCCTCCCAAGGTCTGCCTTTGCATGGTGGTAGGGAGAAAGAGAATCTTTACTATAGACAACCTTCATAAAAGGTCCATGCAATGTTGTCAAATCGCATATGCGATCATGTGCGATCGCATATGCGACCGCATATGCGATCATGTGCGATCGCATATGCGACCGCATATTTTTTTATTTTATATTTTTTTTGAAAACTAAAAAAATAGGGAAAATTTCAAAAAAAAAAATAAAAAAATATAAGAAACTAAGGAGAACTTTTCTAAGTTAACGTATAACTAATTTTTCAAATTTAAAATACATTTGAGATCAATAAAATCAATTAAACAATGACTTAAACATCAAGTTATCAACATTCAATAATATAGTTAACGTGTAAGAAGTAACAACAAAATCAACAAGCTATCTTCCTTGAAACTTGAAAGTGCTTGAATCTTGATCTTCCAACTTCAAGGAGAGAGGGAATGTAGGGGAGAGAGAGATTAAGACCACTTGGAATTAAGAAATGTAAGATAAGATGAGAGTAAGAGATTTTTGGGGTGAAAATATTGCAAATGGAGGAGGATTGGAAGCCTTTTTATAGGCAAACAATTGTTTTTTTTTTTTACAAAAAATAAAAATAAAAAATTTAATGTGCAATGGCCAATATGCGATCTCATATGCTGTATGCAATCGCATACATCGCATATGCGATCACATATTTTCTCATATGCCACATATGCGATCTCATATGTGCCATGATCGCATATGCCATGATTACATATGCGATATGCATATGGATATGCGCATATGCGATCACATACGATCGCACATGACAACAATGGGTCCATGGTTCTTCCTAATATTTGTGTTGTGTAGGGGCAATGCAAAATCAGTAGATCACCTCTTCATTCACTACCCATTTTTGACGGAAAGTATGGAATGCATTTCTAGCAACCTTTGAAGTTGATTGGGTAATGCCAAAATCTGTAGACGAATTACTATGGGCTTGGCATGGCGGGAAACTAGAAAAGGAAGAGTCAATGATTTGGTGCATGGTCTTGCTAGCAATCTTATGGAACATATGGGGGAGAATGTAATAGGCGATGCTTCATCAATAAACAAAGAACGTGGGAAGAGTTACTTCGGATGTCCAAAAGAGATGTGTTAAAATGATGGGCAGATTTTAGAAATGCAGTGGAATAAAGGGTTTTCAAAAATCCAATTAATTAATTAATTAATTAGGATCCCCGATAAGATTTGGCCATGTTTCCATAAAAAATGAGAAATTTAATTTAATTGGATATACCTAACGATGAGCCGTCGGTCGAATTTCGTTGTCGATCTCCCAAGCAAGGGAGTCTCTCCCAAATCTATTAGATGAAGGAGGTGGATAGCCTCAGTCTAGATCATAGTAGGGGCCAAATCTGACCATGAGCCATCTATGAGATTGACCATGGTGTGGACAAATGGATGATGGGAGCCCTAAGTGTGGCCCATTGGCTCTCTCTTTCTTACTCTTTTCTCTCTTTCCAGGTTCTACATGGAGGCTTTTTTTTGGGGGGGGTATGACCAAGCTCTCTCTCTCTCTCTCTCTCTCTCTCTCTCTCTCTCTCTTCAAAATAGGATCTTAAGAGGAGGAAGATACACCCAATATGATGCTCTACCACACATCTGTATACCCTATTGTGAAGGATATTCGTATACCCGCCTAATACATGCACCTTAATCATCTAAGTCCCTCTAATGTAAGTGTTCCCCATCGCTAGGCAATCCCATGCCACCCAGGTTATGGATCATGTCAGATCTCAACTATTAGATGTTTATTAAGTGTGATTTAAAACAAATCAACTTTCGAAAATGAAAATCAACGGGTGAAAAATGTCGACTAACCACTTGAAATCCTTAAAGGTGCCGATCGGCCGTGTAGTCACTCAATGGACCATCCAAACCATAAGATCACCCACCTATTCATGCGTTATTCATGTTTCGGGAAGACAATAGACCCCTTGTTGAATTGTGCGTACTTTGAGGATCCTGATGAAGAAACCTAGCTATACCCACTTTTAGTGGCTATGCCAAGGTGTTCCATAACAGTAACGGTGGCCGTAACGGCCGCCACTGTTACTATTACGAAACGGTCGTTACAGACCCCGTATCTGCCGTTATAGATCCTTTTTTATTTTCTGAAAAAACCGTTACAAGTCCGTTACAAGTCCGTTACAAGGACGTTACTGGCCGTCTGGACTGTTACGCCTGTTTTTTCTATAACGGCCATTTCGACCCCATAACACGTAACAGTTATGACCGTTACCGTTGCATCACGGCTGTTACCTAACTAATTTTAAATACCTTGGGCTATGCAGAAGCCCTATAAGGGGAGCCAAAACATGATCAATCAGGGCATCTTCATTCGCACATCCTCAGGACATCAGGATTTGACGGAGCTAGTGCAACCATAAGCCTATTTAGGTCTGTGCTTGATGGGTCTTTTAGTCTTGGTGCATGTAAGCGATCCATGCCAATGCAAGTGACAAAAGGCCCAAAACTAGGGACCATCTATGACTCACTTACATGATCATGTGGGGTAGGTAAGGAGGTGATTCGACACCAATTTGGCCCTGATGGGCGACAACTGTCCATCCTGACACCAAGCCAATCCCCTCACATGAGATGACCATCCAATGATAACACATGCATGCTTTGGAACTTGTTTGGCCATGGCCAAAGCAATGAGACCAATGGAACACAACTCTCCCAGTGCCCAAGAGCATCAGGGCGATGCCTCTAAAACTCATACAAACGTATTCCTAAGAGTTGATTAAGAATAATGAAATGTATCATGCCATATATCAAGGTCTAATACCATTGGTTTTCCAGCGCACAACTCGAACATAGAAATGTGCGTTCGGGTAAAGAATGTAAAAGCTTGTAAAGTTCTTTGCTTATGTTGTAATGTTGGAGTTTTATTTTTTCCTGCAACGACTTTCGTCAAAGCAGCTCATCAATAAAATTAAATCATTATCCTTAAAAAAATTTCTATGCAGGTATTTTCATGATTTCTATGTACTATGAAGGTGTTCTTGTAATCAATTAGAAGATTTTAGATGGTCCGGAAAGAATCTTTAGGATCTCTCTAGATAAGCTTAGACTATTTCTAGAACTTTCCTTGATAGACATGAGAACCTATAAATATCATACCTTTGTGTTCCTTCTGATTCTTTCAAATATAGAGAAAACTATTCTATGCTTCAAGCTTCTTTTCACCTTCTACCTAGGTACTACTGCTGCATCCTCTTTGAAAAGTGTCAAAGTTGCACTCCTGCTCTAGCTTCCTATCTATTTATACACGCTGTAAGTGTACAGATAATCAACAGAATAGTAGTCCTGAGGTACATACTTGTGAGTGATTGTGGAAATAATATGCTACTTGGGAGCAAAATGGCTCTATTACATTCACGCATATGCAAACATTTTGAAATAGATGCTTCCCTGCTCCCTCACAAGAACCTTTTGCTGCTTCCCTTCATGCTTTATGTAGCTGTAATTTTTATTTTTGTTTATTTTATTATTAATATTTTGAAGATTGTAATTTTGACACCACGACTTCTGAATTCACTTCCATCTTCTTCTTAGACAACATCTCCCACTGATTACTATAGCAAGGAGTCCTTTTTTGGCTTGGGAGTGGTATATAAGTGACCTGTTGGAGCCACCTCATCGCAGACGAATCTCTCATCTCGCCTCTTGTTAGAGTGGTGTATGTTTCTAGATTTATTATATGAAAAGTAATGTTGATATCACCAAGGAAATTTAATTAACGAAAAAGTACCGGTGTCTCATGTAAAATTTTATAGGAAAAACCTTCTGAATGCCCATGATTTGGAAAATCATGTACTAAAAAATGCTGTGCAAGCACTGTTGAACTCTCTCCTAATAGAAAAGGAGAAGAGAATCTCAACAAGACTGCTTGTCGAATAAGGAACTAATGTCATAGAATGACAGAGGTGATGGATGGAGTTCCAACTTCCAGGATGAGATTCTTCTTTTTGGTAGTTATGGTTCAGAAAGTAGTTATGCTTAAACTTATGAATTCAATGAACAGATACACAGCACTTCTTTTATCATAATCTGTTTTAACAGGCACGCACATTATTTAGAATATTTCTATCCATCTTCATTGTTTAATTTAGTAGCATATGTAATGCTATGTAAATG
Organism: Liriodendron chinense; assembly: GCA_003013855.2. Lineage (NCBI taxonomy): Eukaryota > Viridiplantae > Streptophyta > Magnoliopsida > Magnoliales > Magnoliaceae > Liriodendron > Liriodendron chinense. The sequence goes on along the minus strand of ML058489.1, from coordinate 3,788,386 downwards.
GATGCATCTGTTTGATATCTTCTAATAGAAATAACTTCCTTTTGCCTGTGAAGCCTCTTGATGATGCAAAGAAGACCACAGATATCATTCTAGGGGCATTGAAAGATACTGGACAAAGGGGGATAATTGACAGGGGTTGGGGAGATCTTGGGATTCGTAAGTTGATCTCCTTTGTTTTAAAATTCTTTTATGCTTTTATCCTTTGTGACTATCTCTGGTTATGTCTGTCTGTCTTCTTCTTTTCTTCTTCTTGTTCTCCTACTAATTCTTCTAGCTTGATTATGGGGAACTGACCATAGCCGTATTACCCCTTCTATAAATTTGATAGCACTTACAGGCAGCAAACATTGTTGCGTACTGGCTAATTTAATGTCTGATGTTGGATTTCATGTGCCTTTTTATTTTGTGGTTGTGTCTTTTTTTTTTTAATTTGTGATTATTGCTTAGTAAGTAATATGCACTTTGACTTATTCTGCTTCCATCTAGTTAAGCTATTTTCTGTTAACTTTTCTCTACCGATCAATTCTGCATCAGTTGCCATGACATCCTTTAACCAAAGATATAACGCAATTTGAGTCTTCAGTGTTATTTGCCACTTAAATGCAAAATCATGTTTGATATTCACATGATGATTTAAATTAAAGTACATTCATGAACTTCTAGAAGTTCTGAGCATTCAAGCCACAGTTAATTTTTTTTATTGCTCTGATTTGGTGTTTCTTTCTGTTCAAAGATATTCAGGAAAATGTTTTTGTCATTTTATTCCGAGTTTCTAAACATTAATTTCTTAGATGTTGCTTCATCAATTTTAGCACGACAGCATTATTATTGATTGAAGTAGCCCTTTCTCCCCTCAGAATCAGTGTCTGTTCTAATTCAGTTTGAAATTGCAGTTCCAGAAGTTCCTGACAATATTTTCCTACTTGAGGAGTGCCCTCATGATTGGTTATTTCCACAGTGCGCTGCAGTGGTGAGTAATACTTCCATTTATGTGCCCAATTTTTCGCAATTGAGTTAATAATGAATGTGAATTTTGAAGTTAAGAGGATTTACTCTGTTAAATAATTACTATCCAGTTGCTTTCATCATTGTTACCACCACCACCACCACCATCCTCATCATAGCCTTGTCCCAGGTAGTTGGCTTTACAGTTGCTTTCATCATTGTTACCACTACCACCACCATCCTCATCCTGTTTTGCTACGAATTTTCTTGATTATTTTTTGGATTTTATTGATTAGTTGCCATCTTGACATCAACTCTTCCCTTTACCCAGGCTGGGGACTGGCTGGCATGTTCCTGCCATGTGGAAAGAACTTTTGGCCTGTTTAATATACACTAAGTTCATCTCATTTTAGTTAATTGCAATTATGTATTAGAGATCACATTTCTTTTTGGCAAGGATTTAAAATAATCTTGGCAACCAACAATCATAATCTCTAATGCATAATTATGATTAACTAAAATGAGATAAACCCATTTTTTAGATTCTCTTATTTTGTTTAATCTGATTTCTTCTTGGAATCCACAATTATGCTTTCCAAATAATTTCAGAAGAGGGGGGGGGGGGCTACAAATGATTAACAATTATATTATCCTTGGCCTAAGGATATGCTTAATGTACTTGAGCTTTCGGTTTGTGCAAGCAAGCTTCTTGGTTTATTCATCCAGACAGTTGGTCTTTTGGGCCCCATTCTTCGTGGACAATGTACCAATACCTTGATTGGAAGACACTAGCCACCAATATTGAGCCTTTTCTAACTTTAATGCAGATATTTCCTGTACTTCTCAACTGGAGAGATGATACAGTAGAGCTGGTAGGACTGGAATAAGGTAGAGCACCAGTGAGAGTGTGACAGCTAGCATCATAAAAAAGCATTGTTTCACAAAAAATACAAAAAAATGGTGAAAAGTGACTTTAAACACCAGTTATCACTCTCTCATTGGTGCTCTACCTTATTTCAATGCTACTTGCTCAACCGTAGCATTTCTAACTGTCTATCCCAGGCTACAAATTGCATTATTAGAGTTGTTCTCCTGAGGAGAGTTTTGGAACCAAAAACCCAAGTATACTGTGCATATCCCTGGATGGAGGATTATGTAATTCCTTGTAAACAAGTTGTTCCTTCAGAATCTTAAAGGGATCTGCGACAATTATGCGAATTTTGGCAACAACAATAACAGTAAGATATCTTTCAAAAAAAAAATAAAAAAAATAATGCTGTTTGTCAGCTGTTTGTGGTCATATCTGATTAGGCTAACCAGTTCTTTTTGTATGTGCTGATTAATCTTAGTTATCTAGTTGTCTTCAAATCTGCTTTTATGGATGCCATTTGGTGGATGTCATCACCGAAAACTTTTTATTTGGAACACCTTATGCTTAAGACTATAAAACAGTATATGATGTTTCGTAACATTATTGCATGTGCATTCTCTGTAGTTCATAATGAACATTGCTTTTATTTCTCTCTAATTGGACGCTGGTTTTGTTAAAAATACATAGGTTCATCATGGTGGAGCTGGTACAACTGCCACTGGACTTAGGGCTGGGGTATTATTCTTTCTTACAATTTTCTCCTTGTCATGGTATGCATGTCTGGCATTTGTGCTGCTTCCGTTTAGATCATGTGACAAATGATGAACTTTTTTCCCAATGTTGATGAGAGCTATCGAATTTTGGTTTCTGGTTGGTATTATTTTTCACTGCAACTTCAATGATGACGACACATCTACAGATGGTTTAAGAACGTATTATTTTATTGTTGTTACCAGTACTTTGGCCACACCCTTCAGATCATCTGTAACTGTCTGTTATTTCATTAAATGTTGATGTGAGACTCACATCCCAGCATTCCACGATACAAAAATTTGGAAGACATACATTTAAGTGATGCAGTCCCAATGTTCCATATATTCCACTTAACTCTAAGGTTCTGAAAATTTCCTTGTCAGAGCTTACACTGGAGGTGCTAACAATAGAATTCTATTTTCTTTTGATTCATTTGCAATAGTTGCTATTTGAAATGATGAACTAACATAACCCATAGTTGATTTTGTCTAACAACTCTCCCATGATGTTAGTGTCCAACAGCTGTTGTACCATTCTTCGGTGACCAGTTCTTTTGGGGTGATAGAATTCATGCAATAGGAGTGGGACCTGCACCAATACCTATTTCAGAGCTCAGTATTGAAGGTCTTTCAAATGCTATCAGATTTATGCTCAACCCAGAGGTAATTTTTTTTCTTCTTTTTCTTTGGTAAAGAATAAACATCTAAAATCCATGCATAAAAATATGCTTTGTTAGAAGCCAATGAATTAATTATTTGTGTAGGACAATCTTTGGTTGTTAGTCCTTTTATGTTGTGTTCAGTGTTTTAAATAGCTATGCTATGTAGCGTGTAGCTTACACTACGTAGCGTAGCTTAGCCTTAACTGCTATGTAGCTTATGAAAATAACTCCAAGTCACGTGTAGCCTACGCTACATGATAATTTGCATACGTTACACACTACATAAACTAGGCTACACTGCTATGTACCTCACATTACAAGTTATTTTCATTACAACATTAAAATCAAATAATATTTTCAATGATTTATTACATTTTTCTATTTTCAATATTTAATGCTTTTAGTAAAACTAATACAAGTAACAGTATTAAATTAGTTTTGTTGCTGTTTCTTTACCTTTATACTTAAAAATTACCCTTTTCCATTACTTTAAGTCGCGTTTGGTTTCAACAAATATCATGAAAATTTGTTAAATTTCATTATTAATCAGTCAAATTTGGTGAATATCATGAAATTAGTGCAATCAACAACAATCTTAATTAAAAATCTAGAAGTAACGTGTAGCTTACGCTACACGCTATATGGCTTACGCCTCATGCTTAAGAGGGGTGAACGCTACACTACACGCTATTTGCTATTTAAAACACTGCTAAAAAACCTTTAAAACCAAAAAGAAAAAGGGTTTCGAAAGAGGGATTTCAGAAACCCCTCTTAACATTTGGAATTTTTATTTCCTTTCATACTTGTGAGTTGTGACTTGTAGTTTCAATTAGACATTATTAATTAAAGTGGCTTCCTTAGAAAGTCGTTGATGCGATAATTATTTGATTATTGATTTTTTTTATAACTTTATATATATGGATTAGCTTTTGATAAATAATAATTAATAACTTGCTTGAACTGCTCATACTTGAAAAAATGAATCATTTGTTAGGCATTTTTATATTTGTTGTTTTTTTTTTCTTACTAATTATCATATTTTTCTTATTTTTAAATTAAAAAATAGAAGTATCATGTAGGTTACGCTACATGCTACGCTATTACGCTTCACGCTACAGAGGGTTGAACGCTACGCAACACGCTACCGCTATTTAAAATACTGGTTGTGTTGGAGATGTATGAAAAAAAATTTCAGTAATTATTATTTAATGCTACAGATCATAGGCTTACATCAAGTGGTATTAAATTCCTTTAGGATGGTTGCATAAAGAGCTAAGACTTAATGGCGGTCGTAGAAACTATGAGATCCTGGTTGACGGTTTTGCTTTGTGCTAGCTATTTGGGTTCGGGTTTACGAATCCTGTTTCACCCTTAACTCGTTTAAGGCGCTATCCTTGGCAAGTAAACAAGCTTTCATATCCTTCCCGATGGCCTTGTTCCAAGTCTTTTTAGGACTCTCTCATCCTCTTTTGAAGTGTTTCAACCCTAATCAAAGTTTCCATCTAGTTCATTGCACATGGCTGAACCATCTCAGCAGGTCATATCGTTTTGATTAAAGCAGCCCTATTCAATCTTCCGTTAGTCTACATGTTGTTGGTTAAAATCCCTGGATTAGCTGCAAGGAAGCATGCAAAAGTTCAGTGGGGATTCCAGTGGGAGGAGAGAAGCAAGAAGTGGAAATTGCATTGTCTACTTGGAAGGAAGTAAAAACAAAGAAAAAAAATGGAAAAAAAAAGAAGGTAGGCTAGGTTTGAGCCATAAGAGAAAGGAACTGGAGCCTTTTGTGTAATGGTGTGAATTCAAATTATGAGAAATCAACACTTCTGAAATGTGTCATAAGTGAAAACTGTGTTTGCTCGATATAGGATGGGTGGAACTCAAGGATTTCAAAGCATTGGAAGGGATTGTATATTTGGAAAGCATTTGCAGTATGGGGGATTCTTCAAATATTTGCCAAAAATTCTTCAAACTGGGACTGGATTCAAAGTCAGTAAAGGGGATAGAGTTCGTCGATGGGAAGACATATGGATTGGCAAAAGGCTGTTGGCTGCTATATTATCAGATTTTTACAGGGTGGTTGACGTAGGACAACCCTAATTATGATGCATGCTCATGAACATAATTAAACAACGGAAAATAAAAGGAATAAACTATCTAAAATCCAGAATCACTCATCATAAACTAAGAAAATCCATAAGGAGCTTGCAATGGATCGGGCCAATCGTCACAACCACGAAGTTTGAATTTCAAGTATAACTAGGGTTGGATCTGGCGAGGGATAGGACCTCCCGATCTTGGATGGCTATAACCCAATCAATCATGAGGAATATCCAATCCAGGAAATCAAGGGATTTCGGATTAGGGATTTGGAAATCTGAAAACTTAGGGTTTATGCTCAAAATCAGATTTTGGGATTGTGGTGAACGAAACAAACTGGTTAGAAAAGATAGAATTACCTGGAAGAAGGATTAGAGGGACATAAGAAGCAAGTAGAAGAAAGAGAGATCAAGGAAGAAGAAACATCACCATGAGAGAGAGAGAGAAAGAGAGAAGCACCAAGAGGCTTTGCATTAATCAATAATAAAAGTTAATTCAAGTTTAGGGCTTTAGCCCTCTTAAATAAGCAAATAAAGACATAAAAGTACTAAAATACCCCTAAAACTAAGCAAAACACGCAATTAACATTAGTGCGGGAAAGTTCGGGCGCCCGAGAAGTCGCCCGAAGTCGTCCGAAAACCTCCAGAGAGGTTCGGGCGCTCGGCAAGCAATGTTCGGGCACCTGATGGGGCGCCTGAAGGCTATGGTCGGGCGCCTGAAGGCTATGGTCGGGCGCCCGAAAGCAGTGGTCGGGCGCCCTCTTACAGTTCTTCGGCCTTCTTTCTCCTTTCTTCCTTCACACATGTCTTCCCTGAATGGGGTCTTCTATGTGTCCAATCACATGTGAATGGTCTTCAGCGGGTCTTCAGTTCCTCTTCAAAAATCGCCTATACACAAGGATGGTACTTGTGGTTGGCGCTTTCTTCGTTGGTACACCTTGAATGCTTTTGTGTCTGCATCAGTGGTGATCACTAGAAATGTGACAATGAAGGTATGGACCAGCGTTTTAAATAATGTGCAGCGTGTAGTGTAGCAGTCACCCCTCGAAAGCACGAGACATAAGCTATGTAGCTACTTCTAGATTTTAATTGAAATAAATAGGAAAATAGGGAAATGGTAAAAATAAAGATAAAAAACAGCAAAAAAAAAAAAAAGAATAAAAAAATAAAAATAAATAAATGTATAAGCTATGTGGTTATGTAGTGTGAAGGCTATGCTACACTAGAGCACACACTACAAGCTATGTAGTATATGCTATTTAAAACATCGCTACAAACATATTGGGGAAAAAAATGGTTTGGAGTATCATTTTCAGGAGGAACCTCAGGGATGAAGAAGATTCATATTTTCGTGAACTTACGTGCTTACTTAGCTTAGCTTTTCTGTTGCGAGATGCTGACCCCAATAACTGGAAGTGGAGAATGGCAGGTGGGTCTTTGGCCAAATCTTTCTTTCAAATTGTTTTGACAGAAAAGGCTTCTTCTTACCCTTCTTTCTTTTGGAAAATCTAGCTTTCTTATGTTGTCACTTTCACCGGGACAATGTAGAACCATCCCAAAAGCAGGATGTTTAACCTTCCAAATAGATGTGTTATGTGAAAGCAGGAGGAAGAAACTCTCCAACATCTTTTTATCCTTTGTCCTTTTTGGTATTCTATGCGGCAAACGTTACTTTGTTTAGAATAGTATGGCTTAACAGGGAAAAACTTGTGAGAATTTTCGATAGTTAGGGTAGTCCTTCCATTACCACAAGCTAGCCAAGAAGATAAAATACAATGTCATTATCTTGGCCCTGAATCACAAATCTTTCGAAGGGATTTCTGCATCTGACCTCTGCAAGGATTTGCAAGTCTTGGTGTGGAATAAACCGGTAAAGCTGAATCTGACTGAAAGATGGATGGCCCCTCCTGAAGAGTATGGAAATTCACCTTTGGTGGGGCGTCCTTTGGGAACCTGGGTGCCTTGGTATGGGGGGTGTTCTCAAAGATGTATCTGGACAGGTTCAATTTATTTCTTTTAGGTACTCTGCTGAGGGGCACTACTCACCAGGCCGAAGCTTTTTTTTCCCTACCACAAGTGGTCTGGGTCATTAACAACGATTTCTGTGATTGTTTGGTTATTTTAGAAGGGGATTTTGCTAACGTTATTAATTGGGCTAAGAGGGTAGGGTTTGAACCTTGGTTACATGTTTTGTTTTAATTTGTGAGAACTCTCTCTGAAGATGTTGGAAGAGATGCTAACACCATAATAGACATTAAACCTTGGGTTTAATGTTTTTGTTTTTAAACATTTTGTTTCTTGATATTGGAAGAGATGCTAACTCCATTGCTGAGATGCTATGGCTAGGGGGTTGCCTGTTCCTCCTTTTGTATTGGGAATTCTTTTCCCCTTTCTTAGTTTTTATAAAATCCTTGTTATCTTCTCAAAAGTGAAAAAGAGGACCTCAGTTTTGTGGCACACCTCTGGATGAAATCTGCCTGTCGTTGTAGGTCCATGACAGCTACACGATTCTCTTGCTGCGCCCTTTGTACCACTGGGTCATCCACTTCCAATTCTTCACTATTCTCTTGTACCTGTCTCTCCCTTTCCTCCAACTAGTGTTTGAGTTGTCGCTGAAAAATCGATAATTTTGTCGAAATTATCGGTGTCACTGGAGCTGTTATACCGAAATCCCCTTTTCGACTTGTTTCCTATTATTGGCGAGGTTTTGCTGTAAATATTAATTTTTTTCGATATTACTTATTGTCGGTGATAAAATCAACCCCTACCACCTTCAAGGGATGTAGCCAACAACCCACACCTTTCGATTTTGTTGATATATACTGTTGTTTTATCATGCTATTGCCAAGCACTGCAACTCGACAGTGCACCTGTGTAAATCATCCGAAAATAGAGAAAAAAAAAAAACAAAAAACAAAAGAACAAAAGAAAAACGAAGGGAGATGGAAATCTGACTTCAAATCTGAGTCGTGGAGTAAAAATCGGCAACTCCTGTCCAAGCTCAGTGGATTAAACAACCGATTTGGGGTAGGAATCAGAGATCGAAGCTTGGGTGGCTTGAAATCTGGAGGTATGAATAAATTTTAAGCATGTATTTGGCTTTAAATCCATGTTTATGCATGGCTCTCATGCATTGACATGGATTTGAAGTGAAAAATCAAGAGATTTGGGATTGAATATCTCTAATTTGTGGAAAATTGGGGAGAATATGATTTTCCCTCAATTTCTTCCCAAAAATACCAAATTGGGGCCCGATTTTTTTCTATGATTAGGAGGAAGGTCTGATCTATTGAATGCCCATAATCTTTTGGTTTTTCCGTTTTTTTATTGAAATTATGAAAATTATTTGTTTAATGTTAATTTAATTATTTAATCCTTCTCTCTTTAAATGGGGTTCATTTTTAAAATGATCATGACTGATGGATAGGCTAACCTAAATGGGACCATGGGGACCCATTGGGGGCCATTTAAAGAAAAAAAAGATTAAATAAAATTATTTATTAATTTTTTGAATTTTGTTTTAAAATTTTGAAAGTTACAAAAACAATACATTAAATGTACAAAAGTATTTTAAAATGTAACATGTATCATGCAATTTATGTATGGTTGTTTGGATGGATGGATGAATGTATAGATGGAATGGATTGATGAATGGATGGTTGAATGGGATGGATGGATGTTTATTTGGATGGTTAGATGGGATGGATAGTTGGATGGGATGGTTGGATGGACATATGGGATGGATGGATGGTTGTTTGGATGGATGGATGTTTGGATGTGATGGTTGGATGGATGGATGGATGGTTGTTTGGATGGATGGATGTGGATGTGCTGTTTGGATGGATGGATGTTTGGATGGGATGGACGGATGGATGGTTGGATGCGATGGATGGATGGGATCGATGGGTGGTTGTTTGGATGGATGGATAGATGGATGTGATGGATGGATGTGATGGATGGATTGGGTGGATGGATGGATCAATGTATAATGTACATTTGTATTATGCATGTTTCTTTGCGTAATTGCTTCTGAATTGGGTATGAGGGATGGCCAGATTGGTATATATTTTTTAATTCATTTACTTTTACATGTCCTACTTACTGTATGGTACTTGCAATTGTATTATATTAAATAATTTTGGTTACAATTGGACTGATTTCTTACGATTAGAGTTGGGCAATGATCCGGGCCGAGCTGAGTTAGCCCTAGTTTGGTTTGGTTTGTTTTTCTGCCACCTCAGTTTGTGGATCAGCTTGGTTTGGGCTTCAGGTTGACCCATGCGGCCCAAGTTTGGTTTGCTCTAGAAAAATCTGGTTCGAGTCGGGATCAGTTTGGTCGAAAATTTCGAACAGGGCCGAGGCGAGTTCAAACAGGTGGCGGCTCTTTTTTTGCTTGTTTATTTAAATAGAAAAGAATTTAAAAAGTTAGAAAAAAAGAGTACAAAAGTATCTTACTATATGATGTTTAACATCCTCCAAAGGAGTGCAGCATTAAAATAGACATGTAAGAGTATTTTCCAAACAGTACACGAGCATAATTTTACAAGTGCAAGGAAACAGTGTGCATTCATGTATATGTATTATGTATTATCCATGTCATCGTGTATATGTATTATCCACGCTGTCCATTTGTTTTACATGCCATTTTAGGATATGATCCCAAAATGGAATCATATCCAAAGCTCAAGTGGATCACACTATAGGAAACAGTGTGCTTACAATCTACAAGCTGAATCAAACCGAGCTGAATCAAATCGAGCTTCGAACCGAGCCGAGCCAAGCCGAGCCGAGCCAATACTGCCCTAGTTTGAGCTTGGTTTGTTTTTTCAAACGAGCTTGACTCTGAGAATTGGTTTGGTTTGAACTTCCATTTAAACCAATCCAAGCCGAGCTTTTTCAAACTAATCTAAGCTGAGTTTTCGAGCTGGCTTGGTTTGTGCCCAGCTCTACTTACGATAACACATGCTTTTAGGTCCTAATTAAATAAAAACTTATTATGCATGAATTCTTTTATTCATATATATGTAAATATGTGTATTTAGGTATCTCCGGAAGTTTCACTAAAAATTTCACCGTTTTCCCCATGTTTCCCCTGTATTTCGGTTATCGATGATAACGATATTGTTTCCGTATCCTCGGCCAACGAAACTTGTAGCGATATCAACAACTCGAACACTGCCTCCAACCAAGGTGGAAGCGGGTCATCCTCATCATAAATGTTGTCAAAGTTTATTGGACAGTAGTCGGTGTCACTGTTGGCTATACTTATCTTCTAATGTCGTTGCATTCTTGGCCTCATGTCGTAGTGCACGTATACGAGTCGATCTAATGTCCTAGTCTCCAATCTCTTCCTATTCTTCAAATGGATGAGTGCAAAACAACTCTAGTTCCTTCGGTAGCTAGAGGAAGTTGATTGGCTTAAAACTTTGACTGCAATTTTTTAGAGAGTATTTGCACTCTCTCCAAAATTCATCCAATATTCGGCTTGTTGCAACTTATGTAATGCATCTTTTGCAAGAGTATCTCCAAAGCTGCCCTAGTGATTTTCAAATGTATGCAATTCATTCAACACCTTTATTTGTACATCTAAGTCAGGCTGCTGTCGGTTGTACTACTCTTCTTATGTAGTTGCATTCTTAGCCTCATATTGTAGTGCATGTATATGAGTCGATCTAATGTTTTAGTCTTCAGCCTAGTCCCATTCTTTGAATGGATGAGTGCAAAACAACTTCAGTTCCTCTTGCAGCTAGATGAAGTTGTTTGGCTTAAAACTTTGACTGCAATTTTTTAGAAAGCCCTCACACTCTTTCTAAAATTCATCCACCATTTGGCTGGTTGCAACTTAAGTGTTGCATGTTTGTGCAAGAGCATATCCAAAGTTGCTCTTGCGATTATCAAATATATCCAATTCATTGAAAACCTTTATTTGCACATCTAAGTTAGGGTTTAATCTCTTTATCACATTCTTTAGCCTGATATGAACCTCATCATCCTAGAGAAATGATTGGGCATATCTGTACCTTGGATTTAGATAGTAACTTGCTGTATGAAGATACTGGTGGAGTTGTTGCATCCATCTCTTGTTGTCTTATTGATAATCTTCTAGTAAATGTAATTTTGACATTCATGATAAATTGCCATTTCGGCCTTATCCATGGCATCGTAGAGGAAGCTTATAGTAGGTGCTTCGTTTATTTCAATGAGATGGGAGTACCCTCATTCGTGGCTCCACTTTAAGGATATTTGCAACCTTCTAATATTTGTTGTCCCCTCATGGTCTTGATAACCTCAACTAGTGTCCTTTTCTGTTTTGTGTTGAACTAATCTCCATAAGCAAACATCTCACTCGACTTTCTCTGATGCTGGTACAAATTCTCAAGGGCTATGAAGTTCGTTACAAATCTAGTTGCCGCAAGTCTAAGTAGCTCTCTCTTTTTCTTGAACTTCCTCATTATGGGGACTACTTGATTGTGATTGTAAATTAATGTTGTCAGTTCTCTTGCCCTTTCGACCAATATTGCCACTCTTCTTCCCAATATTTTCCAAATATGAGATCAATACCATGTGCATCACATAGTGATCAAAATATGTAGTTTCTTTAGCATTAACATCTTTACCACAACCTTATATGTTGCTTCGTTATTAGCCACAACTTGCATCACATTCCCTTCTGCAATCTCATCTATCATTTTTTATCCATTAGGGAGAAAATATAATCAACATTTTTTATTTCATCCGATGCATCGATTGACTTATGGAACATTGTTCCCAAGTGGAAGTAAAATATGAAGTTGGTCATGCTGCGTTTGGTTGGGCTAGTCTAGCCATTGCATATAATCATGCATCTTCTGACCTGCTGTATGGGTTTAAAGGTAGCCACGCATGCCTTCACATTTGCATGCTCTACATCAGTCCATTTCACTCTATTATCCCTAGCCGTGGGTGGCTTAGTTTCTATACTTGCTTTGCTGTTGCATTGATTTCCACTTGCTAGTATGGGGAGTTGGCCGCATTTGGGGTGATGTTCATGGTTCTAAATGTTGGTATCGGTCAACTTATAGGCCCGATGGAAAAATGATACGATACCACATCATCTATCGGTATCGGGGCAATATCAGTTTGTATCGGTCAGTTTTTTTTTTTTTTTTTTTTTTTTTTTTTTTTTTTTTAAGAAAATAATATGGAAAATATTAGAAAAATAGGAAAAAAATGAGATATCCAAGAATCTATCATTTTTATTTTTGTATTTTGATCGTGTATTCAGTGGTGTATCGGATCATTCTTTGATGAGAATGTTGTCTGTCGATTTGACTTGTTGAAGGTCAACTAAATGGGCCATGATTAGACACAAATCGAGCATGATTTGGTGAACAATGACCCATTACATTGAAATATAACAAAAAGAAGATTAATATATATATATATATATATATATATATATATATATATATATATATATATATATATATATAAAGTGAAGGTTTACCATTCTTTCTGATTTTTCCCATAATGGTCGACTTCGCTTTAATTTGTCGAATTTCATTCAAATAATTTGTTTAAATTCTAAAATAGGTCTAGATCTAGCCTAAAATAAGTTTTAAGCTTCTTCTATAGTTTAAATTGAAAAAAAAAGAAGAGAAGACGTGAAATTTTGAAAAAAAAAAAAAAAAAAAAAGGGCTTTTATGGGCATATTGGTCTGTATTGGCCGATACGGGTCAATTTTTTCGTATTGGATTGATATGACTTCGTATCGCGTATTAGCTCGTGCCGATATGGATACGATACGGCCGTATCGGCTGATACGATACCAATATTCATATTTATGGTTATGTTGGTATGTATAAATAAATTAGCTACTGCCCTACCCAACTTCTCAGCAATAGTTTTACTTCACAATTGTTCGATATTCTTTTATTAACTTGACTTCTTTCTATATAGGATCGGATCATATGAGGGTCCCTTGAGCTCCACATCCACATCATGGGGGCATCACATGAAGATGTCTCTTGTTAGCTGCCACACACGCACACGGATCTCCTCCTGCTAAATATGTGCTGACGTTCTTTATCCTTACAAGCAGTGCACACACTCTCCTGGCCATAATCACCTCCCAATCTGTATCTTTGTCAGATTTAATATTCTCCTTATCACGAAGGCCCATATAATTAGGACTAAACACTTCCTGTCAGGCCACTTCCAGAACTTCACCATTTGTCTTCTGCACGACAACTCGTTTTCCCTATAACTCATTCTAGCTTGGTTGCATCGATATCATTATCTCTCTTGGCACTTTGGCACACCCCATAACTTGGCCCTTTCGGCGTGCCAAATGTTGTTTAAGTCACGTGATTCCACCAATTATCAATTTATCACAATAGTTTTACTTCATTTAGTGCCTAATACCACACCTTCGAGGGAAACCGCCCCGTGAGTTCGCGTCAGTTGAAGGCGTCAGTCAGGACCCTGAAACAACATTCTATGTCTGTATACGTTTCGCTAACCCAATCAGGACCACGTCGTCCCGGCCTTTCACCGAAAGGTGGAAGGAGGGGGTAGGCTATGCTCCGTCATTTTTGGTACCTATCTTTACCCCTTCGTCGGGTGATAGAGAATAGACCGAAGTCTTCACTTTTCAAATAGTACCACACCTTCTCATAACGTTGCCATCATATATCCTCACTTGTTGGCTTTTACTAGTTATAGCCGATGGGAGAGTCTAAACATATTACTTATGGGAGAACGAATTAGTTAAGCAAATTACTAAACTTCTAATCAAATCCAAATAGATTAGTTAAGTAAAGTTGTAATCAATAAAGAATGAATTAAAACCCTATTAAGCTCCAAAACTGCCCAATATGACAAAATATGAACATAAAGTTTCTAATTCAAAAACAGAAAAATTAAAAAAATATATAAAATGAAGTCATTAATATGAAAGAAGCACATGATTATACAAGCATTGAATTAGTAGAAAAAGAAACAATTAATTATTTTTCTTTTCTTTTTTTCAAAATTGGTAGAAATTGATCTAATATATATATATATATATATATATATATATATATATATATATATATATATAAGAAATACATGATTACAATCATATATTGAAGCATCGAATCAGTAAAATAAAAGAAAAATAATTATTTTTCATATTATTAAAAAATGTAAGAAATTGATTTGAAAATAAAAATGATAAAATGTCATTAATAATATGAAAGGAATACATGATTATGATCATCTATGTATGACACATCATGTTTAAGCATTGAATCAGTAATATATATATATATATATATATATATATATATATATATATATATATATATATATATATATATATATATATTCTATTTTTCAAAGATGGCAGAAAATATTCCAACCCGAATTGGGTAACCGCTGTTATGGCCCACTTTTTTTGGACCACCCCATTTCAGACCTGAATTGGGTAACAACTACAGCCGATAGCATTACGTATCAGCCGTTATGGCTGATTCGTAACCATTTTTGCACACCTTGGTTTGATGGAAGTTCAATAACCTAGAACCTAGATTTATGCCACAAACTAGTGTCTACGATGACAGTGGATCCTGTATTGGATCATACAAGGCTTCTTAACCTCAATGCATGTATCCAACCACATCTGTATGTCAACTATATTATCTGGTATTGTTAGATGTGTCAAAGCCACTACATCAAGACTATGGTAACCCTCTTTGTCATTAAGTCAAAGGATAAATCCAAGCTAGTGCACAATCAAGTGAATCTAATCCGAGCTTGATGGGCCTCTCAGTTAGGAGACTTAATGCCTTTAATGCGGATATCTAATCGTGCCTGACACAAGAACCTATAAGCTAGTGAACATCCGCACTTGCGTGTGATGAAGGGCCTAAATAAAGATGCGACTAGTGACCTGATGGTGGAGATTATGCCATCTCGGTTAGTCACTGGTTCAATCGGCATGCAGGGTAAACATAAACTAGATCCGGATGGTCCAATGTCCACTAGTGGTTATGGAATTTAGGGTACTAGAGAACTGTGGATCATGTCTGTCCTGAGCACTACTTGGCCGATGTGTTTGCTACTCTTTCTTGATGGAGCTAATTAAGAGTTAACCAACAAGCGGTGAACTACAATCTGTAAAGCAGATGTTTCCACTTTCCATGCACAACTGTATAATCACATAGAGGAATAATATAAACGTAAAATTCATTAATGACCAAATTCCATTCATCACAAGAGATCACTCATGACCTAGTTCCAGTCAACAAAAGAATCCGATTGGGTTTCAAGGGAAAATATTACCAATATCATGTTGTACTGGAATACACCAATAGGATCCTAGAGTGCACCAATGGTGTCATTTCATGTTGGGGACCATATGAGTTTTTTTTTTTTTTTTTCCTTAAGCATATTATAATATGCTTTAAAACCATAAACAGTTGTAGGAAAATTGTCTGAATTAGTTATTTAAAATGAGCAGTATATGAATTGCATGCATTCTTACACAGTGTACACGAGCTTTCAGTTTTAACTACTGGCGCCTGTGGTGGATTATGCCTCAAGGCTCTCTTCTATAGGATCATAACCTTTCTGTTGCTGGCCTACCTAAAATTGTTAAGAAGAGACACAACAAAGGTCCATGCTCAGCTGAAAAAGTTTGTAACATGGGCCTTTGGGATCACCCAATCTGGGATATTTTTTGGCGTTGTGTGTTTCTCAACTGACATGGTTTGGATCACCGAATTATGGGCCCCAATGTCGGAACTAAATACCATGTACTATGCAAAATGTGGGCCACGTATCATAATTCCTCATTTAAAATTATCATGCATTTTTTTAGTAGCCATTACCTTCTCTCATTTCCTTTATTTTCAATTTCTTTTATGTAGTTTTATTTTCAAGTAGCCTTCTTATTTGGCGGTCTACTTCTTTCAGCTTGTGGAATCAGTCTCAATGACGTGTTAGATGTTGATTCTAGCATCTTTGGCCACACGATGCCACCTTATCTGTGTTTGGCAACTTATGCATGCATGGATATGAACAAATTTTGCATGGTGACCGCTATGCATTCTTTCTTTGGACACAATACACTAGTTTCCCTCAAAGACAACAGCATCTCAGCTCCATACACACAACTGTAGTTGTGATAAATTGCACCATGGACCCACTCTAGGATCATGCTAGACCTTGTAACTATTTCTAGTGGTGGAGTAGAGCCTTGGAGGCATAGAGGTTTGTGCAGAACAGAAACTTAATGCCCAATTAAAGCCTCTGGTATAGGATAGATTCACCTAAGTTGATGGTTCTAACATCAGGCCTGAGGTCATATTCCCTTCATTGTCATGCAACATGAACCCTGTATTCCCTTCGTTGTCATGCAACATGAACCCTGAGTTCTCTCCGTATTCCAATTGAATATATGGAACCATGTCTTAACTTTTTTTTTTTATCAATTTCAAACAAAACTGTAGAAGCATGTCTAGCATATCTGACTTGCCAGTAAAAGGAACTTTCAGGATGTAAATTCCATGTGAGTTTTGGACACCTATACAGATGCCCATTTATGGCAATTGTCATTTTCTACTGGTGGCATGGGGTGGAAGGCCAAATGAGTCCCAACTTACCTGGTGATGATTTAATGGCCTGATAAAACTGGGACCCGTTTACCCGGCCATTTAACGGCCGCATCACATTTGATGCCTTTAACCATGCTGTTTCTGGTGCCAAAGTCCGGATTCATGTGCTCCCTTGATGATCTTGGCATTCTTTTCTCAGGTGAAGTCACGAGCAATGGAATTAGCAAAAAAGATAGAGAACGAAGATGGTGTTGCTGCAGCAGTAAATGTCTTTCATCGACATTTACCTACAGAACTACCAATGCGAACCGCCTCCTTACACGACCCACCAGAGACCAACCCTCTTCAATGGTTGCTTCAACTCTTTGAGAAATACTGTTGTCTTCCTTTTGCACCATAGCATTCCTTTCGATGATGTGTATAGAATTTAGTTGCTGTTCTTTAGGCTAGTTATTCTCTTCATTTGTTGTATTGATTTTGATTGCATCTGTGACTAATAAAAAAGTATATCCAAAAAAACGCCTGTGATCTTCATTTAGCTAGTAGTCAAGGACCAATCTGTGTTTACTTCTTGGGATGCCACTGTGCTGTGGAAGTTGCTTAGGACCAAATGCTGAGGCTTTGAGACGTGTACATTTTTATTGGATTTTTATCAAGCCCGACGGGTTTGGCTTGCGGTAAGTTTTAACCGGCAGTTCATGGTTAGCCAGAACTTAGGTTTGAGTCTACTTACAGTCTGGAAGTACTTACAGTCTGGAAGTTTCTCTAAGCTTGGGCGGACCTATTTAAGATTATTGAGCTGAGCATGTCTAGTGAGCCTGGTCTGGTTCTCTAACTTGCAGGCTGGTTTATACTTGGGCCCTTCGGTGGGCATTGCCTAGTTGCAATATTCAACCCTACCTGAGTTCTTTGGAACTTAACAAATGGTGGCAAAATTTTTAGATTACCTATCCTCATCATAGCAAAATTCTTGTGCCACCAAAGCATATCTGCAGGAATTTGTGGTTGTTAATGGATGTGGAGATGTAAGCTATACCATTGTTCAACCCACATGGACTTTAGTTTGTTTGTTACTGGTTGTTTATTTTAGTATGAGATGTGCAAGGGAGAGAGCAGGCATCCAATCCTAACTCACATTTCCTCTCATCTTATTTCTTCTCTCTTTTCTTCTCTTCTATTCTTCTCTCTTTAATCTATAATTCTACATGGTATTAGAGTATCTTTATTATTATTAGTATTTTATCTAATCTTTCTCCCTTCTATTATATGTTTCTTTTTCATTCTTTTATTTTTGGTCTTTTATTCTTCTTGTGTTGTAAATCTTTTAAGAAGTCTAGGGTTTTTTTTTTATTTTTTTTTATTATGCTTGGTCTTTATAATGGTCCATTCATAAAAGAAAAAAAGGGGATGAAATATTCATGATCATCATCTATAGTGTGTGGGATGTGTGGACATATGGGTTGATTGTTTATGGTGGATGTTGTGTTTTTGATCATTGACCCTTGTGGTTGGTGGAAGGATCGACGTGTGGGCTGGTTATTCTCTTCAAATGCAGTGCACATATTGTGTGTAGTATACAAGTGGGATGGTCATCGGTCATGAAAGGTCAGTCCGTGTATGTACAAGCTTGTGGTGTATATTCTAGTCCTTTGCTCTAAATAGAAGAGAGAAGTGATTTGATAACCGGATTTATATAGGGATCAAAATAATCTCTATTAAGTTAAATTATATGAACTATCTTTTTCTGAAATTAATTCAAGTAATGGATTGATTGTGTACTGAAATTTAGCACTAATAAGTGTCGGAATGCCCGTTTCATAAAATGTCTGAAAAAATTCTTGAACACTGAAATTTAGTTCTGAATCTAAAAATTTTAGTTTGGTAAAAATGTCTGAAATTTGGCAATTTTACAGAAGTATTCCTAATGTAGCCCCATATCCAAACATGATCTGAAAAGATGGATGGTGGGGCGGATTTCCCATAAACATCACAATGAGCCCCACCTAGTTGGCGTCCTCTCCTTGATGTATCTGTTGTTTATTCACATGGTCCACCCATTTTTTTCTTGATCATTTTAATACGTGGTTACAAAAATGAAGATCCTGATCTCAAGCGGACCACACCCAGGGATTGAATTCCCACCATTAAAAACTTTTTGGGGGCAACAAAAGTTTTGGATCAAGCAAATATTTTCGTTCCCTTCATCCAGGTCTATGTGACCTGAGAATTGGATCTGCTTTATTTTTAGGCTCACATTTTAAAACGATATGAAAAAAAATGAATGAACTGAAAAAATGAATGAACGGTGTGGATGTAGAATACACATCAAAGTGGGCCCCATGTAAGGGCCCACCATCTTGGGTGAGGCCAGGGTGCACCTAAGCCGCTCCCCACAATCCTGGACGCCGATTTCCTGCCAAAAGCCTTTCGCGGGAAGCTCCTGCGCAGGGATGCTAGGTAGGGCCACTGATGTTTGTTAGAAATCCATTCCGTCCATCCTTTTTGAGAGCTCATTTTGGGACATTTGACCAAAAATGAGGTGGATGCAAAACTCAAGTGGACCACACGAGAAGGAACAGTGGGGATTTAGTGACCACTGCCACAAAAGATTTGTACAAGTTTTTAATGTTGTCACTTCATCCCAGTGGGGATTTCCTTATAAACAGTTTGGTTGGCATATAAACATAGAGATGGAGCCTAGGAAGGTTTCAATGGTAGGCATTTCTTTTTCATCGTTCGCTCTCGTGTGACCCATTTAAGTTTTACACCCTCCTCATTTTTTTTTTTTTTTTTGTTAAAGGTCTTAAAATGAGCTCTTAAAACGGATGGGCGGAATGGATTTATGACAAATATCACATTTTTTTGTTAAAGGTCTTGAAACGAGCTCTCAAAACGGATGGACCGAATGGATTTATGACAAATATCACGGTTGGGCCCACCTAGCATCCCTGTGCAGTAACTTCCGGTGAAAGCCTCGTCCGCAATTCTCGCAAACCACCTTTGTGTTGAAGTGGTAAAGTTCTGTCAGCCCCACCATGATGGATATGTTAGATCCACACCACCTATCCATTTTTTATATCACGAGGCAGATCCAAAGCTCAAGTGGACCACACAATATAAACTAGTTGAGATTAAACACCTGCAATTGAAAACTTCTTGAGGGCCACCGAAGTTTTGGATCAAGATGATATTTTTTTTTTCCCTGCATCCATCCAGGTCTGTGACCTTATGAACAGGTTAGATGGCCAAAAAAATCATGGTTGGCCTTAGGAAGGTTTCAAATGGTGAGCGTTATTGTCCCCACAACTTTTTGTGGTATGGTCCACTTAGCTTTGGATCTCTTAATTTTTTTGGCTCATGCCCTGAATTGATGTGGAAAAATGGATGGATGGGATGGATATAACACATACGTTATGATAGGGTCCAATGAATTTTGTCACGTCCACACGGCATCAACGGCATCAACGCAACTAGCTGTGAAAGCTTCACAACAAGATACTCCTAAGGGCTAAGTTGTCATTTTAACAAAATAATTTAAAGCAAAAGCTACTTACGCAGTCCGTACTCACCACTTACTGCATTCCGCGCATTCACTACCCCCAAATTGAATTAGTGATTAGTTTCCAGTAAGGACTGTTTTTAAGTGTACAAAACAAACACTTGAAAAAGTGTGTTAAGTGACTGAAATCTGATTTTCAGATGCATATTAAGTAGTAAACTAATAAGCCTTAGTGGTCCAAATCCATCCAAATGTTTTTAAGTATAAAGAGTAAATTAAAATACTTGATTGCTGAAAAGCTTGATGAGAGTATTAGTAGGTATGATCAATGGATCTAGTATAATGCTTTAATTATGACGTGATTGAATTGTTTTTTACACGTGCAAATGTAATGTTTTTGGATTCTACAAAAAGTGTGAGATGTATTATGAGAGATATTTATCTAACAAAAAAATCTCTCAAGCATATCCCTTTTTTTGGGGAAATATTTGAGTTTCAATAAGGAGATAAATCATTGAGTGAATGTTATCCAAAACTTAAAGGAATGTTGGAGGAGTTGAATGTATTTCAACCCTTACTATTAATTTGGAGAAGCAACGTCAATAATGAGAGGAGTTTCATATGTCTAAATTTTTATCCGGTTTGAAATGTGAATATGGTTCATTCGCGAGCAAACTTTGGGCAGTATGGATTTGCCATCTCTAAATAAGTGTACGGTTGCCACTAACATATATCTTTACATCTATAAGTGGAGCTAATGATAATGATCTTTTAACATCTTTTATTAGTCAAGGTCGAGGTGGTAGTCGTAGTGGTAGACACAGTTAAGGTGGTTGTGGTGAAGTAGAAGTTTGTAAACGTAGGAAGTGCACCCATCGTAGCCTTATAAATCATTATGTTGAAAAATTTCAGATCTTAATGGAAGCCAACACGAGTTAATCATGCATGTCACATTGGAGAGGTGGGCCTCATTCTCATAGTTCTAATGTCTACAACTCAACAACCATGCATGTAAGGGTTATTCTTGTTCAAGAAGAATATCCATCTTGTTCAAGAAGAGTATTTTAAGTTGTTGAGAAATCTACAAAATTAACTTATTCCCTATTACTACTTTAATTCACTCTTATGAGTCTTATGATTACATTTATGACCACATGTATGACTTGTTTATGATCAAAGTTTCCTACTCCATTAGTTATTGACTTTGGAGCATTTGACCATTTGATAAGTGAGTCTAGTGTGTTATCCTCTATTAATACATTGTTAATGAGTTCATCTATTATTTTTGTATATGGTACCTAATCCAAAGTATATAAAATTGGTATTATTTATCCAAGTTATTCTCTCTTATAGTTATTTGTCCTTTATATCCTTAAGTTTTCTTCAAGTCTTTTGTCTGTTAACCAGCTTATCAATTCTTTTAACTACTTTGTGGTCTTTTATTCTTCACATTATTTTTTAGTATCTAAAGACAAAGAAGAAGCTTGGTAGAGGACATGGAATGATAGGTTATACTATCTTGATCGTTTAAGTTATTGACTTAACAACATAGGAGAACATCTCTTTTATCAATTGTACTATTGTCTCGGTTACCAATCCTTGCAGTTTTTTAAAGGCGTCATTCCTTATCGTCTATGCTAGTTTCAGAGTTTGAAGTATGCGAACTTACTAAACATTATCACGTTTCGTCTACATCATGAGTGGAAAAGCATGGCGTAGTTCATTTTTCTTTAGGGGATTGGTTAAAATTCTTTAGAAGTTAGAATAATATTAAATATGTTACGTTTGTCGATGATATTTACAAAGGACTTGTATCTATTTGTTAAAAGATAAATATGATTTATTATTATTATTTTTAATATCTTGTACAGGTAAGTGTAAAACTAATTTAACTCATAAGTTTTTGTGTTTTGTTCAAATGGGAAATATATGTCACAATCTTTTGGTTTATATTTTTTCTCAAACAGATATAGTACATCAAACATTTTGTGTCTACACCTCATAACAAAATGGTATTACAAAGTAAAAATCATCACCTACTTGAAGTGACTTATGCTATATTAATTGAGATGAATGTTTTCAAAAGTTTTTGGAGTGATGTACTACTTATAAAGTGTTTTTTGATAGATAGAATGCCCTCAACTGTTTTCATAGGTAAACTCCCTTATGAAATTTCACTTCCAGATACTCTATTTTTTTCTCTTCACCTCCTAAAGTTTTTAGATGTGTATGCTTTATTCATCAATTAGAATTAATCGAGCCATGATATTAAATTGTAGAATTATTAAATGTATTTTTCTTGGGTATCTTAAATTTGATGAGGTTATTGTTGTTATAGTTCTCTATGAAGACAATATGTGTGCCCAGATATTGCATTTTTTTTAATCTATTCATTTCTTCTCAAGAGATAGTAAATATCTTGCTGTAGAAGCTATGTCGTACCTAACTACTGTAGCTAAAGAAGACATAATTTAATTTCTTCTTTTTGTTGGCTCCTCAATTTAAACTATATCTCAACTGATAGTCTACCCATAATGAAAACAACTAGATAGTGTGACCAATCATGATGTGCTATTCACTATATTCTTTTCTGGGTCTAATGATCCCGTGACTTCTACAGATAAGTCTGTTATTCTTATTGCCTTGAGAATATGTAACAGGTGTACTGATCACCCTATCTCTAAATATGTGTTCTTTTAATGCTTATCTATCAACTTTCGTATATTTACTTTATTCATGTTTTCTAATTTTATTCTTATACTAGGAAGCATTGTTATATGAGAGTAGAATTGTATGCAATGGAGTGTGAGATGGTTGCTCTTTATTAAAATAATCGTGGTAATTTATGAATCTACTTGAGGTAAATGTGTTATTGTTGCTGATGGGTGTACACTATTAAATTTGTCATAATGGTACAATTGAACATATGAAGGCTCCCTTTAATGTGAATGGATATACTCAAACACTTGGTGCTCATTATATGAAAACCTTTTCTCTTGTTGCCAAGTTGAACCCTATTCATGTTATCTTCTCAATGACCATTAATTATGTAGGCTCCTCTTCTAAATGGATGTAAAAAAAAAAAAAAAAAAAAAAAAAAAAAAAAAAAAAAAAAAAAAATCTTCATGGCAATATTGTTAGAATCGTTATCGTATCGTAAATTGTAAAGGGGCCTGAATTGTATTGTATTGTAAATTGTAAGATTTTTCAGATTTTTATAAAAGTATCATAAAACCATAAAAATTGTAAATAAATAAAAAAACACATAAATTATTCGTTTTGTCATAAATATACAAAAAAATTAATCTAAATTTCTGATAAACTGTATACTAAATGTATCATTGATTCATTATCAACGTGTTGTATCATCATGTCATAATTAAGTTAAAAAACAACCCTTTTCTATATGATTAAAAAAATAACATTTTTTCATTCCCATTTATATGTATAATATATTCTTTATTCACTTGTTTCTATAAGTAAAAAAGGAAATAAAAAGTCTAAACGAATCTATTATGCATCGGTTGCAGCAATGCCATCTTCCTCGTCACCAACGAGGTCAACATTATTAACATTATTTTTATCTTTAGAATTTGATGTCGAAATAAATTTAATTTCCTCTTCTACCACTTTTGCTTCTCCCATCGCTTTACTTCGAATAGGAAGTTTTCTAGGACATACAAAATAGTTTTTGCATAATGCATTATAATATAAGACTATTAATTAATAATTATAAGACTACAAGATAAATAAAAAGAATATGAGTCATACAACATGTAATCATGTCATGTGAGTCATTTTGTCTTGATGCGGATCCACCTATATATACCTTATATATTTTTCAATCATTTGGCAAAGCATTCACTTATGTCCATCCAAGTGTTATTTGTAGGAAGTGCATGATCCTCTTTCTCTATGATCTATTCATCATTAGATTCTATATCTAATAAGTATATAAGATTAAGCCCTTGGTCATTCTCTCTCTTTCCATGACGTACTTTGAGTTGGAGATTATATTTCATAAAGAAGAGCGTATTTAATATCTACTACTTAAGTCTATTCCTCTTTTTTGAATGTATTTATAAGCTAATGAATGTAATAACATAAGGCTGTTAGTCATTATATGGTGAATTCATGAGTTGAGTAATGAATTTAATATTATCTCACCTGCTCAAAAGTGCTCCGGCTGTGCTTATTAGTAAAACTAAATATTAAACTCAAAATACGCCAGCTTTTCCAATTATGGGCACTTGACTCCGTAGCTCTCCCACCATAAACCTAAATAACAATTATATTTAATTATATAAATAAACTAATTTATAAACCATAGGCATAACATCAAACTCAAAGAAGCAGAATAATTATAAATAAAATTATCTAGTTGATTTGTCGTTTTAATTGATTTTGTCGTCTCTTTCTTCCAAACCATATGCCCTTTTGAACTTATTCATTTGCTCATCAAGGATGACATTTGCCTTGAATTTAAGATCATTTTTTTAATACAATCATATAGGGTAGTTTTAATATCTAAATCTGGATGAAAATTATCATCATATTAAGATATGAGATTTAAGAAATAAGCCGCTGCATGTAAGGGCCTATGCAATTGAAGATTCTACTATTAGTTTATGATTTTTCATATGGTTGAATATCTCTTTTTTATCTCCCCCAAGTTTTTTTCTTATAACTCCTTTTGCATGATACATCACTTCATAAATATATCTTATAGCTAGCCACTGATTTGAATCAACTAGCCATAATACATTGACTAATAAGAGAGTTGTCTTCAAACACAACTTAATAAATGGCAAAAAATCTATATTGGCTAAAACTTTATCTTGAAAATGCTTTCCCTTTGCGGTCTTGGAGAAGTTATTACCTTTCTATTCTTTTGAGGTAAACATTAACCTCAAGCCATTTTTTATTTTCATGAATGCTTTTCAAAGTTAAGTAACACGTAATTATTAGTGCACTTTTCTGTGGCATACTAGTGTACCTTATTTGTCAATCACGTGCGTTTATATGTTGTAATGTCGGTTGAGCCTTGGTAAGCTGAAGACCGAAGATTTAAGTGGACAAGCATCATCAAGGAAGAAGAACAGGTAAAAGAGATGCCTTGGTGATCCTAACCCTTTGATGTAAAACAATCCAAATCCTCTAAATGATTTGGACCTATTAGGAAAACCCTTAGTCATCTCCATTAGCCTTAAAACACTTAGAAAAATATGATAAGTTAGGATAATAAAAGAGGTGTTAACTGTAAACAATCTGGCCCAAACAGCAGTTTTCGATCGTACTTCGATGTCATCGAAATTCATTTTGATTGGTCTTCGATGTCATCGAACTTATGTCCAACAAAATGTAAACTCCCTAGATAATTTTCGACCCCATTGAACAACCTTTCAACTCCATCGAAGTGGCTTTTTTATGCCATCAAAATAGTGTTCATTGCCATCGAACTGGATGTCCAACAACTTCAGAAACTCTCTGGACAGTTTTCAACTCCGTCGAAGTTGGGTTTTGACTCTGTCGAGGATACTTTGATGCCATCGAAAACAGTGTTCAATGCCATCCAAGAATCATGAATTTGCCATTTTTTTACCATTGAAGATTTATCTATAAAAATAGGGGAGTTCGTTTTTGGGAAATAGGAAGAGATTTTAAAAAGTTAGAAGCTACCATTGTAAAAAATCATTAGGAGCTCTAATCCTAACCCATTGCAAGTTATTCTCTATGTGATTCATTACAAACATGGAACATTCAAGGCTAAAAAGAGAATAATCTTGTTCCCTATTGATCTCTAGAGTTTATAACCTAAACTAGATAGTTAAATCCTTGTCTAAACTCTATAGAGAGATTCTTTTAGGTGAGATTCTCTAGGCAATCACTTCTCATTAGTTGTAGAGATCTCAAACCTACCTTCTAGCACCTTGGGCATCTCTAAGGAGTCTCTTATACAAGGTGTTTGATCATTGGAGTTGGAGCATTGACGATACATTGACAACAACATTGGGGGAGCATAAGGGGAATTGATTGAAGCACGAAAAAACAGAGATCAAGAAACCTAGAGCGGCGCATCAATAGGGCTTCAATCTGACAAGTAAGCTTGTTAAATTTGTAAGAGTCCAGCTACTCTCTTTCCATAGGGAATTGAGTGTAGAGTTTATTTATCAAACTCAATCTGGATTCAGTTTGTCGATCATTGACTGGTTAGTTGAGCTTAAAAGTCTAGGTGCGTTTGTCGACTCTTGGCTCATTAGTAGAGCCTAAATCTTAGGTTCGTTTATCGACCATTGGCTCCTTTATTGGGCTTAAAACAAGTCTCCAAGGGAATCTACCAAAACGGGTGTATAAGTATAGGTTGGGAGGAATTTGTAAACTCCTCGGTAGGGTAGATTCAAGTTAAAACACCTAGGTTGAGAGGAACCTAATTTAAACTCCCTAGTGAATGCCAGTATGCTCAAGGGGTGAGTAATTGAACTAGGAGTGAAATAGACACGTAGTCAAACCACTATACATGCTTGTGTTTGTGATGGACTTGAGTATATTGTAATTTAACATTGTATGTTTCATTGTTTATTTATGAATGTTTATTAGGAATGTATGCTAGGCACTAAATAGACACATTTTACACAAGATGTATGTTCACTAATTAGTGTAGACTTAAGATCATATGATCCATCCTCATATAGTTTCTATATGTTATATAGATTAGGTGCTTGATTTAGTTAATCTATACGTTAATCTATGCATGTTAGACTAGGTTGCTTAATTGTTAATCATATGTTAGTCTTGTGATTGGACCCACTTAGGCTAGGAAGACGAAGTGTTCTTTCTTACTGAAGCTTAAATTGTCTAATAATTTAAGTAAGTAAAAAGAATTTCAAAAAGATCCTAATACCCCCTCTAGGACTTAATTGGCCATAATTCTAGTAACTCCACTCTATGCTTCCGCACGTATAACGTCTCAAGTGTTTCTAAAGACGCAATTTCAGTAACAAACTATGTTATGGCCGGTTTGGTCAACTCTCCCTTTATATCTTTCTCATTAAATTCAAGATCCAGTAGTGTTTGTAAATATAGATCGTTATAACCCTTGCTTTCGCCACAATCTCCGAATGAACTTGTAATTTTCTAATGTTTGTATGCATTAAGTTTATGCAATGGCCCAAACATGAATACCAAAACAATGTCTTCCTCTTTTTCATTAGTGGTTCTTAATCTCGATCTCGTAGGAATGCTCTTGGTCTTGATAAAACTAGATCAGGATCAATTGCTGCTATCACTCCCTATGCTTCTGCGTCCCATACCGCAACGTCTGCGGGACTGCTTGCTTTGGCAACAGGGGGCTCCGGAACTATATGAAGGTATGCTTCGGCCTCCCGATCCGAGAGGGATGCGACGCGAGATGATGATGGGTCAACCGCGACTGGAGCTGCTGGTGGAACTGCTGCTTCCGCTCGGTGAATAGAATAAGCCCTCAAATTGTTCTTTGGATAAATGACTGGATTTTGATCTTCTACCCCCTTCACATCTGCTTCTTGAAGTGGATATGCTAAGCAGTGGTGGTGCCTCTCCCACTGCTATTGGTGTGTTCGAATATGGCACAGGAGTTGCTGACTTCATTCAGGTGGCCACTGCAATTATGTCTCGATCGGATATCCAAGAGGTGACTTGTACACCAATTGTACTGCTGCTAGCTCAGAAGCTGATGGATTAACAATGGTAACTCGAACTGGTGGAGAAGGAGTATAGCTTTGTTGGGGTTAACTTATTGCTCCTGGCTCTACCTCATAGGGGTAGACAGGCATAATATCAGGGTTCAAAGTCGAGGTAAACGGCGGATTCTTAGTCAACTCGGTTAGCTTCCTCTGCTTCCGGTGGTCCCCCGCCTTCACACAGGTGGATACGATATCTGTAACTACTTGTACTATGTTCTCTTCACCTACTTCATCAATAAATGACTCAAGTAAGCCTAACAATTTGTCCGTGTTTTTTTAAAATATTGGACGTATCAACAGATCTAAAAAATACAATATCGCTTGGACTATTAATAAAAAAATTGTTATATACCGATTCACTCTATTGACCCACCTATCTAACATTATTATACATCTAGTCTTCCCCCATTCCTTCTTATAAATGTTAATAGATTTCTTTATCATTCAACCTCCATCTTAAAAAAATTATTCCTTACTTTGTGATATGATAGAAAGTTCAATTCTGGCCAAATGCAACAACTGTTTTCATCATAGAATGAACTCTTTATAAGGTTAAATGGTAGAGCATTCACATATAGGAAAGTAGAAATAGATAGACATACACTATCTCTATCTTCCTTCTTCAGTGTTTATTTATAGTAGCTTGTTGTTTTTCTTTTGGCCAATTCTTTCTTTTTTGTCCTCCATTGTTCTTTTTCTTTTTCTTCCACTGATTTCATCAATATAATAAATAATAGGAATTATTCTAACATCATACGTAATTTCTTCTTATTGTTTATTTTATCTAACATTATAATCCAATAAATTCTTAAATCCTTTTGCTATATCATTCCCTACTTAGGGACCTGCTACTATATTTTTTTGTTCGGGTTAGGTGATGTTTTATTCAAAAAGCATCTTTTCTATATTCCTTCCGACAAAAATTACATCTTTGAACAATATTCCTAAATAAGATCATTATCTTTGATATTCGAATTTTTTTCATTTCCAATACTAAAAATGAAAAAACATATAGGTGATAAGCCTACATATTAAGATAAAATTATTTAGGCCTTACACAAACATAAAAGATTATAAATAATTAAAGATAGGAAAACTAGTGAAAATTTGAAATAAATGAGAAAACTCTTGAAAAAAACTGTTTAGGTCCACATAAACTCCAAATTTCACCATTATCTCTTAAAAGAAAAAAATAAGTAATATTATAATGTATGTGGGGGCATAAATAGTTAAAATCCTTAAACAAAAAATTGTAAAAAATAAAAAAAATTTAAATATATTACTTTTCTTTTTCGAAAAATGCATTTTTCACTAATATATGAAATCAATAAAATAAAAGGAATAAATGAATATTATATATATATATATATATATATATATATATATATATATATATATATATATATATATATATATATATTCTTACCTATTTTAACGTAGAAATTGAATGCAGCAAGTGACGTTCGATTCCGTTCAGCGATAAAAAAGATATATTAATTTTTTTTTTTTAGATTTTCTATGGCCTACAACTTTCAAAAGTCCCCATTATCTTTCAAAAGTAGCAAAATATGTGCAAATAAGTATGGAGCCTAAAAATTTTTTAAAACCAAAAGCTTTAAAAATATTTGAAAAAAATGATTTTTTTTCTACCGAACGCTGTTAATTTTTTGATGCAAATATTGAATCATACGATAATGGACCCTTTCTGATTCATATGTATGATATGTATCGTACGATCATACAATATGATTTGATTTGAACGTTTCAAATCGTAAATTGTATGATTTTAACAATACTGCTTTATGGTGATCTCACAAATGAGGTTTATATGAAGTAACCACTTCGGTTTGTTGTTGAGGGAGAGTTGGACAAGGTGTGTTAACTGAGCAAGGTGATTTATTAGCTAAAGCAATAATCACGTACATTGTTTACTAATTTTAGTAATGTTATGTTGATTTAAGGTTTTGTTCGAGGTCACATTGATGATTTTATCTTTCTATGAAAATATACATAAAGTATTATTATGTTAGTAATCTATGTTAATGACATTATTGTTATAAGAATTGACCTTAGGGGGATTGAGGAGTTTAAGAAGTATTTTCAGATGCATTTAAAAAAAAAAAGATCTTGGTCACCTTCGATACTTTCTTGGTACATCCATTTAAGGAATTGATTTGTCTCAACAGAAATATGTTCTACATCTTTTCACAGAAATAAATTTTCCTAATACCAAACCAGTTGATATAGTAATCTATCCAAATTACAAATTAGTTTGTGATTAAGGAGATATATTTGAAAACCCATGGAGATATAAAAGATTAGATGAGAAACTCATTTATTTAACTATCACTCAATTAAACATATCTTATACTATGAGTGTGAGGAGCTAGTTTATGAGCTCTCTAGTGGCACTTCACATGAATGTAGTTGTTCGAATTTTACGGTATCTCAAAGGAGTGCGATGATGAAATTTTGTACAAATGAAACAATCATCTTCGGATTATAGGGTACTTTAACGTAGAATAAACATGTACTTTAACAGATAGACAGTCTACTATTGGGTATTGTATGTTTGTGGGAGGAAATCTAGTCATGTGAAAGAGTAAGAAGCGTTATGACCCAATTAAGCGTTGAAGTAAAGTATAGAGTAATGACTCATACTACTTATGAGTTAGTGTTAATCAAGAAATTGTTAAAGGAAAATGAATTTGTTTTAATCTACCTTAGTAGTTGTTTTGTCATAATTATGTAGCATTCCACATTATAAATAATCCAGTCCATCATGAGATAATTAAACATATTGAAGTTGACTATTACTTCATACGTGAGATCTCTGGTGGAGAAATCTCTAAATCATATTTCTAATCTTAGGATCAACTTGCAGATCGGAGAAATCTCTATGCCATATTCTTGGTCATATGATTAACTTGATGATATATTTACTAGGGCCGTTATTTAGAGTCAATCTACACACATATACTTTAAGCTTGTTATTGACAATATTTATGCTCCAACTTAAATGAGAGTGTTAACAGATGTGGGCCGTTCAATTATACGATCCACTTAGCCTTTGATTTTAGTTATTCTTATTATTAGTTGTTTATTTTGGTATGAGATGCGTAAGGTATTTTTACTTTTGTTATCAAGAGTATTTTTGTTATATTGACTTTTTATTATTAATATAAAGGAAATAGGGTGGATGTGTTGGGAAAATCGGCCCGCAGCGGAAGCAAACCAATCACATAGCAAAATATGGATTTAAACGAGCAACACTGTGCAATCACACATGCACGCAATCAACTATACAGAGACAATTCGATTTTACGTGGAAAAACCCCTCAACAGGTAAAAACCACGGAACAAAGCGATCCACTATGATTAACAAACCACAAGTAAGGAAACCCAAGAGAAAACCCAAGCTTTCTCTCTCACACAACACTCTCCCTCACCCTAATACAATTAGGAAACCTTGGACACCTTAGGATACACCCTAATACCGGATTCATGCCATATTATAGCAAATAACCCAGAATTGGAAACATGTTACACAAAACTGTGTAACCATGCATAACACCGCCATACCGCCGATCGGTCGCAGGTCATGGCCGATTGGTCGGACATAGCATAAAATCTGTCCAGAGAGGAACTTCCAATTTCGTCACATTTAGCCTTAACAGCTGACCGGTCAGAGCATATCACTGACCGGTCCTCAGACCGGTCTGAAACTCCAAAAAACTGTCCAGAGACCTCGCTTTGCATCCTGGGTCAAAATCAAATCGGTCAACCGACCTTTCTGAGCACCTAAATTTAGCATAGTTTGAAGGCTCCTCCAACAGGATGTCCAACACTAACTCACATTTCTTCTCTTCGTGACTTTCTTTCCTTTTTTATTCTCTTATCTTCTCTATTTAATTTATAATTTTACATGACTTCTATTCTAAAACCCCAGTAGAAAAGATGTAACTTCAATGGTTGTGAGTGAATTCAAGATCCTAGGAGAGATGATTAAAGGAATTAAAACATTGGTCATGGTTGTTATTATTGCTCTTACTGTAATGCTCCCATTTCATGGGTATTGTTAGAGCTATACATGAGCCGAGCCGAACGAGCTTTGCCCAATTCGGCTCGGTTTGGTCAGCGGGCAACCTGGGCTCGAGCTTGGCTCGGCTTGGTCCTCAAGCCTAGGTGTTGGGCTTGGGTTGATTTGGATGAGCTTTCGAGTCAAATTTGAGCCTATTCGAGCATGTCCGAGCTTCAAGCTTTCGAGCCTGTCCGAGCTTCAAGCTTAGTTACCTTAACTTGGCTGGAGAATGGAGAGAGATGAGATGACTCAGATAAGGGAGAGTCGGAGAGGGAGGAGATGATGTAGACGTCCAGAGGGGGTCGCTGCTGCTGCACAGGCCGGGGCTGCAGGGAGGGGTGGGCGAGTGGGTTTTGTTTTTTGGCTTTTTAGGGTTAGAGGCGGTCGAGTGGGTGCTGGAAGAAAAGAAAAGTAAGGGGGCTAGGGCAAGCGGGCATTTAAGTTAAAAATTATATATTTATATTATATAATAAAAAATATATATTAATATACATATTATTTTTAACTTAAAAATATACCGAGCCTCTACGAGCCAAGCCGAACTCAGGTCAGGCTCGGGCTTGGCTCGAATTTCCAACAAGCCCACATATTTGGCTTAGCTTTGCTTGAACCACCCTTCGAATCAAGTCGAACCGAGCTTTTTCGAGCCTAGTCGAGCTAGCTTTTTGAGCTAGCTCAGTTCGTGTACAACTCTAAGTATTGTATTAGCTTTTAGTAACCTTTTAAGCATTGCATATCCACAAAAATAATTTTCTTATACCATGGAAGGATTACTATGATTTAACTTGCTTGGACCTTGAGGCTTAAAAGTATCTAAAAATATCCTCTAAACTTTTAGTATTGAATTACATATCGACTTTTTAATTCGTGTTTAGAATGTACACATGATGGAAGCTTTGAGAGAATAAGATAAGCTTTACAAGTATTAGTGGCAGAAGCAGAGCATATGATGCATGCTGACTCTTTGCAAAATTTGGAATATGATAGTATGCCTTTACGAAAAATAAATAAATAGAAAGCTTATTCATTTTCCATCCATAGTTTGACACTCAACCCAAATTCATTGCGTGCATAATTTCCAAAGTTGCGATTGCATCCTAAAATGTTAATATAAATTAATATTTTATCAATTATAACAACTGCTAAAAGAAATTCTCAAATTCATTAGATGAGCTGGTAGAGACAAGGTAGTATGTGTGAGTGCTCCAGGGTTCAATTCAATACCTGATAATTTTACATTAGTTTAAAAAAATGAAAACCGCTAAAAGAAAACATAGTATCGGTGCATATCTTTATGTGTTGTATGTTATATTACTATAATTATTTTTATTTTTCCCCTTTTGGCTTGGTTTCCCGCTACCCCACAACTCAAAATTTTTGAGTTGATTTTGTGCTCTGATGGTTGAACCCTGTGGATTTTCACCATCTCCCTTTCAAGCAAGAGCTGTGCAGTTTGCTGACATGATTTTATGCATAGGTCTTAGAATTTCTCATTTGGGCTCAACCACATTTGAAAAATATCAAATCTCATGTTGTAACTTTGCTCTCTTTGTTAAGTTTCTCATGTAGTTATTTTTTTTCATGATTGAATGACTACTGTTAAAGAGAGAGAGAGTTATTTTTTTTCATGATTGAATGACTACTGTTAAAGAGAGAGAGAGAGAGAGAGAGAGAGAGAGAGAGAGAGAGAGAGCTGAGTTAGGGAAATCCTAACGTTAATGGCCAATAGAAGGGAGAAGAGATTTGGAGAAATTTTTTAAGGGTTTAATTAACTCAACCCTTTTTTTTTTCATTGAAGGAGTATATAAAAAGTGATTGAATCTAATGCGATGTTTTCTATTTTAAACTTCAGGTTCGTTTAGATTTCTATAAAGTTTTAAGTTGTAAACACTGTCCGATAGTGGAAGCTGATCACACAAGGCAAACCATAATGCAACAATCAAGCAAATTGACAAAGCAAGAGAAGACAATCCGAATTTTAACATGGAAAACCCCTCACGGGAAAAAAACATAACACAGTGAACAATCCAATACTATGAATAAGAAGTTATGAGAGATTATAGAAGAACCAAAAACCCGAATCATAGCCCACAAGAGAAATCCAAAGTTAACAAAGCTAATCCTCACATGAGAAGGATAAACACAACCCTTTCCCTTATCCCAAAGAACTCCAAGCTTTCCCCTAGCTCTTTCTCTTGCTCTAGAACTCTTCCAATCCCTCTAGGATACCCGACCACTTTGGCGGCAACTTTAATCCTGCATTACACCCCCTTAAATAGAAGAAAAAATTAAAAACAATTTATGCAAAACTGCGCAAACTGTGTAATAGTAACTAACACTGTCGGGCGCCCAGTCTGACATCGTCGGGCTCCGATAGATCACCAAATCTGTCCAGAGAGTTCCAACAAAATCTAAGAAATTTTGGCCCCCCTACAGACACCATTGGGTGCCCAACACAGTCGTCAGGCCACTTATAAACACTAAAAAATAGATCCAACAGTCCAGATTCCAAAAGTTGATTTCGAGTATTTTCAGGTGCCCGAGCCCAGCTTGTCGGGCACCCGACACCCTCTAGTGTCTAAGATTAAAGACAAACTCAACAATTTCCACCGTAACTTCAATCTTCAACTGCTCCAAAGCTTCATTCTTCATCTCTACTTCATTTTCTTCATTGCTCCACTGCTTCTCGTGTCTCCACCGACTCATTCCTATAACTTCACGTGCTTTTCTCTTCTCACGTGGCCCTTGTGCACTTGCCATATATGAGCAACCATGGATTCCGCTGCCGATCCCGCATCTCCATTGTGAGAAGTGCTCTTGATCAACTTGTAAAGATGGTTGCACCTCCATGCCATCATCATCACGAGTGCCCCTTTTCTCACTTTATAATACCCGATCATAGCTGATGAACTTGCACCCTGTAGCCTCGAGTGCACCAAGAGAGATTAAATTCTTCCTCAACCTAGGGACGTGCCTCACATTTGTCAGTGCTCATTTGATTCCATCGAACATCATCATGCCCATCATGCTAAGACCGACAACCTTGTAGGCGTACTCACTGCCCAAAAATAATGATCCACCATCATACTCCACCGTATGTCATGATTGAACTCCGGTCAGGATACATGTGATACGATGCACCTGAATCCAAGAGACACTCTCCATCAAGAGACCCTTTATTGGATACAATCAACACATTATTATCATCACAGCTGTCCTCTATGACTTCCACGGTATTAGCCCCCTCCCTAGACTTCTCTTGCCTTGATCATTGAGATATTGGATTTCTGATCAATCTTCTTCCACTCTTCTTCTATCACAGTCTTTGGTTGCTTTCCATGTTTTTCTTTGACGGAATACTTCTTTATATATGTCAAATCTCATGCTTGATGCCATTGAAATCTCATCTCAGATTCCGATCTACCTTCCAACATTCATTCTGATACCACTTGTTGGGAAGAACCGACAACGGAAGTAGATCACACAAGGCAAACCATAATGGCAACAATCTAGCAAATCGACAAAGCAAGAGAAGGTAATCCAAATTTTAATGTGGAAAAACCTCTCACGGGTAAAAAACCATGGCACAAAGTGAACAATCCAATATGAATTAGAAGTTACAAGAGATTACAAAAGAATCCAAATCCAGATCACAACTCACAAGAGAAATCCCAAGTTAACAAAGCTAATCCTCACATGAGAAGAATAAACACAACCCTTTCCCTCATCCTAGAGAACTCCAAGCTTTCCCCTAACTCTTTCTCTTACCTTAGAACTCTCTCAATCCCTTTAGGATACCTGGCCCCTTTGGCAGCAACCCTAATCCCGCATCATAGTCCTTTAAATAGAAAAAAAAAAACTAGAATTGGAAACAATTTACGCAAAACTGCGCAAACTATGTAACAACAACTGACACGCTTGACAGATCACTAAATTTGTCCAGAGAGTTTCAGTAAAATTTAGGGAATTTCGGCCCCCCTACAAACACCATCGGGCGCTTGACACAATCGTTGGGCCTCACAACAGTCATCGGCCCCCCTGCAACCCTAAAAAACAGATTTAACGATCCAGATTCCAAAAGGCGATTCAAGGTATTTTCGTGCGGCCGATACCCCCTGGTGTCCAAAATTGAAGACAACCTCAACAAACACTTTGCACATGAAAAGAGTTTCAGGTGTAAACCGTGTACATGCTATTTTGTATGGCTTTTAAGTGGTAATCTGTTTACAGGTTAAAGGATTGTTTTTGGTTAACTTGTAAAGTGCTTCCACTGTATAAAGTAGGTTTTACCCTATATAGAGCGAGAGGCCGTGAATCCTGGCAAAATCAGCAAATCACATAAAAAGGTATTGTTTTCTTTTGGGCCTCAGAGAGCATCAAAGCATGAATGCACAAAAAACAGATTGGATATCCTCCATCTCTACTGTTCACTTTGGTGTGGCCCACCTTTGGATCTGCCTAATTTTTTGGAGCCAACGAGAAAGATAGGGGACACATAATGGATGGTTTGGATGTCATTAAAACATCCTGGTGGGATCTACATGATTGTACGCTAAGATTAAAGTAGAAACGTTTTTATTGGATCGGATCTGACATCCAAAAGGGTATGATGTCCCAAGGAAACCAACGTGAATATATACATGTCTCTCTCAAACAACTGGCAAGGGATTGACGCATGTAAATTTAAGTATTTTCCATGATTTGATAAGCAAACCAAAGCAAGAAACCCAGCTATGCTATTTTACAAATATAGACAACATCGGACCATCTCTCTATGAGCCGAGACAGATAATAAGTCCGGATCCAATACAAACCCTTTCACGTTGAGCTAATGGTACAAATTAATGTGGGGCCTACGCTGACGTTTTAATAACATCTAGTTCGTACATCAGGTCAATCCAAAACTAAGATGGGCCGCCACACCATTGAAAATCATCCCTAAAACCTCTAAAATCAAGTGTTTTGATTCAACCTACTTTTGGAATGGTCGGATTCTTTTGGGTGTCTAGTCATCTTGATCGGATGCATATTCTGAATGGATTAGATAGATTATCCAAAGCATAGTGGGCTTCATATAAAATTTGACAAGTGCACATGGTTGAATGGAGTGATGCTGGCCCAGTTGGATGTAATCGGGCTCAGTATAAGTAGAGCTTGCAAGTAGCTTGATAGTGTATACTCACCACTAGACATGCCAATATGCCATCTAAGGTGCACATTAGATTGGCCCTTCCTGCAAATTCCGTGGGTGAAAACTAGAAGTGATTGACATCTATCGTACGGCCAAGTCTACCGGCCCAAGTGAATCTTTCAAGTAAACTTGCAATTGTTGAGAAATTTTGGTTAAAATGAGTAATGTGTTTTTCAAAATTCAAATGAAAATTCGTTTTCCCTTCAAAACTATTTTGAAAATTTATAAAAAGAAATAGTTTTCTTTAGTCCCACATCACCAAGAGATGGGCATTTTTTAGGTTTATAAACTTTCTTGTGGTGAATTTACTTACATGGATAAAAGAGGAAGAGAGAGAGAGAGAGAGAGAGAGAGAGAGAGAGAGAGAGAGAGCTTGGGTTGCATGTTCTAGTGCTCCACACTGGAACACACGCACGCGCTAGTGAGGGTGTAGGCAATGAGGTAGCGTGGCTGTAGAGGCGTTATTGACGCATTTTGTACTTCGTATGTGCACATCGTGTCACTCCCTTGTAAACCATCATGAGACGGTTCGAGAGATGGAAAGTGTGAGAGATGGTTAACTTAGACTACGAAAGACTATAACAAAGTTCTCTAGTTTAATTTTTTTTTTCTCTCTCTTTGTTTTAGGTTAAGATTATAAAAAAATTGAGTTCTTGAATTCATTGGGTTACTGAGTTCAAAAACTCACTAAGTTTACCGGAGATTGTGACTGCATTAGTCAAATTCCTAAGGTGGTCCCTTTGTGATTGTTGCACGCAAGACTAAACAAAGACTAATCATATTTTGGAAACAATTCCCTTCAACCCGTCACAGATCTCTAATCTGAAAGGAAGCGGTGAATCACACTTTTAGAACGAAGTATCTGATAAGTGATTCAGCCTAGTTCTATTTTTTTTTTTTTAGTTTATTTATTGGTATTCAAAATATTTTATTTCGAAAATTTTCCAACAGCAAGTGTACTCTCCACCGCACGTGCCAACATGCCATTCAATCATCAGAGGGGCTATCCCTGCAAATTTCCAGGGCCAAAACTAGGAGTGATCCGTTGATCTATATGATGTGAGAGGACGTTGAATATATACTGTCAGTCAGTTACTTCACACCGTTCACTTCTTTCAAGCACTATTGGCATCACCAGATGAGCAGATCAGATTTGGCATGCATGAAGTGGCTCAAGTGCAATTAGCAGGTCTTTCCACTTTATACCAAGTGCTTTAGCGGGAATTACTGAGAAGTTAGCTTATAACTCGAGGTTTTGATTTCTCAATTTGATGAGAGATCATCCTCCCACGAGACAATATTCTCTTCGTTGACGTGTCCATGCATGAGAGCCTCCATGAAACCATTTCCATTTATTGCATTAGGAAACATTGGGACTTTAGACGTTGAATCTGGTTTATCTTTCAATGATCCAAACCGTTTATGTGGTGGTTCTCAACTTTTAAGGTTTATACAATAAATAACAGATCCAAAGTTAGGTCGTTTCAACCCTTTGATAATTTCGCTCTTTAGGTTTGAACATGGACGGCTATACAATGACATAATCTTTGTACAATCGAAAGGGTTAAAATATTCAGGTGAGAGTACTGAGGTCTCTTAGGTGTCCCCATCCAAGGGAACATTATCACATAAAACTGTCCGGTAAATGAAAAGAATTCAAATCCAACGGATAAAGTCCCAGATGTAATACGTCTACCGTACAGTGCCACTGTACCACAGTGTGGTATGGTGGGAGGTTTCTACTAGCAGATTTGTAACGCCTCGTAAAATCGCATTTCTTTAGACTCGAACAGAAACTCGAACCCGCTGGACACATACCACCCTTTAGATGAATAATTGGCCACACCTGGCTTAAGGAACTATAGTCTCATGGTATCAGGAATTTAGACACGCACGTAGGAGTCCGTTCTGCCGCCCATTCCGAGACAGTTAAGTCCGAGACTCGTCAGAGACCACCCACATACTAAGCTGGATACTCTTAGATGGGCGTTACGAAGAAATCCGCACCCGAAACCATAAATTGAAGTGTCCTACAATTGCACACAGGAGTGCAAGTGTACTTGCACTGTACCTTAAGTGAGTAATCATTACTCAAATCACTTTTCTTGTGTGGGCCCCATGGACCTTTGCATGGCTATGGAATGTGGACCATGGACTTGAAATATAAACCAGCACATAATCTCCCGACATGGGCCCTGATTAACAACCTGTGATCGTCGAACGGATGTCGCCTTAGATCCGGCAATCGCCATGTCCGATCGTTCCCGAATCATACCCAAACAAGGATCTCACCGTGGTAAGGCCATCCTATGAGCTGGATTAGTTCAGAGGGGTCAGGTGGGCCCCACATAATCAAAACAGGGAACTAAAAAATCACTTTTATGCAACTTAAAACATTGGGGGCTATATGTCCCAATTCCCCTAACCCTGATAACCCAAATTTCAGCCCTCTCCCTCATTTCTCAGCCAATTTTTTGAGAGAGGAGTGTGTGAGAGAGAAATGGGGAGTTGTGGAAGAAGGATTTTTAAGAGAATCCCTTGCATGCTACCCTACCCGGATCTAGCCACCCTCACAACACTTAAGCCGGCATCTCTCGCGATTGGAGACCTTTCCGGACGTCAGTAGAAGTAAGTCCATGATAAATCCCCTATCTTCTCTAGCTTCCTACATAGGTTTTCCCCCTTTCCCTAATTTACTAGCACCTTCTTGCAGGATTTCTACAAATCCTCCTCCAAACCAAGGTGTGTATCATTTACCCATGTGTTGCCATGCAACCAATACCTGCAATTGTAGTTGATACCTTCAATTTTCAAGTTTAGGAAATCGGATTAGAGTTAGGGAAGTTATATAAGATTAGTAGAATCTTGTTGCCTAGAGATTTGGATGCTAGGTGTATGCTAGGGCCATTTGCATGCTCATATCATCCTACACATGTTCTCATTATGCAATTATCCTATGCTAAGATGTCTTAGAACTTATACCAATATGTGATAGCTGAGATTTTAGTATTATATGTTTTGTAAATTAAATTATGCATGAGCTAGGGAATCGGGAAGTGTTTGGGGTGACGGGTAGTAGCTTCCGACCTGACAAGTACCATAGTAGAGGCGGCCGCACAAGGTCAGCAGCCTTGAGAGCGGGATAGTCAACTATGGTGGAAGTTGGGGCAATCGGCTGTGGTCGAGGACCACGTGGGCCGTGCATGCTCAAGGCCGGTCTTCCCTTTTTTTTCCCCTAGCCGAGGACCTTGGCCCACCACTAGGTTGGGTGGCAATATATGTATCGAAGTGTTTGAATGTGTTTCTATTACTTATGTAGAATCCATGTACCGGTGCACCATTCGATGGGCCCATTAGAAACCATACGACATACCAATCCCTCAAGACTCATGAGCCAGGGATGGTGGTATGGGCCATATTCCCGTGCTGTAGGCCTATGCTGGGGTGATGCCTCCCCGTAGTGTCCGTTGAGCATCGAAGAGGTGACTCACCTTCTACTTAACTATGTGATAGGGCGACGAACCCTATTCCGCTTGTGTTGGGTGCGTTTGACGAGCCGTGGCCAAACCAGGCACCTCGGGCTGTAGACTCGGGATAGGATCAAGGGGTTACTGGCTGTGACCTGCGTTCGCCTGACAGGGAGTCAGGTGGTCCCAGTTGGCCAAATTGATAGAATGTTGGTACAGGGGCTTCGCTAATCGGCTGTGTGATGAAAGGATTTAACTAATTACTGGACTAATCATGTGTAGTTAGGCATGACATACATTGTCTGTGCGGGTGAGGTGGTGGTGCCACTCACTGGCGGCTATGACAAACATCGGTATTCGGGCATGCATCTACATTATATGCACTCATCTCATTTAATAACCATGCTTGTGATGATGTGTTATCCTTTGATTCTATCTATGGAAAATGAAGTTATTATCTATATTGTTTGTATTGGTGAATGTGTAATTTAAGGAAATGAAACCACTGAGTTGGCCACTCACACCCCTTTCTGGGGCGGTAGTTTAAACCACCAATCATATTACCCATGTGACCTAGGTATACAGGAGGCGGTCGAAGCAACTGAGTTTGTAGAACTTGGAGAGGACGCCGACGAGTACCTTCAGTATGCAGGTGACTAGGACTATTAGAGTGTGGGACGCCGAGAGTACTTCTTTTGGGGTTTGACTCCTACGCAGTGTTCACGGTTCAGTTTTTGGGACAGTATTCTCTGAACCTGTAGTGGGAGACCCAGTGGGCCTCAATATGAGGAATGTAGTTCATATAAATTTTTGAAATTATATATATATATATATATATATATATATATATATATATATATATATATATATATATATATATATATATATATATATATATATTCCTCTTTCTTTTGGAAATGTTTCGCCCATGGTTAAGTTGTTCATGCTCGGCTAATTTACTCTCTTTTTTTTTTCTTTTTTTTTTTTTTTTTTTTTTTTTTTTTTTTTGTACATTACTTCTGATCCATTTGGACATTCACTCGGCTAATTTACTTATACAATTCTACAATTAACTAAAATTCATGCATGTACCGCATTATGTGGAGCCCGGGATATTGGGGCCGGGGGTAACCATGGACCTTTGCATCCGGGGCGCCGCAAGATTGCAGCTTAAACAATGATCTGAACCATTCATTTTCTGGACTTTATGCTGCCCAGGTCACCATAAGGAGTAATATTAACCATTCGTTGAATGGGTGATTGCGTGAAGATGAACATTTTATGGGTAATATTAACTTCCAAGTTTCAAAGGCTAGGATTAAAATAGAGCATGATTATTAGACCACAGCTTTTATGTATAATAGTAAGGAGAATATGAGGGCTACGTTCGAGCTCCATTACTTGGCTAGTTTAATAAATAGGTCGTGCTCGGACTGACCCATAGCCACCCCTACTCGGATGTCCATTAGTTAAAAGCGTCACATCCATGGATCACGGGTTCAGAATCTCCTGCTTTCAGGCCCAAAACGTAGACACAGTTACGGCGTTGTCTGGTTATGTCACATGTGGACTCGTAACTGCTCCTTTGCCATCTTCCTCTTGTTTGTTTTGAGTTGGTATTTTTTGGGCCATTTTCTAGTCCGTAGCCTTGGAGATGCTCGTCCTATTGTCGTCCAAGGAATGCTCATTACAGCTGCACTGCAACAAGCAATAAAATCAAGCGCCCTGCACGCACCAGATTTTTACACCTATTTAATATATTTTCTGTTCATCAAATGGTTTTAGAGGCAAAACATATTCTAGTATAAGATTTAGGCTGGTATACGCTTAAGGTGGTCCACATGTGAACAAGGAGCAGGCGGCAAGAAAATAATGATCAATGGTCCACATAAAGCACTCTTTTCAAGCTCCCTTAATAGAATGGGGTGCATGTTTTTTCAAATTTTTTTTTTTTTTTTTTTTTTTTTTTTGGGCGAAGGCAAAATCATTATGGGACCATTTAGTGAACCGTCCAGATCTCAAACACATGGGCCGCTTGGGTATATGTTGCGTTCTTGCATGAGGTGGCAGTCTGAGCATCCTTCCACGAAACACGTGATAGGTGCCACTGAGGTCACACGGTTGTCTTGAACAGCTTATGATTAGTGGGCCTCAATGTGGGATGACATGGTTAAAAGTATCATTCACTAGTTATCAACTGCCCTAAAGAAACAGAACATTGTTTGAATTCTTAGGCCAGCTTCATCCAAAACTCTCCGGATTTTTTTAATACATTTAGAATATTTTATTGCAACATAATCAAACTTAGTTAATGAACGGTTGATCCGGCATGTTGGATTTGTTGAATCATACGTAGTTCTTAAATTATCATTCTTAGGTATATTTCTTAAATTACTCCACTTGAGCGTACAATTTGCCTTTGTTTTGAGTTCATGCCCTAAACTAACATAGGGAAGCACCATCTTCCTCATATGATAAATACATTGAATTCACAAGGTGCTCTTAAATTTATAAGAGAAATCTCGAATCCACGAGATAAAACAACAAAAATCATAAATTTTATTGAATAATATCAAGCATAAAACCCTAAAACATGTTTAGAGACATTAAAGACTCTAAACAAATTCAAAAATATGAATCAAAGAGTTCTAGACAAAAAATGGAAGGAAAATGAGAATTCGTGCTAATCTGCAAAACCTGTCGACAAGACTCGACTTGTTGACCATGAATATTAACCAGTTGACCGGTCACAAGGACCAAAATCTGTCTAGAGAGTTCAGCCCTTGTTCTTTGTAAATTGGAGAATTTTCAATCGGTCGACTACATATGTCAACCGATCGAAAGTGCCAAAATTTGTCTAAAGACAAATGCTGGAATTTCTGGTGGGTATTCGATTGGTTGGCCTTGCTATTCGATTGGTTGAACTATGTTGTTGACTATAGATTTTTCTTGGACTTGGGCTCCTTTTTTCGTTCCATCCTTGCCATGAATTAATTCATGACCCGATCTACATTAGTCTCCTTCACTTCAAAAGAAATCGTTCTCGAGTTGTCTCTTAGATTCGGTTCATGATACTCGTATAGGTCCGTGATGTTGAATGTATGTGAGATTTCTATGTTGTTCGGAAGATTAACAACATAAGCGTTGTCATTGATCTTATGGAGGATATGTACCAATTCAATCTTCTTGTTCTTTAGCTTATTCTACGTTTTGGTTGGAAATCTTTCTTTACGTAGATGAACCATCACATTATCGCTTACTTTGAACACTTTCGGTCGCC
This sequence comes from Liriodendron chinense, assembly GCA_003013855.2. Taxonomy (NCBI): domain Eukaryota; kingdom Viridiplantae; phylum Streptophyta; class Magnoliopsida; order Magnoliales; family Magnoliaceae; genus Liriodendron; species Liriodendron chinense. Next base: position 3,744,241 of record ML058489.1, on the reverse strand, counting down.
GATGCTTGTCAGTTAGCTCCTTGTATTTGTCATTAGAAGCTTGTAACTTGGCTTGAACATCAGCATAAAAACTCATGATTCGATCTGCCATATGTTCTGCAGCAACGTTCATATCCGGAAGCTTGGGCAATGGAACCAAATTAAGTACATATTGGAGCACTCATCCGTACATAATCTCAAACGGGGACTACTAGTACTTGCCAGTGGAATGGTTCAGCATGTTATCGAAAACGAATTCCGCCTGAACTAAGGCCAAATTCCACTTCTTTGGTTTTTCTCCAAAAAAGGTGTATAGGTGGCCCACTCATTTTGCCCACCCGATTGGACAATGAGCCTTGGTGGGCTGTTCGAAAATCAGGCAGATCCATAGTTCTGGTGGACTGGGGCCTCCAATGTTGGGTGGGCCATGCCCAGAAAACAGTGACGATTGCTCGCCTATCGTTACACTTCCTAGCACCTACAATGATGTTTATTTCCACCAACCTGTTGTGGGGCCCGTCTTGGGGTCCCATCTTGACGTGTGGTTGTGTATCCATGGCCTTATGTTTTTGCCAGCTCATTGGGGCCATGGGCCCAATCCAAGGTGGACCACACCATGGCAAGCAATGGTGATTGATGACCACTGCTGGAACCTTTCTATAGCCCACTATAATATTTATTCATCTTTCAACTGGGGCGTGGGCCCGCTGTGGACCCCATTTGATGCATCCACTTCGTCCATCACTCCCAAGTGGGAGTGGCTAACATTGTGGTGTAAACCCCCCCCCACCCCCCCCCAAAAAGAAAAGAGTGTGGGATCAGCTCGTGTTAGAGCATGGTCCTGAAAATGAGGTATATTTTTGGGCCAGAGGGCTGCTCGTTGGATAATGGGCACACCCCATATGTCCAGTAGGTAGGCCCTTTTTGGCAGCAGGAAGGGTCCACCGTGGACCCCGCCATTCATATTGCTAGCCCAGTACGGGGCTGGAGCCCAGTTTTAGGTGGGTTGCACCAAAGGAAGTAGTAGCGATTAAATGTCCACCATTGAAACCTTCCTCAGACCCTTGTAATGTTTTTCTTTTTCATCCAACCTGGATGTGGGGCCATTGTGGACCCCACATTGACGTATATGTTATATGTACACCGTTCATCCATCTTGCTAACTCATTTTAGTTTACAAGCCTAAAATATTGGAGTATATTCAAGTCTCTAGTAGTGGGCCACACTATATGGTCAGTGTCTGCCCATTAGAACCCTTTGGGCCCACCTTGATGTTGGATTGGGTCCCACCAAAGCTCCCACATCGCCTTGTTTAAGCCCATATGTGGACCATGTTTGACTTAAGCATAGGCCACATCGCCTTGGCCATTTGAGGGCCCTCCGTTGAAACCATTTGTAGGGCCCACCTTAATGCTCTTGTGGGGCTTACTATGATCACTTATGAATCCCATGTATAGCTCCATGCTTATGCACTGTTGGTAGTATGATTAGGTACGTCTCATGTATGTTTGTTGAGTGGGCCCATTGGCTTGGAAGCCCACTCAAATGTAGACTTGTGGGGCCCATTAGACTTGAATTCTAGGTGGGCCTTGTTTCTTATGCATGGTGGGAGTTGACCATATTTAGCATAACATACTTAGCTAAATACGATGACTTGATAGTCTAGTTCGATGTGGTCTTATTGATCTTGTGCATAATGTAACAATTCCTTTATATTTATACAACACTTCTCTTATGTTGGATTTAGCATTACTCTTGCGATGATTTAGCGTTGCTCTTATATTTATTTAGCATATCTTTTATACTTAATGCAGTATTACACACCTTATGTATAGTGGTTATATGATTGTACATTATCATATCTTATTCACTATGTGTGCATGGATGATGGCTTATTCATTATTGTGTATACCGGATTTGAGACGTTGTCTAGCTGGTGGCGCCCAGCTGACTAGTGAGCTGTGATTGGTACTCATGTCATGGTTTTAGCTTGCCTATATATGACAATGCTACTTTGATGACCGTACGACTTAGGGCTTTTTAGGGCCGTATAAGATGAGGTCACCCTGCATACATGCACGGCTTGTATGGCATGGTTTGATGACTTGGACTATAAACTTATGCATTTGCACGAGACAATTGCATATATACGTCCGAACAGCGCACCACAATCATATTGTGGTTGGCAGGTATGAACACAAAAAATATGTTATAAGCATTTGGGCACGTAGGATGTCCTTGTGGTGAATGTCCTTAAACGCTATGGCTGTGGGATACTCCAATATCGAGACAGAGTAGATAACATGAATGCCTTATAAGTGCCAAATACCAGGAGGCCGCGTCTCCCTGTGTCAAGGTTAGTTGGAAGGGATGCGACCTTATTCCCCCGGGTGAAGGGCACTATATGCTAGGTTGAGTTTGACTAGCTCGTCAAATGGTTCTATTGTTGGTGATCTGAGTAGGCATTGACATAATACTGACGAGGCGAATAATGAGGCCTCTTCCACTCACTTGGTTAAGTGCACGATGAGCAACGGACCAATGACGAAGTATACTAGACTTTGATGATGTTCCGATTGAGAACCATACTGAGATGTGGATTAGACATTAGGATTGACATGCTCACATCACATGGTTACATATGACATTTGATGTGGTTAACCTTCACATAGTATATATGCATAGCCTTAGTATGGCTAATTGCATGCATGGACATTTGGATGTTTGGCCCTACATCTTTGTTGGTTACTTTAATATTAATATTGATATTGATGTGATATATCTATCATATTAATGAAAGGTTGAAATCTTACCATACATGATTGAATCATGAGACGATTTTCATCCAATTATGTTGTGCATATCCTCTATAATACACGTTTTTCCTTGATCTATCTCAATTAAGAGAAGAAAGAAAGCAGTCATTCACACCTTTGGTAGGGGCGGAGGGAGACTCACCTCATATAGCTTATTTGGTTGACGAGATGAAGTGGTATGAAATTGCATTAGATGTGATTAACAACATTATTGCACAATGATTACATATCTAGAAATACCATGGTATTTTGACCATCCAATCCCCATGTTTGGGATCAGATTCTTCCTTAGGCAAAAACACCATAATAAGCGACCCCTATTTGGTGGACCATGAAATTGGAATCAATGGATCAAATTCACAACTGATGTTGGTCACTTGCACACACATACAACTCGAATGTTATGTGTAAACGATGCATATGGATGGGCCACATGGATAAAACACATGCATCAATGTGGGCCCCACAGATGTAGTGGATTTCAAAATCCACCGAAAATCCTGCATGGGACCAAATGTAATTCCATTCCACCTAATCTCTTTCCTCACCGTAGTCTCCAAACGACCAATGGAATTTGCACGGAACCAAATGCAATTCCATCTCAGTCGAGGTTTCTCCAGATTGGTTGAGAAAGGCATCTGTCTTCCCTATAAAACCAACCAGAGTTGCCCAAATATTTCCCATCTATTGTTCGTGGATGATACAATCATATTTACGAATGGTAGTTGTAGGTCCTTGATCCCATTGATTTCCTCTTCACACTATATGAAGTTTCAGATTTCAAAGAAAATAGGGACAAGAGTAGCCTATTTACTTCTAGCAACATGACCGAGGGTCGTGCTAGGGCTATAGAGAGGCAGGTACGAATCATCAGTTCAATAGCCCATCTCACCTAGCTTGGTATGCCGATGTTCAAAGGTAGAATTAAGTGCTCGTTCTTTTAGCCAGTGATTGATATAATCATTGGGAGGATTTGTTAGTGGAAAGGGTGATGGGGTTTTCCTCCTTAGGACAGGAGGAGAGATTGGTGCAGCCTGGGTATAGTCGAGCGCCCGGACCAAGAGTGGTCGGGCGATTGAAATTGACCCAGAAAGGGCGTTTAGTCGCTGGACTATTTTTTCAACAGTCGGGTGCCTGACTGATCTGTTGACTGGGCACCCAAAATTGGGCAGTTTCTCTCAAAAGGCCGCTGGACAGTTTTTGGGTTGGGCGGGCGCTCGACGGCCCTTTGACCGGGCGTCCGACCCAATGCGAACTGCTTATAAGCAGTTTCCTATTTCGGTTATGTTTCCTCTAGGTTTTTATTTAAGAGGTTCCAAATCGTGATTAGGGTATCCCATTAAGGTATTTTCACATCCAAGGTGAGAGAGAGAGAGAAAAAGAGGAAGAGGGAAAGAGAAAAAAGAGAGGAAGATTGTTGGTAGAGGAGGCTTTGCTCGCGAAGGTGATTTACGGTGCAACGACGTCTCGGCTCTTCAACGTCCTTGTGCTCGGGTGAGATCTCTCTATTTTCATTGTTCTTTTATTGTTTATCCACTCCTACGTGAGTGAAGAAGGTTTGATCCAAGCGGTGTGTGCTTGTGATCTGTTGTAACGCTCTACTTCATAGTGGATTGTTGATCTGGACTAGGTCCCGTGGTTTTTACCTCTTTTGAGGGTTTTTCACGTAAAAACTTCTTGTGTCGTGTGGTTGATACTATACTTATGATTATTACATTATCGTAGCCCATAATTCTAGTGTATTTAGGGGCGAGATCCTAAGGTTTGTGTGAAACACACCCAACAAAGTAGTATCAGAGAGTTCAGGTTAGTTGAACGAAGTGGGATCGGTTCTGAATTATGGAAGGTGGCTCGTCAAGGAAAATCAATCTCAATAGTTCTAACTGGACCATATGGAAGGCTTAGATGGAGGACTTGCTTTGCTGCAAGGACCTATATGCTCCAATCTTAGGCGTATCAACGAAGATAAATGATATGTCAAATGATGATTGGAAGAAGTTGGACGGAAGGTGGTGGGGTTCATTAGACAATGGTTGGATGATTAAGTGTTCCACCATGTGTCTACAGAGACCTCAGCCGCCATCCTATGGCTGAAATTGCAAGGGCTGTATGAGAGGAAGACAACCAGCAATAAGATTTTTCTGACAAGACAACTTGTGAATCTCAAGTTCAAAGATGGTGGTTTTGTGGCTGAACACATGAATGAGGTCAGCAACATATTAAACCAACTCTCCGCTATGAAGATGGTCCTGGAGGATGAACTAAAGGCTTTGCTATTGCTTAGCTCATTGCCTGACAATTGGGAGACATTGGTGGTGTCTCTGAGTAACTCCGCGCTAGACGAAAAGGTGTCCATGGAACAGGTAATGAGTTGTCTCTTCAATGAGGAGACAAGGAGGAAGTCTCAAGGGTCTACTCAACAAGAGGCCCTTGTGACACAAGATCGGGGGAGAGGAAATAATAGAAAGGGCGAGAAGGCCCAAGATAAATTAAGAGGCAAGTCGAGTGTCAGGAAGGATGTTAAATGTTGGAATTGTGGCAAGAAGGGTCACTACAAGCATGAATGTCATAAGACGAAGAATGATAGGAAAGGAATAAGGAAAGGAGAAGGAAGATGAATCAGACTCCACTGCGGTCGCCTCAGATGGCGACGTTGTGGTTATTCTTTCTGCAGATCATGATGTTTGTCTCAAGGTTACGAGTCAAGACACCGACTGGGTGATAGACTCAGGAGCCTCGTTTCATGCGACTCCACGTAGAGATTTCTTCATGAGCTACAAATTAGGTGACTATAGAACAGTGAAGATGGAAAATTCTGGCGTATCTAATATCGTAGGGTTCGGTGATATTTGTGTGAAGACCGATGTGGGTTGCACATTGGTTCTCAGGGATGTGAGACACATTCCAGACCTTTGCCTCAACTTGATGTCGACAGAAAGGTTGGATGATGATGGCTATGAAAGCCCATTTGTTGGTGGGCTGCTGGAAGCTCATCAAGGGTTTGTTGATCGCAGCCAGAGGAAAGAAGCGTTGCACCCTTTACAAGGCAAGTGTCAGTGTGTGCAAGGGTGGGTTGAACGCAGCAGAAGATTCAACAATTGACATGTGGCACAGGGCATCTAGGTCACATGAGTGAAAAAGGGCTTCAGCTACTAGCGAAAAAGCGACTCCTTCCAGACGTGACAAGTATACCTTTCAAAATCTGTATTGACTGTTTATTAGGGAAACATCATATAATTTCATTTGTAAATCTACTTCCCATGTTAATAAAATGCATACATTAGATTTGATTTATTCTGATGTTTGTGGTCCGATGAGGACAAAAACCTTCAGTGGGGCATTGTATTTTGTCACATTTATAAATGATGCATCTAGGAGGGTTTGGGTTTATGCTTTGAAATTCAAGAACAAGGTCTTTGGTGTATTTAAAATATTTCATGCCATGGTCGAGAGGGAAACAGGTAGATCATTGAAGTGCATCTGCATTGACAATGGAGGTGAATACATTGGTCACATGCAGGAGTATTGTAAGTCACTGGGTATACAGCATGAACAGACGGTTCCCAAGACTCCCCAGCATAATGGTGTGGCTGAGCGAATGAATCGCACAATTGTAGAGAAAATCATATGCATGTTATCCCATGCAAAGTTGCCCAAGATGTTCTGGGGAGAAGCAATGCACACGGCGGTGTATTTGATAAACAGGTCTTCATCAATCTTGTTGAATGGAGTACCTAAGAAGGTGTGGATTGGACGAGATCCGTTGTATAGTCATCTCAGGTTGTTTGGATGCAGGGCATCCATTCACGTACCAAAGGATGAGAGGTCCAAGCTTGATACAAAGAATAGGCAGTGTGTGTTCTTGGGGTACGGTGATGAAAAGTTCGGTTACAAGTTGTGGCATCCGACCGAGAATAAGCTCGTTAGGAGCAGAGATGTGGTTTTCTTTGAAGATCAATGTATAGAAGACATTTGTAAGCCAGAGAAAAGCCAACCTAGTTCAAGTGAGCCAGAGGACATGGATCCGGTTACTCCTCTCATGGTGCTTGATGACGGGAGAGTACAACAAGTTGCAAAGGATGAGGGAGTCCCTACAGAAGATGGACCGGGGGAGCAGCCCCTAATTGATCCACCTATTGAGCCACAGGTAAGGAGAACATCAAGGGACAGACATCCATCCAAGAAGTACTCGTCGCATGAGTACATTATGCTCACTTATGGAGGAGAGCCAGAAGATTATTCTGAGGCCCTAGTCGACGAGCATAAGGGGAAGTGGTTGAAAGCTATGCAAGAGGAGATGGAATCCTTGTATAAGAACCACACTTATGATATAATGAAATTGCCTAACGGCAAGAAAGCTCTGAACAACAAGTGGGTGTTAAGAAAGAAGAATGAGCAGAAGACTTCACAAATAAGGTTCAAGGCCAGACTAGTAGTGAAAGGGTTTGGTCAGAGGAAAGGCATAGACTTCGAGGAGATATTCTCACCAGTGGTGATAATGACATCCATACAGGTGTTGCTCGGGTTGGCGGCTAGCATAGATTTGGAGATAGAGCAGTTAGATGTTAAAACTGCCTTTTTCCATGGTGACCTGGAAGAAAAGATCTACATATACCAATCAGAGGGGTTCTAAGTCAAGGGCAAAGAGCATATGATGTGTAGGCTTAGGAAGAGCTTGTATGGGCTGAAACAAGCTCCTAGGCAATGGTACAAGAAGTTTAACTCGTTCATGTTAAAGCATAGACATGATAGAACAGAGTCGGACCACTATGTGTTCACACGCAAGTTCTCAGATGGTGATTTCTTAGTTTTGCTATTGTATGTTGATGACATGCTCATCATGGGGAAGGACATCAAGAAGATTGACAGGCTGAAACAGGAGTTGGGTAAGTCGTTTGCGATGAAAGACTTGGGCCCGACAAAACAGATCTTAGGAATGGAGATAACCCGTGACAAAAGCAGCATGAAGCTTTGGCTGTTACAAGAGCGGTATATTAAGAAAGTCCTAAAGCGGTTCAACATGAATACAGCGAAGCCGGTCAGTACTCCACTGGATAGTCACTTCAAATTGATTGACAATCAGTGTCCCAAGACGAAGGCAGAAGTGGAAGAGATGCAGAAGATACCCTACGCATCAGCGGTAGAAAGTTTGATGTATGCTATGGTGTGTACATGCCTAGACATAGCATATGCGGTTGGTGTTGTTAGCCGGTATCTTGCCAATCCTGGCAAAGAACATTGGGCAACGGTGTAGTGGATATTACGGTATCTGAGACGCTCATCCAGGTTGAGCCTATGCTATGGTGATAAAAAACCTATGTTAGAAGGCTACACAGATGTAGATATGGCAAGTGACATAGACTCTAGGAAGTCTACATCGGGTTTCATCTTCACTTTTACAGGGGGAGCAGTCTCTTAGCAGAGCAAGCTACAGAAGGTCGTAGTATTGTGGACGATAGAGGTCGAGTACATTGCGGTTATAAAGGCATGTAAAGAGATGCTTTGGATGAAGATGGTCCTATAGAAACTTAGCCTGAAGCAGGAAGAGCACGTGGTCTATTGCGATAGCCAAAGTGCTATACACTTTAGCAAGAATCCAAGTCAGCAGTCCAAGTCGAAGCACATAGAGATTCGGTATCACTCGATCGGGGATACTTTGGAACAGAAAGTGCTACAGCTTGAGAAGGTCTACACGAACGATAATGGGTCATACATGATGACCAAGGCAATATTGCTTAAGGGCAAGTTTGAGTTTTGTAGAAACCTAGTTGGCTTGAAGAAGGCGAATTTCTCCTAAGTCAGAAAAGGGGAGATATGATGGGGTTTTTCTCCTCAGGATAGGAGGAGAGATTGGTGCATCTTGAGCATGGAGGGCGCCCGGACCAAGAGTGGTCTGGCGATTGAAATTGACCCAGAAGGGTGTTTAGTCGCTGGACTATTTTTTCAACAGTCGGGCGCTCGGCGTTCTGTTCATCGGGCGCTCGAAATTGGGCAGTTTCTCTCAAAAGGCCGCTGGACAGTTTTTGGGTTGGGCGGGTGCTCGTCGGCCCTTTGACCGGGCGTCTGACCCAACGCAGACTGCTTATAAGAAGTTTTCTATTTTGGTTCTGTTTCCTTCAAGTTTCTATTTAAGAGGTTCCAAATCGTGATTAGGGTATCCCATTGAGGTGTTTTCACGTCCAAGGTGAGAAAGAGAGAAAAAGAGGAAGAGAGAAAGAGAAAAGAGAGAGAGGAAGCTTGTTGGTAGAGGAGGCTTTGCTCGCGAAGGTGATTCACGGTGCAACGATATCTCGGCTCTTCAATGTCCTCATGCTCGGGTGAGATCTCTCCATTTTCATTGTTTTCTTATTCTTTATTCACTCTTACATGAGTGAAGAAGGTTTGATCCAAGCGGTGTATGCTTGTGATCGGTTGTAACACTCTACTTCATAGTGGATTGTTGATCTGGACTAGGTCCCGTGGTTTTTACTTCTTTCGAGGGTTTTCCACGTAAAAACTCCTTGTGTCGTGTGGTTGATGCTTTACTTATGATTATTGCATTATCATAGCCTATAATTCTAGTGTATTTGGGGGCGAGATCCTAAGGTTTGTGTGAAACGCACCCAACAAAGGGAGGTTTCTCAACTAGGCAGGTAACCTTGTTCTTAGAAGTGTTCCCATACATACGTTAGCAACAACTAAATGCCAAGGAAGGTCCTCTTAACTATTGAGAAGCATTTTCCTGATTTTTTTTCTAGGGGTGGAATGAAGGTAAGAAGTATCTTCACTGGATCAGTTCGGATCGAATATCGTTACCAAAAGCTAAGGATGGCTTGGGGATCCAGAGGCTTGTTGATGTGATGAATGGGTTAAGAATGAAAATGGTCTGGGCTATTAAATTTACAGGGCAGTCCAGCTTGTGGAGGGATTTCATGAGGGCGAAATATACATCATATTGCTCAGCATCATTGGGGAGTAGCTTGAGTACCAATAGACTTCCTTGTTGGAAGGGGGTTTGTCTTCATTTCCTAGAGGTTGAAGAGAAATTAAGCTTAGTGGATGTTGGGGCGGGTCTCTTGTAGTTTTTGGATAGACAGCTGGACAAGGCTTGGAAGTCTAGGAGAGATGACCGTTGCTCAAATTCCTACCCAGTTGGAAAATCTGCAAGTGATGGAGGTAGTGAGTCTTGCTGGCCTTCATGCCCTAGATTTTATGGCCCCCTTTTTTTACCAAATTTTATTTTGAAGCACTTCAAAGAGGAGGGTTTTGGCATACAAGAGAGAGAGGATAGGTGTGTCTGGTCCCTTGAGTCGACGAGCTAGTTCGCGGTGAAATCAGTGTGGCGTCTTTGTAGATCTACGGGTTCGTGCAAGGCTAGGGCTAAATGGGTTTGGTATGTGAAGATGCCACTAAAAATATTAGTGTTTGTATGGAAGCTCCTCACGGGCGTGATACCAGTGGACATCATTATATATAGAAGAAAGGAGTGCCGATGGTTTCTAAATGTGAGTGTTGAGGACTGAAGCATGGTTTTGTTGAAGAGTTAAGATCACTTGTTTACGTCAGGGGGAGCTTGCGACAAAAGTATGAAAACTCTCCTCCTCTTTATTTGATATCTCCTACTTGGAAGGTCAATCGGTGGTGGACCGATGTACCCGATGGTGGATTATCGCAGATGTGTTTGGTGGTTCGAGCCAACTTTGTGGTCTTGTCCCTTGTTTTGTTTATGGTAGATTTGCCTCGAGAGAAATGGAAGGCGATTTGAGGGGGGGTCCAGGAGGGTAAAGGGAATTTTTTCAGCGGGTTCGTAGGTGGCTACACATCATTTACCCAACCCTTCCCAAAACTTCCGAAAGCTCTCCTTCCCTTCTTCTTGCACTTCGGGTGCTAGGAATTAACTTAAGCCCCCCCAAATCTCCTCAGGTTATGATTGTTCATTAGGAGAAACCTGTGGAGGGGTGGGTGAAGCTTAATGTAGACGGATCAACGTGTGGCAACCTAGGTCCTTTTGGAGGAGGCGGAGTGTGTATAGGTGAGCGAGTTGATTTTCTTTTTTCCTTCTCGGTTGGCTACGGTTTAGGGTCTAATGTGCATGCTGAGGCTAAAGCCTTAGCTGAGGGCCTCACCCTTTGTGTGGCCTAGGGTTTCTCTACGATTGTGGTGGAGATCGATTCAAAGATGCTAGTTGAGAGGGCCTTTGCCCTTGATGCCTGTGATATTAGAGATCTAGCATGAATTTGTTAAGATGAGTGGTCCATATCCAGATTGATTACGTCCCAAGGGAGGCCAATGGAGTCGCAGATGGCCTAGCGTGGTTGGGAAGCTCCACCCAGTCAATTAGGCAATTCTGGTCCTCCTTGAACCTTCCTCCAGCCTATAGAGGGGCTCTCTTCCTTGATCAAGTTAGGACGAGAGCTCTCATGGAGGAAAGTAAAATCAGATTATTTGTACGAGTTTTTATTTTGATTCTAGTTTTGGGAGGGGCACAGGATAGGCGAGCTTGAGTCTTTTTGTGTTCAAAGGGTCTGCTCGAATTGATTTGTATAGATGTACAATTTTCCCTCTTATAATATATTTCTTTTTCTAAAAAAAAGGCCCTAAGTGGACCATACACAATCACATGGGTGAAGGAGAGAAGGGAAGCAAGGATGGATGATGGAGATGGGGTCTCTCTTTCTCTCTCTCTCTCTCTCTCTCTCTCTCTCTCTCTCTCTCTCCAAGTGATGCCTAGGGCTTTCTCTAGCTTTGCTCTCCTTTGAGATAAGATCTAATATATAAGGTGAAGTTAGAGTTTCAGGGAGTACATAAGTATGATACATGCCACCCTATAGAATTTCTTTGTACCCTACCATGATGGAAGTTCATTAAACTACCTCATTTATGCATACCTATCATCTAATTCTTCCATTATTTAGGCCTTAAAAAATAGATTAGATCCCATGATGATCTATAAGGGGGATGTCTAGCTAGGGCTTTCTCTAGCTTTGCTCTCCTCTGTTATATAATTTAATATATAAGGTGGGGTTATGATTTTAGGGGTGTACATAAGTACGGTACACCTACCACCCTATGAAACTTCTTTGTACCTTATAGTGAAGGAAGTTCATTAAATTACGCAATCTATGCAAATACTCATGATCTAATCATTCTAGTATTTAGGCCATCAAACATAGATTTAGAGACCATATTGATCAAATAGTGGGACATCAAATCTAGGCCATTAGGCCACCATCATGTATGATCAAAATAGTTTTAATGGTGAAAGAGAACCTTAACGGTTGAAAACTGATTTGTATTAATACTTAACATGGACCATGCTTGCCTTAAGTGAAAGAAAAAGAAAAATAAAATCCCGAGCAAACAAAGCATTTTTTTTTACACACACCCACACCACATGATGGGCACTTGATCCTATGATCTCAGTGTTGAAACAAAGTCCATCTACTACTGAGCCATGGGACGGACCCACTAAGCAAACTAAGCACATTACAAGGTGATGCATAGTTTATTTTGTTTTTCCTAGGGGTAAGAAATTCATTAAGAAAAGCAATGCAAATACAGAGCTGCCCGAGGCATTGCTCAGATGTGAGGACGAACAAAGACATGAAAGGGGCAGATTAGATCTAACTTTTATAAATCCCTTGCATGGTACAGGAATAGATTTGTTGCAATAATAGGCAAAAACAAGAAACCAGATTGCATTTCTAAGCACACCATAGTACACAATGACAGAAGCACGCATGTTAGTCACATTTTTTCAGGATCTTGATATCCTTCCAACGAGACTCCATGTAGTGGGAACGGTTACCCTGTGCATAAACGCCACATTTGAAGTAATGAGAGGCCCCTCCACGATCATCCACTTCTAATTTTAGAACCCCATCGATGAAAATGCTTACTCTTTTGGCGCCAACGTCATGGATGACATTAAGGCGGAACCATCGATCGTAGATATTAGGGACAAGGACCTGGTACCTGTAATATGTTAGAGAACCATTGTACACCCTCATCATCACAGTTGTGGCGTGACCAATTGCACCAAAGAGCTGCATGATGCACACACCTGATGTCCCATTCGGCACATACCCATATCCATGAAATTGCCAGACCCCCGAAGAATAATCATATCCCTGAGAGAGGAATTCATAAAATGAGTGCAATAGAATAGTAGGATAAAAAAAATAAATAAATAAATAAACGGTTGCTTGTGTGTAAGACAACTACGGTGGTATTTTCCTTCATAAATACCACAACATTGAGAAATTGGCTACAGTGGTAACAACATGATCAAATGTATTAAAAGCTATAATGAAATACTAATGGAGAGAGACTGAGATTTTGGAATTCTTTACACGAATACGAATCTCGGTACGAGGACTTGTGTTGTTAGTTGTGCTAGACATAGGCTTGTCGGTGGAGAAGACCCATAGCCTGTGGACTCCATCTACAAAGCTGTAGCGCTCGCTTACAGGTAGGTTGTAGGGTTTTTGGATGTCGAAGTTTGAGCTATTGAGTGGAATTGGAACAAACCCGTAAGTTGGGTCATTAGAGGCCCAACCCATTGCACCATGGATGCAAAGAAGCGTGATGCTCGCAACAGCTAAGGGAAAGATAGAACTCATGTCCTTCCCTATCATATTCTTAGAGAAGTGGCAGCGGCAGAAGATGAAGGGAGTGTAATGGGACGCGTTAGAGAAACTTGGGCATGGAATGCCATGAATGGCCGGGTTTATATGTAATATGGAGGGAGAGAAAATCATTCATGTGTATATTGATAAGCAAAATCAAGCCTATTGACGATTAGCTTTGGATCATTAATAAAATAAGTTGCGAAATATTGATACGTTATTACGTCTGGCCGATCTATAGGATACATAAAATAAATTGTGTAATACCTTAAGCGCAATAATGGTTAGATAATTAAGTTAGATATTCAATATTCAGTTTATATACTATTCATGTATGTTTGATCAATATAAATGACGTTGATGGTGGGGCCACCACCTCCTTGGGAGGTTCTAAGCATCCCATTTTGATGGTTAGCCTCAGACTTTCTAATTGTAACGAAGTTCTATCCCGACTACTCGTAGGATTTCAGATCCTACTCTGTCCAGATATGTCAATGTGGCATGTTCATTTAAGGTCCAGGTGGGCCATTGATACATTGTGCCATGCTATTGATACAACATACCTTGCTCCGTACTTGTCGAGAGTTCAATTCAAGTTGGTTTCGTCATCACTTGAGGAACATACGGGTGATGCACAATATCGGTGATGCATTGATCGGATGGTTTTTTGTTTTTTTTTTTTAATCTATGCTTTTAATAAACAAGTTACTGTCAGACGGCAAGATTGCATCATTTCACGTAGATGTTAACACAAATGTAGTATATGACAATGACCACCATTTGTAGCAAAGATCCATAACCAATGCTATGATTTATAGAGCCACTCAGTAGTAGATTATGATCATCTAGCTGGATTTAGGTACCTTATGAGTGAGTCAACAGCGGAAAACGAAAAATTGAGACACATATTTTCTAGCAAATTGAGCAAGAGAATCACAACAATTACACAAAAGTATAAATAAATTAAAATAACTTAAAAATTAACAACTCTCTTTCCATGCAGAGAATTCTTTATTTGGAAGCAAAAACCTATTCCAACAAATGCATACATTAAATCCTAATTAAATTAGACACTTTAGTTCACTGCCCAACTTCTAATCTTAACTATTTATTTCAATAAAAAAATATTAAAAAATGACAAAAATACCCCTTAATCTGTTACAACCATAAACATGCTTTAAAAAAATGCTATATGGTTAAAGAGTGGCACAGCGAAGACGAGTGAGGGATCGATCACCATCTCTCCACTCGGATAACTACTCCGAATCCACGGAGCTATCGTGAATCCTCAACCGATCTTCTTCGTTCTCTCAAAGGATTGCTCTAATCCACAAGCAAAGAAATAAAAAATCGGAGAGTATTTTATAAAAGATCAACAATAATCCTTCTACAATGAATTAAAAGAGTATTTAAAGGCTAAATTACGCAATAGAAACCCTAGGTGCGCAAAATTAAGAATCCCAAACGAACTAGGAAAGAAAATAACTTAAATTGGAAAGTTTCCGCAAAACTGCGCAACAGGATCATGCATGGTCAGGCGCCGGGTCAGGAATGGTCGGGCTCCCAATGGAACTTAAAAACTATCCAGAGAGTTTGGACAGAAAATTGTTCAATTTCGGGCGTCCAGTCAGGGTTGTTCGGGTGCCTGAAATTCAAAAATTGGCCCTGTGACTCTCTGGAATAATCAGGCTCATGGTCGGGCACCTAGTGATGTGTGGTCGGGCACCCAGCTGGGTTGGAATTTTTGGATTTGGACCGTTAATTTGTATCTCCGCTTGACCTCCTTCCGATGGTCCAATTTCTTCATGTAATCTTCAGTGACCCCTTCTACATCAATCCCCTCCACTTGAAAAGAACTCGACACCAAGTTCTCATTCAACTTGAACTCATGGTATTCGAACAAGTTCGCCACGTTGAACGTTCGTGAAATCTCTTATACATCTGGGAGGTCCACTACATAGGCGTTATTGCCTAACTTTCTGAGAATCGGTTCCGGTCTAATTTTCTTCTGTTTTAGCTTGTTAAAGTACCGGTGGGGAAATGTTCTTTGCGCAAATAGACCATCACTTGGTCTCCTACCTCAAATACCTTAGAGCGTCGATGTTTGTTAGTGTTCTTTGC
Source organism: Liriodendron chinense (assembly GCA_003013855.2). Taxonomy (NCBI): domain Eukaryota; kingdom Viridiplantae; phylum Streptophyta; class Magnoliopsida; order Magnoliales; family Magnoliaceae; genus Liriodendron; species Liriodendron chinense. The sequence goes on along the minus strand of ML058489.1, from coordinate 3,728,718 downwards.
ATAATTTTCATTCGATTTGGTGAGCTTATTCCGTACTTCCTCATGCAATTCTGTGATTTGCTCGGCCATGTGTTCCGTACCTATGCTCTTGCCCGGAACTTTCGGTAACGGAACCAAGTTGAGAGTGTGTCGAGGAACTCGTCCGTAGACGATTTGAAATGGTGACTTCCCCGTGGATCGGTTCACCATATTATTGAAGGCGAACTCTACTTGTTACAGTGTTAAGTCCCATTGCTTTGACTTATCTCTGGAGATGCATCGATAAGATTTACCAAGGTACGATTCATTACTTCAGTCTGCCTATCTGTCTGCGGGTGGTATGCGTAACTGAACTTAAGTTGTGTATTGAATCGACTCCAAGTTCGCCAAAAATGGCTTACTAACTTCGTGTCCCTGTTGGAGGTGATAGTCTTGGGAATACCATGTAGTCGCACGATTTATCGGAAGAAAAAATTGGCTACACCCGTTGCATCATATGTCTTCTTGCAAGGAATGAAGTGAGCCATCTTGGAGAACCTGTCTACCACCACGAACACAGAGTCTATGCCACGTTGTGTCCGTGGGAGACCTACGACAAAATCTATGGAGATATCCTCCCAAGGGCCTTCCAGGTACGGGCAATGGAGTGTAGAGGCCTGTGTTTTGTACGTGTCCCTTGGAAGATTGGCAAATGTGGCACGGCTGAACCATTCGACCAATGTCATGACCTAGATGAGGCCAATAATATCGTTCTTCGACTAGAGCCTTCGTCTTGTCTCAACCCAAGTGACCTCCGAGGCCACCCCCATGTAACTCAAGAATGACTTTCTCCCGGAGGGAGCATTGCGGAATACACAATCGATTTCTATAGAAATAGAACCTGTCTTGGATGAGGAAATCACTTGGTCTACCTTCCTTGCTCGTCAGCCATATGTCCTTGAATTCATCGTCTTCAGCATAGAGCTCCTTAAGACAGTCGAATCCAACAACTTCCGTACTCATAATGACGAGAAGATCGATATGGCGGTTTAAAACGTCTGCAACCTTGTTTTGCTATCCGGACTTATGCTTCAAAACAAATGTGAACTCTTGTAAAAATGAAACCCACCTGGCATGTACACGGCTAACATTAGTCTGGCTATTAATAAATTTCAAGGCTTTGTGATCAGTAAAAAGAACAAATTCCCTCTGAATGAGGTAGTGTCGCCAGTGCCGAAGAGCTTGTACCACCACATACAACTTTATTTCACATGTAGACTATTTCTTGCGGGCCTCATTGAGTTTCTCACTGTAGAAGGGTATGGGCCTGCCTTCTTGAGATAAAACTGCGCCAATACCCACATAAGATGCATCGCAGTCCACTTCAAAGACTTTGTCGAAGTTGGGCAAAACAAGAACTGGTGTGGATGATAATTTGTGCTTGATTTCCGCAAAGCTACGATCAACTTCTTCTGTCCAAGGAAATGGTCCTTTCTTCATGCAGTCCTTGATCGATGCTACGATTGTACTGAAATTTTTGACAAAGCGGCAATAAAACGTGGCCAACCCATGAAAACTGCAAACCTCATGGATATTGGCGGGGGTAGGCCACTCACCGATGGTCCTCACTTTGTCTTCATCAACCCGAATGCTGGTGGACGATACTACGAACCCCAAGAACAACGGATGGTCCGTCATAAAGCTACATTTCTTCAAATTCAGATATAGCTTGTTTTCTTGTAGTATTTGAAGGACTTGCCTGAGGTATTCAACATGCTCTGCTTCTCTCTAACTGTATATCAATATGTCGTCAAAGTACACCACGACAAATTTGCCTATGAATGGTTTTAAGACTTGATTCATGAGGAGCATGAAAGTACTCAGGGCATTCGATAGCCCAAATGGCATCACCAACCATTCGTACAATCCGTCTTTAGTTTTAAAAGTTGTTTTCCATTTGTCGCTGGGGCGGATACGAATTTAATGATACCTGTTGCGTAAATCCAGCTTTTCAAACACTCTAGACCTCTTAAGTATATCCAGCATGTCATCGAGTCGGGGAATAAATAATCTATATTTTATGGTGATTTTGTTAATAGCCCTGCTATCAACACACATACGCCAACTTCCATCTTTCTTCGGTGTTAATAGAGTTGGGACTGCACAATGACTCATACTCTCCTTGAGTAGACCCTTGTTTAACAACTCCTCCACCTGACCTTAGAGGATCTCGCATTCCTTTGGGCTTATTCGGTAATGTGGCCGATTGGGTAAACTAGCACCAGGGATAAGGTCGATAGTGGTGTTGAATATCCCGCATCAGAGGTAGCCTGTGAGGAAGGTCTTCAGGCCAAATCTCCCGAAACTCATTCAATAATGGTTGTAGGGCTGGTGGAATATTTGATTGTTCTTGAACTTCTCCTTTAACCACTACGGCAAAGACTTTACCAGTCTCTTTGGATTCATTCATAAATTCTCGCAGGGCGAGGAGGGAACTCCCCTCCACTTTAGAAGCTTTGGGTTGGCCCTCCGGCGCCCTAGGAGATAGAACCCTCTTCCTCCCATCCTTAGTGAACGTGTAAGTGTTATCACGCCCATGATAGGTTGCATCTCGGTCCGATTGCCACGGACTACCGAAAAGTATATGTCATGCCTTCATGTTTACAACATCGCACAAGATTTCGTCCTTGTAACTCCTACCAATTGAAAAAGAAATGAGACATTGTTCAGTTACCTTAGTGTCTTCGACCTTTTTAATCCATTCAATGGAATACGGGACTGGATGCTTTATAGTTGGAAGACGAAGTTTGTCCACCATAACATTAGACACTATGTTCTCGCTACTCCCCCGTCGATGATAATGTCACACACTTTTTCATTCACTGTGCAATGGGTGCGAAAGATGTTGTGGTGCTAGGGTGTACTTCTCGTCGTGGCATATAACATAATCGCCTCACAAACAAGGATTCACCTCGGTCCTCGGATAACCATTCTGTCCCATCTTCCTCTTCGTCGGTGAATTGATCGACTTCTCCTACGATGTCCTCTCCTCCCACATATTCTTCTTCATGATCTCCCTCATTAGTGGCTAAATTGGCGGTGGGACACTGAGAGCAAATATTGGATAAGTGACCCGGTTGGCCACAACGGAAGCAATTGCCAGGCCTAGGTCGAGCATATGGGTTCGAGGCTCAGTTTGGGCCCGCTGTTGTAGGAGTGGTCCTTTGTGGCCTAGGTGGACCACTTCCCATGTTGCGATTCGCAGTTGGAGGTGGTTGCAGGTGCCCACTAATTGGCTCTTTTACCTTAGACAAGATCACATCCTGCGTAGGACCCGTCGGAGGTGCGTGGGTTGATGGGTAAGTTCGCACTAGAATTCGGGCGAGTTGTGTTTCGACTCGAATAGCCATTCGGATGCATCCCCAACAGTCCAGATTGGAAGAAGATGGATCTAATCCTGGATTGCTGGTCGTAGGCCACCAATGAACCTATCGGTTCTCTGAGATTTTGTTTCAGACTACTTGTTTCGTACTGTCAATCGATCGAACTCGGCCTGATAATTGGCAACAGTCTTAGACCCCTGCCTGCAATTCTAATATTGCTGGAACAATATTTGGTCATAGTCGCTAAGTAAAAACCTGAATTTCAATAACTGCTTCATCCTGGGCCATGTGCGGACAGGGAACTTGTTTTGTCGGATACGAGAAGTTTGTAATTATTCCCACCATACGGATGCACCAGATTTTATCTTGTAGGCCACAAGCTTTACTTATTTATCTTCCGGGACACCCACGTAATCGAAAAACTTTTCGACTTCCACGAGCCAATCAATGAATGCTTCAATATTTAATGAACTATTGAAAGAGGAAAGATCACCTTTGCCTTGGAAGCCTCTGCCATTGTGATCCACACGTGTGTCCCCTTGTACAGCTTGTCGAACAATGATGTCTTCGATGTCTTCATCATTGTGTTCCTCGTCATCATGCTCGCCCCTTCGAAGTGCCAGTGGTGGTGCTTGACGGGCTATTGGATTGTTCCATAATGCAATCGCTGGTTGAGGTGCATCGTGTCACGCCCCGAAATTCGGAACCCGAGTACAACAACCCGAAGCCCGAGTCCCAGGGTGTGAATTGAAAATTCGAGCATAGATTCCTTGAGATTCCATCCCACACATCATATATCTAAAATAAATCCCCAAACATAAAATTTCCTTTCCACTAATATTTTATGACATTGACTTTTACAAGATAAAATAGATCAACTACAGTTAGCATCTGAGTAACACGTGACCATCTGAATACTCTGCTCCGTCTACGTCTTTCCTTCCTGAAAACCTGCAAGAACTGTGGTGATATTGGTGAGCTAAAAGCCCAGTGAGGTCATTTCCATCACAGGTAATATTCCGGTTAATAAGAAACAGGATGTGAATCATCAACGGATAGAATTGTATGAAATATACAAAGATGAGGTTATAATTGATACACTTTATGATTTATTATAATTGAAACATGATTATCATGATGTCATGTATGTTATGATACGTGTGAGAGCAATAAACGTCTAGGAACTCGCTGCCACTGAACATTAGGAACCTGTCACAAATCAACCATGCTCACCTAACCGGTACAGCGAGGCGGCAAATCAACCATGCACGCCAGTGGGCAAATTAACCATGCATCACTGATCCAACCGAGCAAATCAACCATGCTCAATAAGTGAAACGACCAGAACTCGCTGCCACTGAACATTAAGAACCTGTCGCAAATCAACCATGCTCACCTAACCGGTACAGCGAGGCGGCAAATCAACCATGCACGCCAGGAGTCAAATCAACCATGCTCCTGTTCTGTCGCAGTGTATAATGAATGCATATGTCATGAGTTATGGAAGCACTTCTTCAAGCATACAATGCATATCAAATTCAAGTCCAATCACACCATGCATGTGTTTACTTTATTGAAGTAATTCTTTGTCTAAACACTTAGTTTGTAGTAAATTAAGGAAGCTGAGAATAATTTGGAAAATTATTAAAATGTATGTAAGATAACCTATGTCAAGTTTATTTAACATCTTGATATGTACAACTAGATAGGATAATTTGAGGAAGAACATCAAGAATGAATGATACCTAAGAACAGAGATCGAAGTGGGTCCCATACCTAAGACTCCCTTACAATTGACAAGGAAAAATAAAGACCATATCAAAGAATTGATTAAGGAAGCGAGTTGGAAAACGGATTCCTTACCCAAAATCCAATTATTAAACAACAGAGAAGGAAATAAGACTCAGAATATAGCAACCAGAGAATCAAGGAAAACCAACCAGAAAATCATGAGATGAATCACTCACCTGCAACGTCCCTTAAACTTGAAAAGGACCGAACTGAGTCGACTCAGCGAATTGACTCAATTTAGAGAAGAGATCCCTTCTTCTTTCTTCTTTCTTTCTTCTTTCTTTCTTCCTCTTCTTTGCTGGAGAGTCCTCCCAGCAATAAGAACAGCAACAGTGGGTGGGAATTCCACCTATTAGAACCCACACGATCTCTCTCTCTCTCTCTCTCTCTCTCTAACGGCTCTCTCTCTCTCTCTCTCTCTCTCTCTCTCTCTCTCTCTTTCCTACGACTGTTGTAGTGTTTCCTTAGATTAGGACCCTCCTTTATAGAGCTAACAGTCTTGCACATCAAGTCTTCTAAAGGTTTCTTACGCTATTTATAGTGTCGGGTCGATGCGGAAGAAATCTTAAATTCAATCCAAGTTGGAGAAGGAAACCGCTTATGCTGGAAAGTTCTTTCGCATTGGAGCCGTTGCGAATGTAGGTGGGGTCCACACGATTCTTTGGGTGAAGTTTGGACTGATCATGCGGAGTGGATCAACGGATCTTGATCATCTTTGCTTCGGACGGTGATTTGGTGCGGCCCATGTGATTGATGGTTGGTCAGAGCATTCGAACGAACTAGAACCACACACCATAGGAAGCTGATGAACGGCTTGGATTGGACATCTGGGGCCCACCGTAAAAACCTTTCGACTTCCACGAGCCAATCAATGAATGCTTCAATATTTAATGAACTATTGAAAGAGGAAAGATCACCTTTGCCTTGGAAGCCTCTGCCATTGTGATCCACACGTGCGTCCCCTTGTACAGCTTGTCGAACAATGATGTCTTCGATGTCTTCATCATTGTGTTCCTCATCATCATGCTCGCCCCTTCGAAGTGCCAGTGGTGGTGCTTGACAGGCTACTGGATTGTTCGATAATGCAATCGCTGGTTGAGGTGCATCGCCTTGGGCTTGGGGCTGGGGTAGAGCCAACAAAATTCGATCTAGAGAAGCGATCATCCTCTACATTCTATTCTCTTCTTGGAGATTTTCGATCTTCTCTGCTAGCTAGTAACTGAAACCCTTAATCTACGTCAGAGGGGTGGTTGTTGCGACTGTCGCTAGAAGGCACCATCTTTCCGAGGTTATTCGTCGCTTTGATACCAACTTGGCGTAGTGTAGACGGGTGAGGAATCGATCACTGTCTCTCCATTCCAATAACTACTCCGAATCCACGGAGCTATCGGGAATCCTCAACTGGTCTTCTTCGATCTCTCGAAGGATTGCTCGAATCCACAAGCAAAGAAACCAAAACTCAAAGAGTATTTTATAAAAGATCAATAATAATCCTCCTACGATGAATTAAAAGAGTATTTAAAAGTTAAATTATGCAATTGAAACCCTAGGTGTGCAAAATTAAGAATCCCAAATGAACATGGAAAAGAAAATAACTTAAATTGGAAAGTTCCCACAAAATTGCACAATAGGATCGCGCATGGTCGGGCGCCCAATGGAACTTAAAAACTGTTCAGAGAGTTTCGACAGAAAATCGTCCAATTTCAGGCGCCTGGTTAGGGTTGATCGGGTGCCCGATGACCTGATGGTCGAGCACTCGAAATTCAAAAATTGGCCCAGTGACTCTCTGGAATAATCGGGCTCATGGTCGGGCGCCCGGTGATGTGTGTAGTCGGGCGCTCGACTGGGTTGGAATTTCTGGATTTGGGCGGTTAATTTGTCGCCCCACTTGGCCTCCTTCCGATGTCCAATTGCTTCATGTAATCTTCAGTGACCCCCTCTACATCAAAGAGCTAATAAGCTTTCAAGTACGTGATTTTAACATTGTTTGGTCTTTTAAAAGTGAGCTGTAAGAAAAGTGTCTGAACAGTGACTATTACTTTCATTAAAGGCCCGTTTGGATTGTAAGTTACTTAAGATAAGCTACTCATCAAATGAGTAACTTATATTGGTTTCTACTTAATTGGCAAATAAGTATGTTTGGTTAACAATATGCTTATCAACGAAAAAGTAAAAACCATGTTTGTTTCCAACATTATTCCTCTAGTCTGTTTGGTCCTTGCACATCCACCATCCATCATTTGGGGCCAACTTTTGGTGTGGATTGTTCATTGTGTGGGCCCTTCCTTTGATGTGGGTAGTACATCATGTGGGGCCCACCTTGGATGTGGGCCATTTGTACCGTTCTTTATGTAGGGCCCACCTTTGATGTTGGTTATCCATCAAGTGGACCCACCATCAATATCCAATGCCCATCATGTGGAGCCACCTTTAATATGGATTGTCCCAAATGTGGGGCCCACCTCTAATGAGGGTCGTCCATCATGCAGGGCCTGCCTTGGATATGGGCCACTCATCATTAGGGCATGACCAATGGTGGACGTCAATGACCACTGTTTCCTGAAGTGCAGTCTATTTGAGATTGGATTCTGTTTCATTTTTGGGATGGACCAACAAGGGTGGATGGTGTGGATTTCACATGCACATCATGTGACCCCACTACCCAGTGGGCCACTCAAAACTAGTTGGAAAAGCAGATGAATGGCATGAGTAAAACACATAACGCTGGGCCCAGGGAGGTTTCAACGGTGTCATCATTATCACTGTTGCTTCCTGATGTGGGGTCCACCTGGGGTTTAGATCTACCTCGCATGCAAGCCCCACTCACATCCAAACCAGATAGATGACGCAAATCAAATATATTGCAGTTGGCCCAGCAAGTTGGATGGTCAACATGGGCTGGGCGGTTGCCACAAAAACCAGCACTTTTACAGCTATGGACGAGCATCTCTTGTTTTAGTTGGAGGTGAGAAAGTAGAAAAGCAAAATAAAAATGCTAAAATTCTTAACTGATTTTCAGTAAATAAGTAATGATCATTATTTATTAACCAAACTAACTTATCTCAAATAAGTTTTTTTTTTTTTTTAGTCAGTCATGCAATGCACCCACCCAGTTAATCGCCCAACACACCCACCCATTCAGTCATGCGACGCACCCACTGGTGCAGTTAGCAGCGGGAATTTCACCCTGATGGGTTTCCAGACCTAGATCTCTTGTTGAAACTCCGCAGAGTCTACCAACGAGGTAAAGGCCCCGAACCAAATAGGTTACTTAACTGCTGCCACCAGCAAGAAAAACAACTTATTTGGTGGTATCCAAACGGGCCCTAAATGACTAAAAAGTAAGAAATATTTCTAAAAGAAGCTTGCTTAAGATGAAAGTCACTCAAGCAAAGCACTCTTTTTATTGAGCTGCCCACTCTTCATACGATCATGATCATGGTCCTCAAGAGTCGAAAATGACAATCTGCACATAATTCTTAAAAATCTTAGCCATTGAAAACTTTGATTGTGGGTTGTCTAAAGATTAACGTTAGAGAATTTTTATTTTTTTTAAACTACCATTTTCAATGTTAGAGATTAACTTGGCCGAGTCCCTGCATGAGTTGGCCATGATATGTTTACAATTGTGAGGAGATGTACCCCCACAAGCATGATCAAAATCATAATTCCATAAGTAGCTATTTCACTTCTCACTGTAATCAGATGTTGGTGAACAATTGAGCAAGCTCTCCAGCCTTCAGCCTTGGGTTTCGAACATGCCTGAAAGCTTCTAGCCTTCGATTTTCGTCTAGCGCGGCTATCCTATGGATGAGGGGCTGGTGCAGGGGTAGAGCCCCTTCCAGGAGAGCGGTGTGATCATGCTGGGTTGGGTCCTATGCGACTTGGGCTCGATAAATTTAAATTGGGCAGGTTGGGACACAAGGTAAGTTACATGGGCACATTCAAGCTCAAATTACTTAGCCCATTTAATAAATGGGCCGGGCTTGGACTCATCCTGACCTACCCCGAACATGACCGATATCTACCCAGAAGCGGATTGGCTGGTGTACCCTACACCACAGGGCGCGACTTGGGTGAGACCCCGGAACCAGCGATGTGGGTGGAACCCTGAACCTAGGGCCCACCTGGATGTATTCTTTGTAGATCCATGCCGTTCATATATTTCTTCATATTATTTTAGAATGTAGCCCCAAAAATTAAGCAGATGAAAATTTTAGATGGACCACACCCCAAGAAACAGTTCTCATTCAACTGTGACCATTAAAAAATTTCTGGAGTCCACCGTAATGTTTATTGACCATCCAATCTGTTGATAAGGTCACGTAGACAGGGATGAAAGTAAAAACAAATATCAGGTTGATAGAAAACGGTTGTGGCTCACAAAGGTTTTTAATGATCATTAACCAGTGTTTCTTATGTTGTAGTCCACCCAAAATTTTCATCTTATTCATTTTTGGTTCCATAGTACAAAATAATCTGGAAAAGCAGATTAACGGCATGGATCTACAAGGAATACATCCAGGTGGGCCCTAGATTCAGGGTCCCACCCACATCGCTGGTTCCGGGGTCTCACCCAAGTCGCGCCCCCACCGCAGCGATTTTGCTGGTGTGGTACGTGTCGCACGAAGACGAGTGCGTCAATCCTCAGGCTTCATGAATGTACAAACGATTCAAAGATTGATCCAAAACTTTTGTGATCCAACTGTTCATAACGTCACACGGACCTGGATGAATGGTAAAAACAAATTTTAGATCGATCCAAAACTTCTGTGACCACCAAGAAGGTTTCAATGGTAGACGTTCAATCTCCCACTGCATTCTTTGGTGTGGTTCAGTTGATCTTCGGATCTGTCTTGGTTTTGGGTTCAACCCTTATAACGATGTCGCTAAATGGCCGGACGGTTTGGATATAACAAGAACCTCATGGTGGGCCCACAGAACCTGGTGAGTACACCAGCCAATCCGCTTCCTATCTACCCCTCCTCTGAGGTCAATTAGATAAAAGGTCACGATCTTGGATCACGGGTTCAGAATCTCCTGATTTCCGAACGAAAACGTGTACACAGTTGCGGCGTTGTCTGGTTTTGTCACATTTGTAATCGTACCTGCTCCTTTGTCATTCTCCGTTTGTTTGTTTGTCAGCTGGCTCGGAGATACTCGTCCCATCATCTCTAAGGAATGCTTATTGCAGCCGCACGGCTGCAACCGACAAAATCAAGCGCCCTGCATGTGCCACAGTTGCACACGTGTGTGAGATCCTGTCCGTTCATGAAGTAGACACTTACTAGGTAAAACATGTTGTAGTACAAGATTCAGGCCATTGTACGCTTAATATGGTCCCCATGTGAACAGGAAGTGGACAGCAAGAAAATGATAATCAATGGTCCACATATGAACGGCTCAGATCTCACACACATGGGCATATGTAGCGCGCTTGTATAAGATGACACTCTAAGCATCATTCCATGAAACACGTGATAAGGCTCACTGAGGTCACACCGTTATGTCTCGGACAACCTATCTTGTGGGCCTCAACGTGAGATGCCTTGGTACAAAGTTTCTTTTTAAACTGAACATTGTTTGGATTCTTTGGCTTTGGCTTCATCCAACTCTCACTTGATTTTTTATGCATTTAGATTATTTTATTGAAACTTAATCAACTTAGTTAATGAATATTGTTAGATTTGTTGAGTTACACGCTGATGTTAAATTACTAATTTTCGTTAGGTTTCTCTTAAGCAAATATATTTAGGGCCCATTTGGCATTGCATCCAAAAAAATGCGTAGTTGAATAATAAAAAATATTTTCTTTATATTATTTATTGAGGATCGCTGATTAAAAAATAAACAAGTTTGATTGGCATGAAAAAATAATTAGAAAAAATGACCCTACTCACATATCAGAGACTAAGCCATTCGGTAAAAAAAAAATGGTACTCACAATTCGAAAGAAAGACGTCTTGGATGGGTAGACCCGCGGGATCTGATGGTTCATACAATTTCAGAACCTTTGTAAAAATCAAATATGGATGGTGTACATCTAGTGGTCTGCCCGAACGACTACGTAGAATAGACGTACGATCACCCATCTAATTCTGTAGTTAAGATGGCCCTGGATTATGATCAGTGGCTGAGATTGTATAAAAAATGGGTCAAATGGACAAAATCTATAGTATATTATCTCTCCCTTTTCTCTCTCAAACTCTTGGAACCATTGGATGATTTTAATGAGAGAATCCCTTCTCTTTTATAGGAAAGGGTTGGAGAGTTTGGAAGAAGTTGGAAGTTGTCCCGTTAAATTCAACTTTGAATTGATATCTAAATTAAAAATTTAGATTTCAACTTAAATATATGATAGAAGCCGATAACTGAAGGGAAACTCGCGTGGGATTCACCCATTAGTAGTTTCCCACAAGTGGGCCCTGCAGGCCCATATCCAACATCTCCCACTCAATTATGTTATGGGATGTGTACAATATAAATTGTCCATCTCACTCATCTCATAACAACCGAAACTAAAAATCGTGATCAAAAGAATCAGAGTCATGGGACTAGATAGAACACCATTATCTTTTCACAAGTATTTGAATATTAAGTGATCACCAAACCAATATTCAATAATCCAAGATTTGCAATACTATCTTGACCTAAATGACCACATCGAATGGAGTTGACTCCCGATCTAAAGTACTTAGTTGACGTACCCACTTATCCAACTTATCAAATTATTATGAAAACTTTATTTATTTATTTATTTATTTATTATTATTATTATTGTTATTATTATTTTTGCAAACATCGATTTGAATCCTTTTAAATTAATACTATAATATATATACTTTTGAAATGAATATTGTTTGTAAAAACTCTATTAAACACTCGATATTGTCGACAAATGTAAAGTCTTCAAATGTGGATAAATAGTTCTAGAAACTTGGTGTAGCTGTCATGGGCTATTCTCTATGCAAATTTGTAATTTGAAATCGATCAAGCTGCTTTTCTAGCATAACAAATCTAACCAATCAAATACCTTTGTCATTGTACACCAAAGTAGAGACACTTAGTCTCATCCTCTTGTACACAAGATGAGGCTAGGGACACAAAGAGTCACCTAGGGGACTGGCTACTCACGCATTGCAATGATTAGATCAAATCAAAATAATTTGAATGTAAAAGGTTTCAGAAATGGTTAAAATCTGCACTGTAAAAGTTGACAATACTAGGCATATGTCGGGTTTGCAATACACATGCATGTCATCTTACATGATGTATGGCTCATCTCATATTGTCACGATATGGCTTTTATTTAGGCCACGACATTGATAACATGAAGAGCAATGAAGTGATTATGTTACTCGACTTGATTAGTATTATCTTCAATCTTTTAATACTGAAGATTGGTGCTACTCACTCGTATCCTCATCCTCTATACTTCACAATAGAGAATGGATCACACCTCATATATGAGCATCGCCTTGATTTTACTTATCTTATACATTCAGAATTGGTCCACCTATTCAACAGGGTGACCGACCTGCTGACAAAGGTAGAGATCCTAGATGATCTCAAGGTAAATGCTGATGATTTACACACCTAGTCAATAAAAGTGCTCAATTAATACTGAATAAAAATAATTTTTTATCCATTAATAAAAGATAAAAGGTACATGACACAATCATATCACTTAAGCTTCCCTCAATGCTATTTGCCTGATGTGAACATAGAATAAATTTCTAATTATAGGCTTCGTCATGGGATCAACCAACATCTCCTTGATGAGAATTCGATTGAGGACAACCTTCTTCTCTTTCACTTGATCATGAATGTAATGATATATGATTTCAATGTGCTTAGACTTCTGGTGGTGTTTGGGGTCCTTCACCAAGTCAACAGCAGAGGTGTTCTTTATCCTCAACAATATAGGCTCACAAATGCCTATTACAATAACTAGACTTTGTAAGAATCTGTGAACCCATACATACCGCTAAATTGCAGTACAACGTGCAATGTAATTAACTTCCATATATGAAAGGGAAGTTGATGTTTGTTTTTTTGCTTGATCATGACATAACTTCCCCTCCAAACAATAATATATATTTTGAAGTAGACTTTCCCTCATCAGCATCATTATCCCAAGTTACATCAAAATATCCTTTAAGCTTGAAATTTGTGCCTCGGGTCTTTGGTTTTTCTAAGATAGTGAAAATGCATTTGACAACTTGCTAATGAAACTGTCCCAGGTTACTCTGGTAACAACTAACTATGCCAATTGCATAACTAATATCCAGTTTGGTACAAAACATGATATACATTAAGCTGCCCATTACGCTCGCATAAGGTATTATGGATAAAAAGCTTTAGTCTAGGGACATGATTTCTTATTTACCATGATAGTTTTCTCCATGGGGGTTTTATCAGCTTTTGTCCCGAGCCGCTTGATAATCTTCTGTATGTAGTTGGTTTAAAACAAGTCTAAGAATCTCTTAAGGCGATCCCTGTTAATCTTTACCCCGAGAATAAAGTTATCCTCACCAAAATCTTTCATCTCAAAATTTAAAAAAAGTCAAATTTTAGTCATAATTAATGATTATATATCATTACTGTAATAACCCTGGTTTTACAGTAGTTAAAACATGACTTTAGTTACTTTAGATTTCAGAGATAATTTAATTAATAGTTTAATTTAATAGTTAAGTAATTAAATAACTTAAATAATAAATAAATTAATATTAAACGATTCGTAAGGATTATAGTATGATCCTTTTATTAGAAGTGCTCAACATGAACACTAGAATAATGTAGAAGTGTCAGGTTTCACATAATCTACAATAAATAAGAAATATATATTATTAATTGAACTTAAGTTACAGGACATTTTCAAAGATCATGGTTTCTGGAGATTATTTTTGTACAAAACCTTATATACTAGTTCTAAGACACGATCCAACCATACATGTCAAATTTCAACCCTCCGATCATCCTACAAACGCCCTAATCAGAAATCGGGCCATAAGTGGGCCATCTGACTTCGGAATCGTCTCATTTTCGGTGTTATAGCCTAAAAACCCGTGGCCTATCTGATGATTGGAGTGGATCTCGCGTATGCATCGTGGTGGGACCCACGTGCACAGCGTACACGTTGTTAGTCCGGTCAACCCGCGTTGACCGCGTTTTTTTTTATGCAGACGGAGTCATCTTCCTAGTTCGCAGCGTCTCAGCGAGCGGACGCTGTCCGCCTGCTGCGTCCACGCCGTCCGTTGTTGGACCATCTCGGGTGGACCCCACTTGTCCGGCAGCATGCGCTGATCTTATACGTGCAACGCACGTAAATAAAAAAAAAGAAATAAAACTTTTCGAACGCGTCTTCTTCGGACGCTGTTACAGCATCAGCAGCAACCGCGTCCGCTCGACCCAACAGTTAATGTGCGTCGTCCATCTGTGGACCCCACCTCCGAAATCCAGACCGTCCATTTGATGCGGAGGGGAATTCCGACCGAGCTTGGATAAGTTCCACCGTCGGAAACGTGGTTAGGCGTCCGTATACTCCTGCGTAAGAAGCCTTGCGCGGAGGTGATTCCGGAAATAGATACATCTGCGATCGCCCGTTTGATCTGGGATTCTTGGGCAAGAATCCTCCTACAAAACCGACGGTGATTAGGGTAGTTATTCGACTTCGTGGAGTGCAAGCAACCGCGTATTGCCATTTCCGGACGAAACAACGTCCGATCGTTGTCAACATTCGACCGGTGTTCGTGCACTTGGTTGGGCTGCATTGTTTGATCCAAACCTTCCATTCGATGGACCACCCGCAGGTTAGTAAACGTCTGAAAATAGGGCTGGATCAGACCATGTATAAGATCGCAGTGAGTGAAGTAAGTCGGTGCTGGAGTTCTTGTGCGCACCGGGTGCGAACCAGATCCGACGCTGAGTCGGTCATCCTGGTATTATAAAAACCTCTCTCCCTTGCAGGGAGAGGGCAAATCCTTCGCAAGGGAGAGAGAGAGAGAGAGAGAGAGAAGCCGTTAGAGAGAGAGAGTGAGTAGTCGTTGGAGTGTGACGGTAGAGAGAGAGAGTGAGGGGCAGCGCACTTGCTGCTGTTGGTGCTGTACTGCTCTTGCTGGGGCAGCAAGAAAAGAAAAAGAAAAGAAGAAAGAGAAAGAAAGATAAAAGAAGAGAGAAGAAGAAACTTCTTTTCTAGACTCCCAAACTGAGTCGACTCGCTGAGCGACTTGCTGAGCCAACTCATATTCAGGTTTGGGCTTGTATAGAGCCTATAGTTCATCACAAGTGAGTGATCTATCTCAGAAATTTCATGTTAATATCCTTTCAGATTCCTTCCTATTGAGTTTGAAATTCTCCCGTCCTTTCCTCCATGTAATTGATTTTTCAACTTCTTATTTATATAGGATGAGTTGTATACTTTTTGCTATTTCCTAGGCATATGTGTTAGGGATCTCTTGTAGTTTTCTTGTTCTTCCTGGTGACACTTCTTTAGTTTTCGTAGGATCTTACGTAGAAGTTAGGCATGGGTTAAACTTCCTTTCACGACTTTCCCTTTCTAGTTACACAAGTGAAAACTGTACACAGTCGTAACTTAAACTTAAATACACAAGATGTTATTATTGGTTCAAAACCTTACGTAGCATACATCATTCTCAACTCCCTTGATTTACAATAAACATCATAGATAGATGGAAGGTTACCTGAATACATACATCTCATGCATGGTGTGATTGAAATTGCACTTCGAACGCATAGTATGCTTGATGAATGCTTCCATAATTCATGACACGCACATACATTTATACACTACGACAGAACAGGAGCATGGTTGATTTGACTCCTGGCATGCATGGTTGATTTGCCGCCTCGCTGTACCGGTTAGGTGAGCATGGTTGATTTGCGACAGGTTCCTAATGTTCAGTGGCAGCGAGTTCTGGTCGTTCCACTTATTGAGCATGGTTGATTTGCTCGGTTGGATCAGTGGTGCATGGTTGATTTGCCCACTAGCGTGCATGGTTGATTTGCCGCCTCGTTGTACCGGTTAGGTGAGCATGGTTGATTTGCGACAGGTTCCTAATGTTCAGTGGCAACGAGTTCCTAGACGTTTGTTGCTCTTACACATGTCATAACATACATGACATCATGATAATCATGTTTCATTCATAATAAGACATAAAGTGTGTTAATCATCACCATAGCCTTGTATATTCGTATAGTTCTAGCTGTTGGTATTTCACATCTAACAGCTCATTAACTGAAATATTACCTGTGATGGAAATGACCTCACTGGGCTTTAGCTCACCAAAATCACCACAGTTCCTGCAGGATATCAGGAGGAAGGAGGAGCGGCTGAAGCAGAATATCTGGACGACTACTTTTATTAGAAGACTTATCCTAGCTTAGGTGTTGAATTTATTTCTTTTGGTAGATGATTGAAAACAGACTTTAGTAGATTTGAATATTTTGCAGAGTAGATGTAGTTGTTGATTTAATTTCCATTTGAGATTTAATTTATGGTTAATAAAGTGCTTTAGTTTGATATTATTGTGGTATGTGGAGTGGAATTTTTCTAAAGGTTATATTTGGATTAAATTCGCACTCTGAAACTCGGGCCTTGAGTTGTTGTACTCAAGTCTCGGATTTCAGGGCGTGACAATTACCATCGAAGTCATCACTTAAGAATGTGATCTTTACATCTATCTATATAACTCAAAGTATGAACTTACGACAATAGACAAAATCATGTGGATTGGGGAGAATTATACGGTAGGTAAAAAGGTCTCCGCATAATTAACACTTTCTTTTTATGTGAAACTTTAAGCAACGAAACCTAGTTTATATTTGTCCACTCTAACATTTTTTCTTTTTTCGATCTTGAGTACCCACTTGTTATTTATCATTTTGAGATTAAAGGGTGGATCTACAAGTTTTCAAACTTTATTCTTCTCTATGGAGGCGATTTTTTACGTCTATGGAAGTTACCAAATCATCCAAATTTAGAGACAACAATGCATCCTAATAAGAATCAAGTTCATCATCGTCAATCGCAATACAAGTGTAAGAGTCATCCTCAATATTAAAGTGTCTTCAGGGGAATCAATCCTCTTTCATTTCGACATAATTCAAGAGCTTGATGAGATATGATTCCACTGTCATGGTAAACTTTAGGGGTATCTCCATTTTGAGAAGCAGAGCTCTCACTCTCTTAAAATACAATAGAAATTTTAAAAAGTTCTATTGTAACTTTCTACTTCTTTTAAGAGTTTGTGCTCCAAGCTTGTGTAGGCCACCGATGGGTGTGTACGTGTGAGTCCTTTGTAGGATGTAATGGTTTATGATGAGCCTATTGAAAATCATATATATGAGATACTGAAATTTGAAAAACTCAATTTTGAGTTCGTCCTCCGGGAGTGGAGTACGTAATTAGCCGAACCACTATATATCGTTATAAAATGTGTGATGATTCTTTACTTATGTTTTATTTCAATTTTATTTAGTGAATACATGAATAGATAAATGGTATGCTATGTATTTGAATCATTATCTCAGTTGATATATCTATCTAATCTCATAGACTTATGTTATAATGCAATTAGTATCTTTGATTGTCTATGGTCCTATATACACCACACTAGTTAATGTGAACCATTTTAATTTTATTGCTTAAATTTTAGAAGGTCCTTGTTCGCTTCCCCAAGTGTAGGGTTGCGATGTAGTAATAAACTCGGTAAGACCGAGGTCGATCCACAGGGACTTATGTAGGATTTCACAAATACATCTAAAAGTGTCTATTGAAAGCTAATAATCAGATTTTGAATAGAATTGATATGAATAGCAATTTTAAACTAATTTGAATGTAGACAATTATAAAAAGGCACTAGGGTTTCAAGGATCCACTTGTAGCAATCCTTGATGTTCAATCCGCTGTGGTTTTTCATTCTCTCAACTAGAATCGACATTAAGGTCTATCTAGTTGGATGATAGAGCTGTTAAACCATACAATCTGTCATATGTAAGTTCAATGCATAGGATTCACTCAATGTAGGCTGAGCTGAGCATGCTCAATTGCATAGGTCATTCCCCTTTCCAAAAGGTCTAGTTCACAATCATAACCATCCTCAAGTCCTGTCACAAGACAAGGCTAGATCAGGATTTGAACTGGATTCAAATCACATGCACAGTCCATACATATTTCAGAAAATCAGAAATATAGAACTTTGGTAGGAGGTTCCTTCATGAAGATCATAGTACTAGAGCGCACTCCGATTCCTCGGATCATACAGGTCTAGACTGATACAAACCAATTAAGAAATTAAGTAATTCTCCCAAACATCCATGAGTCATCATAAGACTAAGAAAAACTACTTAAAAACTTGTATAAACTTCAAACCATAGTTCATAATCATGAATTCCACACTTAAAACCAACTAACTACGAATTGAAACATCTTGGATTCACTACAAGCTTCACCTCTTAGCCCTAGCTAAGAGGTTTAGCTGCTCATGATCCAAGGAAACATGAAACAACTAAAAAGTTCATAAAAACAACAAAACAAACTAGAGGGAGTTGTGGAACTCCGAAATTCACTTCCACTGCCTCCAAGCTTGCTTCAACCCTTCTTTGATACCCTAGGAATGATCCCTAGGTGTCTTTTTATAGTGGGGAGGCTCCGCAACTTCAGAAAGATCAAGAATCTGCATAATAGTTATGCAGTGCGTAGAGAAAATCGGGCTAGGAATAGCAATTCCTGCTTCTTCGCATGGCCGACCGTTCTGGACCGGTCGGACTAGGCTAGCCAACCAGTCACGACCAGTCTGGCCTCTTCAGCAATGGTCCAGCAGGCATGGCCGACCGGTCAAGACCGGTCGGGCTTATTCAGATGCACTCTAGTGTGCATAACTGACCGGTCAAGACCGGTCTGGCTCTCTTGGTCGACCGGTCAAGACCGGTCGGTCTCTTTTTCTTCTTGTTTTCTTCCTTTCTTTCTTCTATTTTCTTCTTTCCTTGCTTCTTTCTTTACTTCCTTCTTCCTTCGGCCCTCCTTGGGTCTTCATCCAAGGTTCTAAATCAGCTCTTTTCATCATCAATTAGGCGGAGTTCACTCTCAAACCTGCAATCACAAAACATGCATTAGATTTCTCTATAAACCATGCAAACCTTGCACAATGAGTGATGAATTGGGGTTAGAATATGCACAATTAAGAGCTCAACACACCCCCCAACCAGCATTTTGCTAGTCCCGAGCAAAACATGCGTGAAGCTAATCCCATTCTTCAAAACTCAACTCTCTTTCAGCAACCCTTCTTCTATACATCCCAAGACATACAAGTGTAAGATTAAGAACTATTTGGTGACAGAGGTTGAGACTGTAATCCCTCAAGATATGATAAGCATTCATATGAAATTCCCGCTGATTGGTTGATAAATAGAAGAACTTGAACAAATTCAATCTAGTGTGGATAGTGAAAATTCATCTCATGAGTTTCTAGGATTATCTTCTTCATAGATCATCTAGACTATAGAACTCGAGGTACATGGAGCCACATCAAGCCAATGACAGGAATTTGCCTTACCGTCCTTCCGACGATTTTCACACTACGTCCCATTTCCGGCTTTGGTTACGGGTAGACCATCCCCCGGTTGGTAGTAGGTAGCCCTAATCGAAATTTTCCACCATTTTTCCATCATTCCCAATTTCATCCTTCCTTTTCCTTTTTCTTTTAATTTGGATAGGATTTTTAGAAATCCATATCTTTCGTTGTTTTCCCATGGACAAGGATGGACAAAGTACCCCGGCCTGATTTCTCAATACCTTAATTCAAAGTCTAGCCAATCCATAAATCACCTAATCCCTTCAACCCATGAAAATCGTGTAATGTGGACTAGGTGTAAAAGTGTTCAGATTTTCTATCAATCACAGAAATAGGGGAATTCACATATAAAACCATTATGCTATGAGAGATTCCAGACATACAGCCCCATGCACTTCATATCTCCTCCTCTTATGCTCATATCATCTTGAATGCATAGAACCGATGTTTTCCAAAAGAGTTTCGAATGTTTGAAAAATTGAAAAATTTTCATATAATTGCTTGAAATGTTACAAAACGCTGGATTTATCCAAGTGATCCTACACCCCCAACCAAATCTTGCATTGTCCTCAATGTAAAAGATGTGCAGTAAACAAACATGAGAGCAATGTGAACATATAGGGAGTGAGGAGTGAGAGTACCTGACAGGTGAAAATTGAAATTCCTCATTTTAACAAACCTAAGCAAAAGTAAACCAAAGCAACAAAATCCTAATCCTAACTACTCTATACCTCCGTTAGACTAGGAGATCAGTCATCCTGATACACAGGATCATTCAGGGGTATGGACATACCTTCTGAAGGAAACTTCTCAAAGAACGGCTTTAATCGCTGCTCATTCGCTTTAAAAATGTTGCCGTTCCTTGGATTCAACAGCTCGACAGTCCCATATGGATAGACAGTTTGCACAATGTAGGGACGGTCCATCGAGATCTCAATTTTCCCGAAAATAGATGTAAGCGAGAATTGTACATGAGGACTTTTTGATTGATCGTGAATGTCTTACGAAGAATATTCTTATCATGGAATATCTTCGTCTTGTCCTTGTAAATTCTCGTATTCTCATAAGCTTCATTCCGGATTTCTGCAAGTTCATTCAATTGTAGTTTGCGGAACGAGCTTGCCTTGTCAGAATTGAAATTCATCTTCTTAATAGCCCAATATGCCCTATGTTCCAACTCCACAGGCAAGTGACAAGCCTTCCCATAGACAAGTCTATAGGGAGACATTCCAATAGGGGTTTTGAAAGCAGTACGGTAAGCCCAAAGCGCATCGGTAAGCCGAAGCGACCAATCCTTGCGATCAGGGTTCACCGTTTTCTCTAGAATGTGTTTAATCTCCCTATTGGAAATCTCAGCTTGTCCACTAGTTTGTGGGTGATAGGGAGTGCTCACTTTGTGCGTTATGCCATATTTCTTCATTAAAGTTTCAAAAGGGCGATTGTAAAAGTGAGACCCTCCATCACTTATGATGACTCGGGGCGTTCTAAACCGGGAAAGAATATTCTCTTTTAAGAAGTAAATGACCGTTTTATGGTCATTATTCCAGCAAGGGATGGCCTCGACCCATTTGAAAACATAATCAACGGCAAGCAAGATGTATAGGTTTCCAAAAGAAGATGGGAATGGGCCCATGAAATCGATGCCCCAACAATCAAAAGTTTCGATTATTAAGATGGGATTGAGTGGCATCATACTTCTACGGGAGATTCCTCCTAATTTCTGACAAGGTTCACATGCTTTGCAAAACTCATGTGTGTCTTTGAACATGGTGGGCCAATAAAACCCACATTGCAGAATTTTCGCTGTGGTCTTTTTAGCCGAAAAGTGGCCACCACATGCCTGAGAATGACAGAAGGAGATGATACTTTGTTGTTCCTCATCTGGCACACATCTCCTTATGATTTGATCGGGACAATACTTGAATAAGTATGGGTCGTCCCATAGGAATTTCCTCACCTCCGTGAAGAATTTATCCTTATCTTGCTTTTTCCAATATGTAGGAATTGTACCTGTAGCAAGATAGTTAGCAATGTCCGCATACCATGGCGATTGGGAAACAGCAAAAAGTTGTTCATCAGGGAACATGTCATTGATTGCAGTCGTTTCAGGGGAATCAGTGAGGACAAGTCTAGAGAGATGGTCAGCTACTACATTTTCTACTCCTTTCTTATCACGTATTTCTATGTCGAATTCCTGGAGTAGAAGGATCCATCTTAACAACCGTGGTTTAGCATCTTTCTTAGAAAGAAGATACTTAAGCGCGGCATGGTCAGTGAATATAATGATCTTGGATCCAATCAAGTAGGACCTAAACTTGTCTAAGGCAAAAACTACGGCTAAAAGTTCTTTTTCAGTAGTGGTGTAGTTTGCTTGGGCTGAGTTTAGGGTTCTACTTGCATAGTAGATGACACATGGCTTTTTCTCTTTTCTTTAACCTAACACGGCCCCAATAGCATAGTCACTAGCATCGCACATAATCTCAAAAGGAATGCTCCAATCAGGTGGTTGCATTATGGGAGCACATGTCAACATACCTTTAAGGGTGGTAAAGGCCTTTTGACATTCTTCATTCCACTCGAATGAATTTTCCTTTTGAAGTAGGTTATATAAAGGGCGAGAGAGTGAACTGAAGTCCTTTATGAACCTTCTGTAAAATCCTGCGTGTCCTAAAAAGGACCGTATATCTCGTATGCTCTTGGGTGGTGGAAGGTTAGAGATAAGATCAATTTTCGCTTTGTCCACCTCGATTCCATTTTGTGAAACAATGTGACCAAGTACAATTCCCTTTTGAACCATGAAGTGACACTTCTCCCAATTGAGCACAAGGTTCTTCTCTTCACATCTTTTCAGCACAGACTTCAAATGCTCAAGGCACTCATCAAAGCTACAACCAAATACGAAAAAATCATCCATGAAGACTTCGAGAATGGTCCCCACCATATCAGAAAAAATACTCATCATATAATGCTGAAAGGTGGCAGGGGCATTACATAGTCCAAACGGCATCCGTCGGTAGGCGAAAGTGCCAAATGGACATGTGAATGTAGTCTTTTCTTGGTCTTCACAGGCAATTTCTATTTGGTTGTACCCTGAATAGCCATCAAGGAAGCAAAAGTGGGAATGACCCGCCAACCGTTCTAAAATTTGATCAATAAATGGTAGGGGGAAGTGGTCTTTCCTTGTGACAGTGTTTAGCTTCCTGTAGTCAATGCACATTCTCCAACCGGTAGTGACTCTAGTTGGCACGAGTTCATTATTGGCATTGGCTACGATGGTTATTCCGGATTTCTTAGGCACCACTTGAGTTGGGCTCACCCATTGGCTATCGGATATTGGGTAAATAATACCCACATCCAATAGCTTTACCACTTCGGCCTTAACCACATCCTTCATATTTGGATTTAGTCGTCTTTGTGGTTGCCTAGATGTCTTCGCATTCTCCTCAAGGTGTATGCGATGAGTACAAATCAGTGGGTCTATGCCTTTGAGATCCGCAATTGACCATCCAATGGCACTCTTGTGCTCTAATAGAGTAGCTATTAGCCTACTCTCTTGTTCCTCATCCAAGTGGGAAGAAATCACCACTGGATATGTCTCATCTCGACCTAAATAAACATATTTCAGCTCATTTGGTAATGGTTTTAGGTCGAGTGTTGGTGCCTTAATGTTGGAAGGGAGGGCCTTGTTCTCGTTTACAGGCAATGGCTCAAATAGGGCCCTCCATCTTTTATTATCAAGCACTGGCATCATCTCTAGCATGGCATCCACCTCTTGTATTGTGTCATCATTTATCTCATGAGAATGGGCCACACATGCCTCCAAAGGGTCGGAAGATAGTGATAAGGGGACTGTATCCTCCACGAATGATTCAATCATGTTTAATTCGTGGACATCATCATCAACTTCCCGTGGTTGTTTGCATAAATCAAATATGTTAAGCTCAAGGGTCATATTTTCAAGGGACATTTGTACAAGTCCGTTTCTACAATTGATAATGGCATTTGAAGTAGCTAGAAACGGTCGTCCAAGTATGACGGGAATTTGAGCACCGGTGCCTATCACGGGATGTGTATCCAAGACAATAAAGTCTACTGGGTAGTAGAGTTTATCAACTTGGACTAGAACATCCTCTATCATTCCTCTCGGTATACGGATGGATCTATCAGCAAGTTGGAGTGTGGTTTTGGTGGGTTTCAATTCACCTAACCCAAGTTGTTCGTAGACTGAATATGGAATGAGATTCACACTTGCCCCCAAGTCGAGTAGGGCTTGTTTGATCCGGTAGTCTCCTATGATGCATGAGATGGTTGGACTACCCGGATCCTTGTATTTTTGGGGCACCTCTTGTTTGATGATAGCGCTCAAATTCTCAGTCAAAAGAACTTTTTTGTGAACGTTGTGTTTCCTTTTGACTGTACACAATTCCTTTAGAAATTTGGCATAAGATGGTATTTGTTTTATTGCATCCAACAACGGGATGTTGATCTTCACCTGCTTGAAAACTTCTAAACTTTCCAGATTTTTATCTAAAGGTTTAGGCGAAATCAACCTTTGTGGAAATGGAGCAACCGGCTTGTATTGCCTTTCCGGTTCTTTCTCTTGTGGGGTATTGTTCGAGCTATCATCCTCTTTAGAAATTTTCGGATCCTTAGACTTTGGGGCCTTCACCGGATTAGATTTGTCAATTTCTTTCCTACTTCTCAAAGTGGTGATAGCTTGAACATGTTCCGTGTGGTGGGAGGATGAGCTTGCATCTTGTATCTCAAACTGGGTTCTTGGGTTAGGAAGAGGTTGGGCAGGAAGTGTGCCCTTCTCTCTAACACTAAGATGAGATTCAACTCTAGCCAGTGATGTTTTCAATTCATTGATGGCTTGAGTTGAATTTTGATTGAATTTCAATTGCTCTTGCATGAACCCATCTATTTTTAGAGAATTTGTCTTGTTATACTCAGCTTGGACCGATACGAATGCACCCAACATCTCCTCTAGTGATACTTTTGGAGTGTTGCTTGCATTTGCAGTGGGTCCATTCCTCCAACTGAAGTTGGGATGGTTCTTCCAATTAGGATTAAACGTGTTTGAGTTTGGAACACCAAATTGCTGTTGATAACTGTTTATGGCATTTGTTTGTTCTTGTAAGATGCCTTGAACTGCTGAAATTGTGGGGCAATCTTGTGTTGTATGTTGATTTCCAGCACAAATTCCACAAACAGTTTCAACATCAGTGGAGTTGATCGTTTCACTTTTCCTTAATTCCATGGCTTCGACCTTTCTTGTGAGGCTAGCCACCCGTGCACTTATGCTATCTTCTTCTGATAAGATACATTCCCCCTTTTCCTTTTGTTGGCCAGTCTTGGAATTTGTTGGTTTCGATGTGTCCCAAGCCTATGCATTCTCAACCAATTCTTCCAAATAATCCCATGCTTCATCAGCTTCCTTATTCATGAACTCCCCGTTACACATCATCTCTACAAATTGGCCCATGGGTGAAGTCAGTCCTTCATAAAAAAGCTTATAACCCACCAAATTTCATAGCCATGATGTGGGCATGCATTTAATAAATCCTTAAACCTCTCCCAACATTGGAAGAAGGTTTCATCTTCCTTTTGGGCAAAGTTCATGATAAGGCACTTCAACATGTTTGTTTTGTGAGTGGGGAAGAATTTTTTTTATAAATTCTCTGTGCATGTCAGTCCATGCACCAATTGATCTTGGCCTCAATGCATAAAGCCAACCCTTGGCTTTATCTTTAAGAGTGAAAGGGAAGAATTTGAGTCTTACTACATCTTCAGTCACATTTACAAAGTGTATGGTGGTAATTACCTCATCAAACTCCTTAAGGTGTTGATAAGCACTTTCACTGTCTAATCCATGGAATTTAGGGAGAAGTTGGATCACTCCCGGTTTCAAATCCACATTCCCTGCATTTTGTGGAAAAACTATGCAGGAGGGGGTGCTCGCTCTTGCGGGTTGCAAGAAATCACGTAGAGTCCTAGGTCGGGGAACATTCTCAACCACATTCTCCCCTGTTTCAGTTTGGTTTTGGCCCAGATTAGGTTGATTCGCAGCCATATTTTCAGACAAAATTGGAGAGTTTAGATGTTTCCTAGCACGTGGTTCTCTGTCAATTCCTTCTGCTATCCCCCCTTCACCTATAAGTCGGTTATTGGAATCCCGAGCCCAATGTGGCATGAAAAACCAAAAAATAATAAGAAACAAAGAGAAAGAAGAATTCTTCCTCCCTTTCTTTACTTTTCTCTAAGATCGAAGCCCAAGGTGTCTTGCAATGGCTAAGCCAGAAGCAAGAATAGAGACCGATTTCTCCTGGTCAATAGGGGTTCAGAGAACTCCCCACCCACTCTTTGAATCTTTTGAGAAAAAGTGCAGAAAAAGGAGAAAGAGGAGTAGAGGTGAGAAAAGAAATCTCTGAGCACAAGGTGATCCAAGACGGCAGAGCCGACCAATAGGAATCCAGGTGGCACAAGGCCGACCTTTCAGAAATCCAAAAGGAGTCTCCACCCACTCTACAAAAGATGAATAAGATAGGAATGTATAGGAGAAGGAGAAGAGTAAGGTTTAGAAAGATAAAACCTAGATTCGGCACTTGAATCCCTTGTATCTTCTTCAGCTTTCTAGAAATCCCTGAAAAGAAAAATCAAATAAACAAACGAAGTTAGTCCTAAAATCCTAAAAAAATTCTAAATAGATACTAATTTCAGAAACTTGTAAAAAAACCGTCAAAATCCCCGGCAACGGCGCCAAAAACTTGTTCGCTTCCCCAAGTGTAGGGTTGCGATGTAGTAATAAACTCGGTAAGACCGAGGTTGATCCACAGGGACTTATGTAGGATTTCACAAACACATCTAAAAGTGTCTATTGAAAGCTAATAATCAGATTTTGAATAGAATTGATATGAATAGCAATTTTAAACTAATTTGAATGTAGACAATTATAAAAAGGCACTAGGGGTTCAAGGATCCACTTGTAGCAATCCTTGATGTTCAATCCGCTGTGGTTTTTCATTCTCTCAACTAGAATCAACATTAAGGTCTATCTAGTCGGATGATAGAGCTGTTAAACCATACAATCTGTCATATGTAAGTTCAATGCATAGGATTCACTCAATGTAGGCTGAGCTAAGCATGCTCAATTGCATAGGTCATTCCCCTTTCCAAAAGGTCTAGCTCACAATCATAACCATCCTCAAGTCCTGTCACAAGACAAGGCTAGATCAGGATTTGAACTGGATTCAAATCACATGCACAGTCCATACATATTTCAGAAAATCAGAAATATAGAACTTTGGTAGGAGGTTCCTTCATGAAGATCATAGTACTAGAGCGCACTCCGATTCCTCGGATCATACAGGTCTAGACTGATACAAACCAATTAAGAAATTAAGTAATTATCCCAAACATCCATGAGTCATCATAAGACTAAGAAAAACTACTTAAAAACTTGTATAAACTTCAAACCATAGTTCATAATCATGAATTCCACACTTAAAACCAACTAACTACGAATTGAAACATCTTGGATCCACTACAAGCTTCACCTCTTAGCCCTAGCTAAGAGGTTTAGCTGCTCATGATCCAAGGAAACATGAAACAACTAAAAAGTTCATAAAAACAGCAAAACAAACTAGAGGAAGTTGTGAAACTCCGAAATTCACTTCCGCCGCCTCCAAGCTTACTTCAACCCTTCTTTGATACCCTAGGAACGATCCCTAGGTGTCTTTTTATAGTGGGGAGGCTCCGCAACTTCAGAAAGATCGAGAATCTGCGTAATAGTTACGCAGTGCGCAGAGAAAATCGGGCAAGGAATAGCAATTCCTGCTTCTTCACGTGGCCGACCGGTCTGGACAGGTCGGACTAGGCTGGCCAACCGGTCATGACCGGTCTGGCCTCTTCAGCAATGGTCTAGCAGGCATGGCTGACCGATCAAGACCGGTCGGGCTTATTCAGATGCACTTCAGTGTGCATAACTGACCGGTCAAGACCGGTCGGTCTCTTTTTCTTCTTGTTTTCTTCCTTTCTTTCTTCTATTTTCTTCTTTCCTTGCTTCTTTCTTTGCTTCCTTCTTCCTTCGGCCCTCCTTGGGTCTTCATCCAAGGTTCTAAATCAGCTCTTTTCATCATCAATTAGGTGGAGTTCACTCTCAAACCTGCAATCACAAAACATGCATTAGATTTCTCTATAAACCATGCAAACCTCGCACAATGAGTGATGAATTGGGATTAGAATATGCACAATTAAGAGCTCAACAGTCCTATTCACCGCCCTCTAGGATTTAGACATAATTCCAAGCTTCCGGCTTAGTGGCATTAATGTAATACCTGTAATTTCAATTGATATGAGAGCGAATTCATCTTTAACGGCTTAATCGCCTAAAGTGAGATATGTGGGAGCTTGGAAATATGTCTAGGAACGAAGGGAGTTTAGTTTCTAGACCGCCTTATTTTGATGAACCTAACTATGAGTATTGTAAAGTTATGATGAAAATATTCCTTAGATGCTTATATCATTCGGTTTGGAAAATAGTTAAATAAAGTTAGCAAACATCGGTTGAACAAGTAGTGAGAGAAGGTGTTATTTTTACAACACCCAAACCTCAATCACAATGAACAGGTTTTGAGAAAACAAGAAATGACTGTGATGCCAAGGCCCTTATGTCATTTACTATGCATTTTCTTAAGATGAATTTAAATGTATTTGCACATATGAAATCGGAAAACAAGTGTGGGATATTTTTAAAAATACCTGTGAGAGAACTAGCATAATGAAATGCTCAAAGCCATCCAATTTGGAAACATTAAGATGAAAGTGCATTAAACATTCATGAAGGATCTATACAAAACTGAGTGATATTTGTAACTCCATGCGGGGATTAGCTGAATGAGTTCCAGAGGTCCATATTTGTAGAAAAATCCTTAAGTCCATACTAGAGAGATTCATCTCTAAAGTATCATCCTGAAAAATGTAGATACATAGACACTACGAAAGTAGAAGAACTTATAGATTCTCTATAAATATTTAAACTACACTTTAAGACCCCTTCAAAATCCAAAAATACCATCTTAAAGTCTTCTCACAAGAAAAATGAACCAAAGAGAATGATGATAAAGATGTTGAAGAAATAGCTCTTATGGCTAAAAAAAATTAGAAAATTCTTCAATAAGAACAAAATAAAACATTTTAATAAGGAGGGAAGGTCTTTTGACTCTAAACACTTCAAGGGTGAATCAACTAAGAAATCAAAAGAACTCAATGTTATAATTGTAGGGGTTATGGTCATGTTACCTCTTAATGTCTACTAAGTCAAAATCAAAAGGAAAGGCAATGGTTGCCACATGGGATGAGTATGAGGATTATGGATCAGACTCTGAAGAATCTCATAGTGGTGGACCCAACAGTTCTCTACGAATTCTGATAGCCTCCACCACTATCACTTTCCCTTAGACTAGAGACACGAGAGATGATTCTGAGCATAACATCTGATGAAGAAAAGGATGAGACACACACCCACACACACACACACACACACACACACACACACACATAGAGAGAGAGAGAGAGAGAGAGAGAGAGAGAGAGAGAGTGACTGAAGAGGTGGAAGGTGTTTGCATGTGCCATCCCGGTGGACCTTAACGTGAAAAGGAAAGGAGCTTGTCTCGCGTCACACTGCCATTGTTGTGGTGTGGAGAAAGGCCATGATGAAGAGTTGTTGGATCATTTGTTCGTCACTGGCGAGCTGGCTGCAGAAGTGTGGCGACATTTCTCAGTAGCTTTAGGGGTCTCTAATGTTGCAGGCCAGACAATGAAAGGAAGACCAATGCAATGGTGGAGCTTGGCCTTAAAGACGTCGGGTATTGGGTTGCTTCGAGGTATTGCTCTTGCAATTATCTGCTGAGAGATTTGGCTGGCTAGAAATAGGGGTCGTTTTGAGGGTATAAAGCCTCAGTTGAACCAAATGATTGTTAAGATCAGGCAATGGCTGGCTGAAATCACGTCCTCTTTTGGAGGGAAGCTGAGAAGCGGTTGCAGCAGTGAGGAGGTGTTTAGGGACCTAGGGATCAAGTGAAATGTGAAAGCTGGTCTGAATCCCATAGTTGTGACATGGAGAAGGCCAGCTGCTAGCTGGGTGAAGGTGAATATAGTCGGGTCTTCGTGCGGTAATCCGGGGCCCTCGGGCAGTGGGGGAGTGTGTAGAGATGACAGAGGAGAGCTGGTTTTCGCTTTTGCGAAAGGTTATGGACTTGGGTCCAATTTTGTGGCTGAAGCCAGAGATATTGTGGAAGGGCTAGCGATGTGTTTGACCCATGGTTTCGATAGAGTAGAAATAGAAAGCGTCTCTAAGACTGTGGTGGCCCTTTTCTCCAGCAAAGGGACGCCCTTGGTTTTTGCACTATTGGAAGGTGAGGTGGGACCGCATGAGGAGGTCTGGGCAGGTTAAGATTCGGCACATCTATAGGGAGGGAAACAAGGCGGCGGACGGCCTGGCACACCTAGGGAGTTTGGAGCAAGTGGATCAGGTCTTCCTCTCTTCCTCAGCTCTTCCACAAAGCGTTCGAGAAATCTTCCTTGACAAAATAGGGTTAGGAGCGGTGAGGACAGCAAGGTAGTCTAAGCCGTTATATGATAGGTTGGCCTAGTCTGTTTTTTAGATTGCTGTTTGGTTAGTCCGAATGAGAGTTGTTTTTTGTATAGAGATCCTTTTGCCCCTACTGGGAGAATAAAAATTTCTATCTTAAAGAGAGAGAGAGAGAGAGAGAGAGAGAGAGAGAGAGAGAGTGCTCACCAAAGTTTTGGATCAGGGTAAAAGTTGGGCCCTGAAGGTTTCTCTTGGAGTGCTACATCATGTGGATGGTTCAAATTTGGGTCTCATATCACGTGAGATAAGTCCTCAAAAAGTGTTCACGAGTTCTCGTGAGAATTGGTGTGCTGGTGAGCATTCCTCTCTCTCTCTCTCTCTCTCTCTCTCTCTCTCTCTCTCTCACCTGCTCACTAGTTCTCACGAGAACTTGTGAGCACTTTTTGAGGACTCATCACATGATGTAAGCGCCAAATCTAAGCCGTTCGCGTGATGCAGCACCCAAAAAATTCCCGCTCATGTCACGTGTGATGTGTCATCAAAAAGTGGTCATGAGTTCTCGTGTGTAGGTGAGCATCTCTCTCTCTCTCTCATATATATATATATGAGAGAGAGAGAGAGAGATGCTCACACGCAACTAGTTGTACGCCCAACTAGTTGGCCTGTGGGGGCCACTATGGTGTTTGTATGGAATTTCATCTGTGCAGAAAGATTGTCTCACTATAAAAATAGGATGCGCAAAAAATCAGGACGATCCAACCATGAAAATATGATGTTCCATGCGAATGTGTAGTTTATAGGTGTTGTTTCATGGTTTCCTTTGGTGTACCCAACCTAATAGTTGGATCAACCTGATTTTTGGGTCATCTCATTTTCGTGATGGGATAATCTTAATGGACGGGCAATATATTGTACAAATGCCCTGGTAACGCCAACTAGTTGGACGTACAACTAGTTGCGCATGAGCATTACTCATATATATATATATATATATATATATATATATATATATATATATTACATGCCTAGTATGGATGCTAAATCCAAGAAAAGAAATCCCATAATGTGATAAAATCCTAGTGATCAAAACTGTCCTTTTTCAGTTGATTGTGGCCAGCTGCTGTATTTTCTTTCTTAACCATCTATTTGCTAGCAAACAATTGAAGATCCTTGATTCCACGTATGGGAAATTTTTGGTGCATGTGCCATCCAGTATGGGCCCCATCATATAAGTGGTCTGTACTACTAATGAATCATGGGCCCTGCTTGTGTAAAGTGAAAAAGGAAAAAAAGCCCCCAGCAAACTAGGCATATTCTACGAGGTCGAGCATGGTACACAAGACAATAATATGTTTTTCTTTAGTAGGTAAGAGCCATATTAAGAAAACAAGCAAACAAGGAGCTGCCCAAGGCATTGGCTGCCTAGCTACAAGGACAAACAAAGTCATAAAGACGCAGTTGTATGGTACAGCACAAGATTATTGGAGTAGGAAGCTAAGACAAGACAAACCAAACTTATATTCCTAAGCACACCATAATACATAATGTCACAAGCTTGCATGTTAGTCACATCTTTCTCAGGACCTTGATATCCTTCCAACGAGACTCCATGTAGTAGGAACGGTCATTCTGTGCATAAACACCACAATGGAAGTTATGAGAGGCCTCTCCATGATCATCCACCGTTAACTTTAGAACCCCATCGATGAAAATGCTAACTTTTTTCGCGCTTACATCGTGGATGACATTTAGACGGAACCATCGATCGTAGATGTAAGGGACAAGGACTGGGGTCCTGTAGTATGTCAGAGAACCATTGTACACCCTCACCATCACAGTTGTGGCGCGGGTGCTTGCACCAAAGATCTGCATGATGCACACACCAGATGTCCCATTCGGCACAAATCCATACCCTTCAAATTGCCAGACTCCGGAAGAATAATCAGATCCCTGAAGTGAGGAATTGGTAAAATCAGTGCAATGAAACAGATTAAAAAAGCTAATTAATGGTAGTTTGTGCAGAGGTAGTAACTGTTAGGTGATATTATTGCAATGACTGCGGAAGTCATATTTACATTAGTTTCCACACTTGTTAGGTGGGAAGGACGACTTGTTACCGGCTCATATTAGTACTGAGCCCACATACGTTCGAGCTATTGAGTGGGACTGGGATAATCCCAACCCAATGCACCATTATGCACAGGACGGCAGTAGCCGCAAAGACTAAAGGAAAGAACTCATGTCCTTCCCTAAACTACTCCTTCAGAACAAGCAATAGTGGCAGAAGAAGTGATGGAAATGGGAGACTGTACGTAGAGAAATTTCGGCATGGATGCCATGAATGGTTATGATCGTATGCAATGTGGAGGGATTGAAAAGGATCTAACTCGATGGATGGTGGGCTAAATGAATCCTATTAAAAATTAGCCATGCGATGACCTACTACCCTTCATTTGTTTTAAGTGACCTAAAAGAAGTTATGAATTATTTATTAATTCACTGATCCGTGTCGCCGTTCTTGGTTATGTGAAATAAGTTGTGTGTAATATCTTAAGCACGGCAATGGTTAGAAAAATAGTGTAAATTTTCAATGTACAGTTTAAATACTAGTCACCAATCTTTGATCACGATCAATGATGTTAAAAGTGGGGCCGCCACCATCTTCAGAGGCCTTACACCCCGCGCATTGTGCTGACGCCTGATTGGACCTATGTGGGCCCACCATGCTGTATCTGTTTATCCATTCCGTGGATCCATTTTCTAAGATCATGTTAAGGCATGGGCCCAAAATTGATCAGACAGATCCAACGCGCAGTGGAACATGCCAGACATGGGTCTTGCATTCATTTAATGCAACTTGCATTTAACACTGGGTATTTAATGCACATTAATGCAAGCCAAGCTTACTATTTGGTGGGTATACTAACAGTGGGATGTGTATTAACCAAAGCTTTCTATTTGGTGGGTGTACTAACAGTGGGATGTGTACTAATTCAAGCTTACATGCCCCTATCCATAACTCAAGTGGTAGATTGAGTGAAGATAGCCTCGTTCCAACAGAGGTCTTGGTATGATTCCCAAAGTAGGGATGGCTAACATTGCAGTGTGACTAACAGTGTAGGGGAGTCTATGATTGAAATCTAATCTGCAGATTCAGACACCATTTCTCATTGTGATCAGATGGTGGATACCACAGGTGTTTTGGCATGGTGATCCAAGAGAATAGCACCTATTTTCATTTCCCTTTTTTTAAGCCTTAGCTTTTTATGGACCAAAATGCTCTTGCTTTTTCTTGAGGGAGAAGCCTCCAAGCTCCAATCCCAATGCATAAGATGGCCATCACGTGGTAATTAGCCCGCTTGAGGTAGATCTAATTTGTTCATTCTTTTTGTGGCTCACTATTTCAATGGATGTACACTACCTTCAACCTAATACGAGCTCTCTATAGCTTAAACAACTGATAATGGTGGCCATTCATTCTCAATTGTTTCCTCGTGCATGTTGTGGTCCACCTAATCAGCAAACATAGCTCATTCTTTGGTCCTTGGCCCTTTATCAAATGCAACTCAAATAAACAAAGTATATTCAATACATACCTGACAGTGGGCTCATAAATGAGGTCCTTGTGGTGTTAAGAGTAAAGGTCAATGTTGTCATATGTTAAGGGTTATGGGCCTACATACACCGTCTGTGGGGCCACCTATGGTGTCGAATTTACTCTGTCAATTCTTGTCAAAATTTCATGGAAGGCCATGGTCCAAATAATGAGCCAAACAATTGGCAATGAACGACCACTTTAATCAATTGTTGGGTTTTGTAGGGCCCTAGAGAACTTGTATCAGCATGAGGTTAGCGTCTTGTCAGAGAAATGGTGGGCCACGGAGGGGATGAACGGATTAGATTTGCCTTCTAATCAGCCCAATGACTAAGTGATGGCTACAACATGCCTCAGGTTTGAAGCTATTAAGCTTCTTTCACACTAAACGCCGTCTGTATTGGCACTCGGCTCCAAGCAAAGGTATTTTCGTCCCTCGAATTTTCATATCATGATAAAAAGGACAAAAAAAGACTTTGTAAAGGGAGGCCAAATTTGTGAAAACTCTATAACTTGGAGCCATTTTGATGAAAATTCCATGAGGAAGAAGAAGAAGAAGGTTGTTGTAGTTGGCATAGGTAACTACTTGTGTATTGTGAGTTGTTAAATTTTAACTATCATCCATATTTCATTTCTGCCATCGATTAGGAGTCCACAACCTACTTTTTCATTTTTCTCTTTTTCAATAGGTAAGCTGAGCCCGGACCTGAGACTCAATTTTGAAACACGCATATTGAGCTATGAGCTTGAACCACCATACCTAGTTCCAGTGCAATTTTCAGATTATAATCCCACGATCTAGAATCTAGAAGGGTCCCCACGCGAAGCACCTTACATATAGTATAGTACCCTGCACCTTATCATCTCCGTTTTGTGTTTGGTTAGTTTCTTTTCGGCACGAAGATAAAAATAAAAAATAAAAAACAAAAAATAAAAAAGAAGAGCAAATATAGAGGACAGGAGTTAATAGTGCTTAAGATTGTATACGAGTATGCGAATCTCAGTACGGGGTGCAGTGATGCTTGTGAGGGCGTGAGGCTTGTCTGTGGCAAAAACCCAAACCCTGTGGACACCGTCGATGAAGCTATATCGATCGCTTACGGCCAAGTCGTAGGGTTTTAGAATGTAGAAGTCTGAGCTGTTGAGAGGAAGAGAGACAAACCCCTCCGTCGGATCGGTGGGGCCCCAACCCATGGCTCTGTGGGTGCAAAATTGTAGTAGAGCTAGGCAGTGGAGAGCTAAGAGAGACCTAGAAGAACTCATCTTCATCTTCTTCTTCCTCCTCCAGAAGAGTGACAGAAGAGATGGATGTTTTTGTTGGATCGATCCGTTACGGTGCTTTATGCATTTATAATAGATGTAGGGTAAGTAATTGGTGGGAAATGAGAAGTGCACTTTTTGCTACGCCCCGTTCACATGTATCAATTTTTCACACATGAGAGTGATCCAAGCCACTCATCATGCGGGACTAACCTTTGTTGACATTGTCGGGTCAAAATTGGGACCTCAGTCCATGGTAAATAAGAGTGAGCCAAACTCAGCCTAACTCAGTGAGTTTGGCTCGGCTCAACCCTCGAGCCTAACTGGCCAACTGGACTTGGTTTGGTCAGCAGTTCGTACTAGCTCGAGCTTTCAAGCCAAGTCCAAGCCTAGTTGAGTTGAACCGAGTTTTGTAACTCCCACTCTATAAGAGCAAGATTTGAAAACCTCATATAGCTTTTCCACCAGCTAGCTGTGTAGTGTAGGGATTACTAGCAAACCCGTTTTTCATAATGTCACCACCTCTCGGGAGCAAACATTGAGCTCATGGTCGGTGATCCAAACCATTGATCTGATGCAACCCACTGGAAAGGATGTTACGGGTGAAGAGCTGGCCCGAACTCTGAACTGGGCTGACCTATCAGAGCTGAGCCGATCACTATAGACCTGAACAGAGGTCAGTATCAACTGACCTGATGGGAGTATATTCCTGGACAGTCTCTAAGAACCGACCTCGGCTATACGACGAGCTGAATTCGCGCACAACGATCCTGTGATCTTAGGTCCATATCGAGATATTAGGAGGACGGTTCGGAGAATCGATAATTAGGGATTAAAATCCTCCGGCTGTTACTGGGAAACCCTAAGATCTCGGAAGCTCAGTTAGTATCCTACAGAAATCACGTTTCCCCAAAAGGAATATAGCTCTGCGACCTAAGTCTATAAAGAGATGTGCGTTCTTCATAATCAAGGTATGAGAAAAATACCTAATAAAAAGAGAGAAATCGAATCTTTGAGGATGCAACTAACTTAGGCATCGGAGGGCTAACGGTTGGACCCCAGCCACCCCCCTTAGCCTTTCCTTTGTGTTCTGCAACATCTAGGAGGCCTCCAGCCCAGATCAAGATAGTATACTTGCAGGAAACCAGCGGCATTCATCCATCCAAGTTGGAAGTCACCTTCTCTCGTCTGTTGACCGTTTTTTTAGCGTCAATAGATTGGCGCCGTCTGTGGGAATTCACTTATACTTTCTTTCGATAGGAAGGCCGTGTTCTCGCCCAATTGCTCAGGACAATCCCGACGTTCTTGTCATGGCTAGAAAAAGAAAATACAAAGGGAAGGCACCCGCAATCGCCGGACCTTCAGACGATCCACACTCCAAGAACTAAGGATCGATTCCCGACACCCCCTCCATCCAGCTTGGTGGTAACTATTCCCGCTTTGCTCAGCAGGGGGGACAACAGAGATCTCGCAATCGAGGGGTCAGATTGTCCGTTCTCGAAGAGCAAGTGGAAGGAGTCGCCCAAAGGCTGGGTGGCGTTGACGAACGATTCGGCTACGTAGATCGAAGGCTGGACGAAATTAAGGCCCTCTTAACAGGTCTGGTTCACCCAACGACTTCAGATTATAGGGACCATGACGAACCTTAACGGTCTCGTCCCCAGCCCCAACAATCCCAGCGCTCTCATCAAACTCAGACATCAAAACGTTCTCAGCTGCCGACTCCAGTCGAAGAACACGAGGTCGCTAGCCGAGCAACCAGAGCGAAGTCCCGGCCAGCAGCGGACTTGCCCGCAAATGACATACGTCATAAAATCAAAGAAAGAAGGTCGGCTCGTCTCGTGCATGAACGGTTCGACCATGAAGGCATTGATCGAATGGACGACAATATAAACTCGCTGGAAGCTGAGTTAAAAGAACTCCGTGAACAAGTTGGAGATATCCAAAGACCGCAGCGGGCCCGAGCACCTATTGCGGTGGACGCATTAGTTGATTCATTGGAGTTGTCGTTCACCGACGAGATTATTGAAGAACCCCTCCCCAGAGGATTTAAAATTACTCAGTTGAAACAATATTCCGGGATAGGAGATCCGGCAGAACATCTAGAAAATTTCAAAGTCCGAATGGAACTCCTCGGAGCCAGTAGGCACATTATGTGTAAGGCCTTCCCGTTATCATTGACGAGCTCAGCGTGGACTTGGTTTCATAACTTGAAACCAAGGTCAATTAGCTCGTTCTCCCAATTGAGCAGAGCCTTCACTACTCAATTCATCGGAAGCACCGACTCGAGGAAACAATAAGCTTATCTCACCGCAATCAAGTAAAAAGAGGACGAGTCTTTGAAAGACTACCTCGCACGTTTCAATGTTGAGGCCGTGCAAGTCGAAAATCTCTCACAAGACGTATTGCTACACACCATGATCGGAGGACTGCGCGATCGAAAGTTCCTTTGGTCTGTCGGGGAAGAGCTGCCTCAGTCCGTGGCAGAATTTTTGGATCGGGCTTGCAAAACACATCAACGCCGAGGAATTTGTTAACGCCCACCGACCATCGACCGACAATAAGGATCGTCAGGAAGGAGGCAGCTCGAAAAAACACAGGTCAGACCGAAGGTCACCAGCTAGGAACAGCTCTACCCGAGGAATCAAGCCCCCAACACCACGGTTCGAGGAGTACACGCCGCTCAACAAAACCATCGAACAAATG
Source organism: Liriodendron chinense (assembly GCA_003013855.2). Taxonomy (NCBI): domain Eukaryota; kingdom Viridiplantae; phylum Streptophyta; class Magnoliopsida; order Magnoliales; family Magnoliaceae; genus Liriodendron; species Liriodendron chinense. The sequence continues at coordinate 3,690,837 of ML058489.1, read as the reverse complement.
TACTTAGTAGAAAAAGGCAAACACACGTTCGAACGACCCGCAAAGATAAAGACCAACCCTAACAGAAGGTCAAAATTGAGGTACTGCCTATATCACAAAGATCATGGTCACAACACTGTGGACTGCTTTGACCTAAAGCGACAGATAGAGACCCTCACTCAACCGGGATTCTTGAAAGACTACATCTCTCAGCGTTAGGAGGACCGGAGGCCGTAGATTGAGCTGTAGATCAAACTGAAGAACAGAACACCAACAACCCTGTGGAAGAAATCCACATGATCTTTGGTGGGTTGACCATCGGGGATTTCGACAACTCCCTCAAAAACTATGTACGGCAAGGAAGAACGTCCCAACTGGGACCCTCGGTAAACATCACCAGCCGACCTTCAAAGGTCACAAAGGTTACCTCGCAGGCAATAACGTTTACCAAAGAAGACGCCTGAGGAGTTATACACCCACATGACGATTCCCTTGTCATTTCGATGGTGGTTGCCAACAAAAGACTCCACAGGATGATGGTTGACACAAGAAGCTCAGCTGACATTTTGTACGCTTTAGCTTTTGAAAAAATGAAGATCGACCGATCCAGATTAAGGCCGGTCAAAACAGCTTTGATCGGATTCATAAGAGATAGCGTCATGCCTGAAGGGGAGATAACTCTTCCGGTCACAGCAGGGGAAGAACCTAACCAAAAAATGATTATAGTTGATTTCCTTGTCGTAGACACCCCCTCCGCCTATAACGCCATCATCGGCTGACCTACCCTATGAGTTCTCAAAGCTGCTGTTTCTATCTACCACCTGGCGATGAAGTTCGAAACTGACAAAGGGGTCAGTCTAGTCAGAGGAGATCAACAGGAAGCTTGTCGTTACTACGAGCTCTGCCTGCGGGGAAAAAGTAAGAACATGATATCAGCTATCTCTCACACGCCCCCTGGACCCAAGAGAAGAAGAAAGGGAGAGCGGGTCACCTGTCGAGGAGCTGGTCGACATTCCCTTATCAGGGTCCAATCCGACCCAGGTTATTAAGATTGGATCGCGGTTGAAGAATGACGTGCAAGAAAGACTAACCGCCTTTTTGAAAGAACATGTAGATGTCTTCGCGTGGTCCCACGAAGATATGCCCGGAATCTGTCCGGAGATGATGGTCCATCGGTTGAACGTCAATCCAACCTTCAAACCGGTCCGTCAAAAAGATGTTCATTCAACACAGAAAGATACATGTTGATCTAAGAAGAAGTGCAGAAACTGCACAAGGCGGGATTTATCCAAAAGATACGTTATCCGGATCAGTTGGCTAATGTATTTCTCGTCAAAAAAGCCAATGGGAAATGGAGGGTCTGTGTAGACTACACCTGACCTGAACAAAGGCTGTCCTAAAGATAGCTTTTCGCTTCCCAGGATAGACCAGCTCATCGACGCAACTTCAGGACACGAGCTCCTCAGCTTTATGGACGCTTACTCCGGATATAACTAGATCCAGATGCATGCCCCCAACAGGCAAAAGACTGCATTTATCACAAATCGGGGCCTCTATTGCTATAAGATGATGCCATTCGGGCTCAAAAATGCCGGAGCGACCTATCAATGCCTGGTTAACAAGATGTTCGCGAATCAGCTCGGCAAGACTATGGAAGTGTACGTGGACGACATGCTCGTTAAAAGTAAGCAGTCGGAAGATCATGTCGACGACTTCCATACTACGTTCAACATACTGAGGAAATATCAAATGAAACTCAACCCCAGCAAGTGTGCTTTTGGAGTAAGCTCGGGAAAATTCCTCAGTTTCATGGTAAACCAACAAGGATCGAAGCCAATCTAGAAAAAATACAAGCCCTTATCAACATGAGCTCACCCAGCACTGTGAAGGAAGTCCAGCGCCTCATAGGAAGAATCGCGGCCCTCAACAGGTTTGTCTCAAGAGCTACGGATCGATGTCTTCCCTTTTTCAAACAGTTACGCAAATGTAAAGAAATGACCTAGACCTCGGAATGCGAACAAGCTCTCTTCGAGCTGAAAGCTTATCTCGGCTCTCCACCTCTGCTGTCCAAACTAGTGCACGGGAAAGAACTGCTTTTGTACTCGGCGGTTTCACCAGCAGCGGTCAGTTCAGCGCTGATTCGGGATGACGGAGGAACGCAAAGACCCGTTTACTACTCGGCAAAGCCCTGCTCGACTTGAAGACGCGATATTCTAAAATTGAGAAGCTGGCCTTGGCATTGATCACCTCGGCCAGAAGATTGAGGCCATATTTCTAGGCGCACCCGATAACTGTGCTAATCGATCAACCACTACGGCAAGTATTGCAAAAGCCAGAGACCTTGGGTTGGCTCGTCAAATGGGCCGTTGAGCTCGACGAATTCGACATACAGTATCGGTCCTCGTACTGCAATTAAAGGTCAAGTCGTGGCCGACTTCATCGTCGAACTAACTGAGCCCCACGAAATTCAGTGTGACAACAAACTCGATCAATGTCCAGAGAGCAATCGCACTGCACCCGTTTGGTCGCTGTATGTCGATGGATCTTTTAATTCGCAGGGCAGAGGGGCCGGCCTCGTCTTGTCCTCTCCGGATGGAGTCGAAGTTTAATATTCACTTCGATTTGGGTTCCAAGCTTCAAATAATGAGGCTGAATATGAGGCCCTCCTAGCCGGTCTTTGCCTCGCCTCCAAGATAGGGATCCGAGCAGTGAGAGTACACAGCGATTCGCAGCTGGTGGTTGGACAAGTGACCGCAGAGTATCAAGCAAAGGGAAGTAAGATGTCCGCGTACCTTGTGAAAACTCAAGAGCTACTGTCCCGCTTCGATCAGTACGAAATCATTCAGGTCCCAAGAGATCAAAATACGAATGCAGACTCCCTCGCGAAATTAGCATCGTCAGTGGAGGACGAGCTCAACAGGACGATACCCATCAAGTTCCTCCCTCAACGAAGCATATCTTCAAACGAGCTCGCTGAGGCTTGCCCGATTTCGACAGCTCCAAGTTGGATGGATCCCATCATTCGAATTTTGCGACTAGGCGAGTTGCCTGAAGACAAAAAAAAAGCTCAGCGGATCCGCTATAGATCGGTATACGTTGATCGATGGAGTCCTCTATAAAAAGGGGTTTTCCCTCCCATGTCTACGCTATGTAGGGCCAGAGGAAGCCGATTACGTACTACGCGAAATCCACTTCGGGAGCTGTGGCAATCATTCTGGGATCCGAGCACTTGCGCAGAAAGTAATCCGACAGGGGTATTATTAGCCCACTATCTAGCAAGATGCCCAAGAGATCGTTAAAAGATGCGACAAGTGCCAATGATTTACCCCAATCCCCCGCCTACCGCCTGAAGAGCTCACTCCCATGTCCGGACCATGGCCGTTCGCTCAGTGGGGGGTCGACATCATTGGTCCTCTTCTGACGGGTAAAGGGCAAGTTAAGTACGCAATCGTCGCCGTCGACTACTTCACGAAGTGGGCGGAAGTGGAACCACTTGCTACCATCATAGAAAGAAAAACGACGGATTTCATTTGGAAGACGATTGTGTGCCGGTTTGGGATTCCTAATACCATAATCACAAACAATGGGCGACAGTTCGACAATGAAAGATTTTGCAAATTCTGCAGCGGTTTGGGCATTAAAAATGTGTATTCCTCCCCTCATCACCCGCAGGCCAATGGACAGGTCGAAGCAATCAACAAGATCATCAAAAACCACCTCAAACTGAAGCTCGGAGAGAAGAAAGGTGCTTGGGCAGAAGAGCTCCCAGAAGTACTCTGGGCCTACCAAACCATAGCTCGGTCAACCACCGAAGAAACACATTTCTCCTTAGCTTTTGGAGCCGAGGCTGTTGTACTAGTAGAGGTTGGAATGCCCACAAATCGGATGAGCCGCCATCAACCCGATCAAAATGAAGATCAGCTACGGATGAATCTAGACCTACTTGACGAAGTGAGAGAGGCTTCCAAGTACGGGTGGCAGTATACCAGCAAAGAGTTTGGCGATACTACAACTCTTGGGTAAAAGAACGACGGTTCCGAGTCGGCGACCTCGTCCTTATAAAAGTAAGGAAAGATGCTAAAGAGAAAATCGGCGTGTTCGGCCCCAATTGGGAAGGACCATACTAGGTGCTCAGCTTGCATCATCTTGGCACTTATTGGCTCGAAAACATGTAGGGTAGACCCCTTCCTCATCCATGGAACGCCGATCACCTCAAGATCTACTATTCATGAACAGACCAGATCATCGAGTAATACAAAGTATGTATTTCGAGACGGTAGTCTAATAAATTCTTTCGAGAAATTCTTTTGAGATCATTCTTTCAATGCCTAGCTCACCTCAGGCCAAAGTGATCTAAGTTCGATCATGAAATCGTGCGATTAGACTCACTAAGACGTATGAGGCAATAGGTTAGCTCGATCACTAAGATATTTCAACTCTAGGTCGGCTCGACAACACGAACTCGACCATTGAGTCAGAGTGAACACAAAGCCATAAGGCTGTACGTATTACAAACGTGACCTCAAAAAAAATTCCAGACGACCTAATCGGAAGTTACGCGACTTGGTCACACAAGCAACTTAAAGAAATTTTTGTTCATTCACGCACAAAACGAAACAAATTCCATGAATGAAGCACCAAAATTTGCCTCAGAAGGGCTTGTATATATAAAAAAAAGGAGTTTGTGTATACATTTAAAAAAAAAAAATCAGAGAAGGTATCTCCTCTCATTCCTTTCCGGTCTTGGACGGACCGGCCACAGCATCCCCGGTCCGAGCGTCATCTTCGTCTTCATCCTCGTCCACGAGTGTGAGGTCGAGGTTGGGAAAATGCTTGAGCAGGAGGCGTCTGCACTTCTGGAAGCCGTGGTTTTACAGCTCCTCAGAAACCGCATTCAGCTTCTCCAACTCGGTCTTCAGGCCATTGACCTCCACCAGAGATTTCAGCTGAACCTCCTTTAGAAGCCCGGCCAGATGCACCTTCTCCCCCTCAGCCGTCCTCAAGGCAGCTTAGAGGGATTCGGCTTTGTTTTCATCCGATTAAGCTTTGGCCGCAGCCTCCTTCAGGGCCTCCTCTAAAGACTGAGCCTGTGCCTGGGACACTTCTAAGTCCGATTGCGCAACCTTCAGCTTGGACTAGGTGGACTTCAACTCGGACTGAGCATCTTTCAACTGAAGCAGACACCTTTTTAGCTCAGTCTTCACAACCTCGGTCTTCATCTTCCAGGAGGACGCAGGCAACCAGAGCTTTTTGCATCTGATGATTCCGCTCAGCCATTACCTGACGGATCATTATCAGCAAGGCCGAATCCTATGAAGAAAAATAATCACGGTTAGTATGGAAGTCAAGAGTACCACAGATACATGAAGAAAAGGGGTAGATTACCCTGAGGCTGCTTTCTATCGCGACCCCGACCAGCTGATCTGGATCAAAATTGGCTATGGTATTCAAGTCCTGTGGGATGCTGTGGTTAGCGTGCATATACGCGTTAACACCATCGATCCAAGACGAGTACTGCTCCGTTAAGGGAGGCATCTCGACCTGGTCCTCCCATTGCTTAGCATGCCCAGCAGGAGCAGCCGAAGGGGCCCGTGGCTGAGGAGGAAAGGATGGGCAGCCACCAGCAGAAGGCCGACCCGAGCCAGCTTCGACAGATTGAGTGGGGGTGCCTGTAGACACCCCACCTTCAGCTACACTGTTGGTAGAGATAGCTGGATGAATGGAGGACCATACCCCCAAATCTCAAGTCCAAACTCAGCCAAACTCACCCTTGTAAGCCCCAATCCATAGCCCAACTCAAGCTTGAACCCAGTCAACCCACCCCTAAACATCAGCTTGAAAAACCCATCATAAGAAAAGCCAGTCAAAAAATCCTAAAAAAGTCAAACTCACTAAGTCAACCCACTGAGTCAACCCGTCGAGTCAAAACACCGAGTCAATCCGCAGAGTCAACCCGCCGAGTCTAATCACCGAGTCGACCCGCTGAGTCAACTCACCGAGTTAAAGCAGTAGCCCCGAGACATGACCGTACCACACGCTGGAAACCGAGGAGCGTCCGTACGGGCGGCCCCCTGGGGGCCGCTTAAACATATTTACGAGAACTGCCACTCTCCAACGCTATAAATACCCCTAGCCTCTTCCCATTTCAACAGCCACTTCCCCTCTCTTCAGTCCGAGAGCTTTGAGTCCACCCCTCCATCCTTTAGCCCATTCCTCCACCAAGGAGAGCCCGAGTGAGGAGAGTCTAGCCCTGGTCCAGTCTAGCCTGACCACTGGTCCAAGTCTCCCAAGCCATCCAAGTCTTGATCCAGCCACTCGAAGCCAATCCTTGCGACACCTCCGTCCATCTAAGCTGTTCCTTACTAGCATCATCTCATTCGCAACTAGCATAAGTGCAACATTTACTTTTCTTCCAACCCACCTGCTTCATTGCAAGCACTTTGATTATTCAAACACACAGCATGCATCCCACATAAAGCACCTGTCAGTTCGAGCGTATGCTCTGAGCTTGCCTGTTAGTGGAACCTGCCCATCAGAAAATCTTACTGTTCAGACCTGCATTCATGTACATATCACTGCAAGCACTTTGATCATTCAAACACACAGCATGCATCCCGCATAAAGCACCTGTCAGTTCGAGCGTATGCTCTAGGCTTGCCTGTTAGTGGAACCTGCCCATCAGAAACTCTTACTGTTCAGACCTGCATTCATGCATCATGTCATCTATGAGAATATACAAGGATTAAAACAGACTTTCAAGTGTTAGTTCGATTCTGTGAAGTAGAGACCGTACTTTAGTACGGGCAGTGTGTGGGGTGCTTAACCTCTTCCCACCCTGTAACCGTGATCCCTTACCTCAAATTTCTAGCCTGCAAATCAAAAGGAGTCATTTTAGAGGAAGGAATCTTTGGATCCCCTTCTCAAACGTTTCTACGGGGTCTAGCCGACTGTAGATTTCGAAGTAACTGGCTAGTGGCGACTCTGGTCTTATATAAACTCATTTAAACACATCCAGCTTAAACACGACTACCAAACAAAGCCCTCGAGAACGAGGCAAGCCAGTGGCACAAACGGCGATTTACACTCATGCATCCTCCTCTTCTTCTTTTTTCGAAAGGAAAGGGACGAGAACGTCGTGTGGGAGCGCGGAAAACGGCGAGGGTCCACAGAATGGTGACTCTGCTGGGGATGAATTAGTCCCATTAGTCGTGATCCGACTTGAAAAACAGAATCCTTCCCATACTTGAAAGTCATTAGTCCTCATACAATCTCATCTGCATAGCATTCTACCCAAAACCCAAAAAAATAGAAAACCCTAAAACCCAAAATGAGTAGACTATAGTCCCCACCATTGCGCCTCCTCGGGCTCAACGTGTTCAGAAACAACTTCCCTTCCGCAACATAATCCGCACTCGAGCACAGCAAGCCATGTCCAACCACGAAGAAGAAACTCATCTCTTCCCTGCTCTTGAGATGACCGAAGCGCAACCTCAAGCGCAACAGCCCATTGATAATACGCCAATCATACAAGAATTGACACAAGGAATAAGAGCAATGCAAGAAATGCTCTTGCAATTCATGCAAGCACAAGCCACCGCAGTAGCCAACAATCAGGTGGGCCCAGTTCAGCAATCTCAGCAGCCATGCCGGGTCCCTCCGGCCTCCAGTTCAAATCAAGCACAGCCATCGGAGTCTGCCCAAGACTACCGACAGCAGCCGTCTCAGCCCTTCACTATAGGGCATCCTCCTCAATACCTTCCCGCGAAGACAAGGCCGTCTCAGAGCACTCCTGTCGCAGGGTCTTCCAGTCAGCTTCCAGTCAATCTTGCAAACAACAGTCTCAGTAGATCTCAGCATGTCCCCACCGAGGGGACCCCTTTTCAGTTTCAGCACATCCCCGCCGATGGGATTTCAATTCAATTTCCAACAACAGGGACAGCACTGGCGAATGCCCACAATGGGGGTCAGTGTAAAGCCCACATCAATCAGCGGACAATGGCGAATACCGAACAAGGGGGTCACTTCCCAGCATCTCAGCCTCCTGCAAACAGGAGTACTTTTCAATTCCAGCACATCCCCGCTGATGGGATTCCAGTTAATTTCTAGCAATCTTCAATTCAGCAAACTCCAGTTAATTTCCAGCAATCTTCAATTCAGCAATCTCCAGTTAATTTCCAGCAAATTCCAGTTCAACCTTCAGTACAATCCCTAGTTCAGCTACAATCCTTTCAAGCACACGTTCATCAGAATCCAATTCAATCATCAAATCAATTTCAGCAACCCACGGTTGCTTTTCAGCAAGCACATAGGGTCGAAGACATCGACCACTATGCCGAAGAAGAACGTGCCTTACTCCAAGAGGCACCAGTCGCTCGACAGATCATTCAGGACTGGACGAGTTGCGGGAGTAGTTCCAGATCTTGCAAAATCAGCTTCAGCGACAACAAGGAATCGATCTACCTTCGACCAAGTTTAGAGACTTGTGTCCTTTCCCAGATGCTCAAGTACCTTAAAACTTTGAGGTACCAAAATTCAAAAGATACGATGGCAGCGGTTGTCCCACAGCACATCTCAAGGCCTTCTGTGGAGAGCTGAGTGCAATCTCAGGAAATGAAGTGGCCCTCAATCGATTGTTCCAAAAATCTCTGAAGGTCGATGCCCTAGATTGGTACACTTCATTGGACTGCCACCGCATCAGGACGTGGGAACAGCTTTCTCAGGCTTTCGTCGACAGATTCGCATACAATCTCAACATGGCACCCAGAAGAGCCGACCTCGCAGCTCTCAGGCAAATGAATGATGAAACACTATCTGCCTACGTGGGATGTTGGCGAGCTATGGCTACCAGAATGCGAACACCTATCGACGACGAAGAACAAATCTCCATGATTGTTCATTCAACATATCCAGGCATATTTGGATATCTCATCTCACATCCATACGCGAATTTCTCACAGTTGATCCGTGCTGGAGAGCAAGTCGAAGCAGGAATCGGTGCCGGGACAATCTCCCCATGGCCACATCAAGCCACTCCAGTCAAAAGTAACATAGTGGAGGGAAGACCCATCGGATATGGGAACGGAAACCGCAGCGGTTCTCCTCCCCGCCCGACAATGGTAAACAACATCAGCACCACTACTCAGGGTAATCAATAAGCTCCCCCACAAGGACATCAACAGCATCAGCAGAATCAGGTTCAGCACCAACCTTAGAGGTATCAACCACGACCAAATCTGCAACCATAGCCAGAACCACCTTGACAGCAGCAGAAGTTCAGAGGAAACGGTCAATACTCATACCAAAATAGGCAGAATTACAGGGAGCTCAGGAAGTTCACTCCACTCACTCAGCCACTTAGTCAAGTCATGACTATGCTGGTACAAAAGAAGTTACTCACTCTGATGACACCTAGGCCTCCTCCTCATCCTCTGCCTCCGAACTACCGAGAAAATGAGTACTGTGCCTACCATCAAGGGTGTGGCCACACCACTGATCGATGCTTTACTTTGAAGAATGCCATACAAGACCTGATCGACGACCGAAAGATCGTCATTTCGGTCCCTGGAACTCCTGCAGTAGCTCCTACCAACATTCTTCAGAATCCTCTGCCTCAACATCAGATGGACCCCAATTCGTCTCGAGGCCCCACCGTCAACAGCATAGAAGAAGGAGAACGCCTCGATCGCTTCTTCTCCCCCATCCAATCCATTCATGCCTACACTTATGGGCTGACAAATCCTCCTCCGATCTTGCAAGGGGCAAGTCCCTTTCTTCCTTCAGTCTCCGAGCCAGTAGTACTCGAAGGAACACTTCCATATGATGTGCTAGTTGTTCAAGGGACATCTTACGGCCCTTCATGTTGGGAACTAGTCGTCCTGGAAGGAGCACAATCATACATCGAGCCCACATACGAACCTATCATCTTGCAAGGGGCAATTTCAGCACAGGAACAATACAATTTGCCATGGAGAAACCATACTCATCAGCAGCAAGAGCCCATTGTATTGGAAGGAGCTCCTCCATTTGAGCCAGTCATATTGCAAGGGGCAAATCCCGGAGGTGTGTCAATCACACTACGACAGCTGGGACGAACAGAGAAACCTCCTGCCATATCTAGAGGACCAGTATTCATTCCATGGGAGCCCCCTGCTCCAGGAACGGTCAAGTCAGGACCTCAACCTTATGTGATCTATGAAGACAAGCCTCGATATTACCCCTTCAGCACAGGCAACAATGTAGTTCTTAAGACAAAAGCTCCGTACGAAGAAGATCTGGTACCCATACCAGCACCGTCGCAAGAACAGGTGGTCATAGAAGGCAAAGGTGAGGAAAACTATAAAGAGGTCCCATGGCACTATCCAGAATGTGCGGAAGTGGGAAACATGAATCCCAATGGGCGTTGCATCTGAAGAGATAATCATAACAGAGGAGATCCCAAAGGCGCTCTCTCAGTCCTCAGCAACAAAAATGAAGCCGCATACGATGTGGTGACTCAGTTCAAGTCAATCCCTGCTCAAATCTTAGTATGGGAGCTACTCTTCACATCTCGCATACACCGAGAAATATTTACCAAGACCTTGAGCGATGCTCACGTCTCCTCTGATACGGCACCAGAGATGATAGCATTGATGATTGGACAACTCCTGGCTCCGCGCGCCATCACCTTCACCGATAATGAGTTGCCACCGGAAGGACGCGATCATGGGCGATCCCTCAACATAGCCTTACGATACAAAGACCTCTGTGTCCCGTTGGTCCTTATCGATAATGGCTCAAGCTTAAACGTCTGCCCGCTCAAAACTGTGGAACGTCTGGGAATCAGTCCTTCTTCATTCCGACCCAGCACCATATGTGTTAGAGCATTCGACAACACCCGCCGATCAGTGGAAGGGGAGGTCGACATAGAGGTACTGATAGGTCCGGAAGTCTTCACCATCACATTCCAAATTCTGGATATATCAGCCTCTTTCAACATGTTACTCGGACGACCTTGGCTGCACAAGGTTGGAGCTGTGCCATCAACCCTGCATCAACGAGTGAAATACATCTGTAGAAATCAAGTGATCTCTATCCATGCAGAGAAGGAGCTCATCATTCCTTCCAATGCTGCTGCCACTGAACCAGACATCCCGGTCATCGATATCCAGCACTCTGAAGAAGATATCCTGTTTCACAGTTTTGAATTCGAGACTGTGAACTCTATCGCCAATCCAAAACCAATAAGGGTGGACCGTGTCTTTTCACCGGCAGAACGTCTGAGCCTCAAATACCGAATGAAGAATCATTACAAGTCTAGAAAGGTACCGCTAATATATAACCAACGCAAATGGGGACTCGGATACAGGGCAATCTTCATGGACAAAGGAAGGAAGAAATTTTGGTGCTCACCCATCCAATTTGTCAAGCCAGGAGAACCTTGCAAAGATTCAGGAGGGAATCAACCGACTGCGCTACACAAAGGCCTCCCGATGAGCCTAGTTTGGGCCACGTGGCCCCCCATTCAATGGGATCAGATTCCCGAACCGTCTAAGCCTCCAGAAGAAGAAGGAAATGATGAAGATGAAGAAGGAAGTCAAATACAGCAGCTTCAGGACCAGGTTACTTTGACACCTGCTCCTAACCAGGGGCACAACCTGCCCGCTTCAATTCCAGTCAGCCAGGGGCACAACTTGCCCATCTCAGCATCAATCAGCAAGGGGCATGACTTGCCCATCTCTGCAGAATCAACATCATCAATCACCAGCCAGGGGCAGAAGCCGTCCATCCATTGGACCAAGAAAGGGAAATGGCCAGCCCTGGTTTGGTCTGATGTCTAGGTTCCAAACTCATGTCTAGCCGTAGAACCAGATGAACTGCAATGCGAGGTAAGTGATCCGGGAGGGACTGAGTACAACTCAGATCTTGAACCCAACTAGCGAAAAGTCATGGTCATTGGGCCAGACTGTGATTCTTCGCCCGAATCATCAACCCCCACCTCTTTAGGGGAGAAAGTGTGGGGTCCTGAATGGTCATCCGTTCCCCTAACTTTTAAATCAGCCAAAGAGCCATCTGAGGGCTCTGGCTTCCAAAAAAAATGCCTATTTAAGCAGCGACCGGAACTTTGGAATAAGTTGGGCTCAATCATGGTCTGCAATGCCCACTTGTTCAAAGTCCAATGAATTTCGAAAATAAAAAAAAATCAAAAAATTTCAAAAGCCAAAAACATCTCGCATTTCCATTTCAGAAAAATCTCAAAAAACCAAAAAATATTTCTTTTCCTACATTCAATAGTGTGCCAAGTTCGTCTAAAGAGTCACATGAGTTTGAAGTCGAATCATATGATTTTGACATCGAATTAGACTTCGAGCTTATGGGTCTGGGCGGAGCTCGGGATGAAGAAGATGATGATCCGGCTCCCGAACTAGAGGATCTCCTCAAGAAGTTTGAATCCAAAGCCAATGTTGTAGCCGATGATTTTGAGATAGTAAACTTGGGGACACCTGAGATCCCTAGGGAAGTACGCGTTGGAAAATCGTTGCCACCAGAGATGAAGCAGAGAATGATAGAGTTCCTAGCTCCAAGATTGTCCAACTTCACGTTCTCATATGAAGACATGCCGGGGCTCGATGAAGAGCTCGTTGTACACCATTTGACAACCAAGGCAGATATGAAGCCAGTGAAACAGAAACTTTGAAGAATGAAGCCAGAATGGGCTCTGAAAGTCCGAAATGAAGTCATCAAACAATACAATGCGGGATTCTTGGTAGTCTCCAACTACCCTGAATGGCTCGCCAACATCGTACCAGTACCAAAGAAGGACGGCAAGGTTCGAATGTGCATCGACTTCCGAGATCTCAACAAGGCCAGTCCTAAAGACGACTTCCCTTTGCCACATATCGACACTCTGGTCGACAACACTGCTGGATACAAGGTCTTCTCATTCATGGACGGGTTCTCAGGATACAATCAGATCAAGATGGCCATCGAAGATCGCGAGAAGACATCGTTTATCACTCCCTAGGGAACTTTCTGTTACAAGGTAATGCTGTTCGGTCTGAAGAACGCAGGAGCAACATATCAGCGAGCAATGACATCACTATTCCATGACATGATGAACAAAGAGCTTGAAGTATATGTGGACGATGTGATCGTCAAATCTCGCACGATCGAAAGACACTTTGAAGATCTGAAGAAATTATTCAACAGATTAGAAAAGTACAAGCTCCATCTCAACCCTCAGAAATGTGTCTTCGGTGCAATGGGGGGTAAGCTCCTCGGCTTTATGGTGAGCGAGGATGGCATCAGGAGACCAAAACTAGAGCAATCATCGAGATGCCCCCTCTTAGAATAGAAAAAGAAATTCGTGGCTTCCTCGGCAGAATTCAATACATCAGTCGCTTCATCGCACAGCTCACACCTATTTGTGAGCCCATTTTCAATCTCCTTCGGAAGAACGTTCCAAAGAATGGAATGATGATTGCCAAGTCGCCTTCGATCGCATCAAGAAATATCTCATGAATCCTCCAGTCCTAGTGCCACCTACTCTTGGACGTCCACTATTGTTATACATCTCGGTAGCAGCAGCAGAAGTCATTGGCTGTGTCCTCGGCCAGCACGACGAGACTGGGAAGAAGGAACAAGCAATATATTATCTGAGCCGAAAGTTCATCGACTACGAGAGCAGGTATTCCCCTATCGAGAAGACTTGCCTCGCCCTAGTCTGGGCAACTCAGCGACTCCATCAGTACATGATTACATTCCCTATTCTCCTACTCGCTCACATGGATTCGCTCAAATATTTGTTCGAGAAACCGGCACTCACTGAGTTCGACATCACCTATGTCACTCAGAAGGCAATCAAGGGACAGGCCCTCGCCGATCATCTTGCCACTTACTCTCTCCTGGATTATCAACCGCTCAAGACATTCTTCCCTGATGAAGATCTCTTGCTTATCGAAGGGGAAGAAAAGAAGAAGAAGGATGAGTGGACATTATTCTTCGACGGCGCAGCAAATGCTAAAGGGAGTGGTATTGGAGCAATCCTCTACTCTCCAGATGATGTCCCAATTCCTATCTCAAGGCGCATAGCATTCGAGTGCACCAACAACATGGAAGAGTACGAAGCATGCATCGCTGGCTTAAGGGAAGCCATAATCTTGGGCGTCAAGAAGCTACGAGTATTTGGAGACTCACAGCTTATCATCAATCAGACCAATGGCGAATGGAAAACCAAGGATGAGAAGTTGATACTATATCATGTGTATCTTGAAAATCTGATCAAAGAATTCAAATAAATCACCTTCTCATACATGCCCAGGGCCAAGAATTAGTTTGCAGATGCTCTCGCCACACTCGCGTCAATGCTCGAGATCCCGAAAGGAGCTTCAGAATGGGAGCTCAGAGTCGAAGTTCAAGATGAACCTGCTTTCTGCCTGCAAATAGAAGAAGCCGAAGCTGTCCCTGACAAACCCTGGTATGCTGACATCAAGAAATATCTCGAAACCCAGGAGTATCCGGAGTTAGCAACAGCAATAGATCGCCGAACCATCCAGCGTTTGGCTGGCCAGTTCACCATCAGTGGCGAAGTTCTTTACAAGCGATCCTATAATCACATCCTCCTTCGATGCGTCCATGAAACGGAAGCTGCAAAGATCATGAAAGAAATACACGAAGGAATCTGTGGCCCACACATGAACGGGCACATGATGGCAAAGAAGATTCTACGACTCGGCTACTATTGGCTCACCATGGAGACAGACTGTTGCCAGCACGTCAGAAAATGCTTCAAGTGTCAGGAGCATGCGAATCAAATCCATGCCCCCTCATCAGAATTATACAACCTGACCACCCCCTGGCCCTTCTCTATGTGGGGACTCGACATCATCGGCAAGATTAGTCCCAAAGCATCAAACAGGTCATGAGTACATACTTGTGGCAGTCGACTACTTCACCAAGTGGGTAGAGGCAGCCTCCTACACCACGATTGCAGCATCTCAGGTGATCAAATTTATGAAGAACAACATCATATGTCGGTATGGAATCCCCAATGCTATCATCACAGATAATGGGACACCAGTTCGTCAACAAGAAGATGGATGACTTTCTCAGCAAGTTCAAGATTCAACGTCATCGATCAAGCCCCTACCGTCCTCAGATGACTGGTGGGGTAGAAGCCGCAAACAAGAAGATTGTCAGGATAGTCGAGAAGATGGTCGTGACCTATCGAGATTGGTCGGATATGCTCCCATATGCACTTTGGGCTTTTCGAACGTCTGTACGGTCTGCTACCGGCGTTACTTCTTTCGAACTTACTTATAGAATGGAAGCAGTTCTGCCAGTTGAGGTGGAAATACCATCACTATGAGTGTTACTCGAAAGTGGAATTGAAGAAGGAGAATGGCAACGGGCCAGATTCGATCAGTTGCAACTAGCAGATGAAAAGTGTATGCAGTGCGCTAAGTCATTCCCAATGTTATCAGAAAAGGATCGCTCGGGCTTACAACAAGAGAGTTCGAAAAAGAAGTTTCAAGGTAGGCGACATGGTCATGAAGAAGATTATACCATCGCACCTTCCGGATCCCAGAGAAAAGTTCAAACCCTCTTGGGACGGGCCGCTGATCATCAGAGAAGCACTTCCCGGAGGCGCCCTCAGACTCACCAGCATGAGAGGGGTGGATCTTCCTGAGCCAATCAACGCTAACAAGGGGAAGATCTTTCACGAGTAAGTCATTCTAACCTTATCAAGAGATACTTTAATAGATCTGAAGTCAAGAGGTCGAAGCTAACACCTCTGAGAAATCATTCCCGTCCACCAACAAGTGTTTTAAATAAGGGGATTCAAAAGAAAAAGAAAAAAAAGAGAAAAAAAAGAATACAAAAGAAAAAAAAAAGAGAAAAGGGAAAAGGGAAGCCAAAGTAAGGTACCCGAGAAAAAATCAACCCAAGAAGAAACACAGTCATCCATCCACCCATCTCAGAAAGGTCGGTAGCAAAGACCGACAGCTCTATCATCGCAACCTAGGATAAGGGTTGAAGGACTGCCATCGGCCGGCAATGACGGATTTTCGACCTCTAGCCGCCGCAGTTATCCAAAGATTCAAAAAAAAAATGTGTGCCTAAATAGAGGGGGCGGAGTGAAAACCCGAAAGGGCGCTCCGAGTAAAAACGGTGGGCATACAGCGGACTTGGTGAAAACCCGAAAGGGCATTGAGGGTAAAAACAGCATAGCTGCCAAGGGGCAGGAAAGATCAAACACCCAGGACGTGGTGAAAACCCAAAAGGGCACCACGGGCAAAAATGACAGGAAAAGGCCAGCTGTGGTGAAAACTCGAAAGAGCGCTACAGGCAAAAATGGCTCAAATAGAAAAAGAAAAAAAAATTAAAGTGCAGGTACCAGGAAGTCAGACAGTTCAAATCGGTTCAAGCAGTCAAAGTTCAAGAACAAGAAGAAGTGTAGTCAGGAACGAAGAGCTCTACAAATTCGACAATCTCGGGAGGCAATAGTTTCCAGTTGCCTACACCTCTAGGGAATCAAAGGAGCGCTCAAGTCAAATATCGAGACATCGGTCAAAGCATTGGCCGAGCCCCAGTTCTGATTCCTATATCCCGACACAAAATCCAGACACACTCACAAGACATGGCACAATAGATTTTCAAAAGTTTTCTCTTTTTTACTAAATGCATCATATTTCTTTTACATATATCACTCATCTCTTAAAAAAAATATATATATATAATACAAAAAATGCATCATCATCAATCACATACCATGCAAAAAAAGAATGTGCAGGTAGCCAACACAATCAATCTCTACCCTCCTCCTCGGCCATATCAGGTAAGTCCCCTGACTCATAATGAAATAGTCTCGCTCTCAACCTGCTCACCTCCATACGCAGGTAATGCACCTCATCGCACTCAAGGGTATGGATCATGGCCTCCTCATCAGATAACCTCTGATCGACAGTCAACCTCCTCGACATCATCTCACAATGATACCAAAGTGCAGAGATCTCAGACAGCAAATGGCCATGAGTGGCCAAAAGGAAACCAGGATCAATGAACGGGCGCTCCTCAAAGGGTTCATATGAACCAGATGAAGAGCCGGCATCTCCAAGGATATCCTGCTCATCCTCATCAGCAGTCTGGTGCCAACAAGGGATACATCAATACAAAGACTGCTCAGCAACCCAGTACTGCTATGGGGCGGTCGCCATCGGAAAAGCCCGTAGCTCAAAACCAAGCAAATCGGCAGTCAAGTAACTCGCCCAAGATTCATCTACCCGAGTCCTAAAGTCAGAGGTTCTGAATGGAAGTGCTCGACGCCCGATACCCGTGAAAGCAAAAAGAGGAACATCCTGCTCATACCCAAACTGCCGCAGGAACCGGACAGGGTGGTAAGAAAAGTAAGATCGAAAGCCTACCAGCATCAGAGGAAGGCGGTGTGCATCGCAAAGCAGTGGAGGAAGTGAAAGCCAAGATGACTCCCAATGAACATTCCAGTCACGAAGTTCAGCGAACATCCTGCGATACAAAGGCTCGCTCATCCTAGCTGTATGCGGAAGAAACTCCATGATGTGCCGCATAAGGTCTGGGCGACGGGTGTCAGGAAAAGGTATAGGAACGGTCAGCAAAAGACACTCCCATAGCCAAACCTGATCATAAGAAGGAAAAGAAGTTCAGCTAGAGCAAAGAAATTTCTAAAAAGTAAGAAAGAAAAGGTACAGAAAAGATACCTGAAGAAATGCACAGCAGCCGCGAAGGACACGAGTGCGGCCTAGGGCACAGTCAGTCAGCCCATCAAACAGCTCGGCCAAGATGAGAGAAATGATCCCCTGCCGTCGGATAGCTCGGCTCATCACCTCAAAAAGCAAAGGAGTCTTGGACCTGCGCCATCCCGAGAACAGCACCTCAGCTATCAAGCAAAACATCAGTGCGTTCCGAGCAAGGATAGAATCGGCCACACTCCGAGGACCCGAAAAAAGATCATATAGTAAGTCCAAGGAGAACACTACAGCATCCTGGCCGGCAGCTGTAGACCGAACAAGATAAGGGATTCCGAACCAGTTCTGCGGTGTGGCAGTCTTCGACGATGTCTTCGGTGAGAAATACTAAGTATAATCCCAAGGTAGGCCCGTCAAGCGTGCAAGCTCCTCCAAAGAAGGTCCCATCTCCATATCGTTGAACACGAACAAGTTCAACGAAGGGACCCAGTCAATCAAGGCAGCTTCGAGCATCCTCCAATCAATGTCAACTCTAGCCATATGGATCAGACTGCCAAAGCCATAGGACACCAAATCCCGAATCTCATAAGCTGACAAACTATCAAGCCAAGCAAGCAGCCGTGGAGAGCAAGAAAGACGAAGAAGCAGCTGACAAGTCCTCACTGGTACCCCCTCCAGAACAAAAGGACCAGAAATCAATGACAGCTCATCGAGGATCGAAAGATCAACGGGCGAAGGAGAAGGAAAAGCTGAAACCTCTGCAGACTCGACAGCCCCTGACCTACTCTCAGTAACGGCTATGTCTGATATAGTCGCATCACTGTCTGAAACTGTCACAACCTCAGCCGCATGAGAAGACTTGCCCACCTCATGAACAGAGTGCGCAAAAGACCGACGATCAGGAGAAGGACGACACTCTCCATCAAAAGGGCTACCAGCGAAGATCACACCACACATCGTGGCATCCTGGCCAATCTGACCATCAAAGAATGCATCTGAACCATCAAGAAGGGTCCCGGCAACCCCAATCGAAGAATCAACGGTCAGATCTGGACCTGCGGCGCTCTCTAACAGGAAATCATGAATCTAGTCATCATCCTGGCCGATCAAAGGGATCATTGAGGCATCTACACCGTCCATCATTAGGGGGACATCATCAATGATCACATCAAGTCCACCCAAACAAGTATGCCGCACATCTGGCCCTCATCAAGAGCATCCAAACAGTCAAAGGTATCATCTGAACCATCCATCCCATCCAGACATGAGATCAGCCCATCTATGTCCATCATACCCCCATCACCACCATCAATCACATCATCTAGGTGGCCCACAGACAAGGGATGCATAGCCTCACCAATGGCCGCACTCCCCATCTCATCCATACCATCCAAAATCCCATCATCTAATGCTCCATTCAAATCTAAATTTACAGCCATCCCACCATTTATGGAGTCATTCAAAGCTCCACCAACCACCAAGCTTAAGTCTTCATCAATACCTCCTCCTAATGCCCCATCTACCCCATCCATTAAAGGCATCTCCCATTTATCAAAGCTCATTTGAAAATCTAAAGTGTGGGACCCATCATGAACAGTCCCCACAGCCCTTAAATCTCCACCATCCATTGTTTGAGAGAGGATAAAGTGAGAAGAAGACAAAAAGAGAAGAAAAGATGAGACAAAGAGAGGAAACATGGCTGGAATAAAAAAGCCTGGTACAGGGAATGAGGAGACAGTAACAGAAAGCAAGGGAGGAAGGTCCGAACCAGAACCCGCACGGACCGCACAAGAGGCGAGTCCTGGGCGGCCCTGCTCTGGGCCGCCCATACGGATGCGCTCTCTCTCTTTCCGCGGGATTGGCTCCATGGTTGTTGGTAGGTGAGGCTGACAGTCCACATCAGCAAATGGCACCCTGAGGGCCGCCCAAGGCTCCAATCCATTCCAGATTTCGTTTGAGATCGATCAGAATCATTTGGAAGGTACCCCACCTATCCAATCACTAAGCACTGCGGCCAGAATGGGTCTGATCAAGTCAAAGAGAGGGAAAGATGATCAAGAGAAGGCCACAAGCAATCTGAGCCATTCGAAGACCAGATCAGCATGATCTAAACCATGGAAAAGCTTACATAAGTCATGAAATAGCAAGATCAAAGGTTTGATCATCAAGAAAGAAGGCCAGGTCCAAGATCCGATCATCAAGTGGGCCCACAAGGCCTAATCAAGCAATCTGAACCGTTCAAGTCACCATCCACACCATAAGAAGCCTTCTTAACCTCACAAAACATCAAGAAAAGGTGCTCCAAAGCAAAGCTGAGGTCTAGAGGGGGCCCACAGGGCCAAAATCAAGCAATTTGAACCGTTCAAGTCATCATCCATATAGTTAAGAAGTTTCATCTCCCACAAATCATTAAAGAATGAGTCAGAAATCAAAGCATCCAGGCGTCATCAAGTAATTTGAGAAGAATTGAGGTTGTATATTCATCCAAAAGATTTCGATATAGAAGAAAGTAAAAGCAAAAAGTTGTACATCAAGCAAGCTGAATACACCTTCACAAAAGCAGGCTACAAGTCGCCAACATAGTCGTCATCGTCCCTCCTCTCATCCCGCTCTCGACGGTAAAGATCCATCAAAGGAGCTGTCACTGAGCCTCCAGCGTATCTGCGACGGCCCCCTGGAACATAGAGCGGAGGAAGCAGAGGGCCCTGGCCATACAGCAAGTACCACTCATCATAATCGCGATCCGGGATCGTGAAACAAAACCCGGGCTGGCCCACAAGAGCATCAGCCATCTCATCAGCTGAGATCTGAGCAGCTGGAAGAGGTGCAGAACAAGGGACCCGAGCCACCCAGTGACCTGCCGAAGCAGCCTCTCACCCAGATACCACTGAAATGATTCAGCGTCAGAAAGCATGATACGGAGACATGAAGCATTCATATGCCTCCACACGCTGAGGGGTGTAATAGAGAGGGAAGCTGGCGTACGGCATCCGAGCGAGCTATAGAAAATGAGGTCACCACAGTCAATTACAGTACAAAGCGAGGGATAAGGAAAGTAAGATACTTATATCATCAACGGTCAACCCGTCTATGTCAGCGCGCCAATTGTCCCCAGAAACTCGAGAGTTCCGCTAACGGTTTTGTTGATGCCAGTACATGTGGCGATATAAAGATGGCTCAATATCGTCTCGCATCCTCGGCGCAAGGTGGGGAAAATGGTCATAAAAGCAAGTCTGGGCAAGGGCACACCTAACGATTAGAGAGAGAAAGAAGGTAAATGTTTCCAAGAAAGGAGAAAGAAGAAGTACCTCAACGATAGGCCAGAAACCTGTGTAGGACCGGCTATTCCGACAAGTCTTATCCAGACCCTGGAAAATATGAGTCAGGATAGCCCTCGTTCCAATTGTAGGGATGGTGAAGATCCTCAACCAAGCGAAGAAATTTAGGATCAACCCTCTCATTTGCGTGGCAGAGAAGGAAAGACCTGAAGGCATAAGTGATCATGGCCCACGCTTTGTGGAGGGCCTCTAGCTCGGTAGTGGGGGTGACGGAGGCAAAAGTGTTGTAGAACCATCGCATCTTTACTTGATAGGCCTTGGAATTCATCTTCGGGCGAGACATCACCAACAAGCCGTAGCCAGTTAGTGAAAGTGATAGAAGCAAGAGAGCTGACTTGAGGAACAACTACCCTATGAAATGGAAAGCCAATTTGCATATAAATATCCAGGGGAGTTATTCCCCATTCGCCACAAGGGAGTTGAAAAGTGTGGGTCTCATCCTGCCACCTCTCGCAAAGGGCTACGAGCATCATGCGGTTGGCACTGTTGTTATGGAAGCGTAAGGTAAGGAGGCCAGCAAAAGGAGTACCAGCCAATACTCGTTCAAGCAAAGGCTGTGGATGCTTCACCCAGTTATCCCAGTGATCCCTGGTACCTCGACCCTTGATGGCGGGAAGAGGTTGGTGCTCCATAGCCAATGAACACATATGGTCCCCTCGGCGGATGATGAAGGCAGGATCATCCTCGTTAATCACCCGGCGTCCTCTTATACCATCCGCCATAGAATCCTACAAGCTTGGCAAGGTAAGTCCCTATCCCTTACCCGTTAAAATCCAAATTATCATCTAGGAAACCCATGGGATTGGACTCACATTCAAATGCAAGATCCAAAGTCCAACTCCATGTGTTACCTAGGATATGTGTTGGGCCCATGGAAGAAGGCAAGGCCCACCTTAAAGAAGGTTGCATGCCATGCCTTAGGTAAAGAAGGTCCATCATCTAAGGACATACTTTGGACAACAAATACACTCAAGTGTCATGAGATCAACAAGGGATAAGAATCCTACTTCACATGAGAAATCCCTCTTCAAAGTCCATATGTGGCCAAGGATTGATCCACTTTTTATGCCAAGGCCATGATTCTCACTTAAGATGTTTCCATCTTTTTTTTACACATGTACATGGACAAGTGGAGAATAGGAGGGAAATGGGCCCCAAGAGCAACCCAAATGCCTCATCGCAATGGATTGAAGGGAGCACATAGTCCACTTGAAGAACATGAGGACCCATTCACGGGTTAACCATGGGCACTCCTATGTGCATCATCTTGATAAGAGTTTTGACCATAAGAGCACAACATGGAGGACTACCCACAAACATATGGATCGAAGAAGCCAATGGTAAGAAAAATTGATGCACATAGCCCACATGAAGAATCAAAGTCAGAAATGTCCATGTAAGGACAAGTTTGAGCAACTTATGTGCACCAATTTCTTTACAAAAAAGGGGGACCATTTGAGCATAAGAAGGCATGGCTTGAAGAGTCACCCAACCATCATGGAAATGGGTAAGAATGATATACATAGCCCACTTAAAGATCAAAATCCAAAATGCCCCAAAGCATGGGACAAAATTGGGCAACTCATGGGTATCATTCTTTCTCACAAATTGAAAGAAAAATCACTCATCTTTGAGAATGATGGTGGATGACCCATTAAGCACCCCAAGAAAAGTTCAAGGAGCTATGGTCGCATGGAGAACTCACTTGAAGGAGGATCATCCATATGAGATTGATAACATCTAAGGAAACTCTTGAGGACCACTTTCCTACCCCATGGAAAAACCATTTGAACTTAGTGAGATTGTTGGAACAACTCACTCATGGGACTTGTAGATGATCAAGTAACTCAAGTCCTCCATCCATCAAAAGAAAAAGCATGAAAGGAAAAAATCCTACATGAACAAAGTGTAGTGGTGCACACATGGTCCAAAGAAATTCAAGTTTCAATGAGGGCCCAAAAGCCCATCCATATGGAAAAATCCTAAGGGACCCACCACACTTTGTACATAAGGATGTACATCATAATCAAGAGATGATGGAAGATTTGGGCCATTTGTCCATAAAGGCCCAACTAAGAAATCTAGCCCACTTGAGAACCAAGTGAAGAATGGGCTAGTCACTTTTGTCCATACACATGTGAAGAAAGATGGGGTTACCCAAAGTGAGCCCCATGAGCCCAAAACTTGAGGTGGGCCCAAACATTCCCATGGGCCCAAACCATGAAGAGAAAATGGAAAAGAAAAGAAAGCTCCAAAGGAAATGACAAGAAAGAGAAAGTAAGAGGGAGCCCAAAATGAAGCATTGGGCCCATCAAATACACCAAGGGCCATGACTTCACTTTGAGCCCATTTGATACACATGAAAAGAGGCCCAACTCCCATGAAGAAAGATGGGATATTTTGCCATGCACACTTGATGGACATGGCAAAATTACCCTTTACATACACATGAAGGGAGTGTGAAAAGAAGAAAAGAAAAAATGAATGGAAAGCTTGCAATGTCCTTCTCCATGCACCACCTTTGAAATAGATTGGAGATCTAGAAAAAGGGTCAAGAATGCTTGGGCCCACCTTCACTCCTTTTGAAATAGCTACATGAAGAAACGAAAGGAACCATGAGAAGAGATAATGAAGAAGGAAAAGGACAAGAAAGAGAAAGGGAGTGGTTCATACCTTTACCACTCACCAAAGAAGGACCACCTTGCTGTCCCAAAACTTCTCTAAGGCCCACCACTTGAGAGAAGCAAAGAACCACCAAAAGGAGAGAAAACTTTAAGAAAGAAAGAGTATGAGAGAGAGAAGAGAAAGATTGCACGTTGGAAGGGGTAAGGATGCCCCATGTTATATAGAAAAGGGGAGGGCACCCTTTTACCCAACCCACTGAAGAAACCAGATGGCAGGGACAGCTTGGGCGGCGCCCAGGGGGCCGTCCTACCTCCCACCTAGTTGAAACGACTTCTCAACCCCTCTCCTTGGAAAAACTCCTCCTTGGGAAGGGTGGTTGCAAGTGAATCTTGTACCTCCTTGTAAGAATGAAGTGATGGAAGAGAATGGTGAGAAAAAGTAGGAATCTCACCAAAATCTCATCTTGTGAGAAATTGGTGAGAAATTGGCTTGATGATGTGGAAAAGTTCCATGGAATTTTCAAGAAAAAGAAAAAGAATTGACTTGGTCAAACAACGATCTCAACCATCCAAAGGCATGACCTGATGATCTGAACCATTCTAAGAAGAATCCCCGGAATCTCCCACCTTGATTGCTACTCTCTTGTACATAGTGTGGTCCGAAGACCTTAAACTAAGTCGGGATCAAGATCCCGAGGGACTTTTTAAATAAAAACCGGTAGCAGTCTGGATCGTTCGAATCAAGATCCGCTGACACCGGACATTTTCCAAAAAATAAAAAAATGTGTTTGCCCTGCTTGTACATATTTTGGGTCCGAAGACCATAAACTACGTCAGGATCGACATCCCGAGAGATTTTCAATAAAAACCGACATTGGTCTTGATTGCTCGAGTCAAGATCCGACAACATCGGACATTTTTCAAAAAATCACAAAAAATATATATATGCATTTCCAGCACTCTCTTATACAGTTTTGGGTTCGAAGACCTTAAACTACGTCGGGATCAATATCCCGAGGGATTTTAATAAAAACCAGCATCGATCCCAACCGTTCAGGCCAAGATCTGATGATCTGGATCATTTCGAAAAATCACAAAAAGAATGTACTTTCAGCATGTACATAAAGTTTTTTTTGGTCCGAAGACCTTAAACTACGTAGGGATCAACATCCCGAGAGATTTTTAATAAAAACAAGCATCGATCCCAGCCGTTCAAGCCAGGATCTGATGACCTGGATCATTTTCAAAATACCAAAAAGATTTTTGAGAGTTCCATAAAAACCGGTATCAATCTCAACCATTTGAGTTGAACTCTGGAACCTTTTCAAAAAAAAATAAAAATAATTTTGCCATCAATTTCAATTGCACAAATACATCCCCAGTGGTCCGAAGACCTTAAACTACACTGGGATTAACTTCTCGGGGCTTTCTTTCCTAACCTGTTCCGGACATGGCTGACAATTGATCGTACGGGTGACCGGAATCTTTTAAACAGGTAAGGACTGAGGCGGGCAGAGCCCTGCAATCCTGTTCATGTTGAACGCACCGTGATAGACAACCTTGATTTGGAAGTCGCTGTTGAATCTGACGGATGTTCCCTGTTCCCAAAACTCATGAAGGGGATTAAGGCTGTTGGGAGGTGGAGCGCACCCTCACAGAATTGTGAGCAACGTAAGGCCCCAAACTGGATTGACAAAGGGAAATGTGAGGATGTGGCTCATTTTGTGGCCGAAGGAGTCCGTCGGATGATACGTGGTCTATGTGTGTTGCACATGAGGAACAGGTAACTTTGTGGGTGTGTTGACTGA
The DNA here is from genome assembly GCA_003013855.2 of Liriodendron chinense. Lineage (NCBI taxonomy): Eukaryota > Viridiplantae > Streptophyta > Magnoliopsida > Magnoliales > Magnoliaceae > Liriodendron > Liriodendron chinense. The sequence goes on along the minus strand of ML058489.1, from coordinate 3,665,389 downwards.
AAACCCACAAAATCCCCTCATCCGAAGATGTAAAACTATGGCACTTAACTGTGTGAGACTCGTCTTGCTCGCTGACGTAAAATGGATCGGGTGCCTTACCAACAGTAGAAGCTGGAAATGGATGAAAATTCCATACCTTTTCCCTGCATTTCAGAAAAATCCAACAAAATACCAAAACATTGCAAAATCACCTTTTCAAAATCACAAAATATTTCCCTTACTTTCGAACAAAATGTTGTCAAAAATCACAAAAAATGTTTCCCTTGCTTTTAAGCAAAAAATTTTCAAAAACACAAAAATATTTCCTCGCTTTCAATAACCGATCTCTATCCTGACCACTCAGGTAAAGATTTGGACCACATATTTGCAAAAATCACAAAAAATGGCACTATCCCCAGCACTACACTTCAGGAGTCTTGAACTCCGCTCACTTCACAATTTGGGATGACGGATCCGATCGCTCGCAAATTGGAATCTTGACCAAAACTGGCGACCAAACACCGTCTCAATCGCATTTATGCCTAGAAGAACATCTTGAAGTCGGATAACATCCTCGTACATTCTCATTAAGCAAAGAAACAACATCTTGGGACGATGGACCTGATCGGCCACGGGTCGGGATCTTGACCAACCCGCTGACCAAACATCCACATTAAAAAGAAAAACCCCAGGGAAGCACAACCCTGGAAGCAATAAGCTCAAAATTCTCTGCATCTCCAGCAAAAGCAAAATCATCAAACTGAAAGAGAATGAGCCAAGCCATGCATTCATCATGCATCTCCTTGCATCAGCATCCATTGCATCAATCATCATGTTTACCTACTTTCAAAATAAAGTTGGTTAGCCAAAGACCCCACAGGCATCCCTAGTGGAGGCACGTACAGACCAGATTTCATTTCAAAAAGACAAAAAAATATCTCTATTTGCAAATAAAAACCCCACGGAGTATCACTCCCCAGAGTGGGTATCTTTTCAAAAACCCAAAAAATATTTTTCCAGTAGAGCGTTCTGCCTCTAAAACACCAGGAGATCTTCCATATCTCTGGGTAGGAGCCGACGCAAAAATCAAATAAGATCCGATGCGGTTTCCCCGGAGACCATCGGATCCAATGCACTCAGAGCACGGTCGAACTGAACTCCAGTATCATTGCGGTCGTACTACATGCCAAGATACGAAAAGATAAAAGCCAAAAGTCTCGGTCAAAGTAACCATTTGAATAGGTGGAAACGATGAATTGTAACCCAAGTATCAAAATCAGCAGATTGGGTGGAAAAAGTTCACCCGCACATACCTAGGTGTGGATGCCTGAAGTACCTTAACTGAGTCCAAGTCGGCGTAGTAGAATCCCGTAAGACTATCTGACGAAGGGCGTCTAACCACTTTGACAGTCAAGCGAAACAAGTACTCTTGGAGTGATCTGAGAAAACATCAAACATCACACAATCAGTCTCAGGGTCAACAACCTCATAAGACTAGCGACGCAGAGGCTCTGCTGTATCTTTCTGATGTTAGTACCGATCGAGAATGGAAGGGTTGCGATTGGGTACCCAGGTTGCAGCGCATGCAGGGACAATCGCAACGTTTTCTCCAAACTCCCGCGGTATGTGTGAGTTATCAATTTCCAAACAATCAACTGACTCAGATACAAAGGACAACAAAGATTCCAGACCACAATCTAGAAAAGAATGAATTGCAAACCAAGCATCAAAACCAGCAGATCGGGTGGAAAAAAGCCCACCCACACATACCTAGGCGTGGATGCCTCAAGTACCTTGACTGAGTCTAAGTCGGCGTAGTAGAATCCTGTAAGACTATCTGATGCAGGGCGTCTAACCACTTTGACAGTCAAGCGAAACAAGTACTCTTGGAGTGATCTGGAAAAACATCAAACATCACACAATCAGTCTCAGGGTCAGCAACATCGTAAGACTAGTGACGCAGAGGCTCTGCTGTACCTTTCCGATGTTAGTACCGATCAGGAATGGAAGGGTTGCGATTGGGTACCCAGGTTGCAGCGCATACAGGGACAATCGCAACGTTTTCTCCAAACTTCCGCGGTATGTGCGAGTGATCGATTTCCAGATGATCAATTGGCACAGATGCAAAGGCAAGCAAAGATTTTAGACGATGATCTATGAATGACCGGGTCAGAAGTGGGGTGTCCACTCGCTTTGGCAGTCGGTTGCACGCAACCTCTGCCAAAGAGGGGCATCTGTAGACACCCCACATTCGGCTACACTGTTGGTAGAGATAGCTGGATGAATGGAGGACCATACCCCCAAATCCCAAGTCCAAACTCAGCCAAACTCACCCTTGTAAGCCCCAATCCATAGCCCAACTCAAGCTTGAACCCAGTCAACCCACCCCTAAACATCAGTTTGAAAAACTCCCCATAAGAAAAGCCAGTCAAAAAATCCTTAAAAAGTCAAACTCACTGAGTCAACCCACTGAGTCAACCTGTCGAGTCAAAACACCGAGTCAATCCGCCGAGTCAACCCGCCTAGTCAAATCACCGAGTCGACCCGCTGAGTCAACTCACCGAGTTAACCCACCGAGTCAAAACAGCAGCCCCGAGACATGACCGTACCACGCGCTGGAAATCGAGGAGCGTCCGTACGGGCGGCCCCCTGGGGGCCGCTTAAACATATTTACGAGACTGCCACTCTCCAACGCTATAAATACCCCTAGCCTCTTCCCATTTCAACAGCCATTTCCCCTCTCTTCAATCCTAGAGCTTTGAGTCCACCCCTCCATCCTTTAGCCCATTCCTCCACCAAGGAGAGCCCAAGTGAGAAGAGTCTAGCCCTGGTCCAGTCTAACCTGACTACTGGTCCAAGTCTCCCAAGCCATCCAAGTCTTGATCCAGCCACTCGAAGCCAATCCTTGCGACACCTCCGTCCATCTAAGCTGTTCCTTACTAGCATCATCTCATTCGCACCTAGCATAAGTGCAACATTTACTTTTCTTCCAACCCCCCTGCTTCATTGCAAGCACTTTGATTATTCAAACACACAGCATGCATCCCGCATAAAGCACCTGTTAGTTCGAGCGTATGCTCTGGGCTTGCCTGTTAGTGGAACCTGCCCATCAGAAACTCTTACTGTTCAGACCTGCATTCATGTACATATCACTGCAAGCACTTTGATCATTCAAACACACAGCATGCATCCCGCATAAAGCACCTATCAGTTCGAGCGTATGCTCTGGGCTTGCCTGTTAGTGGAACCTGCCCATCAGAAACTCTTACTGTTCAGACCTGCATCCATGCATTATGTCATCTATGAGAATATACGAGGATTAAAACAAACTTTCAAGTGTTAGTTCGATTCTGTGAAGTAGAGACCGTACTTCGGTACGGGCAGTGTGTGGGGTGCTTAACCTCTTCCCACCCTATAACTGTGATCCCTTACCTCGAATTTCTGGCCGCAAATTAAAAGGAGTCATTTTAGAGGAAGGAATCTTCGGATCCCCTTCTCTAACGTTTCTACGGGGTCTAGCCGACTGTAGATTCGAAGTAACTGGCTAGTGGCGACTCTGGTCTTATATAAACTCATTTAAACACATCCAGCTTAAACACGACTACCAAACAAAGCCCTCGAGAACGAGGCAAGCCAGTGGCACAAGTGGCGATTCGCACCCACGCATCCTCCTCCTCTTCTTTTCCTGAAAGGAAAGGGATGAGAGCGTCGTGTGGGAGCGCGGAAACGGCGAGGGTCCAAAGTGCCGAAGGAACTGACGTGAGGCGGAGGGCGGAGGACTGCCGGCTCAGCCCGTGAGTCAGACGTATCTGGAACATCAACGACCGGAACATCGGCAATTGGCGGCTGGGTGGCCAAGGGCTCAACCATGACGAGGGGAGAGCTCGAGCCGAGAGGCTGTCCGGACCCGCACATGAAAGATTGAGGCAATCGTGGCTGTCTTTGGGCCTAAGTGGTAGCCACCCTTTTCCTTGAAGGCTCATGGAACTCTGTTCGCGATCAAGGAAACGGGCCAGAATCTTACGAGTCTTAGAGACCGCCTTCGGAGCCATGCCTGTCCCAACAGAAAAAAAGGGGTTAGACAAAAAGAGGGGGAAGTAAAGAGCAAGCAGGTCACCAACGTTGTTGCTTCAACCAACCAACCTGATTCAAGAATGGAGTTGAGGGTAATCAGCTGACGGAAATCCCTCTCTTCAACGGAAATGGCTCGGGCTTTCCGATTTGTCTCTCTTGAGCAGCAGATAAGGCTACCCGAATAGTTGCCGAAACTTTAAAAACAGACGAGTATACATCAGAAGATACAAGATATTTCAAAGTTTAACAGAAAAAGCCATAGATTTTGGAAATTCAGGTAGGTCGGAATGACATCCGACCTAGCGAGCAAAGTCAGATCGGACCCTGAAGCTCAAAGGTTGAGGCTCATCCGGCGTACACTCCCAACTGCCCGACGCGAAGAACCACTTCCTCTTCCAAGTTTTAGTAGAAGATGGCAAGCCAGTGACCAACGAGCCGCCCTGACCCGGTAGTGAAGAAAAATAATAAAGCCCTTGGCCTCCCAAGGACTTAAGAATGTACATCGAAAAGAGTTCGTTCGAGGTCAGCTCTTTATTTCCTAGTCTCTGCCACAATATGTAGCATCCGACCATGCACCTCCAAGCATTTGGCTGCAGCTGACTCTAAGAAATACCTAGGACGCTAAGGAATTCTTGCACAAAAGGATGCAAAGGCAACCTCAGCCCGGCCCTTAGATCCATCAAGGAAACTACCACCTCCCCAGCCCTAGGTCGGCTCGGTCTGTCAGCCCGGTCGGGAACCCTAAACTCTATAAAGTCAGGGACCTCATATATCTCTTTCACAGCATCCAGCTCGTCCTGGGTAATCTGCGAGACTACGCAATCTAGCTCAAAAAGATCTCTGTGAGTCGTCGCACTACCAACAGCTGACCCAGGAAGTTCAGATTCTCCCTCATCAGCGACATCAGCCGCCCTCGCCCCAGAGTCGGACTCTCCGGGATTCACCTCCTCACGGCATATGAGAGGCAAATCAGACTCGAGGTCGTCGAACCTCACCTTAAGGATCGCTTCAGAGCATGAAGTCTCTGACTCTGACATTTTAAAATAAGAAAAACACAAGAGGAGAAGAGAGGGGCTAATTAAAAGGAAGAGTTCTTCGAAAAATAAGAAAAGGAGCGTACCAGAGTGCTGGCACGCCGATTTGAAGAGGGAAGATCAGAAGAAAAGGGAGCAAAAAGAATTCCGGAAGTTCAGAAGACTGGAAGATTCGAGAGGCAAGAAGAATGAAAATTTCTAATTTCTCGCTAAGTCCTGAGTTATATACTTGAGGGGAGGGCCTGGGTCCCACCTAGGTCCCACTGCATTTAATACGAAAGCGTCATGTGGCGAGTCTCTACTTGGTAATACGAAAAGTGACGCTTGACGAGACACGTGGCGACAACCCATTCAACTAAATCATACAGGCGCTGTCACGCCATACAGAAGAATGATGACTCCTCGATATTTCAAACAATGTATTTAATGCCACTTTCCGGCCCATCAAAATGACGGCGTTACAGCTACTAAGTGCTAAAAGCAGCCAGGTCGGCAAACCCTTTTTGTTAAGTTACTCCCGAGCCAGACGAGCTAGACTCGAGAGTAAGGGGGCTTTTGTTACGGGTGAAGAGCCGACCCGAAGTCTGAACTAGGATGACCTATTAGAGCTGAGCCGATCATTATAGACCTGAACATAGGTCGGTATCAACCGAACTGATGAGAGTATATTCCTGGACAGTCTCCAAGAACCGACCTCGGCCTTACGACGAGCTGAATTCGCGCACAACGATCCCGTGATCTTAGGTCCACACCGAGATATTAGGAGGAAGGTTCGGAGAATCGATAATTAGGGATTAAAATCCTCCGGCTGTTACTGGGAAACCCTAAGATCTTGGAAGCTTAGTTAGTATCCTACGAAAATCACGTTTCCCCAAAAGGAATATAGCCCTGCGACCTAAGTCTATAAAGAGATGTGCGTTCTTCATAATCAAGACACGAGAAAAATACCTAATAAAAAGAGAGAAATCGAATCTTTGAGGATCCAACTAACTTAGGCATCGGAGGGCTAACGGCTGGACCCAAGCCACCCCCCTTAGCCTTTCCTTTTTGCTCTGCAGGATCTAGGAGGCCTCTAGCCCAAATCAAGATTGTATACTTACAGGAAATCAGCGGCATCCATCCCTCCAAATTGGAAGCCACCTTCTCTCGTCTGTTGACCATTTTTTTTTTTTTAGCGTAAACAAAGGAGTTGCTTTATATTAATAGACCGTTGAATGCATGTACTTTTCCAACCCATTGAGGAGCTCAATAGGATCTATCGATTCAGAGATTCATCAGCAAGTAAGGCCACCATGTGAACAGACTATATCAACGGAGAGCGGATCAGGTGTTACCTGGGTAAGAGCTTAGTGGGTGTTACCCCTACTGCAGGGCCCACCTTGATGATCTGTTGTATATCCACGCCATCCATCCGTTTCTCCGGCTCATTTTAGGACAGATTACAAAATACTATTCAGATCCAAATCTCAGGTAGACCACACCACATGAAATAGTGGTGATTGAGTGCCCTACCATTGAAAATTCCAAAGGGCCCATCGTAATGTTTTTGTAATGTTTATTTGCAATCCAACCTCTTGATAATGTCAAGAATATCTGGATGAAGGGAAATTAAAAATATCATATTGATCCAAAACTTTTGTAGCCCACAAAAAGTTTTTAATAGTTGTTCATCACTGTTTCTATTGGTATGATCCACTTGAGATTTGGATCTTCTTATTATTTGGGATCGCATCTTAAAATGAGATGGAAAAACATATGAACGGTGTGGATATACAACAAATATATCAAGGTGGGCTCCACACGATCAGGGTAACACCCACTAAGCTGTTATCAGTAGCAACTAATTCACTTTAAGATCAACGCCCCACGAGACTTACCGTAGGTATTGTCACATCAGGGCAATTACCATTCAGGTTATGATAACCCATACAAGATACTCTACGTGGTCTACTATATTTTGGAACGATCATTCCTCTCAACGCTCGTCATTCGCAACCGCTATCCTGCGCATCCGTATTCTCAAAATTTCAACCAAAGTATTGCTCACCACAACAACTAGTGTGGCAGGTGTATGGAAGTCTTCATATGCAGATAGTTGTATTTGGACTTAATTAGAGTACATATCATGCATCTGGACCGTCTATTAGGTCCAGTTCACTTTTTTTTAATACCCTGTATGAAAAAATCAGTACAATTGGACACGGACCTAAATATTTGTGATTAGAATTGTATTTTATAAATGATTTTGTTCATCACTCTTACATGCCTATGTATAGATGGTTCGACGTATTAAGTGGTTATGAATTCTTGTAAGAGAACCATTATGAGTAGACTAAACATAATGGACGGTCCAAATAGGCGATTCTATTGTCAAGTCATTGAAAGGTAACCGTGCGCATGGGAAGCTTCCATAGACATCATAGTCTTTTCTGTAAAACCCTGTTCTCATTTCTAACCCTGGCACCGTGTCCTCCTGGCTTGCCCTGCCGTCCTACATTCTCGTAGCCCTTCCACCCTAATATATATATACTTATTATATATGTTTAAGCTATTTAAAATCGGAGTAGATTTGTGAGTGTGTGGGGGTGTGGGTGTGTGTAAAAAAAAAAAAAAAAGAGCCAAGTCAAGCTGAGTTGAACCAAGTCGAATTCAAACTGAGCTTCGAGCTGAGTCGAGTTTAGCTTGAGGTCACCTCAAAATTATTTTGAGTTCAAAAAAATAGCTCGGCTTAGCCTAAATCATCTTTCGATCCAAGCCAAATCATGCTTATCCTATGAAACTGGGCGAGTTAACCGAGCTATCTCAGCTCGTATAGAGCTCTTGTCCACATACACGGATGTGTGTGCTAACAGTTAGATGTGTGCGCCAAAAAAAAAAAAAAAGTTAGCACTTGCGTACGATAACCGATTTGCTTTTATTTTTGGAATTTTATAATATTATATTTACAAAATAGTGCCTCATTAATATGGTATTAACATATTGGTACCTTTTTAAATTAAGTATTCATTAACCTACCTCTTTAATGAATTTATTTTCAAACAGTACCTTCCATTATGTATCTCTCATTTCCATTAGCTTATTCTACCTGTATTTCCTAAAATGACAAAAATGCCCACCAATTCGCATAGCAAGAGTTAAATAAATACCAACATAAATTTTATTAGTGAGTTGTTATAATAAAAAACAAATCCCTAAATTGGAAAAATAAAAATCTCTGGACACCCATTGCATGGTAGAAGGGACTTGGCGGGGGGCTCGAATTAAGTATTATTCCCACCAGGATGCACAAGGAGATAGACACGTACGTGGCGCGTTGTCATTGGCCGATGTCATGGGTCCTGCACCTTGGGTCTAATGCAGAGCTCTCAGACCCATCACATCCCACTACTATCGAGGTGTGGAACCCATTGCGTCGGCCAATGGCGACGCACCACGTAGGCATCCATCTCCTCGTGCGTCTTGGTGGGGGTAGTACCTGATCCGAGCCACCTGGCAGGTGCTCCATGGGCCCCACCATGATTTTTTTTATTTTTATTGTCTACCTTGTCTATCCATTTTTCCATATCGTTTTACAATGTGAACCCGAAAGTGTAATAGATACAAGTTGCAGGTCGACCATGCACACCATGGGAAACAGTGATGATTGAACGCCCAAAATTAAGAAAAGTCCTGAGGCCCATTGTAATGCCCATCGGAATGTTTATTTTGTATCCAACCTGTTGATTAGGTCACGCAGATCAGGATGAAGGGAAAAAAATCAGCTTGATCTAAAACTTTTGTAGCCCACAAGAAGTTTTTAATGGTGGGTATTCATCACTACTGATTCGCACAGTGTGGTTCACCTGATATTTGGATCTGCCTTATTTTTAGATCATGCACTGAAATTATCTGGAAACATTGATGGAAGGTTTGGATTAAAGACATACATCAAGGTGAAGCCCATAGAGCGCCGTATGCAATCTAAGCTAAAGGCGCTGATCCTGTAGTCCGAAACTGTGTGGGGGACACAGAGATGCCCATCACAAATCCAATCTGTTCAGTTTTGCAAGACAACAACTGGATAGGAGCCCAAATATAAGGCCGTTGCAAAGCTCACGTGAGCCACATCAGACGAAACAATGGGAATATTGAAGCGTCCACCATTAAAACCTTTCGGGAGACGGTCATGATGTTTGTAAGCTATCCAAACCGTTTGTAGGGTTACTAACATTCAAGTAAACTGTAGGCACAAATATCATACCGATCCAAAACTTTTGTGCCCCAGCAAAGTTTTAAATGGCGACATTTAATCCATGCTGTTTCGTGTTGTGTGGGCCACTTGAGTTTTGGATCTGCATGAATTTTTGAATTGTATCTTAGTGTTTTCTTACAAAAGTGATGAGCAGAGTGGATTTGTTAAGGGAATCACTGTGACCCCATATAACTTTGGACTATAGGAAATGGGGTAAGAGCTGTACACAAACGGAGTTGGTCTGAAAAGCTCACTTGGCTCGATAAAGGCTGGTTCGACTCAATTCGTAAGGTGGATCAAGTCAAGTTAAGCATATATTTTGGACTCGTTGAAAATTTGAGCCAAGCTTAAGCCAGACCAAACTCAATTCAGCTTGGTTTGGTTCAAACTTGGCTCAACTCAGCTTAATTTGGTTTTAGTTTTAAATTTTATATATATATATATATATAGTGCCCGCCTCCAGCTCTAATTTCATTCCCTTTCCCTCCCTCATCCCTTTTTAAGTCCTCAACCCACCCACGTCTAGTCATCGCCTGGCCACCGTCAAGCTTGTCGGGTCTCTCTCTCTCTCTCTCTCTCTCTCTCTCTCTCTCACACACACACACACACACACACACACACATTTGTCATCTGCCCCGATGACTGACCATTGCCTAGTTCATCCCACTCCTGCCCTCAGCCCCTGCTGCTCTCCCACTCTCAGCTTGCTCTCAGTCTCTCTTTAGTCTCTCCCTCTCTCCTCAAATAAGCTTGAACTCGACTTGAAAACTTGACCAAGCTAAGCTGAGCTGGCCAACTTGGCTCGAGGACCTAGTTGAGCCAAGCTCGAGCCTAGGCAGTCTGCTGGTAGAGCTGAACTGAGCTAGGCCTAGCTCGATTTGATTTGGCTCATGTATAGCTCTAGTGGGGGCACAGGCAATCGGCCCCCATCTTTACTGGAACGAATTGTGCCCAGGGCTGTGTGGGGTTCATAGAGATGTCCTGACAGTTGCATGCCACCCATCTATTTTGAAAGACCCTAATAGAACAAAATTCTAAAAATCAGGTTGATCGACACTCAGGTTAGCCGCTCCAACAAAATAGGGGGACAGCAACATCTGTTGTTGAAACCTTCCTGAAGCTTACCATGATGTTTATATGCCATCCAAACTGTTCATAGAATTATTAACACTCAGATAAACGGTGAGAACAAACACCACCTTGATACAAAACTTGTATCACTACCAGGCGTTCAATTCCCACCGTTTCGTGTGGTATAGCACACATGAGTTTTGGATCTGTCTGATATTTAGGATCCCGTCCTATTGTGGTCTTTCAAAAGATGGAAGATTTGTCACGGACATCTTTATGGCCCCAGGATCACAGGCAATTCGCTCCCCTCTTCCGCTTATTGGATTAGGTGCGGCCTCGGCTTCACCCAACACAGTGCGGCCTTGAAAGTGGAGCCACCTTGATTTATGTACTGTATATCCATGCCGTCCATCCGTCTTGCTGATCCTCTTAGGAGGCCAAAAATTTAGTATATCCAAATCTTATCTGGACCATACATAGGAAACGGTGCTGATTGAACGCCCACCCACTTATCATTTAAAACTTCATAGGGCCCACTGTAATGCCCACTATAATGTTTATTAGCCATCCAATCTGAAAATTTGGATGGACTGCATGGATTAAACAAGTACATCGCAGTGGGGCCATAGGCACCGACCAGTAACGACTCCCTATTCGGCACGGTCACTTGGTCAGTAAGCCATAGTAGGGATTGAACGCCCATAGTTGGAAACTTTGTGGGGGGCCACAGAAGCTTTGTATCAGGATGATGGACGGCTACAAGAAGGTTTCAACGGTTAAAATTTCTGTTCCCACCGTTTCATGTGGTGTGGCCCACATGAGTTTTGGATCTGCCTGATCTTTAAAATCCTGTCCAGTTGTGGTCTTGGAAAACTGATGGACAGAGTGGATTTGTGACGAGCAATTCTGTGAGCCCCACAAACTTTCCAACTACAGGAACTTCCCAAGTCGTTGCTGGCTGAAAAGGGTCCCTGGAGGCAAAAGGGCCCATTCACCCAGATTGCATGCGGTGAACACTAAGCCCCACACATCATGTGTTTAATCAATGCGGGCTATCATAATTTCGAATCATTTTAGGACATCAGCCCAGAAAAGATCCAAATCTTAGGTGTATAATATCGCACGAAACAGTGGTGACGAACACCCGTTATTAAAGCTTCCTGTGGGCTACAAAAGTTTTGGATTAAGATGATATTTTTTTTTTCATCGTGTGACCTAATCAACAGGTTGGATGGAAATAAACATTATGGTGGGCCTTTTGGTAGGCCTTAAGAAGTTTTTAATGGTGGCTGCTCAATCACCACTGTTTCCTATGGCGTGGTCCACCTAAGATTTAGATCTGCCTTACTTTTTAGCTCAATCCCGAAAGAAATCTGGAAAAATAGATGGACGGCAAGGATAAACTCGAGCCTGACTTGAGCTCGGCTCGAAATCAGCCTCGGCTCGGCTCGGCTCGGCTCAGCTCGTAGAGGCTCAGTATATATATATATATATATAGATATATATATATATATATATATATATATATATATATATATATATATATATATATATAATCTAAGTTGTCCTCTCTTTTGTTTTCTTCCAGCGCCCACTCGCCCGGCCCTAACCCTAAAAAATAAAACTCACTTGCCCGCCCTCCCTACAGCCCCGGCCTGACCAGTGGCAGCGACCACCTCCAGCCGTCCGCATCATCTCCTCCCTTTCCGGTTCTCCCTCATCTCATCTCTCTTCAGCCAGGTAAGCTTAAAGCTCGGACAGGCTCGAATTCAGGCTCGAAAGTTTGAAGCTCGGACAGGCTCGAATTCGGCTCAAAAGCTCGTCCAAACCAAGCCAAGCCCACCACCAGGGCTCGAGGACCAAGCCGAGCCAAGCTCGAGCCCAGGTCGCCTGCTGACCAAACGGAGCTGAACTGGGCAAAGCTCGGTTCGGCTCGGCTTGTGTACAGCTCTACCCATAACCAGTTTGATGAACCGCTTTAATCTCATAGTTACATGTGGGACTGGGACATACAACAAAAACACATACCGGTGCATGCTACCGGCTAGGGAAACGGATTGCGTGATGTGCCACACACTACTTGTAGTGTGTTGACGTCATCAAGTTCTGTGTGCCCCACTATAATGTATGTGTTATATCTGCACTGTTCATCCATTTTACGATATTATTTAAGGGCGGCTGATCAAGGTCAGGTGGACCCCACAGCAGGGAATCACGGCTGATGAAGGTCATTTATAAACCTAAACTCAAATCTCAAAACCTAAACATCCACCTAATCCTAAACCTATGACCCTAACCTAAACCTAATCCTATTTTCGTAAACTGACTCTAATCTTTTCATTGTAGAGATGGATAAGAGTTGAATGAGAGCTAAGAACAGGTTTGGCTCAGAGTATAAATAAGGGGTTTAAGAGTTCATGGAATTTGCACGATATCAGGCCGATTCGGGCAATAGGATTAGGTGTCCATATCGAAATTGCAAGAACATGGTTCATAAGACTTTAGAAAAAGTAGAAGACTATTGTTCATAGTTGGGTTGACCAGGGTTACACTTGGTGAATCCATCTTGGTGAAGAGTTCCACCAAAGAGTTGAGGCCACTGAAGTCCTTCCTGACCCAATTATGTCGGATGACGAGGATGAAGACGTTGGCAAAATGCAAGATATCATAGGGGATGTGTTCAGGGGAATGATTGCGGATAATGATTTTGCAAGTGACAAGTAGTAGCCAAGATATTCCTCCAATGGGTGAAGTCAAATCAGAAAAGTTTACTAGGTTGTTGAGGGATGCGCAATGTCTACTTTATCCAGGGTGTGAGAACTTCTCTAAGTTGAATTTTCTTACAAGGTTACTTCATTTGAAGATAATAAATCGTTAGAGTAGCAAATCGTTCGATATGTTGCTTGACTTGTTGAAAGAAGTATTACCAGGCAGTGAGATATTGCCTAAGTCTCATTATGAAGCAAATTCCTTAATGCGAGACTTGGGCCTTGGTTACATTCCCATACATGCATTTATAAATGATTGTGTATTGTATTGGAAAGAGCATGAAATGTTGAAGAGTGTCCAAAATGTGGAGAGTCTAGGTGGAAGTATGACGAAGCCAAGAGTAAGAAAATCCCGCAAAAGGTGTTAAGGTACTTCCCATTGAAACTCAGATTGCAAAGATTGTTTACGTCGAGTAAGACAGCTGAAGATATGAGGTGGCATAAGGAGAAACGCCTTCATGATGATAGTACACTGAGGCACCCTGCGGACTCTAAAACCTGGTAGAATTTTGACAAGTAATACGACTGGTTTGCAGAGGATTCTCGCAATGTTCGACTGGGTCTTGCAAGTGATAGGTTTTAATCCATTTGGTAATATGAGTAGCTCGTATAGTATGTGGCCAGTGGTACTTATGCCATACAATTTACCTCCTTGGTTGTGTATGAAGGAGTCATTTTTCATGATGTCATTGCTTATTCCTTGTACCTAGGTCACCCGAAAATGACATTGATGTGTATTTGCGACTGATAGTAAATGAGTTAAACAAGAAATTACATTTTACCTATGACTATATTCGTCAGGTATTAAGAGTGTTTTACCAACGACTATATTCGTCGACTATATTCATCGGTATAAGAGTGTTTACCTGACGACATATATTGTTTTTTCCCACCAAAAGTAAAAAGTTTTGCCGATGATTTCAGTCGTCAGTATTTGTTTTAGAATTGCTGACGAAGTGATATTTCATCGGGAAAAGCCTATAGCCACGGTCTTATTGCGACGATCTTCGTGACGACATATTTCGTCGGTAATAATTATTACCAACGAAAAAAGATAAAATAACGATGAATTCTAGTCATCGGTAAAAATGTAATTTCTTGTTTAACTCATCTACTAACGGTCACAAATACACATCAATGTCATTCCCGAGTGACCTAGGTCCAGGAATAAGCAATGACATAATGAAAAATGACTCCTTCATACACAACCAAGGAGGTAAATTGTATGTCATAAGTAGCATTGGCCACATACTGTACAAGCTACTCATATTACCAAATGGATTAAAAGCATAACTTGCAAGACCCAGTCAAGCATTGCGAGAATCCTCTATAAACCAGTCATATTGCTTGTCAAAATTCTGCTAAGTGTCAGAGTTCGCAGGGTGCCTCAGTGTACTATCATCATGACCGCGTTTCTCCTTATGACACCTCATATCTTCAGCCGTCTTGTTTGACATAAACAATCTTTGCAATCTGGATTTCAATGAGAAGTACCTTAACACCTTTTGCGAGATTTTCTTATGCTTGGCTTCGTCATACTTTTACCTAGACTCTCCACATTCTGGACACTCTTCAACATTTTCATTCTCTTTCCAGTACAATACACAATCATTTATACATGCATGTATGGGGATGTAACCAAGGTTCAAGTCTCGCATTAAGGACTTTACCTCGTAATGAGACTTAGGCAATGTCTCACCGTCCGGTAATGCTTCTTTTAACGAGTCAAGCAACATGTCGAACGATTTGTTACTCCAACGATTTATCGTCTTCAAATGAAAGTAACCTTGTAAGAAAATTCAACTTGGAGAAGTTCTTACACCCTGGATAAAGTGGACATTGCGCATCCCTCAACAACCTAGTAAACCTTCCTGATTCGACATCACCCATATGAGGAATATCTTGGATACTGCTTGTCGCTGCAAAATCAGTATCCTGTAATTGTTCCTCTGAACACATCCCCTATGATATCTTGCATTTCATCAATGTCATCCTCGTCATCCAGCACAATTAGGTCAGGAAGGACTTCAGTGGCCTCAACTCTTTGGTGGAACTCTTCACTATGATGGATCCACTAAGTGTAACCTTAGTCAATCCCAACTATAAAAAAATCGTCTTCTACTTTGTCTAAAGTCTTATGAACCATGTTCTTGCATTTTCGACATGGACACTTAATCCTATTGCCTGAATCGGCTCGATATCGCGCAAATTTTATGAACTCTTGAACCCTTTGTTTATACTCTGGGCCAAACCTATTCTTAACTCGCATCCAACTCTTATCCATCTCTACAATGAAAAGATTAAAGTCAGTTTATGAAAATAGGATTAGGTTTAGGTTAGGCTTATAGGTTTAGAATTAGGTGGAGGTTTAGGTTTTGAGATTTGAGTTTAGGTTTAGGTTTAGGGTTTAGGGATTCGGATTCAGATTCGGGTTCGGGTTCGGGATCGAGTTTAGGTCTAGGTTTTCGGGTTTAGATTTAGGTTTAGGTTAGGGTTATAGGTTTAGGTTTAGTTGTAGGTTTAAGTTTTGACAATTGAGTTTAGGTTTAGATTTAGGTTTAAGTTTAGGGTTTAGGGATAGGGATTCAGGTTCGGGTTCGGGATCGGGTTTAGGTTTAGGTTTTCGGGTTCAGGTTTAGGTTTAGGTTAGGGTTATAGGTTTAGGATTAGGTGTACGTTTAGGTTTTGAGATTTGAGTCTATGTTTAGGTTTAGGGTTTAGGGATTCAGATTCTGGTTCAAGATCGGGTTTAGGTTTTCAGGTTGAGGTTGAGGTTTAGGTTAGGGTTATAAGTTTATGTTTAGTTGTAGGATTAGGTTTTGAGATTTCAGTTTAGGTTTAGGTTTAGGTTTAGGGTTTAGGGATTCAGATTCGGATTCGGGTTCAGATTCGGGATCGGGTTTACTTTTAGGTTTTCGGATTTAGGTTTAGGTTTATGTTAGGGTTATAGGTTTAGGTTTAGTTGTAGGTTTAGGTTTTGAGATTTGATTTTAGGTTTAGATTTAGGTTTAGGTTTAGGGTTTAAGGATAGGGATTCGGGTTCAGGATCGGGTTTAGGTTTGGCTTTTCAGGTTTAGGTTTAGGTTTAGGTTAGGGTTATAGGTTTAGGATTAGGTGTAGGTTTAGGTTTTGAGATTTGAGTCTAGGTTTAGGTTTAGGTTTAGGGTTTAGGGATTTGGATTCGGGTTCGGGATCGGGTTTAGGTTTAGGTTTTTGGGTTTAAGTTTAGGTTTAGGTTAGGATTATAGTTTTATGTTTACTTGTAGGATTAGGTTTTGAGATTTGAGTTTAGGTTTATGTTTAGGGTTTAGGGATTCGAATTCGGGTTTGTGATCAGGTTTAGGTTTAGGTTTTCAGGTTTAGATTTAGGTTTAGGTTAGGGTTATAGGTTTAGGTTTAGTTGTAGGATTAGATTTTAAGGTTTGAGTCTAGGTTTATATTTAGGTTTAGGTTTAGGGTTTAGGGATTCAGATTTGGGTTTGGGATCTGGTTTAGATTTAGATTTTCCGGTTTAGGTTTATGTTTAGGTTAGGGTTATAGGTTTAGGATTAGGTGTAGGTTTAGGTTTTGAGATTTGAGTCTAGGTTTAGGTTTAGGTTTAGATTTAGATTTAGGTTTAAGGTTTAGGGATTCGGATTCAGGATTAGGTTTAGGTTTAGGTTTTCGAGTTTAGGTTTAGGTTTAGGTTTAGGTTAGGGTTATAAGTTTAGGTTTATGTGTAGGATTAAGTTTTGAGATTTGAGTTTAGGTTTAGGTTTAGGTTTAGGGGTTCGGATTCGGGTTCGGGATTGGGTTTAGGTTTAGGTTTAGGTTAGGGTTATAGGTTAATGATTAGGTGTAGGTTTAGGTTTTGAGATTTGAGTCTAAGTTTAGGTTTAGCTTTTGGTTTAGGGTTTAGGGATTCAGATTCGGTTTCGGGATCGGATTTAGGTTTAGGTTTTCGGGTTCAGGTTTAAGTTTAGGTTAGGGTTATAGGTTTAGGTTTAGTTGTGAGATTAGGTTTAGAGATTTGAGTTTAGGTTTAGGTTTAGGGTTTAGGGATTCAGATTCGGGTTCGTGATTGGGTTTAGGTTAAGGTTTGGGTTTAGGTTTAGGTTTAGGTTTAGGTTAGGTTTAGGGTTTTGGTGATTCAGATTCGGGTTCGGGATCGGGTTTAGGTTTAGGTTTTCGGGTTTAGGTTTAGGTTTAGGTTAATGTTATAGGTTTAGGATTAGGTGTAGGTTTCGGTTTTGAGATTTGAGTCTAGGTTTAGGTTTAGGTCTAATGTTTAGGGATTCAGATTCAGGATCGAGTTTAGGTTTAGGTTAATGTTATAGGTTTAGGATTAGGTGTAGGTTTAGGTTTTGAGCTTTGAGTCTAGGTTTAGGTTTAGATTTAATGTTTAGGGATTCAGATTCGGGATCGGGTTTAGGTTTAGGTTTTCGGGTTTAGGCTTAGGTTTAGGTTAGGGTTATAGGTTTAGGTTTAATTGTAGGATTAAGTTTTGAGATTTGAGTTTAGGTTTAGGTTTAGGGTTTAGGGATTCGGATTCGGGTTCGGGATATCAAGTTTAGGTTTAGGTTTTCGGGCTTAGGTTTAGGTTTAGGTTAGGGTTATAGGTTTAGGTTTAGTTGTAGGATTAGGTTTTGAAATTTGAGTCTAGGTTTAGGTTTAGCGTTTAGGCGTTCGGATTCGGGTTCGGGATCGGGTTTAGGTTTAAGTTTAGGTTAGGGTTATAGGTTTAGGTTTAGGTTTAGTTGTAGGATTAGGTTTTGAGATTTGAGTTTAGGTTTAAGTTTAGGTTAGGGTTATAGGTTTAGGTTTAGGTTTAGTTGTAGGATTAGGTTTTGAGATTTGAGTTTAGGTTTAAGTTTAGGTTTAGGGTTTAGGGATTCAGATTCGAGTTCGGGATCGGGTTTATGTTTAGATTTTCGAGTTTAGGTTTAGGTTTAGGTTAGGGTTATTGGTTTAGGTTTAGTTGTAGGTTTAGGTTTTGAGATTGGAGTAGTTTAGATTTAGGTTTAGGTTTAAGGTTTAGGGATAGGGATTCAGGTTTGGGTTCGGGATCAAGTTTAGGATGGTACTGATAAGTTGAGTGGCTATTGGCTATTGATGTGACGCCACCAACTTATGCAGGCCCCACCTTGATGTATGTATTGTATCCACACTGTCCATCCATTTGGAGAGATAATTTTAAGGCATTAGCTAAAGAATGAGACAAATCTAAAGTTCAAGTGGACTTCACTTAAGAAAACAGTGAGGGTTGATCTCCTACCATTAAAAACTTCTTAGGGCCACAAAAGTTTTCGATCAATAAGATATTTGTGTTTTCCCTTCTTCCATGGTGTGATCCACATTGTTTTCCTGTGGTGTGATCCACGCTTGATCTTTAGATGTGCCTCAATTTGGGACATCCTCTAAAATGAGCTGCTGCAAATGCAGATGGACGACAAGAAATAGTGGGTATAATGATTTCCATCATTGAAACCTTTTTAGGGCTTGTAGTGATCTTTATTTATCATCCACACCTGTTCACAACATCACATAGACATTGATGAAGGGTAAAAATAAATATCAGCTTGATCTAAAACTTCTATGGCCCCCCAACTTGTATTATGGTCCACTTGAGATTTGGATCCCACCATGATGTATATGTTGTATCCAACCGTCCATCCATTTGGAGAGATAATTTAGGGCATGAGCTGAAGAATGAGGTAGATCCAAAGCTCAAGTAGACCTCGAAACTAATTGGGGCCACAAAAGTTTTTGATCAAGCTGATATTTGTGTTATCCCTTCTTCCGGTCTAGGTCTGTGTGAACTTACCAACAGGTTGGATCTCAAATAACCATCATGGTGGGTCCCAGGAAGGAATCAACGGTTGGGGGCACTGTCCCCACCATGATGTTTAGTTTTAGGTTTTAGTTTTAGATTTAAGATTAAGGTTTAGGGTTTAGGATTAAAGTTTAAGGTTTAGGGTTTAGATCTTGGAGACTTAACCAACTCACGGATAGCTCCGACGCACATCCGAGTCTGCTCCACACAAACACAGGCCTGTCCAAATGGCCAGGCCACCCATATTGCTGTTCATAGGAAATGGACAGCTTCATCATAGTCATAATAGTGGTTCTCACCTTCCATGGACCCCCGCTCAACATCTGGATAGCTTCGACATACATCCAAGTCTACTCCGTCAATTCTGAGCTAATACATAAACACGGGCATGTCCAAATGGTTAGGCCACTTCATACTACTGTCTATAGAAAATGGACATCTTCATCATGGTCATAACAGCGGTTCCCACCTTCTAGGGACCCCTGCTCAACATCCGGATAGCTCCGACACACATCCGAGTCTGCTACATCAATTTTAAGCTAATACGTAAACACGGGCCTGTTCAAATGGCCAGGTCACCCATATTGCTGTCCATAGGAAATGGACAGTTTCAGTCGTGGTCATAACAGTGGTTCCCACCTTCCAGGAACCCCCGCTCAACATCCGGATAGCTCCAACGCACATCTGAGTCTGCTCCAATTCTGAGCTAATACATAAACACGGGCATGTCAAAATGGCCAGGCCACCCATATTGCTGTCTATAGAAAATGGATAGCTTTATCATGGTCATAACAGCAGTTCCCACCTTCCAAGGGCCCCCGCTCAACATCCGGATAGCTTCGACACACATCCGGGTCTGCTCCATCAATTCTCAGCTAATACATAAACACGGGTCCTATCCAAATGGCCAGGCCACCCATATTGCTGTCCATAGGAAATGGACAGCTTCATCATGGTCATAACAGTGGTTCCCACCTTTCAAAGATCCCCGCTCAACATCCGGATAGCTCCAACGCACATTTGGGTCTGCTCTATCAATTCTGAGCTAATACATAAACACAGGGCCTGTCCAAATGGTCAAGCCACCCATATTGCTGTCCATAAAAAATGGATAGCTTCATCATGGTCATAACAGTGGTTTCCACCTTCCAAGGACACCCACTCAACATCTGTTTGGATCAACCACTCTTAGTCACAAGTATTATGTTTATCATCTAATTTGCCACTAAATGATAATATAATACAATCAGTTGCCCATCTACGGATGGATAGATTGAAATGCTTTCACTATTTCCATTTAAATGCCCAAGCCCAAATTTCGACTAGCATCTCCCCCTATCTCTCCAGAATATATTTATCTTACATTTAATTTCCACATCAAGTATCTACACATTGTATGGATTATTGACAATGAAAATAAACATACGAAACATATCTAGAAAGAATAGAGGAGATGCCATACGAAACTAATGACAGAACATGTAAATGACAAACAACGAAAACATTTCTAATCTATCCAACCTTGGACTATCCAACAAGACAATTTGACAGATTTCTATACCTCTAAAACACACTTTATTTATACTCGGCAATATAGAAATCTCCAAATGGGCTAACTGATTGTATTATACTACCATTCGTGGACAAAAATAACTATTAATAATAAGCGACATATATTCACACATACATTCAAATACATCCACACAAATTAACCACAGATAGCTTCGACGCACATCCGGGTTTGCTCCATCAATTCTAACCTAATACACAAACATAGGCCTGTCAAAATTGCCAGGCCACCCATATTACTATCCATAGGAAATAGACAGCTCCATTATGGTCGAATAGCGGTTCCTACCTTTCAGGGACCCCTGCATCAATTTAACTTTCATCCGCATAAAACATAAGAGTATGTTTGATTTCTATTTACATTATGTAAATGCAAGCAATGACAATTTGACAGTGATATGTAATTCATGTACTATTGACAATGATAATTTTTATTAACCACTAAAATCGAGAAAAGTATAAATTTTTTGTAGGGCCCACTATGATACACTTGGCTTATCTACACTATCCATCCATTTTGTAGGTTTGATAACAAATAAAATTATGGAAACATTACATTGGTCCACTTGAGCGTTAGATCTGTGTTATTTTTGGTCTTATACCATAACATGATCTGGTAAAAGGGATGAATGGCGTGGATAGACAGATACTTCACGGTGAGCCCCACACAGATATGCCCCGCACAACCTCGAGTAGACCATATTACAGGAAACAGTGGGAGTAATGATTTCCACCGTTGAATCCTTTCTAGGGCCCACATTAATGTTTATTTTTCATCTAACCTATTGATGAGATCACAAAGATCTATGTGAAGGGAAAACACAAATATTTGCCTCAATCCAGAGCTTCTGTAGCCCCTAAAAAATTTCAACAGGTAGATGTTTAAATGACCTTCATCAGCCGTGATTCCCTGCTGAGGGGTCCACCTGACCTTGATCAGTCGCTCGTGTGGGGACATCCGTAGCACTGCAAATTTAATTTTTAAGATGTACGTACCCTTGATTAGGGATTTATAATTTTAAAATCCCTAATAATTAGGGATTTATTTTGGACAGCACAAATTGGGTGGGCCCCACAAGCAGTGGAGCTTGGTGGGCCCCACAAAAAAAGTGGACAGCGCACGGTCTGGGGGCCCCATAGGTAGTGGAGCGCGGTGGGCCCCACGACTAGACGGTGAGAAGAGAGACAGAGAGAGAGAGAGAGAGAGAGAGAGAGCGGAAATGGAGGGAGAAGGAAGAGAGAGGGTTACTGGCGGCGCCGTATGGAGCTTGGTGACGGAGAAGACAGCAGGTCGCCGGAGGCGAGGGGCCGCGCATGCAAGAGAGAGAGAGAGAGAGGGAGGGAGAGAGAAATGAAGGCACTGTGAGTCGGGCGCGACTTAAAACATAAGACTTTTACCGATGAAACTTTTCGTCGGTAATTGTGTTTTTAAATATATTCATCGACGACAAAACTTTATCGGTGGAATCAATTTTACCAAAAGGTAAGAAGTTGCCTGGCTTTTACCGACGACACCACTTCATCGGCAATAGTTTATTAAACTATATTTCTCGATGAAACAAATTCATCAGTGAAATGAATTTCACGGATTTAACTCTGAAATGGGGAAGTTTTTAACGACGAAGTAATCCGTCGGTAATAGTATCTTATAAATAAATTTTTCGATGAAAACGATTCGTCGGAGATAGTTTTTTCTTATACCGAAGAATGTATTCGTTGGGGATAAATGTTTTACCAATGAAAACAGAATATCGTCGGTAAAAGTATACTTTCCATCGTTGTAAACTGTGGCAGGAACAAAAATGGTGGTGGCGGGAATGGGTAATGGTTTTTATCAACGAAATATTTATTTCTTCGGTAAAAATAGTGTTTACTTGGTGAAGATTATTTCGTTAGAAATAATTTCGTCGGTAAAAATGTAATTTCTTGTAGTGGATGTTCTGGATATGAAGGGAGAATGGGTATTTATAGCTGCGAGAAGTGGCAGCTCTCGTAATTAGGGACGAGCAGCCGTTTGAGGGCAGCCTGTACAACCACCTTGCTCCAGCTTCAGAGTGTACGGCCTTCGAACCTGAAGCAAGAAAGTCTCAAACTCTAGGTTCGTAGCTGCTCCAAAGCTTAGACTTGGAACCGGGTGAGTCAATTGGGTTTGAAACATGGTTTAACAAGGTGAGTCGACTGGGTGTAAGGACTAGGGTTGACTCAGTGATTTGACTCAGCGGGTTAACTCACCAATCTGACTTTTTAAGGATTTTTGTACTGATTTTTCTTATGGAGGGTTTTTTGGGTTAATGTTTAGGGGTGAGTTGACTAGGTTAAGGCTTGAGTTGGGCTATGGATTGGGGCTTGCAAGGGTGAGTTTTGTTGGGTTTGGATATAAGGTTTGGGGGTATGGTCCTCTACTCATTCAGCTATCTCAACCTACTTTGTAGTCGAAGGTAGGGTGTCTACACTTTCCATTCTGACAAATTTTAGGTAACTTCTTTAGTTTGTTTTCACTAGAAGGGGTGCACTCTCCAACAACAACTGTTCCTTTCGTCGGCTCTAACTCTACAATCTGAACTTGGTTCACTTATGCAGATTTTCAGTTTTAATTTCTACAATTGCTCATGTGCAACAACTGCATAATCTGATTTCTGTGCAATCTGAATTCTATACTTTGCAGATGTTTTGATTTGAGATATGATGAATGAAAACCATGCTTTGCAAAGAATGTTATATAATTCCACTTATAAAAATCCACACACACACACACACACACACACACACACACACACAGAGAGAGACATATATATATATATATATATATATATATATATATATATATATATATATATATATATATATATATATATATATTATAAAATCCACATATATTTGTTATCTCTTCCTTAAAAAGATATTCTTTCAAAAGCATAATAGGTTTCTTGATCTTCCATTTGTCCTAGAAGTAGTAATTATCACTCTCCCTTCTATTCAAACTCGATGGGTTAGACTATGACGGTAGTTCACTAGTACATGCGGCATGCATGTGTATCTATAAAAATTGTAGCCCTAATGTGGAGGTTTGTGGTTATATTATGGTTGTGGAAGATTGTGGTTGTATTGTGTTGGTAAGGGAGGATTTTGTTGGTTGTATTGTGGTTGTGGATGATTGTAGTTGTACTGTGTTGGTAAATGTTGTGGTTTTGTAAATTATTTATGAAATTTATATTACAAGTTTATAGGATGTATTAGGGTACTACTCCCACAAAATGCATGTTATTTTTTTTTATGTGCAATCAACAATTCAACAGTTTAGGATTATCGTTTCAATCTCTCAATTGTCCAGGATAGTTGAATTATTTCTCATGGTTCATATCAGTCGAAAAATTCTATAATTTTCAACTAAAACAACGGATAGTCCTCAAAAGGTCAATTTCCTACACTATTCGATCAGTATGGACTGTCGAAACATGTTCGACTGTCTGGGACCGTCGAATATTTGCCGGCCGTTGGGAACCGTAGAATTTCATTTTCGATGGATGATATTACCACTGTTTTTTTGAGTGGATGGACTGTTAAATTTTCGTAAATTCAATGGTACTAGACCGTTCAATTTAGCCATCCAATGCCACCAGCTGACACGTGTCAGGCAGGTGACTGCGAAGCTGACAGCTAACAAGGACTTTATGCTACCCAGGCGATCATAAAGAGCATTTGTTGAACGAGTGATTTGGAATGAAGATGAAGATTTTATTAGTCATATTAAAATTCAAGATTCAAAGGTCAAGATTATCAATGAAGCGTGATTATAAGACCGTAGCTTCTATACGGTAGTTAGGAGCATGAATGGTTCAGGTCATTCCAAGGATGTAATAATTCTAAGGGTGGGAACCTGCCACCATACCATACTGTGGCGTGGGGGCACGGATCCTATCAAAGCCTTCAAGCTAACCTATATTTTGGATGAGGGATGATAATGCTGTCTGCAGATCAACTGACGCAACTTGTTTCTCATGCTGGTTGGGGCCAAGCAAAATGGTAGTAGTTAGGGCTAGGGGTAGAAGTATAGCACATTTTAAGTAAATGAGTTGCCCTCAGCCCTCTACCCAATTGACAGTCAATATGAGCGAGCAGGAGTACCTGGGCCAAATAACAAAACCAGAGCCAGCCCAAAACCCAAAACTAGTTTATAGACCACAGGTATAAAGACATCTACATGATGTATGTAGGTTTGTATGTATTCACTAATTAGGCTAAGCTGGGCATACCTCAAGCCCCATGTTGCATTCTTAAACCCAGGTGTGATCATGCTGGGTAGGGTCACGTCAGGCTTGAGTATAATAAATTTTAAGTGGGTGGATAGGGTAATGGTATGCGGACCGCTTTCCAGCTTCAGTTACTTGGCCTGTTTAATAAATGGGTCGAGCTCGCACTGACCCTGACCTGCCCGGAACCTGACTCATAGCCACCCTTACTCGTATGTCCATTAGTTAAAAGGTCACGTCCTTGGATCACGGGTTTAGAATCTCCTGATTTCGAGCCCAAAACGTAGACACAGTTGCGGCGTTGTCTGGTTATGTCACATGTGGACTCGTAAACTGCTCTTTTGTCATCTTCCGTTTGTATGTTTGAGTGGTATTTTTTGGTCCTTTTTCTAGTCCGCTGTCTTGGAGATACTCATCCTATCAATGAATACCTATTGCAGCTGACGGCTGCAAGCAACAAAATCACTTGCACTGCATGTGCCACAGTTGCCTACGTGTGCCAGATCTTGTCTGTTCATCAAGTGGACACTTAGGTAGTTAAAACATGTTCTAGTACAAGATACATACCAGTGTATGCTTAAGGTGGTTCACAATATGTGAATAGAAAGTGGACAGCAATAAAATGAAAATCAATATGGTCGACATTTGAACTGCCCAGATCTCCTATACATGGGACACTTGGGCATATGAAGCGCACTTTTTTGAGATGACACTCTTGGCAGTATCCTTCCATGAAACACGTGATAGGACCCTCTTAGGTCACATCGTAATGTCTCCCACAACTTATCTAGTGGGCCTCAGTGTAGGATAACATCGTCCAAAGTATCAGTCAACGCTATATCCAACTGCCCTAAATTAACAAAACATTGTTTGGATTTTTAGGCCTTGGCTTCATCCAACACTTGCATGGTTTTTTTACACGTATAGAATATTTTATTGAAACCTAATCAACTTAGTTAATGAACGGTTGATTCGGCATTGTTAGATTTGTCGAGTTGTTTTCAGATCCTAATTATTATTATTCGTTGAATTTCTTAATGCAAATTTATTAGGGCTCGTTTGGCATTTCATCCAGAGAATGCATAGTTTAAACAATAAATAATTTCTTTAACTCATTTATTGAGGATCTCTGATTAAAAAATAGACATGTTTGAAAAAATAATTGAGATAAAAACCTACTCACGTATCAAAGATATGAAGCCATTTTGACAAAAGAGGTACCCCACAATCAACGAAAACTGTCCACAAATCAGAGGTTAGGATTGCTCATATATGAAAAACAATTAGCGCATTTCAACAAAAAAAATTATAATCAGATTAGAAGTTAGGCCCACAAATCAGAGGTTATGATTGTTAGACAATCGGATTGTCAGAGCTTGAGAGTTCTCTCAGCCTAGCACCCAAGTCTAGCCAAACTATTTGAAAGACAAAAGTATTCGCTTGCATATTCCTCATGAGTATTAGCAGCGTTGATGCATTGAAGTTTTGAACTTGATACATTCACTTTAATTGAGGGCCATTATTTGTAGATCATGAACTACATCACCAATTGATGCTTATGGTTCTTATGTAAGGATTCAATTTACTCTTGCTTTGAACCATTCTATCTTATGCACATTGAATAGGGCCTCAGTATAATCCTCTAGCTCGCCCCCATCGGTAAGCATAACGTACTCATGGGCTGATTATCTCATGGATGATTCTCTCCCTAGATGACATCCTCACTTGTGGCTCAACATGTGGATTACGTGAGGGATGCTCCCCTGGTATATCTGTTATAAGGATACCTTCGTCCCTGCACTATTTTACAATCACCCATCATCAGGCAGCATGGGATAAGTGATCATATCCGTATCTTCCAGTTCACTTGAATTGGGATGGGTCTTCTTAACTTTTTCAATGTCTCCAACACACTGGCCTTCGAAGAAAATCACATCTTTACTTCTAACTATCTTCTTCTCAATCGGATCGCATAATCTATAATCGAACTTCTCATCTCTGTACCCTCAATGTCTGATCTTCGTATCGAGCTTGAACCTCTCGTCTTTTGGAACATAGATGAATGTCCGGCATCTAAATACCCTGAGAGATGACTGTACAATACATCATGTCCAGTCCATATCTTTTAAGGAACCTCTCCATTCAATAGGGCTAAAGGATATCTATTTATCAAATACACTCATGTGTGCATTGCTTCTCCCCAAAATGTCTTAGGTAGCTTGGGCACCGTCTGTTCATGCTGTATACCCAGGATCTTATAGTATTCATGAACTACCTCGCTGTATTCACCTTCATTGTTGCTGCAAATGCACATCAATGGTCTACCTGTCATGTTTGGGAGAAGCCGCTTCTTTGCCAATAGCTGAAGCCCTTTCTCACTTATGTGGCCTAACCACCTATGCCACACGTCCATCACTGAATCTTCTACTGCGTTCAATTCACCCTTATAGACACTTACACTTATCTTATACATGGTGCAACACTTCCACCCTCTTGCCATAACCAACGAACTCTTAACGGGCTTCTAGCGCCCATAAATAAAGTAGCTCACATAGCCATCATCATCCAACCTTTCCATCGATATTAAGTTGAGGCGGAGGTCAAGAATATGCCTCATATCTTTTAGTACCAATGTGAAGCACACATCGGTCTTTACATGTATATCGCTAATCCCCACTATCTTGGACATACCAGAATTTTCCATCTTCACAGTACCAAAGTTACATGACTTGTAACTTGTGAAAGAATTTCTTGTGTGGAGTAGTGTGATACGACACTTCTGAGTCAATCACCCAATCAGTGTCAAGACTCGTAGTGGTGAGATAGTTGTTGTGTTCAGTCGAGAGTATAACAACCATTTCACCATTTGAGGCGACCGCAATAGATTCTGACTCTTCTTTTTCATTTCCTTTACATTTTTTGTCATTCTTTTCATTGCAGCATTCGTTCTTGTAGTGGCCCTTCTTACCACAATTTCAACATTCCACTTCTTTCTTTGATTTAGACTTACCTCTAAATTTGTTGCGGTTATTACCACCCTTCTTTTGCTTTCCTCTCCCTCTTTCTTCTGACACGAGGGCCTCTTGTTGAGACGACCCCTGTAACTTCCTTCTTATCTCCTCATTAAGAAGGCAACTCATGACTTGGTTCATAGAGACCTTTCCCTCAGGTACAAAGTTTTTCAGAGACATAACCAATGTTTCCCAGTTATTAAACAAAGAGCTAAGCATTACTAAGGCCTATGGCTCATTGTCTAGGACCATTTTCATGGCAGAAAGCCGATTCACCATGCTTCTCACATTATTTATGTGCTCAGCCACATAGTCATTTTCCTTATATTTCAGGTTTACAAGTCTTCTGATCAAGAAGATTTTATTACCGGCTATCTTCCTCCCATACAACCCTATGAGTTTCTGCCATAGGCTAGTGGTAGACGTTTTAGTAGACATGTGGTAGAATACAATATCATCCAACCACTGTCTAATAAATACCACCACCTTTCAGTCCATCTTCTTCCATTCTTAATCGGACATAGTCACCAGTTTCGTCGATGTTTTACATGTGATTGGTGTATACGGGTCTTTATAATAAAGTGGATCTTCCATCTTAGCCTTTTAGATGGGCCAGTTCGACCCATTAATGCTAATCATTCTTAATGAACCACCCTTCATAATTCACACAATTCACTGTCCGTTTTACACTACCTGGACACTCTGATACCACTTTTGTTGGGGCGGATATATAAACTTCAAGATTTTGCAACCCCAATTGACTTTAATTATAGAATATTAACGCGAAAACCAAATAGGCAATCACACCACATGAGATAGTCACTTTTTAAGTGGAAAACCCTCAAACAAAGGTAAAAACCACGGGACCTCATCTAAACAAACAATCTACTATGTAATGAATGTTACATAGCGATCATGAGCTTATAACACGCTTGATTTGATTTGCTTCACCCTTAGGTGGATTACAACCAAAGAGAACAAAACAAGAGAGTTCTTGTCGACCTGAGGAACTTGAAGAAGCTATGAACGTATCGACGTCGTGGATGGATAATCACGAACACAACCTCCTTTACTCTTCCATCTTCCTCTATGCCTTTTCTTCTCTTCTTCATTTACTTTTTCTCTCTCGGGCTTTAGAACGTGTAACAATTGCTTAAATTAACCATAATCCCGCATAAACACACTTATATAGCGTTTAAACTAAAATTAGAAACAAACTGTGTAAAATAGAAAACTTTATAAAATAGTCCGCGCGCACCATCGGTAGCCTTAGAATGCCAAAAATTGTCCAACGAGCTCCAGAGAAAATACCACTGAGTTTCGGTTGCCCGAACTCCTCCTTTAGTCGCCTGATTTGGGCCTCGGTTGTCCGATCACCAACTATCGGTTGTCCAAACCTATTTGAAATAGTCTAAACACCAACTAATCATATTCGAAAAGTTTTGGCCACCTGACCCAGTCTGCTCAGACGCCCCACAATCCAAGAGCTGCACTCTCTCCTCCGCTACTGAGAAAGAACACCACATCATGAGTGGCAAGTACAAACACCTGCTAGTGCTTACTCTTGATCAGTAGAATGGTAGTTGAATTTTATATTATCAAGTTGAAGTTGAAGATGACATGTATGAGAGTGTGACATCAGACTGCACTTTGGTCAACAACAAGCTTTGCTTAGTAAACTTGGGCATCTACATGCGACAGGCCGATGCTTTAGCTAAATATTTGAGTCCTAGCAAATCCAAGCTCTGTAGCTCAAGCTCCATACCTAATCCTATACCCAGGCATGCCATGGTGATGGAGAATAGTTAAAAACTAAGAGCTAGGATTCGGAGAAATCTGTCCGCATGAGGGGAAAGGTTTAATGAGCCTATAACTTTGCAATTGTTTATCAGATTATGCATATGGTTTGTGGTGTAACGCCTTGGAAATTCTAATCCTCGAGCCTTGAAAGTACTCGAGAGCCTCTAGAAATTTTTTCGTTTTAATTCTCAAATGAGAATACATACGCCTGATTTAGAACCAAGAATCTAGAAGATTTGTACATGAAACCCTAATTTGAACGATCTGATTTGATCGAAATTTTGTAAGACATTTAGACACATCACTCTAACCGTATATTCTTTGTTAGATATCATGGATAGCTACAGATTCCTTTCTAATCGTCAAATTCTACATCCGATCTATTAATTTACGAACTTCGAACTATGATTTACTAAAATCACAATTCATTTACATGTATAACCGATTCCTAGTGCAGACCCACCTTAGACTATCTTGATCAATGAATTAGATGTTGATCATCTTAAGTATCAAAGTCGATTTAACCTAATGGATGACCTAATCTCCAATCGGACCCAACTGGCAACTGTTCGCTCGCCTCAAGTGCAAGGCTGCGATGTAGTAATAATTCTCAGTAAGACCGAGGTCGATCCACAGGAAATTAGGGTAAACTAATTCAAACTATTCTAACAACTTCAATTTAAGCAATTTTGAAGTTTGATTTCATAAACTAAGTCAAAACAGTAACTTTTATAAAAATCTATTAATTCATGGAACTAAGGCCTTAAGGATCCACTTATAGTAGTTCCAAGTGAATTCATTTATCTAAGTGCTACAATTCGAAGATTGCACACCCAAGTGCAGGTAGCGAAGTAGTAAAATACTCGGTAAGACCGAGGTCGATCCACAGGGATTGGGGTTAAGAACACTTAGAGGAATTAGTTTAGGTGAGTGAGATGAAATCTGGTTTATCCACAAGAGTGGAGCAAGTTGTGTGTGGTGAAAGACAAAAATAGAAAAGGGGCTAAGGCATCAGGGATCCACCTTTGAATCATTCACAAGATTTGATTCATTGGTCCAACTATAACTCAACTGGAATTGAATAGAGATTCATTCCAACCGGAAGATAAAATAGTTAAAACATTTGCATATTTCATAAAAGATGGTGATCTGAACCGATTGATTTGACCATGAAGCACTCGTTAGTTGATCGCAGGGAATTCCAAGCATCCATTGTGCCCGGAGTCGACAATGGATCAAAGAATTGTTCAGATCTACAACTTTGCCAACAAGTCAACCGATAAGATCACAAATCACACAATCAAATGCATACTTACAAGATAGGAGGCTTTGATTGACCAATCCAACCGTGAAGATCTCGTCTATCGATCGCAGGGAATCCAAAGCATCCAATGTGCCCGGAGTCTACAATGGATCAAGGAATTTTACAGATCGATGACTTTACCTGCACTAGCTCGATGACCGTAGGGAATCCAAAGCATCCAACGTGCCTGGAGTCGACGATGGATCAAGGGACTTTATCGATCATGAACTAGCTAATTGGTGTGCAAGGGATCCCAAGCATCCAACGTGCCCAGAGTCGACGATGGATCAAGGGGCTTGCACAAAATAGCGTCCGCTGAGGTGGATAACCGAAACAATCAACCAAGGAGAACTCCAACATTTACACTACACAATGTTGAACCAAAAGAACCATAGCTTGCAAATTTCTTCAAAGGCTTCACCCCTAGCCTTAGCTAGAGGTTTAGCCAACCATGCTACAATGGAAGACTAAATTCTCTACAAAGGAGAAAACTACTCTACTCTACACTACAAAAGAAAGAAGAGAAGACTAAAGAAGAGAGAACTCTTGGATGGGATGAGATGAGATTTGAGGGATGATTCAAATGAGGAGGAGAGGCCTCCTTTTATAGATTTTTGAGAGGCTCCCAAGCCTCCTCCCAATCCTAGGTGGCACCCAAGCCTAGGTGGCACTTCATGTGTTGGGATGAGAGCAAGAGAGAGAGAAGGACATTTCTTGGGATGAGAGAAGGAGAGAGAGAGAGCTAGAGAGAGAGAGAGAGAGAGAGCTTCTCTCTTGCAGCAATGTGATGGAGCTTCTCCAGTTGCTGGACGTTGTGCATGGGGCCATCTTGATGGACGGCTGTTGACGCTGGAAGTCAGCATGTGTGATGGCCTTAGATGGCTGAGAAGCAGTAATGCTGTAGCAGGTGGGCGGTTGATGAAGGAGGAGTTGCAGCTGGTCTTGAAGTAGTGGAGTCCACAGCGTTGCTGGCCGTGATTGCTTTCATCAGCTGGACGGTTGCAATGATCAGCTGGACTGCTGTGGACGGTTGCAATCTGTTGGATGGATGGATGGTTGATGAAGGAAGGCCAGGAGTGGACGGTCCACTGGATGATGCAATCTGGATGGACGACTGCTGCTGGAGATTGCAGGACAGACGTCCACTGCTAGATGTTGATTGTGGGGGCCTTGGACGCTGGAGATTGCAGCACTGCTGCTGCACGTGCAAGGTGGGCCAGGTGATGGATGGACGTCTTGATGATCTGCTGGACCGTTGATGAACGGGTCCACATCTGGACTGCTGGGATTTTCCAGCAACTGCTGTTGGACGGTGGAGATGGGGATGATGCTGATGCTGATCAAACTGCACAGACGTCCTCTATTGATGGACGGTGTGGTTGAACGTCCAAGAGTTGGATGGACGGTGCTGGCATTGGAGGTGTAGGAAGGCTGGGACTGACGTGTGAGAGGAAGATGGAGTTGAAGCACTGCTGCTGCACATGTGAAGCTGCCTGGCCGTTCAAATGCAGCACATGTGTGCTGATGATGGATGGCTGGGATGAAGTTGCTGCAGGTGGATGCTGCTGCTTGGACGGACGGTCTTGATGTTCTCCATAGCTGGTTGTGAGGTCCACTTGCTTGACGGTGGAGATGGCCTGGACAGCTGAGATGTGGGGTCCACAACGCTGGCTGTTGAAGCTGGAGCTGAAGCTGACCACACGTGCCAAGGCATGGCCCACTTGATGGACGTTGCTGGCCTTGGACGGCTGGAAGGATGGAGGGATCAGCATCAGCTGTGGGGTCCACCTTGGAGACGTCCTTGCTTAGTGGCCTGGGCTGGGCGGTGAAGATGGCTGGACGTGCTGGAGTTTGTTGCACGGTGGGATGCTGATGTGGGTGGCTATCTGAGATTGCTGTCTTCTCTTGACGGCTGATGGTGCTGCTGGATGATCATGCATGGGATGGCCCGCCTTGCTGAATTGGATGGTGATGATGTGATCCACCACATCTGCTTTTGGTGAAGAGTCATCTGAACCTTCATGATGAACGGCTGGATTTCCAGCTGTAGATGGGCTGGATGGGAGCCGCTGGTATTGTTGAAGCTGGATCATCCATTGTTGCATATGATGGACGGTAGATGTATGCTGGCCATGAGATGGAAGGATGAAATGAATGGACTTTGTGCAGATGGTGGTGGATGGAGAGCAGATTAGCTGTCGTTCATGGAGAATGGACACTGCCGGCTGTGGAGATGGGCGTGCTCATCAGGTGGGGTCCACCTTAATGGATGTCTTGGCATGGTTGGTCCCACATGTGGACATTCAATCTTGATCGTTCAAACTCATGTGATCTCCAAATTACTACCATCAAACATGCACATCCTGGACTTCCGATGAACAGTTGTGATGCAGTCTAACATAGAATATGATCCATCCTTTGATCTTTACCGCCCGATTTTCTTTAGGATTACCACCCACTTGACATTGATCACTTTTAGGCCTTAAAACGTCCAGATTGGCCCAGTTCTTGCCCAACCTCTCCTGAGCACCTGAACATTGAAAAATCGCCTAATGAGGGATAATTAACCGGAAAAACAATGATAATGCCTTTAACAACCAGGGTTAATTATACAATATTAGGTACTTATCACACCCCCCAACCAGCATTTTGCTAGTCTCAAGCAAAACATGCGAAAATCATCGAAGAGTTTTTCAAAATACTGCAATTTATCTTCGACAGTTTTCATCAATTGCAATCATCTCGAGGCTTCTCTTATTTCCTAATGAAACATAGAAAATATTCAATGTATCTATGTGATCCTTCATGTTATCTAAACAGTAGAGTTTCTAAGGCATATAGTTTTGAAAATATTTAAACTTAGATTCTAGTCACTTAGTAAACAACTTAATTGAGTTCAAAGCATTGATCATTCATTATAAACATTCTAAACATTGAGTTCCATGGTGCATGGTGAAGTCTAGCCTTAACACAACTAGGGGTTCAGTCTTCTACTTTCATGTTAACATTGATGATTGAAGAGAATAGTCAGATTGACCAAGTCACTGATTCCGAACCTTGCTACTGTTCTTTCAATATTTTTCCAGTTTTTTTTTTTTTTTTTAAAACCAAGAACTGATAGCCGAAGACTCCAAAAGGCTCACTTCGTACTATGGAAATGTTTTGTAATGGTAACGACAATGGATGAAAATCCTTGCCCCAAATTACTATGAATATTCCTTTTTTTTTTTATTCAAGTAAACAAGGATCTCCAGGCTTGGTTCCTATCATTCTCAACAATCATCAAGTCAACATTATAGTATCAAACTTAAATCCTGGCAATGCAAGCTAGATGTGGACTTGTGAAAATCCATGACTCAATCAATGTTTATCATTTTCTAATAGAAAATTAATGGAAATAACTCAATTTTGAAATTTACTGAAGCGACTAAACTCTAAGCTTTAACATTGTCATCACTAAATGCCTTTTCATTCTACTATTCAAATTATTTCAAAATCACATGAATCACATAAATCCCTAGATTTTTTTTTAAGGCTAAAGAAATAATAATTTACAGTCAATACAACCACAAAATTTTCTGCTCTTTTTGTGCCATGCACATAGATTACGTATCATCCGACAGACTCCTTCGGCCACAAGATGAGCCACATCCTCACATTTCCCATGATCAATTCAGTTTGGGGTCTTACGCTGCTCATAATACCATGAGAGTGTGCTTCACCTCCCAGCTGCCTTAATCCCCTTCATAATTTCTGAGAACAGGGAATATCTGTCGGTTTCAACAGCGATTTCCAACTAAGGTCCTCTATCACGGTGCGTTCAACACGAACAGGATGTTTCCCATAAAACCTTTTTTTTAATTGACCTAAAATAGCAAAAAGATAGGCAAAATAGCAAAGAGATAGACAACTGGAAAGATTTTTTACAGGAATTCCACACCCCCCAACCTAAATGTAACATTGTCCTCAATGTTGAAAAATGAATGCATAGACAACTGGAATATGAGAGCAAAATGGTAAAGAATAGAGGGTAAAGGGTACCTGAGAGGATGAATACTTGTAAGCGCTGGAATTTTCCAAGTTGCCACAACAAAATACAACAAACAAACTAACCTACTAGTATACAAAAGGGGATCTCTGTCAGACTAGGAGATCAATCCTGATAAACAGGATCTTCCAGAGGGGTGGATTCCTCCTCTGGGGCAAATTCCTCAAGAAAGGGCTTCAAACGCTGCCCGTTCACTTTAAATACATTTCCATTTTTGGGGTTCTCAATCTCGATAGCCCCATGAGGGTAAACAGTTTTGACTACAAAAGGGCCGGTCCATCGAGATTTCAGCTTTCCTGGAAACAGATGTAGCATAGAATTGTACAAGAGAACTTTCTGAGATGGTTCGAAAGATCTTCGAAGGATATTCTTGTCATGGAATACCTTCGTTCGTTCCTTGTATATTCTGGCATTATCATAAGCCTCATTCCGGATTTCCTCCAACTCGTTCAACTGGAGTTTGCGAAGCGAGCTGGCCTTATCAAGATTGAAATTGAATTTCTTTATAGCCGAGTAGGCTTTATGCTCCAACTCCACAGGCAGATGGCAAGCTTTCCCATAGACAAGTCTATAGGGAGACATTCCAATCGGGATTTTGTATGCTGTACGGTAAGCCCACAACGCATCGGTTAGTCTTAGAGACCAATCCTTGCGGTCTGGATTCACAGTTTTTTCCAAGATGTGTTTGATTTCCCTGTTGGAAACTTCTGCTTGACCACTTGTTTGTGGGTGATAGGGCATACTCACCTTGTGTGTGATACCATATCCCTTCATCAAAGCCTCGAAAGGTCTGTTACAGAAGTGTGTACCCCCATCACTGATAATGGCTCGAGGTGTCCCAAATCTTGATAGAATATTCTCTTTTAGAAATCGTAGGACCATTTTGTGATCATTGGTTCTACACGGGATTGCCTCAACCCATTTGGAGACATAATCGACAGCCAATAGGATATATAGATATCCAAATGAGCAAGGGAATGGTCCCATGAAATCGATGCCCCAACAGTCGAAAACTTCGATGATCAATATCGGATTTAAAGGCATCATATTTCTACGGGAGATTCCTCCCAACTTCTGACAACAGTCACATGCTTTGCAAAAAACATGAGTGTCCTTGAATATTGAAGGCCAGTAGAAACCGCATTGGAGAATCTTAGCAGCGGTTTTCTTAGAAGAGAAATGACCACCACATGCATAAGAATGGCAAAAGGAGATGACACTGGTTTGTTCATTATCTGGAACACACCTCCTTATGATTTGATCTGGGCAGTATTTGAACAAATACGGATCATCCTAGAAAAAGTTGCGTACCTCTGTGAAAAATTTCCTTTTATCTTGTGGGGTCCAATGACTCGAAATTCTTCTTGCAGCAAGATAGTTAACAATGTCAGCAAACCAAGGTTGGCAAGAGACTTCAAACAACTATTCATCAGGGAAAGTGTCCTTTATTGGTGTTGTCTCTACGGAATCAGAGAGTACTAGGCGAGACAAGTGATCAGCCACTACGTTTTCTACTCCCTTTTTGTCTCGGATCTCAAGGTCGAATTCTTGGAGCAAAAGGATCCACCTGAGCAAGCGAGGCTTAGCATCTTTCTTAGAAAGAAGATACTTGAGAGCCGCATGATCAGTAAAAATCACAATTTTGGACCCAATCAAGTAGGATCTGAACTTGTCAAGTGCAAAGACTACGGCAAGGAGTTCCTTTTCCGTAGTAGAGTAGTTTACTTGCGCACTGTTCAAGGTTCTACTTGCGTAGTATATAACATAGGGCTTCTTGTCTTTTCTTTGCCCCAAAATTGCCCCAACAGCGTAGTCACTTGCGTCACACATGATTTCAAAAGGTATAGTCCAATCGGGTGGTTGCATTATCGGTGCGCTGGTCAACATGCCTTTAAGCTTGGTGAAAGCTTCTTGGCAGTCATTGGTCCACTCGAATGGAGCATCCTTTTGCAAGAGATTGCATAATGGACGAGAGATATGACTGAAGTCCTTTATGAATCTTCTATAGAATCCTGCATGACCCAAGAAAGAACGAATGTTTCGTACACTTATGGGGGCTGGTAGGTTGGCAATTAAGTCGATCTTTGCCTTGTCTACTTCTATTCCGTTGGACGAAATATTATGTCCAAGAACAATTCCCTTTTGAACCATAAAATGACACTTTTCCCAATTCAAAACAAGATTCTTTTCTTCACACCTTGTCAAGACCAATTGTAAATGGTTCAAACATTCATCAAAGGAACAACCAAATACCAAGAAGTCGTCCATGAAGACTTCCAAGAAATGTCCAACCATGTCAGAGAAAATGCTGAGCATGCATCTCTGAAAAGTGGCAGGAGCATTACACAGTCCGAAAGGCATCCTCTTGTACGCAAAGGTGCCGAATGGACAAGTGAATGTGGTTTTCTCTTGATCTTCTAGGGCAATCTCTATTTGGTTGTATCCAGAGTACCCATCTAGGAAACAGTAATAGGAGTGACCAGCTAACCTCTCTAACATTTGATCAATGAATGGTAAAGGAAAGTGGTCCTTCCTAGTAATAGTATTCAGTTTCCTATAGTCGATACACATTCTCCAACCAGTAGTGACTCTAGTTGGCACCAACTCATTGTCTGCATTTGCAACTATGGTAACTCCAGATTTTTTGGGTACCACTTGGGTTGGACTTACCCATTGGCTATCTGAAATAGGGTAGATGATACCCACATCCAAAAGCTTAAGGACCTCGGCTCTAACCACTTCAGTCATGTTTGGATTCAATCTCCTTTGTGGTTGTCTAGAGGGTTTAGCATTCTCCTCGAGGTGTATCCTATGGGTACAAATCAGGGGATCAATTCCCTTGATGTCAGCAATTGTCCAACCTATGGCATCCTTGTGTTCCTTGAGAACATTGATCAATTTGTCATCTTGGTCTTTATCAAGGTGAGATGAAATAACCACAGGAAAAGTATTGCCTTGACGCAAGTATGTATATTTCAGTTCCAAAGGTAATGGCTTCAGGTCAAACTTTGGTGCTTCAATTCTTGATGGTAGAGGTCGTGAATCATTTAGAGAGAGTTTTTCAAAATGAGGCCTCCACTGGTTTGTATCATGCACAAGGGTGGATTCTAACAATCCATTCACCACTTCCAAAATTGTCTCATCATCAGAATCGGCAAAGTGGGCTAGACATGCTTCTAAGGGTTCGGACGGAGAGGTTAGAAGGAATTCTTCTTCCATGAGGGTATTGATCAGGTTGGCCTCATGGATCTCATCATCATTCCCTTGTTGTTTACACATGTTGAAAACATTTAGCTCTAACTTCATATTGCCAAATGAAAACTTCACGACCCCATTCCTGCAGTTGATCACAGCATTGGAAGTTGCCAGGAATGGTCGGCCAAGAATAACAGGTATCTGGGTGCTAACATTTGCTACAGGTTGGGTATCCAAGACGATGAAGTCTACTGGGAAGTAGAATTTGTCGACTTGTACCAACACATCTTCCACTACTCCTCTCGGTATCCGTACAGATCGATCGGCAAGTTGTAAGGTGGTCCTGGTGGGTTTCAATTCACCGAGTCCCAACTGTTCGTAAACCGAGAAGGGTATAAGATTGACACTCGCCCCCAAGTCAAGAAGTGCTTGTTCGACCCGGAAGTTCCCTATTATGCAAGTAATAGTAGGACTTCCTGGATCTTTGTATTTTAGGGGAGAGTTTTGGTTAATGATAGCACTAACCTGTTCAGTCAAAAAGGCTTTCTTTTGTACATTGAGCTTGCACTTAATAGTACAAAGATCTTTTAGAAACTTGGCATATGAAGGTATCTGCTTGATTGCATCCAACAAGGGTATGTTGATTTTCACTTGTTTAAAAACTTTCAAGACATCTTGAGCTTTAACCATTGCTTTAGATGAGAGTAGGCGTTGGGGAAACGGGACCACTGGTTCGAAAACATGCTCTGTCTCCTTCTCAGGTTGATCATCACTAGATCTGTCATCACTCTTCGATTTAGATGATTCCTTAGGTTTATCAATTGTCCTAGGAATATCTTTTTCAATCACCTTACCACTTCTTAGGGTGGTGACAGATTTAGCGTGCTCAACATGAGGGTTGGAAGAACTCGAATCATTCACCTCATACTGTCCTCTTGGGTTAGGTTGAGGTTGGGCCGGAAAGGTCCCTTTCTCCTTAACATTCTGTCGTGATTCGATTCTTTCAACGGAAGTTTTGAGCTCTTGGAGGGTTTGCATAATGTGCGTGATGTTCTGATCTTGTCTCTGATTGATTTGAGCTTGTCCCTCCATGAATGTATGCAAAGTATCCTCTAGGGTCTTCCTTGGTGGGGGCACATATGGTGTGCCAGTGGAAGGCACTTGAGGATTATTGCCTACATTGGCAGTTTGTCCGTTTCTCCAACTGAAGTTTGGATGGTTCCGCCAATTAGGATTATACGTGTTTGACACTGGGGCATTGAAAGGCCTTTGATAAGTATTCATGACATTGGCTTGATCGTGCAATAATTCTTGAAAAGATGTGATTGTAGGACAACCCTTGGTAAAGTGTGCATCGCTCTTACAAATGTCACAAACACTCTCAGTTTCCCTGGTTTTAATAGCGTTGACCTTCCTTAATTCCATGACTTCTATTTTACGTGTGAGCCCTGCTATCTTTGCATTGACATCGTCATCCTCGGTTAAAAGATAAACATCTCTTTTTTCATTGGGCCCAGGCTTGGTCTTAGCGGGTTTGTCAGATGTGTCCCAAGATTGGGAATTTTCTGCTAAGAAGTCAAAGTATTCCATAGCCTCATCAGAACCTTTGCTCATGAATTCCCCATTACACATCATTTCTACGAATTGGCACATGACTGGGCTCAATCCATTATAGACGAAGGTAATCAAGCGCCATGTTTCGTAGCCATGATGTGGGCAGGCAAGTAAGAGTTCCTTGAAACGTTCCCAACACTGAAAAAAAGTTTCATTCTCCTTTTGGGAGAAATTCATTATATCTCGTTTCAGGGTGTTGGTCTTATGAATAGGGAAAATTTTTTTTAAGAAATTCCTTAGTCATCTCTTGCCATGTCCCTATGGTTCTGGGCCTTAAGGAGTGCAACCAAGACTTGGCTTTCTCCTTCAAAGAAAAAGGAAATAGTTTTAACCTAACCAAGTCATCAGAAACGTTGTCGTAATGCAAAGTAGCGATTACTTCATCAAATTCCCTCAAATGTAAATAGGGACTTTCAGTGTCGAGTCCATGAAATTTAGGAAGTAACTGTATCACTCCAGGTTTAAAATCAATGTTGCCCACATTCACCGGAAAAACGATACAAGAAGGAGTACTCGTTCTTGCAGGTTGCAAGTAATCACGTAAACTCCTAAATGGTGGCTCATTGTGTACTTCATTCTCATCTTGATATATTCATTTTCATTCTCGGCCATGTTTATGGTTAATTCACAAGTATCAGGAAGTTTTCTAACAAAGTGATTGGATAGATCTTCAACCAAAATTCCGTCGCTTAGAAGACGTCTTGTGTGATCACGAGTCCACTTACGCATAAACACTAAATAAGGAGATAAGGAAAGAGGTTACCCGGAAAGAAGAACACTTGGCTATGAGTGATTCCTGAGAGCAACAAAATAAAAGAAGTTAGTATACTATTGACAATATATATACATAAACCTATTCCAAAAATATTCTTAAACCGATGCCAATCCCCGGCAGCGGCGCCAAAAACTTGCTACAATCCGAAGATTGCACACCCAAGTGCAGGTAGCGAAGTAGTAAAATACTTGGTAAGACCGAGGTCGATCCACAGGGATTGGGGTTAAGAACATTTAGAGGAATTAGTTTAGGTGAGTGAGATGAAATCTGGTTTATCCACGAGAGTGGAGCAAGTTGTGTGTGGTGAAAGACAAAAATAGAAAAGGGGCTAAGGCATCAGGGATCCGCCTTTGATTCATTCACAAGATTTGATTCATTGGTCCAATTATAACTCAACTGGAATTGAATAGAGATTCATTCCAACCGGAAGATAAAACAGTTAAAACATTTGCATATTTCATAAAAGATGGTGATCTGAACCGATTGATTTGACCATGAAGCACTCGTTAGTTGATCGCAGGGAATTCCAAGCATCCACTATGCCCGGAGTCGACAATGGATCAAAGAATTGTATAGATCTACAACTTTGCCAACAAGTCAACCGATAAGATCACAAATCACACAATCAAATGCATACTTACAAGATAGGAGGCTTTGATTGACCGATCCAACCGTGAAGATCTCGTCTATCGATCGCAGGGAATTCAAAGCAT
This sequence comes from Liriodendron chinense, assembly GCA_003013855.2. Lineage (NCBI taxonomy): Eukaryota > Viridiplantae > Streptophyta > Magnoliopsida > Magnoliales > Magnoliaceae > Liriodendron > Liriodendron chinense. The sequence goes on along the minus strand of ML058489.1, from coordinate 3,624,142 downwards.
CCAATGTGCCCGGAGTCTACAATGGATCAAGGAATTTTACAGATCAATGACTTTACCTGCACTACCTCGATGACCGTAGGGAATCTAAAGCATCCAACGTGCCCGGAGTCGACGATGGATCAAGGGGCTTGCACAAAATAGCGTCCGCCGAGGTGGATAACCGAACCAATCAACCAAAGAGAACTCCAACATTTACACTACACAATGTTGAACCAAAAGAACTATAGCTTGCAAATTTCTTCAAAGGCTTCACCCCTAGCCTTAGCTAGAGGTTTAGCCAACCATGCTACAATGGAAGACTAAATTCTCTACAAAGGAGAAAACTACTCTACTCTACACTACAAAAGAAAGAAGAGAAGACTAAAGAAGAGAGAACTCTTGGATGGGATGAGATGAGATTTGAGGGATGATTCAAATGAGGAGGAGAGGCCTCCTTTTATAGATTTTTGAGAGGCTCCCAAGCCTCCTCCCAATCCTAGGTGGCACCCAAGCCTAGGTGGCACTTCATGTGTTGGGATGAGAGCAAGAGAGAGAGAAGGACATTTCTTGGGATGAGAGAAGGAGAGAGAGAGAGCTAGAGAGAGAGAGAGAGAGAGAGAGAGAGAGAGCTTCTCTCTTGCAGCAATGTGATGGAGCTTCTCCAGTTGCTGGACGTTGTGCATGGGGCCATCTTGATGGACGGCTGTTGACGCTGGAAGTCAGCATGTGTGATGGCCTTAGATGGCTGAGAAGCAGTAATGCTGTAGTAGGTGGACGGTTGATGAAGGAGGAGTTACAGCTGGTCTTGAAGTAGTGGAGTCCACAGCGTTGCTGGCCGTGATTGCTTTCATCAGCTGGACGGTTGCAATGATCAGCTGGACTGCTGTGGACGGTTGCAATCTGTTGGATGGATGGATGGTTGATGAAGGAAGGCCAGGAGTGGACGGTCCACTGGATGATGCAATCTGGATGGACGACTGCTGCTGGAGATTGCAGGACAGACGTCCACTGCTGGATGTTGATTGTGGGGGCCTTGGACGCTGGAGATTGCAGCACTGCTGCTGCACAGTGCAAGGTGGGCCAGGTGATGGATGGACGTCTTGATGATCTGCTGGACCGTTGATGAACGGGTCCACATCTGGACTGCTGGGATTTTCCAGCAGCTGCTGTTGGACGGTGGAGATGGGGATGACGCTGATGCTTATCAAACTGCACGGACGTCCTCTATTGATGGACGGTGTGGTTGAACGTCCAAGAGTTGGATGGATGGTGCTGGCATTGGAGGTGTAGGAAGGCTGGGACTGACGTGTGAGAGGAAGATGGAGTTGCAGCACTTCTGCTGCACGTGTGAAGCTGCCTAGCCGTTCAAATGCAGCACATGTGTGCTGATGATGGATGGCTGGGATGAAGTTGCTGCAGGCGGATGCTGCTGCTTGGAAGGACGGTCTTGATGTTCTCCATAGCTGGTTGTGAGGTCCACTTGCTTGACGGTGGAGATGGCCTGGACGGCTGAGATGTGGGGTCCACAACGCTGGCTGTTGAAGCTGGAGCTGAAGCTGACCACACGTGCCAAGGCATGGCCCACTTGATGGACGTTGCTGGCCTTGGACGGCTGGAAGGATGGAGGGATCAGCATCAGCTGTGGGGTCCACCTTGGAGACGTCCTTGCTTAGTGGCCTGGGCTGGGCGGTGAAGATGGCTGGACGTGCTGGAGTTTGCTGCACGGTGGGATGCTGATGTGGGTGGCCATCTGAGATTGCTGTCTTCTCTTGACGGCTGATGGTGCTGCTGGATGATCATGCATGGGATGGCCCGCCTTGCTAAATTGGATGGTGATGATGTGATCCACCACATCTGCTTTTGGTGAAGAGTCATCTGAACCTTCATGATGAACGGCTGGATTTCCAGCTGTAGATGGGCTGGATGGGAGCCGCTGGTATTGTTGAAGCTGGATCATCCATTGTTGCATATGATGGACGGTAGATGTATGCTGGCCATGAGATGGAAGGATGAGATGAATGGACTTTGTGCAGATGGTGGTGGATGGAGAGCAGATTAGCTGTCGTTCATGGAGAATGGACACTGCCGGCTGTGGAGATGGGCGTGCTCATCAGGTGGGGTCCACCTTAATGGATGGCTTGGCATGGTTGGTCCCACATGTGGACATTCAATCTTGATCGTTCAAACTCATGTGATCTCCAAATTACTACCATCAAGCATGCACATCCTGGACTTTCGATGAACAGTTGTGATGCAGTCTACCATAGAATATGATCCATCCTTTGATCTTTACCGCCCGATTTTCTTTAGGATTACCACCCACTTGACATTGATCACTTTTAGGCCTTAAAACGTCCAGATTGGCCCAGTTCTTGCCCAACCTCTCCTGAGCACCTGAACATTGAAAAATCGCCTAATGAGGGATAATTAACCGGAAAAACAATGATAATGCCCTTAACAACCAGGGTTAATTATACAATATTAGGTACTTATCACTAAGCATAAACACAACTAGATTCGAAGTTATATCTCTCATCTTGTTGGAAGATAAAGCATTCAAACACAAACAATCCCTCTTAAGTTAGAAAATAAGATTCTAGTTCTAATGAAGCACATAGAATTCAACCATGTACCCTTCAAAGTAACAATTATGCCAAGATACTATGGTATGCTCTAGGGTTACTACAATTCGAATCTAATCAACCCTAAGCATGATAATCTCAGAGAATTGCAAGGAACCCATGTTCGAAACTCATGAACTCTCATAAAACATAAAAAAAATATCGACTTTATTTAAACTAGAACTTTAAAAATCCAAACTTTAAGTAAAAATACTTGAATTAAACAATTTCAACATGAAAACTAGCTACAAGCTTCACCTCTTAGCCTTAGCTAAGAGGTTTTAGCCAAGCATTGTCATACTTGAGCTAAACACAAAAGAAAAACTAATTGGAAGCATAGAAAACTAGAAAAAATGGAGTTAGAGGAGTTGCGATCGCTCTACGATGATCTCCCTTGCTCCCCACGAACTTAGAACTCTTCTAGGATGCCTTAGAAAGGATGCTAAGGTGTCCTTTTATAGTAAAACTCACCCACTGCCTCAGATTACGTAAGAATTTACACACTTATGTCGGTCGTCGGGCACCCGGCCTGTGTTGGTCGGGCGCTCGACCATACTACAAAACAGTCCAGCGTCTATAGGTTTTCTTTGAATTTCGGGCGCTCGGATCCTCTTAATTAGGCGCTCGGCAAGTCATCAGGCGCCCAACCAATTGTGGTCGGGCGCCCGGCCATGTCCAAAAAAGTTATAGCAACAATCTGAATTTTCTATCAATTTCGGGTGCCTGGTAAAATGGCGGTCGGGCGCCCGAAGGTCAAAATTTACAGTTTTTTTGTTTATAGGGCCATTTGCTGAATTTTCTGTATTTTACTTTTCTGGCCCTACAACTCTGCAATATGACTTTTCTGGCCATTTCAGGTCTTTAACTTGATTCCTTCAAGGCTTTTTCTCCACTTCTTTGGCTTATCAAAGCTTGGTTTTTTGGTCATTCCAAATCCTTCAAATTGGCACAAAATCCTTGTTATCTCTCTCTACTCCTTCTTTCTTCCATTCCTTTGGCTCATCTTCATTCATCATCAAGTGGGTTTAAAAGCATTCTTTTAGCCATTAAATAGGTGAAGTCTCTCTCTCATATCGCAAACATGCATTAGATTAGTCTTTTAATCATAGGAATCATGCATAAAATGTGATGAAATAGGGTTAGAATATGTATAAAGTAAGAGCTTAACACACCCACAACCAACATTTTGCTAGTCCCGAGCAAAAAAGCGTGAAACAATCCACCTTTTTGAAACTCAACTCTCTCTTGGAAACTATGTTTGCATAAACTCTAAGACATATAAGTGAAAAATTCAGAAAAACTAAATGATAAGAAATTGAAGTCCTAAACTTTCCAATCATGATAAGTGTTCACATAAAATCCCCACCAATTCATTGATAAATAGATGAATCCGAACATGTATGGTCTAGTGTGCTTTGTACATATTCATCTCATGACTTTCCATGATTACCTTCTTCATAAATCAGCTAAACCAAAGATCTAAGAGCGTACAGATCAACCAATTGCCTATGAAAGGAATTTGCCTTACCGTCATTCCAATGGCTTTCACACTGTCCCATTTCCAGCTTTGGTTATGGGTAGACCATCTCCCGGTTGGTAATAGGTAGCCATTTTTTCAGAGTTTTTCACCATATTCTCAATTATACCCATGTTTTCTTTCCTTCTTTCCCTTTTATACATATTAGATAGGATTTTTAAAAATCCACATCTTTCGTTATTTTCCCATGAACAAGGATGGACAAAGTACCCCGGCTTGATTCCTCAACACATTAAATCAAAGTCTAGTCAATCCACAAATCTACATAATCGTGTAATGTGAACTAGGTGTAAAAGTGTTCAAATTTTCTATCAATCACATAAATAGGGGAATTCACATATAAAACTATCATATTAGAGGTAGTTCAAGACTTGCAACATTAATCACTTCATATCTCCTTTTTTTTTTATACTTGTATCATTTCGAATGCATAGAAACAAAGTTTTCCAAAGGATTTTTGAATTTTCAGAAATTTTGAAAAAATTTCAACATAGAATGCTCGAAATGTTACAAAATACTAGATGCATGTAGGAATCGCATCCCCTAACCAAATCTTGCATTGTAACATGAGAGCAAAGATAAAAATAAAAGAGAGTGAGAATGAGATCACCTGATAGAGTCGATCATGGAAGTCTACAACTCCGATAACTACATATACTAACGAAATAACCTAAAATAGAAAATCAAACAAAACCAAATCCTACTCTATACCTCCGTCAAACTAGGAGATTAATCATCCCGATACAAAGGATCTCTTAGAGGCAAGGACATATCCTCTGAATCAAACTTCTCAACAAATGACTTAAGGCGTTGTCCATTTACTTTAAAATAGTTACCATTTGCCACATTCTCTATCTCGACAACCCCATGAGGAAATACTTCTTTGACGATATAAGGGCCGGTCTATCGAGATCTCAATTTTTTCGGAAAAAGATGAAGTCGGGAATTGTACAAGAGCACTTTCTGACCTTCATGGAATGATTTCCTGAAGATATGTTTGTTATGAAAGGCCTTCATTCTACTCTTGTAAATCCTCAAATTCTCATAATCATCATTCTAAATTTCTTCAAGTTCATTCATTTGGAGTTTACGAAGCGAGCTAGCCTTGTCAGTGTCAAAATTCAATGCTCGAATCGCCCAATAGGCTTTGTGTTCAAGTTCTACGGGAAAGTGACAAGCTTTCCCATAGACAAGTTTGTAAGGAGACATTCTAATCGGTTTCTTATAAGCGGTACGGTGAGCCCAAAGAACATTGACCAATCTAAGTGACCAATCTTTGCAATCCGACCTCATCGTCTTTTTCAAAATCTGTTTCATCTCCCGATTAGAAATTTTAGCTTGCCCAATTGTCTATGGGTGGTACGGGATACTCACTTTATGCGTAATGTCATATTTCTTCATTAAGGCTTCGAACGGCCTATTACAAAAGTGAGAACCACCATCACTTATGATGGCTCGAGATATTCCAAATCTAGACAAGATATTTTCTTTAAGGAACTTCAGAACTGTACGATGATCGTTGGTTCCACATGGAATCGAGTCTATCCACTTGGACACAGTCTATGGTGAGTAATATATAGACATGTCCAAAAGATGAGGGGAATGGTCTCATGAAATCGATGCCCCAACAGTTAAAGACTTCAAGATATTGAATTGGGGTAAGGGGCATCATATTCTGATGGGACAACCCTCCTAGCATCTGGCAGCGCTCGCATGCTCTGCAAAACTCAAGGGTGTCTTTAAATAGAGTGGGTCAATAAAAACCACACTGCAGAATTTTCGCAGTGGTTTTCTTGGCGGAAAAGTGACCCCCACATGCTTGGTCATGGCAAAAGGAGATGATAAAATTATGTTCATCATCAGGGACACATCTCATAATTATTTGATCTTGGCAATATTTAAAAAGTAAGGTTCATCCTAGAAAAATCTGCGCACTTCCCTTAGAAATTTTCGTTTGTGCTACGTAGTCCAATGAGTCGGCATCGCACCTGTGGAAAGATAGTTTGCAATATCAGCGTACCATGGTAGATACGTAGCAACAAAGAGTTGCTCATCAGGGAATGAGTCCTCAATAGGTGACTCGTCAATGGAACTCGGTAAAACTAGGCGGGATAGATGGTCCGCCACCACGTTCTCTCCTCCTTTCTTATCCTTGATCTCTAAGTCGAATTCTTGAAGGAGTATGATCCATCTAAGCAAACGGGGCTTTGGATCCTTCTCGGAAATAAGGTATTTTAGAGTTGCATAATGCATGTAAACTATGACCTAAACAATGGCTAGGAGCTCCTTCTCCGTAGTCGAGTAATTGACTTGGGCGGGGTTCAAGTTCCTACTCGCATAGTAGATAACATGAGGCTTCTTGTCATTCCTTTTCCCTAACACTGCCCCAATAGCATAATCGCTCGCATCGCACATCAACTCGAAAGGAATGGATCAATCTGGTGGTTGCATGATAGGAGCGGTTGTCAACATGACTTTTAGCTTTGAAAAAACTGATTGACAATCAGCACTCCACTCAAATTGGTTCTCCTTTTGGAGAAGGTTACAGAAGGGCCTAGAGATATGGCAGAAGTCCTTTATGAACCTTCTATAAAAGCCAGCGTGTCCAAGGAAGGACCGCACATCGCGTATGCTTTTGGGTGGTGGTAGATTGAAAATGATATCGATTTTGGCCCGGTCCACCTCTATTCCATTGGACGAGATGATATGTCTAAGGATTATTCCTCTTTATACCATGAAATGACACTTTTCCCAGTTTAAGACAAGGTTCTTCTCCTTGCACCTTGTCAGGACCAACTTCAAGTGATTTAGGCACTCATCAAAAGCACAATTGAAAACAGAGAAGTCGTCCATGAACACCTCAAGAAACTCATCCACCATGTCTGAGAAAATACTCAACATGCATCGTTGAAATATGGCGGGTGCATTACATAGTCCGAATGGCATCCTTCGATATGCGAAGGTGCCAAACGGGCATGTAAAGGTAGTCTTCTCTTGGTCTTCCGAAGTTATCTCAATTTGGTTGTAGCCGGAATAGCCATCAAGGAAGCAATAATAAGAGTGACCCGCTAATCTCTCCAGAATTTGATCCATGAATGGGAGAGGGAAGTGGTCCTTCCTAGTGACCGTGTTTAGTTTCTGATAATCTACACACATTCGCTAATCGGTGGTCACTCTAGTCAGTATAAGCTCGTTGTTGGCATTCTCAACAATGGTAATACAAGACTTCTTAGGGACAACTTTGGTAGGACTCACCCATTGGCTATCCGAGATGGGGTAGATGATACCCACATTTAGTAGCTTTAACACCTCGGCTTTGACAACTTCCATCATGTTTGGATTTAACCTTCTTTGAGCTTGTCTAGTCATTTTCGCATTCTCTTCGAGGTGTATATAGTGAGTACAGGCTGAAGAGTCTATCCCCTTAAGGTCCACTATTTCCGACCTATGTCTCCCCTAAGTCCTTTGAGCAGCGCAATCAACTTGAGCTCTGGGTCTTTTCTTAGGTGAGACGCAATGGCAACTAGAAATGTTTCCTCTTGACTCAAATATATATATTTAAGCTCGGATGGTAGCGGTTTAAGGTTAAGCTTCGGCGGCTTGATATTAGACGGTAGAAACTTTGATGTGGTTGGTGGTAATCTTTCAAAATGAGGCATCCACCGGCTAGTATCAACAACCAATTTTTTACTCCTCAATGCTTGCACAATATCACTCAAGATGGGATCCAAAGAATTTTCAAAGTGTACCAAGCATTTCTCCAAGCTTTCTAGTGATTCAAGTTGGAGGAGCTCTTCTTATTCAAAAGATTCAAGCATGTTTACCTCGAAGAACTCATCATCGTCAATATCCCTATACCTTTTACCCAAGTAGAACACATTCACCTCTAATGTCATGTTTTCAAAAGACAATTGCATTACCCCATTCTAGCAATTTATTATTGCATTTGATGTAGCAAAGAAGGGGCGGCCTAAAATAACCGGTATATGAGTGCTAGCATCCAATACCGGTTGTGTGTCCGAGACAATGAAATCAACCGGATAGTAGAATTTATTAACTTGGACCAAGACATCCTCAACTATCCTCTCGGCACACGGATGGATCTACCAGCGAGTTGCAACATGATTTTGGTGGGTTTTAATTCACCAAGACCCAATTGCTCGTATACTGAGTACGGGATCAAGTTTACGCTTGCCCCCAAGTTTAACAATGCACGCTCAATCCAGTAGTCACCAATGATGTATGAAATTGTGAGAGTACCGGGATGCTTGAGTAAGTGGATTACCATCCACCCAAGCTAGTGCCTGACTGTGAATTTGATGAGTTGGCTTGCAATAACACGCCAATTGTTTGATTTTACGCTCATATATGAAATGAAGTTTATCGCATATCAACTATTTGGTGTTATGCCTGATTGAGATAATGAATGCTATGATGTTCTATTCTTCTCACAACATACTTAGTATATTATTTAATTGACATGATTGGGATTAATCTCTGAAAATCACAATTTATGGACTGCCTACTTGGGTTTGGCTGTCACGGGCTTGTTTGGTTGACTTAGGAGTAACATGATCGACTGACCCTAACTATGCCGGTTTGGTTGATGTTTCACTTGGCCTACCAAATTAGTCAATTTCAGGGTTAATCATATTTGTTTGATCATTGTTACATATTCTGTAGAATCTCGAATACCACAATTACCATTGTTGTGCAGTCACTTATAACTGTACGTATCAAGTCTTATGGGCTAGACATAGAATATGGGTAACTGTGTTTATGCTGTCTTTGGCTGGTGTGGGTGATGAGCCCTCCAATAGCCTTGAGCATTGAATCCTACATATTGAAACTCATGGGCCCAGCATGGTATATGAGTAACTGTGCTTGTGCTGTCTTTGACTGGTATTGATCCTAATGGTCTTATCAAGAGTTTTGAGCACCGATGCTAGATGACAAGCCTACCATCATTGATCTTGTGTGACGACCCATTACCAAGTATATGACATTCTAAGGCGTCAAGACCCTTATTATTTGATTCATTATTCAGTTATGTTTGGTGACGGGCCTAAATTGGGATTCTAGAAGCCGGGCATAGGACGCCCTGGCCTAGCGGTGGGTCCCGGCCTGGTAGAGCGTACCCCGACCTAACATTGTCCAATGTCTGGTAAGGTCACTGTCTAGTGTCCGGCTTTCCTTACTGTCCAGTATTGCTCGGCCGTGTTCCTGTCGGTCGTGTTCCTGTTTATAAGACTCTTGATAAAATTGAGGTATTCTGGCTTCGCCAATACTACTAATTGAATATGAAATTTAATTAATACTTGACAATTATGCATGCATCACATTTGCACGTGCATTGGTCTGACGCTGCTGCTGGGTGATAACCCCACTATTTATTTTTTCGGAACATTAAATTTGCATATCATAACTATATGTATTATTCAACTAGAATAAGAAATTGATTATGAGGTTTTGCTATCTATTGATGCTGAGGTGGTAAGTGTGAAAGCCCCACCATTTGTTATGCTTCATTACCTGTACTTGATTGTGTTGATAACATGTTTAACTTGGGGAATGGTAACACTGAGTATGATTACTCACTCCCACCTGAGGGGTGTTTTAAAACACCAAACAGTTATTTTGATGCAGGTGCCACTTAATGCATGAGATGCAAGACCTGTTGGCTTAGCTATGTCGTGCAATTCATTTTCTGCCTTGAATTAGAGATTTCATTGTACATGTATATACTGAGCCCCAGCGGAGTGGACTCCTTAGTTGTGTGGACAATTGTATGTATTTACACTTTAATTCAGACTATATTATACACTGTTTAGCTTAAGTTTCTATTTATGAGCTGATACTATGAATTTGTGCCATTAAACTATACTTCCGCAAAATACAGTCATCCCAGAAGAGATGGGATCCGCGGACTGCCCGACCCTTGGTTTTTGGAGCGTGACATGTGGATGGAATGCTATTAGCCGGCTCTGCGTCCTTGCCAATACCAAATGCTATTGGCCTGAACAGTTTTAAAATTAAGGTCATATTAGGGGTTGAGTTATTGAATTCATCGTATATTTTCAAAAGCACAAAAATGCTTTTAAGAGGGTTTTAGGTGAAGTGAACCCACGAACGATTGTGACTGATCAATTCACATGCTGTATGAGAGAGAGAGAGAGAGAGAGATCGTTGCTCTTGTTATCTTTAAATTTTCATTTTTTTTTTTTTTTTTGTTTAAAGTGTAGACTTGCTTTCATGTAAAGTAAAGTTGGGTAAAAGACAAGACCACCCCAGCGAACACATAATCTATATTTATATGTTTGCTACTATTTAAAAATGAAAAAAATAAAATAATAACCTTATTGTGCTCAGGACTTTTGACCGAGATACCCTTGTCAATTGATACAACAAGAACCACTTTAAAATCCATCAATTCAAGAAAATGGATGCATAATAAGAACTTAGGTTGCCATTGTGGCGCTTATGATGAGTGGAATGGCCTGATTTTTGGTCATGGTACTAAACGGTGAGTCCCATCTCCTTGATGGCTTAATCTTGCACACACGTTCCATGTTGGCATATGATTTGGGTGCAAGGGTAAATCTTGCACACACGTTCCATGTTGGCATATGATTTGGGTGCAGGGGTAGAGCTAGGATTTTCTTCGGGCAGAAAATGATCTCAATGAATGGTTGGACGGTGTGGATACAATAAATACATCATGACGTCACTTCAGTAGCGATCTCCCATGCGCATTGGAGATTTCGTGATGCGGAAATCATGCTAAAGCGTATAGCATTCCCATGCTGGGAAGTTATGTGGGGCCCACTGTGATGTTTTCGATCAATCCACACCATCTATCTGTTTTTCCTGCTTATTTTAAGACAGGAGACAAAAAAATGAGACGGATCCAAAAGTCAAAATAGTGGGAAAGGTGGGAAAAGAAATGCCCACTGTTGAAACCTTTCTAGGGTCCACCTTGATGTTTATATGCCATCCAAACCGTTTGTAAGGTCATTTCTACTGGGATAAACTGAAAAAAAACAAAAGCTTAGCCTAATACTAAATTTATGTAGCCGTACGAATGATTCAATGGTGGTCGCTCAACCCACACTCTTTCCTCTCGTTTAGCCCACTAGAGTTTTTGATTCGCTTTAATTCCAGTCTCATGTCCTAAAATAAGCCGAAAAAAGGATGGATTGGGCGGATTGATAAAAAACATCACGGTGGGCTCCATGTAACTTCCAAATCCGTGTCCCATCAGACCTAACTAGAGACTGATGGCCCTGTTAGGGCTCTGTGTGGCCCACCGTGATCTATATGTTTTATCCACGCCGTCCATCTATTTTGACATATCATTTTTTAGAATAATGAGCGAAAAAAGGAGGCAGTTCGAAGGCCCAACTGGACCACATCACAAGAACCAGTTGGGGACGGAGTCTTACGGCACCCCTCGCCCCTACGTGGCTCCGCCTCTGTTTGGGTGTACACGTGTGAAACCCAAGCCACTCATTTTGGGTTTGAATCTTGGCTCCCTTTTCTGGGTTTACAAGGACTGCGTTGGGTTTTCAGGCCCTACTTTGACAAACCTGGGGTCATGCAAGGTTTTCTTCCAAGTGGAGGCAGTATTTTCTTCTCGTCACCTTGGGCTCTGTTATTTCTTTTTGTAAATTTTGTAGATCTTGAATGGTATATGATAGGTGAGGCCTGATTTTTGTGTGGCACCCACCTGAATGCTTGTATGTTATAAATTCAAATTAACAAAGTTACGGTGGTTAGCTCTGACCTTTCACGAAAAAAAAAAAAAAAAAAAGATCCACTCATTTTCGGGTGACCAAAATATCCTTGGCAATTCACCTACGAAAATACCCATCATATTGGTAGTTTATGCGTGCACAACGCATACGAGTGTGAGATCCAATCCACCTGTCAAATGGGGCCCACCATTTAGATACTCTTGGCCAAAAGATGGCCTGTAAAATACTCGTAGAAATATCGTCATCATCATCATCACCATTATTTTGGAAGAAAGGTGCGAGCACACCACTTGGGGGGAGAGGACCAGTCTGAGATTGGACAATCATAAAACTCTAATGCTGCCAATGCATGAACTATGAACAACTTATGTGACCACCATCTGCTTGGAAAAGTTCCTTCGTGGTGTTAAACAGACGCTGCCCATACCTCCACTGCCCATTCTGGCAAGCCCATCACCTACCCTATTTGAACATCATCTAAAATCACAATTGCCTCTGCCGCAGTATTTTTTTGTCTAACCATAATACTCATGGAAGCAAAAAAATTATTCCCCCCCCCCCCCCCCGTTGAAGTCCTAGCAAATGCCACTACCATTGCTCTCCCCCAAATCGCCTCTTGACGAACTAGCCTCGTTAGGCTTTACCAGCCTGGCCCTGGCTTGAGCTATTTTGAGCAACAAAAACGACCGTCTCCTGATATCCACCAACTACATTTTGGTACGACCAACTAACCTTCCTGAGTTGGCAGGAGGAAAATAACCCCAATATCTACCAATTCATGGGGGGAACATGCTACTGACAAGGAATAAGTTCAAGTCCTCACACGTGTGGATGACTTAAGTCTTCACATGTGTGGATGATACACTTATTGTAGATGACATGGGTATAGAGGAGTTACGTGTGGAAGACTCAGTTTCTCCTTCACTAGAGGTCGTAGGTATCTTCACCAAGCCACTTGCAAAGGTTTTTAGGGATTTTGTGTAACGCCTTGAAATTTCGGCTCTCGTAGACAATATAATGGGACCGAGTTTTTAAGTGTCAACTGAATCTGTTAGGGATATATTTCCACATGCTTATTTTTATTTCATATATTTATGGCATTTATAACATAATGATGGAAATTAAAATTCACAATACATATTTTTCTACTCTGTGTTCTCAAACATAATGGTTCATAATCATACCTAACATAATATTTTACTTTCTTGTTTCTATGAGAGACTTAATTCAAATTCATTATGAGAATAAAATAATTGAACATGATTCATCTTCACGCTGCTTCGGTTCACCATCTGCCATTTGCTGTCATGACTTTATATTCTTTATCCTGTAAATTTAGTTCACCTATTGGATCGTTACTTGCAACATCTAGATTGGTATTTTAAAACACCGTCTCAGGAGGGAGTGATTTGCTGGCAATCAACTTAGTGAGGGAACACTTCTAAAATTAGTACAATAATATTTAAACAAAATAATCACACCTACACAAAACATACATGATAAAATCTTATTTAGTGCGATGCATGATGCGCATACTCTGGCTAAGGAACCTTGACTAAATGAGACGAGACTTATTCCACTCTTCTCACTAGCCATTAGTCATCAGAGGATCTTACTAGGACGAGCATTACTCTACTATTCCTACACACTCTAAAACCCAACTAGTGAAATGGGCCTTATGCACACTTTCACTAGATAGCGAGAGAAACGAGCCTTATGCACACTTTCTCTATTATATTTCCTAGGGGGTAAATGAATGCATTATTAGTTTCATATTTAATTAAGTAAATTTAGAATCCAATCAATTTAATGATGTCCATAATCAATGGTATCTCTTTACCCCATCCCATGATCCATCATGACATAGAATGACTATTTCCCCTCCAATGGGACCCATCATGAAGAGTCTTATATATTCAAGTCGTGACACATGACACATAAATAACCTTAACTTCTCATGGATCCCTCACAAGTACACAATCAAACTTAAATCCTTAGTAATTTTAAAAAATATCACACACACTGGTTTTGCCAATAAAACATACAATACACCCTTACGGGTCAATCCTTCCCAACATATGATTACATCATTCATGGGGTAAAGAGTTTTTATTAATGTAACATCCGGACGCAGGGAGGACTGTGGTAGGTCGATCACCGTCTCCCTAACCCATAGTTTCTCGAATCCACGAGAAGAAATAAAAGATAAAAAGAGGAAATAAATTTCGAATAATTGCTTTATTGATGATTGAATGAATAAAAAATGAAATTACAATGCATATAAATAGGAAACTAACCCTAGGTAAAGTATTAGAATCCAACTCCAACTTAAACTCCTAGAAAACGCAACTTACTATAAATAGTAAACTTACTATTTATAGACGTCGTTCAATCCTACTAGAACTCTTGGTTTTCGGCCAAAAATAAAAAGTTATCAAACGGCCTCAACCACGTTGTTCTACTAAATATTCTAAGCCCTTTTCATGTTGGGCACTAACTCTAAAGCCCTGCAGATGCAAAGTTATGATCGAATTAAAACTTACTATAAATAGTAAAACTGAAAATAAACTAGCCTAATGACCGTCGATACGGTCGAATCTCGCGATTCCGGCCTGGGCAACCCGGCGTAGCGGGATTGGTTGGCTAAAGTAGCTCGAGCTACCCCAAATTGATATATTATACATCCCGTAACTCATTCCAGATTGTGAGATACGGTCGATTTACGGTCCTGACGATCCGGATCACTTTCGACCCCGATCGGTCTTCTTTTGCTCCATCTGGGCCATGAAATAATCAACAACCCGTTCTACATCAGTCTCCTCCACTTCGAAAGAACTCGACCCCGAGTTCTCGTCCAGCTTTGGTTCATGATATTCGTACAGATTTGCCACATTGAAAGTCCTTGAAATCTTCATGTCATCCGGAAGATCAACAACGTAGGTATTGTCATTGATCTTGTGAATGATCGGTACCAGTCCAATCTTCTTGTGTTTCAACTTGTTGTAGGTCCCGGTAGGAAATCTCTCTTTACGTAGGTGGACCATCACCTGATCACCTATTTCGAACACTTTGACGCGTCGATGCTTGTCGGCCACTTCTCTGTACTTCTCGTTCGAAGTCTGTAATTTGTTGCGCACGTTTGCATGTATGTCCATGATTCGGTCTACCATATGTTCAGCTGTAATGCTCATGCCCGGAAGCTTGGGCAGGGGAACCAAATCGAGTGTGTGACGAGGCAAGCACCCATAAACAATCTGGAACGGAGTCTTTACTATCGATCGGTTTACCATGTTGTTGAACGCAAACTCTGCTTGAGCCAGGGCCATGTCCCACTGCTTCGGTTTGTCACCTGAAAGGCAACGGATGAGATTCCCCAATGTGCAGTTGACGACCTCAGTCTGCCCATCTATTTGTGGATGATAAGCATTGCTGAAGTGAAGTCGTGTATCGAACCGATTCCACAAGGCTCGCCAAAAGTGGCTAACGAACTTTGTGTCCCAGTCTGAAGTGATCGTCTTAGGAATCCCATGTAGTCGCACAACCTCTCTGAAGAAAAGGTTCACAACATGTACCACATCAAAGGTCTTCTTGCACGGAATGAAGTGTGCCATCTCAGAGAATCGGTCTACCACCACGAACACTGAGTCCATGCCGTGTTGTGTTCGTGGGAGCCCTAATACAAAATCTATAGATAAATCCTCCCAAGGAGCATCTAGCACGGGTAATGGCGTGTAAGACCTGTATTTTGAGATTGCCCCTTAGCGGTTTGACAAATATGACATCATTGTACCGCCCTGCTAACATCACGAGCAAGTTGCGGCCAGTAATACCGCTCTTCCACCATCACTCGAGTCTTATCTCGTCCTAGATGACCGCCGAGGCCACCGCCATGCAGCTCGATAATAATTTTGTCCCGTAACGAACTCTGCGGAATGCAAAGTCGATTTCCTTTGAAGAGGAAACTATCTTGAATTAGTATGTTACTCGGGTGACCCTCTTGGCACTTTTTTCATGCATCTGCAAAATCCTCGTCGTCAACATAAAGTTCCTTGAGACAATCGAATCCGACCACCTCGTTGCTCACGGTGATAAGAAGGGATGCACGTCGGCTAAGTGCATCGGCTACCTTGTTTTGCTGCCCTGACTTGTGTTTTAGAACGAACGTGAATTCCTTGTAAAAACGAAATCCATCTAGCATGCATACGATTCACGTTAGTTTGAGTATTGACAAATTTTAAGGCCTGATGATCAGTGTACAGTATAAATTCCCTTTGAATAAGATAATGGCGCCAATGACACAGTGCCTGAACCACTGCATATAATTCAAGCTCATAGGTCGACCACTTTTGTCGTGCGTCGCTGAGTTTCTTACTTTAAAAGGCAACTGGCCTGCCCTCCTGAGAAAGGACTCCCCCAATGCCGACAATAGATGCGTCACATTCTACCTCAAACAACTTATCGAAATTAGGGAGTACCAGGACCGGGGTAGTGGACAACTGATGTTTAATTTCTAGCAAAACTCTTCTCTGCCCCTTCGGTCCATTGAAACGGACCCTTCTTCATACAGTCGGTAATCGGCGCGACGATACTGCTGAAGTTCCGCACAAACCGACGATAGAAGGTCGCCAACCCATGAAAACTTCATACCTCATGAATGTTCGTCGGAGTCGGCCAATCCCGAATAGCTCGAACTTTCTCTTCGTCCACTCGGATACCCGTGGACGATACAATGAACCCCAGAAACAATAATCGATCAGTTAAGAAGCTACATTTTTTCAGATTTAAGTATAGCTTGTTGTCGGCCAACACTTGTAGCACTTTTCTGATGTGGGTCATGTGCTCCGTTTCATCCTGACTATATATTAGGATGTCGTTAAAGTAAACGACAACAAAACGGCCAATGAACGGCTTCAACACTTGGTTCATTAAACGCATGAAGGTGCTTGGTGCGTTGGTCAAACCGAAGGGCATAACTAGCCACTCATATAGCCCTTCCTTGGTCTTGAAGGCCGTTTTTCACTCGTCACCTGGCCTAATACGGATTTGATGGTAACCACTCCGTAAGTCCAGTTTTGAGAACACCTTGGAGTCCTCGAGCATGTCAAGCATGTCATCCAACCGCGGTATTGGAAATCGATATTTAACTGTTGTTTTATTGATCGCGCGGCTATCGATACACATGCGCCAAGTTTCGTCTTTCTTTGGGGGTAAGGAGTGCCGGAACGGCACACGAGCTCATGCTCTCTTTGATGAGACCCTTACGGATCAGTTCCTCCACTTGTACCTATAGAATTTCACACTCTTTCGGATTTATCCGATAGTGCGGTCAGTTGGGCAAACTTGACCCTGGGACAAGGTCGATGTGATGTTGTATGTCTCGCATGGGAGGCAACTAATCAGGTAAATCTCCAGGCCAAGTACTTCAAAATTCGTCTAGCAACGGTTTAAGGCATTCGGAGAATATTAGAGGATCCCGACTCCTCTCCTTTTACCATAACAGCATAGATTTCGCCCGTTTCCTTTGATTCCTTAACAAACTCGTGAATGGTAAGGAGAGAGTTTCCCTCCACTTTAGAAGCTTCGGGGTGTTTCTCTGGTGTCATAGGAGCTAAAACAAATTTTCGACCATCCTTGGTGAACATGTATATGTTTTCCCGTCCACCGTGTGTCACATCTCGATCCGATTGCCATGGCCGCCCGAGTAATATGTGGCAGGCTTCCATGTCAACCACATCACAGAGGACCTCGTCCTTATAACTTTTACCAATGAAAAATGAGATAATGCATTGATGAGTTACCTTTGTCTCGTTCACCTTCTTGATCCAACCAATCGAGTAAGGGGTAGGGTGCTTCGTCCTAGGCAGATGTAACTTATCCACCATAATCTTCGAGATGATATTTTCGCTACTCCCACTATCTATGATCACATCACAGATTTTTTCCCTGCACGGTGCACTTTGTGCGGAAGATATTATGTCGTTGTGGGTGCACTTCCTTCCTGGGAGCGTAAAGTAGTCGTCTCACTGCTAGCGACTCCCCATGATCTTCAGTTAGCCAATCTACATCTTCTATGTCCCCCTCTTCAGCCTGTTCCAATTCTGGGTTGCCTTCCGTTACTTCATCCTCTGTGCCACCTTCGTTCGTAGTTAAGTGGGCTGCAGGGCGTTGAGGACAAGCGTTCGACCAGTGACCTATTTGGCCACAACAGAGACAATGGTCTGGCCTTGGCCGACCATATGGGTTAGGGATCCTGCTAGGATCCGCTGTAGTGGGAGCTGCACGTTGAGGTCTTGAGGGACCGCTTCCCCAGTCCCGGTTCGTGACCGTAGGAGGTTGAGGACGCCCTCCTATAGGCTCCTGCCTTTGGCCAAAGTTGTATCTTGAGTGGGTCCGGTGATGGGATTCCGTGTTGCCGGATAGGGTCGAGCAGGGGGCCGCGACAACTGTGTTTCTGCTCGGGTGACCAATTGGTTGGCCTCAGTTAACGTCCAGACTGGATGCATTTGGACCCAATCCTGGATTGCAAATCGCAACCCACCAATGAATCGTAATACTTGTTGTGCCTCTGATTCCGATAAATTATTCCGTGTAGCTAATCATTGGAATTCTTCAAGATATTCGGCTACGGTTCGATTTCTCTGATGACAATTTTAATATTGTTGGAACAAAATTTGTTCATAGTCTCTAGGGAGGAATCGAGCTCTAAGAAGCTGTCTCATCCGAGGCCAGGTTCGGATGGGTGTCTTATTTTGACCGGTGCGGAAAACCTGTAGGTTTTCCCACCATGCTGAAGCACCGGATTTAAATTTATATGCAATTAATTTTACCTTCTTGTCGTCTGGCAGTTCCATATAGTTGAAGTATCGTTCGACCTCTGCCAGCCAGTCGAGGAACTCCTCTATTCGAAGTAGGCCATTAAAGCTAGGAAGATCAGCTTTACCCCGATAATCTTGTTCTGCTCGTTCCACACACTCATTCCCTAGCACAGGTCGTCGTATCAAAATATCTTCGACCTCGTCATCGCTTGGTTCTGAATAGTCCAGTGTAGCCCTACGATTATCCACCTAGGGGTGCTCTACGGACAACAGGATTGTCCCGTATAGCAACTGTTGGTGGTTGTTGGTCACCTTGGGCTCGAAGAGGAGCTAGCGATGCTGCAATTTGGTCGAGGGTAGCCTGTATACCTTGCAGGATCAACCGGTTCTCCCAGTTGTGTTGCTTCGAATGCTGCCTCGAAAGCTGTCGCTGTTAGATAGTCCCTTGGAGCATCGTCCTTAGGATGAGGATCCAACCCTTCATTAGTCGTCATCGTCCTGAGGAAGAAACCTCTCTCTGATACCAATGACGCACGGAGGACGTGGTAGGTTGATCACCGTCCCCTAACCGATAATTTCTCGAATCCACGAGAAGAAATAAAAGATAAAAAGAGGAAATAAATTCTGAATAATTGCTTTATTGATGATTGAATGAATAAAAAATGAAATTACAATGCATATAAATAGGAAACTAACCCTAGGTAAAGTATCAGAATCCAACTCCAACTTAAACTCCTATGAAAACGCAACTTACTATAAATAGTAAACTTACTATTTATAGAAGTCGTTCAATCCTACTAGAACTCTTTGTTTTCGGCCAAAAATAGAAAGTTATCAAACGGCCTCAACCACGTTGTTCTACTAAATATTCTAAGCTCTTTTCATGTTGGGCACTAACTCTAAAGCCCTACAGATGCAAAGTTATGATCGAATTAAAACTTACTATAAATAGTAAAACTGAAAATAAACTAGCCTAATGACCGTCGATACGGTCGAATCTCGCGATTTCGGCCTGGGCAACCTAGCATAGCAGGGGTTGGTTGGCTAAAGTAGCTCGAGCTACCCCAAATTGATATATTATACGTCCCGTAACTCATTTCGGATTGTGAGATACGGCCGATTTACGGTCCTGACGGTCCGGATCACTATCGACCCCGACCGGTGTTCTTTTGCTCCATCTGGGCCATGAAATAATCAGCGACCCATTCTACATCACATCCACATACATAATCCTATATCACACAACGCATTACTCATCATGTTCATCAAAAGCATGTACTAATCTTAAATCAAGTATAAATTTCGCATAGTTCTCACTTAAGCACATATACTAACATGATTTTCTTTCCAAATACTTATCATCAATCATGGTCAATATCAATAAAAAAATTCAGCAGTAAACACCTCAAGAGATTGCATACACAATTCATATTTTAATGAAGATAATTCAACAATCATACAACAAATCCCTAAGTTTTAAGCATGAAATCCACAATATTATTGTAATTAGGCTTAAAGAAAATTCTCACTTTAGCTTAAACTTGGAAACCCTAGATTGAAATTGATAGAGAAGAACTCTACACAAATCATAACAACATGAGGAAGGGTTGGAGATATCTACACATGTTGATGAAGAAGGAAGAAGAAGAAGATGATTGACGGGCAAATTCTCTCTCTCTCTCTCTCTCTCTCTCTCTCTCTCTCTAGGTGTGTAGTGTTAGACTCTTGGTGGGAATATAAGGTTTAAGAAAGAGAAGGGAGAGTGGACATGCACACCACCCTTATAACAAGGGGTGGGCATGTACACCCTCCCATATCAATTGGGTTTCTCTAAAAAATTAGTTTCAGACAATCTTTAATCAATTCAAGCTCGTTTATGAAGTTGGGCATGAAGAGTAGAGTTAGAATATATAATTTTCTTGAAGATCTGAAATCTAGATTGGGCGATCTTGAAAAAATGGCCCTACGGGTGCCAAAACGAGCTAGATCTCAAATAACGGTCCACGCTTGATGATCAGGGTTCAAAATTGAAAAAAATACGTAGTAATGATATGCAAACGATTGGGTTAAATTTGATGGTTGATCGATGGTGAGAAATGCCTAGATCCGAAATTCCATTTTTAGTTGATAAAGAAATGTACTGGCTTTAGAGTTTGACGGTGTAGGATCATAGATCAGAGTCCAAATTTTGTAGAGTCTCATAGTCATATGAGGCCAATATATGTTTCAAATTTGAGTTGCGATTGACGGTGAAAAATGGGTTAATTGAAATGTTTAGATTTGAAAAGAGTTGATAATCGATTATTTTCTGCAACGAGATAACTTTGTGCTTAAGAAAGAGGCTTATCATGTTGGGGTACTCAAATCACGCTATTGATTTGTGATATGGATGATCCAAGTCACTCACACGAAGAAAAATATTTGACTATAACTAACTATCCACTTTCCTCATTCGATGGACATCAAAATGAAGGGTTAAAGGGTTAATTTACAAATTTGGCCATTTATACTATGATCTAAAGGCTGAAATTTGACGTGTGTGGTTCATTTACGATAGATAAGCATGGGATAAAATTTCACATTAATCAGATCATGGGAATTGTGTGAACTAGAAATCAAGGATCTCGGTTAAGGTGAGTCATTAACATTTTTGAGTACTCGAGATTTCATATTTATATGTATTGTATAATCACACAAATTCTAAGAAAAGGGTTTACACTAAGATAATCAGCTTGGTACGGTTGCTTTCTCAACTAGTTTTCTCAATCAATGGCCATGGATGCTCCTAAGTTAAGATCTTCATGATCTAATGACAAATTAAAAAATCTAACTTTATGGCATCGATACACACCTAAAAATTATGCCTACAGTTTCGGCCAGATTGAAAAACTACCTACCCGAGTGATCAAAATCGTGAATCTGGGGGTCCAAGGGCATTATCGTAATTATTTTTAATCTAAAACTTTTGAGAAATCTAATGGTTCTATGAGGTTTTGGCTTTGGTTTAATTACAACAACTTGCACCTCTTTTATTAGCCTAACTTATCTTGTTTTTCTAAGTGTTCTAAGGCTAATGATGATTACTAAGGGTTTTCTTATTAGGTCCAAGTCATCTAGAGGTTTAAGGTTATTTTGGTTCTAAGGGTTAGGGTCACTAATGCATCTCTTTTACCTATTTTTCTTCCTTGATGATGCTTGTCCACTTGAATCACTTCGAGTGATGGGTCTTCGTGACATTTCAGAGCGAGGCCCCTTTGATGCAGTCTTTGTCAAAGCTTTAAAGGACATTTTTTTTCTTCATTGGAAGTACCTTTGTCCATCCATCATCTGCACCTTCTATAATTGTTGAAGCTGAGATCACTCTCGCTATAGCCTGATTGTTTTGTTTACTTTCTCTTTTGTCTTGTCTTTACTTGTGATAGTTTGGCTATCATAGGTGACAGTGAATCCTCCCGGAATGGTACGAAAAATTATTTTGTAAGTTGTGGAAGCCTTTGAAAGTCCTTTCGAACAATATACCTGCAATTATAAAAAATCGAATAAATCATTTTTAGCAATTTCTTATGACATTCTATTCTAGAGATAAGGGGTGAAATGTTCCGGTTGAGAGTCGCCATTTTGGCGCTTGAATAGCGCCTCACAATGACAAATATCTCTCTTTTAGTATTTTGTCAGTATTGGAACATAACTCAAGGATATCAATGTGTCCCGAACAAAGTCGTGATTTTGTTTACACAACAAAATGTTATTTTATAGATAGGAGGATAGAGTAGTATTCTGACACTTGACATGCTAAATGGAGAAACATTCATCATTATTATTCATTGTATAAGAGTTCTTTTACATTACATTAATAATGCCCTTGATTTTATAATAGAATGTATACAAATAGAAATACAATGTGAACTTACAAATACGAATAAACACTTTGCTCTGTAGGTTCCTTCAAATGCTTCTTTTTTATATATAATTTTTCATATCAGCAAAGCTTCCTTGTCATTCTTCTTCTATTCCCAAGGATCGCAACTTATGCATTCAACTCGAGAAGAAGGAGATCTACAAGTTTCCCCTCCACACCTTTAGAGGCTTCAAAAGGAGAACTGGACCTTTGAACTTTCGAGAATGAATCCAAATAAAGACCCCTAGGGGGGAGGGGGTATTTATAGGCCTTGGGGGTAAATCACACGTAAAAGTCCTCCACATAAACTATCCCTTTTACGCGGCCTATGTAAAAGCCAGACCTTTTACGCAGTCTGCGTAAAAGGTCCGTCTTCAGCAACTTTTTCACTTTCTTCTTTTTCTTCTGATTTTTTTTTATACTTCTTTTATTTCTTTTGTTCTTTCTCTTTTCAAATCTTCATTTCTTCTTCACTTTTTTCATGCCCCAACAGTCCCATGGGAGGAGTACATCTAACATCTTCCCATATTTGTAGAAAATTCTACCAAAATCATCGGTTGAGGTATCGGATGTGCCTATGAAGATGCTAAAAGTTGAGGTTTTCTTCGCACCTAATGCCAAGCTAGGTGTTCGTGGTCTTCCTTCTCCTTCATCCCCTTTGTTCTTTTGGTCTAGTGGCAGAAGAGCTTACGAGACTAACTCATCCAACCTATTCAGGAGGTCATCCAACCTGTTCAGGAGGTTACACAGACCTAGATGAATGGAATAAACAAATATCAGATTGATCCAAAACTCTTGCAGCCCCCAAGAAGTTTTTAATGGTAGACGTTCAATCTTCACTACTTTCAGTGATGTGGTCCACTTGAGCTTTGTATTTGCCTCATTTATTAGGCTCATGCCATAAAATGATCTAATAAAATGGATGAAGCGTGCAGATATGACACATACATTATGATGGGGCCAACAAAACTTGGTGGTGTCAACATAGTGGTGGGTGGCACACCATGCAATCTGTTTCCATTAGGCAATCATAATGCATTTCCTATTATAGAACACGGCTCCATGGGCTGGTACCTTGTTGATGTGACAAAGTTCTGTACGCCCACCATGATGTAGTGTGGTCTGCTTGAACTTTGGGTCTACCTCGGGTTTTGGCTCATGCCCTAAAATGGTGTGGAAAAATGGATGGATGGGGTGGATATAACACATATATCATGATGGGGCAAAGAACTTTGCCACGTCTTGAAGCCCTCAAGCATCAGATGGACCTCTGGATTTTGCACACCCCGAGGGAGGCAAATGTTGCAGCAGATGGGGTTGTGACTGTCAAGATCTCCAAATCTTCTCTTTCGTGAGGGCATTACCACCTCTCATTTGAGGCAACCGTTTCCTCGACAAAGTTGGATTGGGTAGTCTTCGACAGGGTAAGTTATTGTTTTTTGGCTATTAAGTCCGGCTCATATAATAAGCATCCCTATGCATCTTTTTCGGCTGGGGTTGCCCGAATACAAGTCTTGTATAGTCCTTCTTAATGAAATCCTTCTTCCAAAAAAAAAAAAAAAAAAAAAAGAGAGTTTCTAGGCAGTTAGCAGTGTTCAGAGCTCCAAAGTAAGGAAAGGGACAGAGTTGTCATTTAAAAAAATGTTTTAATTCAAAATAACTTCCCGCATTACATCTTAAGCATTAATTCAAAGGAGGAAAGCTTAAAATTAAATCCAAATTTTCAGTGAAAATCCAAATTAAGCACTTAAAACTTTTTTTGTCAACAGCCTATTAACCTAGTTGGTTGAGTCCCTGTTCGTCAACCAGCAGGTCTCAGGTTTGAGACATACCAGCAGCACCTCTGGATGCTTTCGGTCGAGGCTGGGTCGTGTTCGGGTCAGGTTATGTTCGGGTTCGGGCTGAGTCGTGTTACAAGGAAAAAAAAAGTACTTAAACTTTTGGATTTACCAAACAGTCTCAAATGGATAAAAAAAAAAAAAAAAATCACTGAAAAGGTATATTCCAGGTATAAGCCCTGATATTAAGTTTTACCAAACAAGCTCTAAGACAAGACAAACCAAAATACGATTCCTAAGCACACCATAATACATCATGTCACAAGCATCTACGTTAGGCACATTTTTTCAGGACCTTGATATCCTTCCAACGAGACTCCATGTAGTAGGAACAGTCATTCTGTGCATAAACACCACACTTGAAGTAATAAGAGGCCCCTCCACGATCATCCACTGTTAACTTAAGAACCCCATCGATGAAAATCCTAACTTTTTTTGTGCCCACATCGTGGATGACATTTAGGCGGAACCATCGATCATAGACGTAAGGGACAATGACTGGCGTCCTGTAGTACGTGAGAGAACCATTGTACACCCTCATCATCATGGTCGAGGAGTGGGTGGTTGCACCGAAGAGCTGCATGATGCACACACCCGATGTCCCATTCGGCACAAATCCATACCCTTCAAATTGCCAGACTCCAGAAGAATAATCATATCCCTGAAGTGAGGAATTGGTAAAATTAGTACAATGAGAAAGATTAAAAATGCTAATTAATGGTCGCTTGTGCAGAACCATGGCTACCTTAGCAATTGTTAAGGATATTGCGATGACTTGCCCAAGTCATATTTACATTAGTTGTCGATCATATTTGTAATTAAGTGGTAAGAACTACTTGTTACCTTCTCATATTAATATTAGTAGTGGTGCTAATCAAAGGAGACAATTGATGTGACCTTTCCTAGTTGGAATGTGCAATTAATAATACCTTCTTCAAGTGTTGTCAATCCTTAATTTTGGAGATTTGAAGTAAGACTTATCAATCTAATATTAGCCAATCCCTTGAGGCGTCGAGCACTGAATTCGAAGCACATCCCTAGATTAGCTAATCCAAGGTTGACAAATTCATGGATCCAAACTGCCCCCAAGGGATGACTGTTCAGATCTCTATCATTTTGTAGTAAGAATATAATCGAATGCATTATAAGGTGAAGATTAAAAATAAAATTAAAAAAAATCAAATAATGAACTAATGGAGAGAGATTGAGGGTATGAAATTATTTACACGAATCTGTATCTCACTGCGAGGACTTGTGTTACTTTTTCGATTGAGAGGCTTGTCGGTAGCGAAGACCCACATCCTGTGGACTCCATCTATGAAGCTATAACGCTCGCTAATGTTCAGGTCGTAGGGTTTTTGGATGTAAAAGTTCGAGCTATTGAGTGGGACCGGGACAAACCCTTGTGTGGGGTCATAGAAGGGAAATGGCTGCAAAGGCTAAAGGAAAGATAGAACTCATGTCCTTCCCTTACTCTTTAAGAAGAAACAACAACAGCAGAAGAAGAGATAGAAATGGGACGTGGTGAAATTTGGGCATGAATGCCATGAATGGTAGGGTTTATGTGTAATGTGGAGGGACTGAAAAGGATCCAAGTGGATGGATGGTGGGCCAAATCAATCCTATTAAAAAATAGCAATGCGATGACCTACTACCCTTCATTTTGCTTTAGGTGACCTTATGTAAAATTTGGCCATTTTGATCAACTAATAGGGAGCTGACGTTTGGGGTCATTAGTAAAATAACTTATGAATTATTAGTTCATTGATACGTGTGGCTGGTCTTGGTCATGTAAAATAAGTTGCGTTTAATATTTTAAACAAGAGAAATGCTCACCAGCAACTAGTTGTGCATCCAACTAGTTGGTATGTGGGGGCCACTATGGTGTTTGTATGATATTTTGTCCATACAGAAAGATTGTCTCATTATAAAAATAGGATGCACCAAAAATCAGGACCATCTAACCATGAAAATGTGATGCTCCATGTAAATGTGTAGTTTATCGGTGTTGTTTCATGGTTTCCTATGGTGTACCCTACCTAATAGTTAGATCAACTTGATTTTTGGGTCATCTCATTTTCTTGATGGGATAATCTTAATGGACAGACAAGATATTGTTCAAACACCATGGTGGGCCCCAAACGCCAACTACTTGGACCTACAACTACTTGCCCATGAGCATTACTCCTTAAACAAATAGAGTAAATATTCAATGTACAGTTTAAATACTATTCATTAATGTTTGATCACTTGATGCTGATAGTGGGGCCCGCCACCTTCTTTGGAGGTCCTACACCTGCCCAGCAGATGATGGGCCTGTCTAATTGCACGGGGACTACTCGCAATATTTCAAATCATTCTCGTCACTGTGGAACATTAATTTGTTTAAGGTCCAGGCTAGCCATTGATAGTGGGCCATGCTTCGTATTTGTCGACGTGGCTCATAAATCAGGTTAGTTAGGTCATCTATCAAGCACATATGCATGATGCATGCATCAAATATTGTAAATTTCTTCATTTCTTTCCTTTTTTGTTTGTTCCCTTTGTCTGTGCCTTTCATAGTCTGGTTGGAGGAATGGCTTCATTTCTACAATAGGAGACATACGAGGGAGAAGATCATAACACAGTTGTGGCACGCACATGACAAGTTTACTAATTTGGGGAGACTTCGATTGAAATCTCATCCGCATGAATAGCCACCATTTCTCATTGTGATCAGATGGTGGATATCTCGGATATCTTAGTAGCTGGTAAAAAAATAAAGGTAGTCGTTGGCATGGGTAACTAGTTGTGTATTACTAGTCGCTGTATATTGGTGGACATCATAATTATTTTGACCTCTGATTAATGGATTTATTTTGGTTGAAGGACAGTCTTCATTTCTGCAGTTAATTAGATGTTGAATTTGAACCATCTTCTACATGTCATTTATGCTGTAGATTAGTTGTTCACCTCCTTTCCTCAAATAGGTAAGTTGGGCCCTCGCTCAATGGAAAGCTTCAATCCATATAGTTCATGTTCTGACAGAAGCTAGTAGTGTTGCAGATGGTTTGGCCCATTTGGGGAGTGAGGCCCCAGGAGAATAGGTTTTTCCCACTGATATCAGACCTCCCCTAATCTATTCGGGGGAACCTCCTTGATGGAGTGGAGCTAGGCAATCGTAGGGAGGTTTTTTTTCAGGTTTTTTGGGTTATACAATAGGTGGGCCCGGGGTCAATTTTGTGTGCCTTGGGTCGGCCTGAATGTAACATCCCCTTCTATAGGCCCCTCCTCTTTAATAAAATTCTTTCCTTCAAAAAGAAAAGAACAATATACAGCAAGAGCCATTGCGCTTAAGAAGGTATATGAATATCAGCACACGGTGCAATCATGCTTATGGGGACGTGAGGCTTGACTGTGGCAAAAACCCAGAGCTTATGGACACCATCGATGAAGCTATATTGATCGCTTTCAAGCAAGTCACAGGGTATTTGAATCTCCAAGCTTGAGTTGTTGAGAGGAAGAGAGCCAAGACCGATCGGATCGGTGGGCCCACAATAGAGAGTCTAGAAAGTAATAGCTATCTTAGAGGGGTTATGTGCAGAAGGTGATAGAGAGGTTTCACATGAAAGGTGCTAAGCCAGTTAGCACACCTTTAGTAGGTCACTTTAAGTTGTCAGCCAAGTCATGTCCAAGCATAAAAAAGGAGATTTCAAACATGTCACGAGTGTCGTATGCGAGCACAGTGGGGAATTAATGCATGTCATGGTTTGCACGAGGCCCGATATTGTGCATGCGGGCAATTAGCATGGTCAACAGATATATGGCGAATCCAGAAAAAGAGCATTGGAATGCAGTTAAATGGATTCTCAAGTATCTTAGGGGCATAGTCAACACTGGGATTATATTCGGGGGGCATGAAGCTTCAGGTGGACTTGTAGGGTACGTGGATTTGGATTATGCAGGACATCTAGACAACAGGAGGTCCACAACAAGACATGTTTTTGCATTAGCAGGCGCACCGATATGTTGGAGATCTATATTATAATCTACGATAGCGTTGTCTACAACCAAGGTAAAATATATGGTTACAAAGGAGGCATCAAAGGAGGCATTATGGCTGAAGGGTTTAATTAGTGAACTCGGGTTGAAGCAGGAGGTGATTCAGTTACATTGTGATAGTCAGAGTGTTATTCATCTAGCGTTGAATTAAGTGTATCATGCGAGAAGCAAGCACATCGATGTGAGGTTCCACAAGATATGGGAACTTATTACTTTAGGAGAGATTCGGTTTCATAAGAATGACAAGGAAGAAAATATCATAGATATGTTGATAAAGCTGGTGGCCACAAATAAGTTTAAGTATTTCTTTAGCTTGATCAATCTCACCAGTCATTGATGAGATTGGGCACCCTTACACATGGGTGCAGATGGAGTTGCGCTCTAAGTGGAGGATGCAAGGAGCAATCTATGTTCAAGGTGGAGGCTAGCACGAGAGATCTTTAAGGTCACTTGGCCAAATACAAGTCAAGGTGGAGATTATTGTGCAGGATGACTTGGATTCCTCAGTTTGGAGGACAGAACAAGACTGACAGAGTATTAGTCCAACTGACAAAGTGCATCGCTCAAGAGTCATGACAGTGTGCAAAGCACTGTTGGTCTGACCAACAACCCTATCGGTCTAACCGACAGTTAGTATTGGTCCGATCGTTAGTCCAACTGATGAACACCATTACTTACGTGGTTTTGCATAAATCAGGTTATTTAAGGCCAATGTGATTAGGGCTTGAAAGGATGAGTGTTTTGTCTCTAAGGGTAAGGGTTTTACAATGTGAGAAGGTTCGAAAAACTTGTAAGTTCTTGGGAAGGGATTCTCAATGGACTATAGTTTTCCTAGGGTTATGCATTGTAATGGGAGATTAGGTACTTCTATAATCGAAGAAGGTGTATAGTGTAACTCTAAAGTTTTTATTATAGTAGAGATCTCTATCACTTTGTGCCGTTGATTTTTTTCCTGCAAGGGTTT
The DNA here is from genome assembly GCA_003013855.2 of Liriodendron chinense. Lineage (NCBI taxonomy): Eukaryota > Viridiplantae > Streptophyta > Magnoliopsida > Magnoliales > Magnoliaceae > Liriodendron > Liriodendron chinense. The sequence continues at coordinate 3,594,695 of ML058489.1, read as the reverse complement.
TCCATGTTAAAATCGTATGTTTGTGTTTGCTTGTTTGATTTATCCTCTTTTATTGTTCTATCTTCATTGAACGTGCTTCCGCAAAGCACACAGATTGACAATGGTATTAGATATGAATTTCTAATACCTAGGGTTGATCAGGGTTTGTTGTGGCTTGAATTACAACATAAAGACGACAAATAACAATAGAGGTGGCTTTAACTGAGGGATGACTATGCTGCTGAGGAGCAAGGAAAGCCATATGTTATTATGTTTGTTGGTGTCAATGGAGTTAGAAAGTCCACTAATCTTGCCAAGCTTATGATATCGTTTTCTTTCATTTTCAGCAACATATTTTAAAGGCGTTTGTGATGATAATATTGTTCTGATCAAGTGCAACTGCACGCACACTTTGGAAACTAACTTTATTTATCAAATACCACTCTGCATGTTTCTTACTAGCTTTGTAGCACAATATCAGCGTTATGATGGCTGCTTGTGATACATTTCACTTAGGTGCAATAGAGCATCTTTATATTCATCCCTGCAGACTCCAGGTATGATATATCATTTGTAGCTCATTCATCATGAGGTTGTAGGGCAGTTTTTAGAGAGGCCCTATAAATGAAGCGTGCTTTAATTGTGCCTCGATGTGTGCATCCAAGGTGATTGCCCGTATCCAATGTTGGATACGCCTTCTCAGCCCTTCCATTTTGGTTCTTAAAGGGGTGAAGGCGGCCAGGTTTGGTGTGCTCAAATCCGTGGGGGTTGAGAGTCTGTATCCAGAAAGGGGAGGGTGACCGTGGTTAAGTGGGTCAGGCCGTAAAAAGATTAGGTCAAGGGTAACTCGGGCACTTTGGGAGGGGAAGGCGTATGCAGAGTAGCTCAGGTGAGTTTCTATTCACCTTCTCTTCGGATTAGGACTTAAAGTCGCATACTAGGGCGGAGGTTAAGGCAATGGTGGAGGGCCTCTGTATTTGTGCGAACCTCAGATTCTCCAAGGTGGAGGTGACTAGTGACTCAAAGATTATAGTGGGCCTTCTCTCAAATCGGACCCCTCCTCTCTGGCCCATGTAGTATCGGTGAGCTAGGGTGGACTCCCTTAGGCGTAGGTTGGAGGTCAAAATTGTGCACACGCCCAGAGAAGCAAATTCTGTGGCGGATGGGCTAGCTCGTAGGGGGAGCGACACCCAGAGGCATGGCTTGTTTCTCCCCTCGGTCGAAAAGGGGCATCTTTTTCTGGATAAGGTGGGGTTAGGTAACCATAGGGAGGTTTGACTTGTAGGAGGGTATACAATAGGCGAGTCGGTATTTTGTTCATGAGCCCGCCTGAATTGGTCTTGTACAATCCTCTTTTGCGAGTTATATAGAAATAAAAGAAAAAAAGTTAAATTTCTAAATAGAGAGAGAGAGAGAGAGAGAGAGAGAGAGAGGCCCTAATTTGAGCATCTCATAGCCATGAGTCTGGATTCAATGCATTTAGCATTTAAGGTTTCCTTGTCAAATCCTGATTGCAGGAAAAAGACATTCTCCCTTGAGTTATATTTGACCAATAAGGATTGTCGCTTTTTTTTCTTTGCTATTTTCTTATATTTTGCCTTTTGTTTTCCTTAAGGTGGGACCATGCCACCAAAATATTATTGATGGAAAAGGCTAAATACAAGCACATTCGGCTGGCCCACCAAAAAAAAAAAAAAAAAAAAAAGGGCCACGCCTATCATATACTCTGACCAATCTGAACAACCCCATGGCCCACCATCCCACCACACAACCCATCAATCAGCCCTTACCCTTCCTCACAGAACCAATCCTAGCATTATCCATAGCCAAGTGGCCATGAATAGGAGTCGATAATTCTGCTATGGATAGAAAAAATTTGTCTAGGAATCTATGACGACCCATTTTGGCAAGTAAATTAGCTACTGAATTACCTTCTAGCAAAATATGAACAATGATGAGATTTATAGATTGTTGCAACCACTTGATTTCTCCCATCCTATACCAGATGTTCCAAGACCATCGCCACCATGAGAGGAGGCCGCCTTAGCAATGACTTGAGAGTCAGTTTCAACAATAATATTCTAGTATCCTCTCTCCCAACACAACTTGATATCATCCACCATAGCTTGGCTTCCGAGACATTGTTGGAAGCATGACCATAGTACTTATGAAACACATAAAGCATCGACCCATGGTGGTGCCAACACACCCTTCCCCTTCCACTATCTCCTGGATTGCCCTTCGAGGATCCATCGTCGTTAAGCTTGAACCAATTAACTCCCGGCTTGAACCATTTGACCACTTGTAGGGAATCCTCATGAGTATGACCAGACGCTTCCACTCCAATGGCTTTTAGGGAAATAGAATCAGAGGAGGACATTCTTCCTCTATTAGCCATATGCTTACCTATCTTCGATAGCCACCTCTTCACCTTTCGAATTACCTCCATTGGCTTAACCTTTCTACCCTCGAACCTCCAAGCATTTCAGCTCAACCAGATTTCTCAGATTACGGGCGGGCATTTTACCAGAGGTTTCTATTGTATTAATTTACCCTTGTGTGATGAAGCATATGCTTGGGGGGGCAATGAAAGCAGGAACGAGACCTCTCAAACTTATGAATTTTGATGCAGATGAGGTCCTGGATATCCATAGTCTGATTCTTATATTTTGCTTTAGTGACGTTTTTTCACCAAAAAAAAAAAAAAAAAAGTAATTGGATATTGCTCACTACTTCTTAAAAATAGTAAGATAATAAAAATGTTAATGTTGTTCACTGCATCCATGGCCTATTCAAGATGAAAGGAACATAAGCAATCTCTGAATAATTTTAATTAGCATTTCAGGAATGAGCAGGCCCAAAGGTCCCTTTTTTCAATGATATAGAATTGAAAATGGATTTTGCAGTCTGCTTGAAATTGTTGCTGTGCCATGCAACAGGCATGACGAAGGGATTTTTTTAACACTATTTTATAACTCTTCTTCTCATTTATGTAAAATAGGAGAGAGGTGGTTACATGGAGATTGTCAAATCATATCAAACCTCTAGATGAATAGAAAAATGATATTTCTCTAAGCTAATTAACTGTGGTTGAAACTGCCTTTCAGATTTTTTTTATTTTTTTTATTTTTATAGAAAGGGTATGAAAAAGATCCGGCAATTGTAGTAAAGGAAGCTATCTAAGAGGCTACTCGCAATAAATTGAATGTTATCTTGTACAAATAGTTGGGCAGATGTAAGTAACTGTTTTTTTTTTTTTTTTGAGGAAAATCTTATTCACATAGGAAAAGATACTTACATTCAGGTAGTCTTTGGACAGCAAAAAGGCCTGGGATCACCTATCATATCAGCCAGCTATATCAAAAACAAAAAACAGACAGAGGGTGAAAGGACTCTCCTCCTAAGACCAGTCGAAAACGCGACTATCGGCTCCCTGCCCAAGAGCTCGAACGCATACCTAAGCTCGCTTTAAACAGCACCCTCTTTAAAGCCAGACGACTCAGATAAGTTTCCAAGATCTACCTTGTCAAGAAATATAAGGCCCCGGATTTCCTGACACAGATCAGATAAGCGGTTGAACGTCCTCTTAGCTTGGGCGTCACTCACCAATCTTGCCAGCCCATCCGCTACCGAATTCCCTTCCCACACCAGATGGGATAGGTTAAATTGACTCATTCTTCTCATTCTGTTAATCCGCTCCTTCTAGTACCACCATTTCCAATTTTGTACAATGCCCCCTTGGAGGGCTTTAATGACAATTGAAGAGTCACTTTCAACCTCAACATTGGACAGACCATACTGCCTACAAAGGAGGAGGCCATCATGCAGAGCCTTCATTTTCGCTTCATTATTCGATCCTATGCCATAACCGTTTGAGAACACAAAAACTGAAATCCCCATGAGGTCCTCTACAAACGCCTCCTCCTCCTGACTCTCCTGGGTTGCCCTTTGTCGATCCGTCAACGTTCATCTTCACCCATCCTTACAACGGCCTCCTCCACTTGACTAAGCTCAATTTTTTTCCTAGCTGTGGGTCTGGGAGCAATGCCTATCTCACCCACCACAAACTGGGTAGCTAATGAGCGGGGATTCATATTCGGGATAGAATGACCTATCTAGCAAAGCCATTTCTTCACCCATCTAACTGTGGCCTCAACTCCTTCCTTAGAATCATTGAATTTACGGGCATTTTTGGTTTTTCAGATCTCCCATAACACAAAGGCTGGTGTTAAGGACGAGATCACCCGTCGATCTTTGCTGGCAGAAGAAGAGACAGTCCACCAGCGAGAGATGCGGCCCAGAACACTTTGGTCAGTGCAGGGGGCAACTTCAAACAAATTACAAAAATAGTTCCATACCTCTTTTACAAGCTCTAAATGGTGAAATAACGACTCTAAATGGGCCAATGTCTTTGCTCTGTCCAGCAACAGGTGCATTTGGAATCCAATGTAATGCCTTTGGCCTGCAATCTTTCATCCACTGGAATGGCCCCCTGCAGAAGCCTCCAAACAAAGTTGGAAATTTTGGGAGGCATTTTGGAGTGCCAAACCCATTTGGCCCAGCCCCTTCGAACACTGCCTAACTCTGCTGATCTCCCATCCTGACTTCATAGATATCCTCCCTGAAGGGTACAATCGCCACACACAATTGTCCTCCCTGGATGAAGTGCACAGACCCTCAATACAGATATGATCAAGCACCGAATGTGGGAGAATATTTGAAACAGATGGATGCATACAGATGCCGGTTGAGTCCAGCACCTCTTTCACTTTGAGAGACTTGATATCTTCCGGGATGTCAGTAAGAGCCCATTGAGATTTCCTAGCCTTGTCCAGTCTACAATCCACATGTTGCATTCCCCTTTTCCAACCAACCATCGTGCCTTGTCATCCAAAACCTGAAAAAGCTGAGAAATGGAGGACCAGAAAGGGGATTGAACAACATTTGCACGGGCTGCATTCCCAATCAACCAGTGGCATGTATACTTCACTCTAACAAAAGTAGCCCATAAGGAATCATCGTTTCCATATCTCGCCGACAAGGCCAACTTCAACCTGAAGCCATTCATGACATCAGTAATCTTTCAAACCCCCAGGCCACCCTCCTCTTTCGTGGTGGACAGCCTTTTCCAGCTCACCCAGTGCAGTTTGTTCTTTCCCATAGTCCAACCCCAGTAGAAGTTGGCAAAAATTCTTTCCATTTCGGTTAATGCTTGCTTCGGGACGACAGTGGTTGCCATTGCATGCATAAAAATACTGTTAAGAACGTGCTTAATGAGGGTCATTCTACCTGCTTGCGGCAGACATCTTCCCTGTCACCCTGCTACACAGGCCGCAATCTTGTCGATGAAAGGTTGAAACGCCGCTCTCTTGCACCTGCCCTTGGTGATGGGCAACCCAAGGTAAATGAGAGGCCCAACTAATTTGGAGATTCTTAGAATTCTTTCAATTGCCCTAGCCCTGATTGTGAACATCTTGTTAGAAGAGAAGAAAGAGCTTTTAGTCTTATTCACCCTTTGGCCAGAACATGCCTGAAAAGAAGATAGAAAAGCATTTATAATTCTTAGCGAATCACTGCCTCCATTGAGGAAGAGAATGGTATCGTCGGCATACAGGAGGTGGGATACGATTGGGCATCCGTGCCGCACTTTGAAGCGCTTGCAAAAACCTCTTTCCACAATCCACTTAATCCCTCGATTGAAAACCTCCCCCATAATGATGAAAAGGATCAGGGATATCGGATCACCTTGCCATAGCCTACAAGTTGCTCTGAAGAAACCCACTGCTTCCCCATTAATCAAAACCGAAAAGCAACTAGTTCTCCAACATTTTTCAATCAGACTCAGCCAGCTTTCATTGAACCCAAATTTATCGAGGACTGCCCTAAGGAAACCCCACTCCACGCAGTCATAGGCTTTTTCCATGTCCAGCTTCAGCAGGATGTTACCCCCTCTCGTTTTTTTTTTTGTCTGTCTCTGAAAACTTCCTGTGTTAAAGCAATATTTTCTGCGATTGATCGGCCCTATATAAAAGCTCCTTGTTCTTGGGAGATGATCTTCGGAAGCAGCTTATTCAACCTGTTTGCAATAACATTTGTAAAGATTTTATAAACACAATTACAAAAACTGATTGGTCGGAAGTCTGCAAACCTGGAAGGAGAGGATGAGTTGGGAATGAGACAAATAAGCGTTGTCGTGAAAGCCCTTGGAATCCCGCCTCCCTTGAACAAAAACTTCGCTGCGGCCAACAAATCTTGACACAGGAAATCCCAGCAACCAATGAAGAAAGCGCTAGAGAAACCATCCGGACTTGGTGCGCTGTCCTTTGGGATCGTAAAAACAGCCTGCTTGACCTCTTCAAGAGACGGTTTCGCCAGGAGGGCATTGTTATCCTCTACCGATATCATTGAAGGAACTGGATTAAGAATATCACCAATAGGTTGTGTTTCATCTGTCTTGAATTGCTTGGAAAAGAAATTGATTGCCTCATCCCTTATCTTACTCATATCAGTGAGAGGCAGATGTAGGTAGCTGTTATGTTGGATGTTGTTATGAGTCAAACCAGCTTTAACCTCGAGCCAACAGCAAACCCAGATCAACCCTATGTGTTAGAAATTCAGATCTAACACCTTCCATGAGTCTTGCATTTCTTCACTGGTGTGCATTTGTGTACTTAGTTGCATAGTTGAATGCTACATTTTAGGAACAAGCTCATTTTAGGAACCACTTATAAGAGCACTTTCCAAGCTCATTTGTCTGAATTCGAAGTTTTTGATTTTTTTGTATTATTTTAAAAGGAATTGGCTACGGATCTAGTCCATAACTGTTACTTCTCTAATATTTAAATTGCTAAGGATCTAGTCCGTAGCCGTAGAGAAAATAATAGTGAATCCAAAATCTAATCACTACAAGAAAGCGGATTTTTACTGACGAAAGTATTACCGACGAAATATTTTTCGTTGGAAAAAACCATTTTTCCCGACGAAATATAGAAATCGTTGGTAAAAATCGTTCCAGGTTCCCGCCATACACTTTTACCGACGAAATTATGATTTCGTTGGTAAAAAGTTTATTACCGACGAAGTTATCCATCACTAAAAGATTAAAAGCAGAAAAATCATTTTTACCGAGGAAAAAGATCGTCGAGAAAACAAAGACTTTTACCGACGAAAATTTTCATCGGTAAAAGTCAGTTTCGACTTTATTACCGACGATTATTATTCGTCGGTAATATTGTGTAAAGTTCCTGCCATCTGTAGAAATCACTTTTACCGACGAAAATTTTCGTTTATAATAAATTTAAAACTGACTTTTACCGATGAAAATTTTTCATCGGTAAAAGTGATATGTTTTTAAGTGACCCCAACTCAGCCCTCATTTCTCTCTCTCTCTCTCTCTCTCTCTCTTGATCTTCTTCGCGTGGGCGGCCCACCCTCCTCAGCCGTCCACCCCCTGTCGTCACCGACACGGCCCACCCGCCTCAGCCGACCACCCCCGTCACCGGCGCGACCCACCCACCTCAGCTGACCACCGTCACCGGCGCGACCCACCCGCCTCAGCAGCCGCCGCCACCTCCGATAACCCTCTCTCCCTTCCTTCTTCCTCCATTTCCTCTCTCTCTCTCTCTCTCTCTCTCTCTCCTCGTTGTTGATTGTGGGGCCCACTGCCAAAATCCAATGCATGTGGGTCTCACCATCACTGTCCAATGCATGTAGGTCCCACCGTTGCTGTCTATTGCATGTGGGTCCCACCGTTGCTGTCCATTGCATGTGGGTCCCACCGTCCATTGCATGTGGGGCCCGCCTTCGCTGTCCACTATTTGGTCAGGCCCACCGATTTAGTAAATCCCTAATTAGGGATTTCAAAATTAAAATCCCTAATTCCTTCCTTAATTAGGGATTTTAAATTCTAAATTCCAAATTTGGGATTTACAAATTAAATCGAAATTGAAATACCTAATTGTGGGGCCCACCGTCGCTGTCCACTGCCTGTGGGGCCCACCGTTGATGTCCACTTCTTGTGGGGCCCCCAAAGTTTTGGATCAAGCAGATATTTGTGTGGTCCCTTCAGCTAGGTATCAACATTCCTGTGGATGAATGTGGAGTTTTTAATGGTAAGTTTTCAATCACCACTAGCTCCTACGGTGTGGTGGTCCACCTAAGAGTTAGATTTGTATCATGACCTACAATGAGCTGTTGAAACAGACATGGATGTAAGGAAAATACATCATGGTGGGGGAAGTGGATTGCGTATTGAGTAACTCCGCACGCTAGCGTGCAGAGTAAACTTTGTGGGGCCCACAGTGATTTACGTATTTTATCCACTCCGTCCATCCATCTTAACAGGAAATTTTAGGTATGGTGCCAAAAAATGAAGCATATCAAAATCTAAAGTGGACCACACCACAAGAAAAGTGTGAACTAAATGTCTATCATTGAAAAATTCTCGGAGGACACAAAAGTTTTTGATCAAGCTGATATTTGTGTTTTCCCTTCATCCATATCCATGTGATCTTATGAACAGGTTGGATGACAAATAAAAATCACTGTAGGGCCTGGGAAGGTTTCAACGGTGGAAATCATTATTCCCACTGTTTCCCGTGGCATGGTCCACTTGAGATTTGGATATGCTAAAATTTTGGGCTCAACCACTAAAATGAGCTGGAAAAACATAAGGACGGAATAGATAAATCACATACATTCTAGGTGGGCCCAACTGAGTTTACTCTGCACGATAAGAGCGCGCGGAGTAACTCCGCATGCAATCCAATTCCCATGGTGGGCCCCATACTTAATTGTTCACAAAATAGTCATTAGGTATCTGATTAGACTTGATTCATGGTGTTGATGATTCTGCCATTTTCATGTGCTTGTGTATCTGGAATTGATGGAGCAAACCCGGATGTGCGTCGAAGCTACCCATGGTTGATTTATGTGGATGTATGTTGTGGATGTATTTGGCTTATTATTAAAAGTTATTTTTTGTCCACAAATGATAATATAATAGAATCAGTTAGCCCATTTAGAGATTTCTATATTGCCGAGTATAGATAAAGTGTGTTTTGGAGGTATAGAAATCTGCCAAATTGTCCTGTTGGACAGTCTAAGGTTAGATAGATTGGAATGTTCTCGTTGTTTGTCATTTACATGCTCTGTCATTAGTTTCATGTGGTAACTCTCCTATTCTCTTTGGATATGTTTCTTATGTTTATTTCCATTGTCAATAATCCACACAATGTGTGGATACTTGACGTGGAAATGAAATATAAGATAAATATATCTGGAGAGAGGGGGAGATGCTGTCGAAATTTAGGCTTGGGCATTTAAATGGAAATAATGATAGCATTTCAATCTATCCATCCTCGGATGGGCGACTGATTGTAGTATATTATCATTTAGTGGCAAATTAGATGACGGACATGATACTTGTGATTAAGAGTAGTTAATTGATATTGATGTTGAGCGGGGGTCCCTGGAAGGTAGGAACCGCTGTTGCGACCATGCTGAGGCTGTCCATTTCCTATGGATAGCAATATGGGTGGCCTGGCCATTTGAACATGCCCGTGTTTATGTATTAGCTCGAAATTAATGGAGCAGACCCGGATGTGCGTCGGAGCTATCCGGGTGTTGAACGGGGGTCCTTGGAAGGTGGAAACCGCTGTTGTGACCATGCTGAAGCTGTCCATTTGCTATGGACAGTAATATGGGTGGCTTGGCCATTTGGACAGGACCGTGTTTATGTATTAACTCGAAATAGATAGAGCAGATACGGATGTGCGTCGGAGCTATCCGGGTGTTGAGCAGGGGTCCCTGAAGGTGGAAACCGCTATTGTAACCATGCTGAAGCTGTCCATTTCCTATGGACAACACTATGGGTGGCCTGGCCATTTAGACAGGCCCTGTGTTTATGTATTAGCTCGAAATTGATGGAGCATACACGAATGTGCGTCGGAGCTATCCGAATGTTGAGCGGGGGTCCCTAGAAGGTGGAAACCGCTATTGTGACCATGATGAAGCAGTCCATTTTGTATGGACAACAGTATGGTTGGCCTGGCCATTTGGACAGGCCCGTCTTTGTGTGGAGCAGACCTGGATGTGCGTCGGAGTTATCCGTGAGTTGATTGAATCTCCAAGACCTACACCCTAAACCCTAAACCATAAACCCAGAACTAAAACCTATAAGGTATGGCTAAACCTAAACCTAAACTCAATTCACCTAACCTAAACCTACATCTATTCATAAATTTACAACTCTAACCTAAACCTAAACCTAAACTCGAAAACCTAACCTTAAACCCGATCCCGAACCTGATTTCCTGAACCTACGCCTAAACCTAATCCTAAACTCATGTCACCTAACCTAAACCTACACCTATTCCTAAATCCACAATTCTAACCTAAACCTAAACCCAAACTCAAAAGACAAACCCTAAACCCGATCCCGAACCCGATTCCTCAACCTACGCCAAAAGCTAATCCAAAACTCATGTCACCTAACCTAAACCTAAACCAATTCCTAAATCCACAACGCTAACCTAAATCTAAACCCAAAATCAAAAACCTAAACATAAATCTAAACCCGATCCCGAACCCGAAATCCTAAACCTAGGCCTAAACCTAAACTCAAATCACCTAACCTAAACCTACACCTATTCCTAAATCCACAACTCTAACCTAAACCTAGACCCAAACATTAAAAACCTAAACCTAAACCCGATCCCGAACCCGAAATCCTAAACCTAGGCCTAAACCTAAACCTAAACTCAAATCACCTAACCTAAACCTACACCTATTCTTAAATCCACAACTCCAACCTAAACCTAAACCCAAACTCGAAAACCTAACCCTAAACCCGATCCCGAACCCGATTTCCTAAACCTATGCCTAAATCTAATCCTAAACTCATGTCACCTAACCTAAACCTACACCTATTCCTAAATCCACAACTCTAACCTAAACCTAAACCCAAACTCGAAAACCTAATCCTAAACCCGATCCCGAACCCGATTTCCTTAATCTACGCCTAAAATTAATCCTAAACTCATGTCACCTAACCTAAACCTACACCTATTCCTAAATCCACAACTCTAACCTAAACCTAAACCCAAACTCGAAAACCTAACCTTAAACCCGATCCCGAACCCGATTTCCTAAACCTACGCCTAAAGCTAATCCTAAACTCATGTCACCTAACCTAAACTTACACCTATTCGTAAATCCACAGCTCTAACCTAAACCTAAACCCAAACTCCTAAACCTAAACCTAAACCCGATCCCGAACCTGAAATCCTAAACCTAGGCCTAAACCTAATCCTAAACTTAAATCACCTAACCTAAACCTACACCTATTCCTAAATCCACAACTCTAACCTAAACCTAGACCCAAACTCAAAAACCTAAACCTGAACACGGACCCGAACCCGAAATCCTAAACCTATGCCTAGACCTAAACCTAAACTCAAATCACCTAACCTAAACCTACACCTATTCCTAAATCCACAACTCCAACCTAAACCTAACCTAAAATAAAAAACCTAAACCTAAACCTAAACCCGATCCCGAACCCGAAATCCTAAACTTAGGCCTAAACCTAAACCTAAACTCAAATCACCTAACCTAAACCTACACCTATTCCTAAATCCACAACTCTAACCTAAACCTAGACCCAAACTCAAAAACCTAAACCTAAACCCGATCCCGAACTTGAAATCCTAACCCTAGGCCTAAACCTAAACTTAAACCTAAACTCAAATCACCTAACCTAAACCTACACATATTCCTAAATCCACAACTCTAACCTAAACCTAGACCCAAACTCAAAAACCTAAACCTAAACCCGATCCCGAACTTGAAATCCTAACCCTAGGCCTAAACCTAAACTTAAACCTAAACTCAAATCACCTAACCTAAACCTACACATATTCCTAAATCCACAACTCCAACCTAAACCTAAACAAAAACTCGAAATCCTAACCCTAAACCCGATCTCGAACCCGAAATCCTAACCTTAGGCCTAAACCTAAACCTAAACTCAAATCACCTAATCTAAACGTAAACTTACTCTAATCTTTGCATTGTAGATATGCATAAGAGTTGGATACGAGCTAAGAATCGGTTTGGCCTAGAGTATAAACAAGGTGTTAAGGAGTTCATGGAATTTGGGCAATATCAGGCAGATTCAAGTAATAGAATTAGGTGTACATGCCGAAAATGCAAGAATATGGTTCACAAGACTTTAGACAAAGTAGAAAATGATTTGTTCATAGTTGGGATTGACCAGGGTTACACTTGGTGGATTCAGTCATGGTGAAGACTTCCACCAAAGAGTTGAGGCCACGGAAGTCCTTGCTGACCCAATTGTGCCGAAGTGACGAGGATGAAGACGTTGACGAAATGCAAGATATCATAGGGGATGTGTTAAGGGGAACAATTGCGGATACTGATTTTGCAGTGACAAGTAGTAGCCAGGATATTCCTCCTATGGGTGATGCCGAATCAGAAAGGTTTAGTAGGTTGTTGAGGGATGCTCAACGTCCACTCTATCCGGGGTGTGGGAACTTCTCCAAGTTGAATTTCCTTACAAGGTTACTTCATTTAAAGACAATAAATCGTTGGAGTAATAAATCGTTCGACATGTTACTTGGCTTGTTGAAAGAAGTATGACCTGAAGGTGAGACATTGCCTAAGTCTCATTACGAGGCAAAATCCTTAATGCGAGACTTGAGCCTTGGTTACATCCTCATACATGCATGTATAAATGATTGTGTATTGTATTGGAAAGAACAGGAAAATGTTGAAGAGTGTCCACAATGTGGAGAGTCTAGGTGGAAATATGACGAAGCCAAGCGTAAGAAAATTTCACAAAAGGTGTTAAGGTACTTTCCATTGAAACCCAGATTACAAAGATTGTTTACGTCGAGCAAGACAGCTGAAGATATGAGGTGACATAAAGAGAAACGCGTTCATGATGATAATACATTGAGGCACCCTGCTGACTCTGAAGCCTGGCAAAATTTTGATAAGCAATATGACTGGTTTACATAGGATTCTCGTAATGTTCGGCTAAGTCTTGCAAGTGATGGTTTTAATCCATTTAGTAAATGAGTAGCTCGTACAGTATGTGGCCAGTAATACTTATGCCTTACAATTTACCTTATTGGTTGTGTATGAAGGAGTCATTTTTCATGATGTTATTGCTTATTCCTGGACCTAAGTCACCAGGGAATGACATTGATGTGTATTTACGACCGTTAGTAGATGAGTTAAATGAGTTGTGGAGTCAATGTATCCAAACGTATGACACTTTTGCATAACAGACATTTCGATTGCATGCAGCGGTCTTGTGGACAATAAATGACTTCCCTACGTATGGGAATTTGTTTGGGTGGAGCACGAAGGAAAAGTTGGCTTGTCCTACATGTAGTACTGAGACTTGTTCATTGTCATTGAAGCATGGTAAAAAAATGTGTTATATGGGCCATCGTCGCTTCCTTCCGAGGGATCATAGTTGGCGCAGGAAGACAATGATCTTTAATGGCAAATAAGATCATAGGCCACCACTAAAAGAACTATCTGGAGAAGATGTGTTATAACAACTGAGTAGCATTGAAGAAGTTAGATTTGGTAAGGCACCGCACTTGAAGAAGAGAAAACATACAGTATTGGAGTATAACTGGAGGAAGAAGAGCATTTTTTTCAGTTACCCTGTTGAAGTCATCTGAAATTGCGACACAACTTGGATGTCATGTATATTGAGAAGAATATATGTGACAATGTCTTTGGAACATTGATGAATATAGAGAAGAAAACAAAAGACAGTTTTAAGGCTCGATTGGATCTACAAGCAATGGGTTTAAGGAAAGAGTTGCACTTGCAACCACATGAAAATTCATATACTATACCAGCAGCCTGCTACACATTAACAAAACTAGAGAAAAAGAGTTTATGTAAATGATTGAGATCGGTGAAGTTTTCCGATGGGTATGCATCGAATATATCTCAGCGCGTAAACATTACGGACTGCAAGGTAACAAGAATGAAAAGTCATGACTGTCACGTCCTTCTGCAACGTCTACTACCAGGTTGCGATTCGTGGATTCCTTAGCAAGGATGTCAGTGTTGCGTTGATTGAGTTAGGGATATTCTTTAAGGATTTGTGTTTAAAATCTTTGAATGTAGAGGTCATTAAACGATTGGAGAAGGACATTGTCAGAATCCTTTGCAAACTTAAAAGAATATTTTCATCTACGTTTTTCGATGTCATGATACACCTAGCGATTCACTTACCGCACGAAGTGAAGCTTGCAGGCCCAGTATAATATCGTTGGATGTATCCGATCGAAAGGTGATAGAACCTATTCCTAAATTTTTATTCATTCCATAAACTACATATATCCATGTTTTCATATGTATAACATAGTGATTTTGTGTACAGATACCTTCACACATTAAAATGATATGTTAGGAATAAGGCACGTCCAGAGAGATCCATTACTGAGGCGTACATTGATAATGAGTGCCTGACATTTTACTCCATGTATCTTCGTGGCATAGAGACTAGATTCAACCGAGAAGATCGGAAGGCCGATGAAAGGTAGGAGCATGAACAAGGACTCATATCTGTATTCGCACATAACGTTCGTCCTTTAGGATTGCCGACGTTTCAAGATATGGACCTTGGGGATCAAGCAAAGGCGCAGTGGTACATGTTACATAATTGTGAAGAAATAGAGTCGTACTTAGAGTAAGTCTTCAATCGATAATTGTATATCTACATACGATGATCTTAAAATTTCTTGCTGACAACGTGCCAATTATGTATAGCGAACAAATCGAGGAGATAAAGTCCCAATACGCTACAAATTATGATAAAATACATCAGGATCAGTTTCCAGAATGGTTCACAAAATGTGTAAGATTAATTCACCTTCTATCTCACCACACTTACAATATTGTTGTATTGCACAATATATACACGTAATCTCAAATCCATAAACTTTTATATTCTGTATATGATGATAGATCAAGACGTTGCGCACTAGAAACTCTGCGGATGTGTCTGATGCACTCTACTCACCGGCGTGTGGCCCTGATAGACGTGTACCTAGATATATAGGTTATATTGTAAACGGGATTCACTTCCACACTGAAGAGCGTGAGAAGTATACGACCACACAAAATAGTGGGGTGGTTGTGAAGGGAACGCATGAGGAGGTAGAAATTGATTTTTATGGCGTTTTGACATATATTATTGATCTGAGTTATTGTATGAGAAAGCGGGTATACTTATTTAAATGCGATTGGTGGGACATTAGAAATAAGAAGTTGGAAATATGGACTGACGACTACTTCACAAGCATAAATTTATCTCGGAAGTAGTTTAAAGATGACCCATTTATCATAGCCAGCCAAGCCGAACAATTATTCTACCTCGCTGACACCAA
Organism: Liriodendron chinense; assembly: GCA_003013855.2. NCBI lineage: Eukaryota > Viridiplantae > Streptophyta > Magnoliopsida > Magnoliales > Magnoliaceae > Liriodendron > Liriodendron chinense. Next base: position 3,579,276 of record ML058489.1, on the reverse strand, counting down.
GTTAGGCAGCTCTTGGCACTTGGTGCAGAAAATAAAGTCCAGGAACATATTTGACGTTCCTGAACTAGACGTTGAAGATAACGATGAAGGGAGAAATGGAACGCCGTCAGTTGAACAAGCATATCAAGAAGACATGCCATCTTGGTATAGAGGGAATGATCCAAATGTTGATATTGATGTGGTGCAATTGAATAGAGATGATGTGCCACCTGATCATGTTGATGCCTCAATCATAAATGACATTATTAGAGATGATAGCGCTTTCATTGATGAGGACGTTGCAGACGATGAAGAGGAAATACTGATCAGCGATAGTGATGGTGAAGAAGAAAGAGTCCTGAGCGATAATGATTCAGACGATGATTATTAAATGTATACAAGATTTACATGTTATTTTTCAATTCGAATAATTTGATTATTACATGTATATATGTTTTAGAAGTCATGATTTATTTCTTGAATTGACTTATTTATAATCCACATTTACAGTTAAGTCACTTTCTGATCATATCCTCCATAAATCAGGAGCGTAGCAGAAGCACGCAGCATACTTCATTAGCTGTTGCAGATGGACTTTCCGGCCCTATATTCTTCTAGTAGGGCCAGAGAGATACCCGGTCCAGTCGATAAATGTAGGGAGGAAGACGATGACTCAGATGAAAGATTATATAATCTCAAAGAAATTCCGGACTTGATAAGGAATATAACCGCGGAAAACTTCGTATGGAAGATGCGACATTGTCACTTGCACATATGAACGGAGTCCCGAGAGATCAGATTTCTCCTATTGTGACTGGCATGTTGGTTGTAACAATGTCGAGTACTTCATACAGCTTGACATATACATCTGCAGCATACGATTAATTACGCAGGGAGTATTTCGGATAGTTGATCCGAAGTTGATTCGTATTATAATGAAATATATGTATTTAATATAGAATGACAATGTGTAATCGAATTTCTAACTTTTATATTCTGTTTACGGTTTTATTATATTCTGCTTGCATTATAGTGTGATGGTCTAATCATATTTTTATCATCTCTCTAAGCATAAGCACAAATTCATTCTATCATGAATACTACTTGGACTGTAAAGTTTAATGTGTTTATTATATTGATGTTCATAAACTTACATTAATATTGTTTAAATTTATAAGTTTGTATTTCGGACATATTCAGTCATGGCACCAAGTGGGAGATCAGGTCGTTCGCGCACTAGATCTACCCCTTCTACCCGTGATGCGACGCAGACAGCATCGACGTCGCACGGTGCATCACAAGCGTCTGATCCTTCGGTTCAGCATACACTGGGCACTGCATGTAAGTCTAGACATTTATTTAGTGATTTCTATTTATGTTGTTACTTACATATTTCTTTTCGCGACAGCACTTCTACCAGGCGACGAGGACGTGGACCCACGCGTGGATTAGTTTTAGAATGACTTACGCGTGAGGGTAGGGTGGCGGTAGAGTTTCCACAGGACTACCTTAGACCTATTGGGGACAGTGTGAGGCTGTTTACGTCAGAGGTTGGTGTCCTATGTCGATCTCTGATCCCCACCACCACCCCCCATTAGACTGACGTGACAGATGATGTGCGACAGCTCATCCGTCAGCACCTTCAGGTAAATTTTAGTAAATTGAATTTTTGTGAAAGTTCAATTACGATTAAGTAATTTTCTTAATAAGTTTATTGCCTTAATCCATTATTTACGAAACTGCAGGATAAATTTGTCTTCGATTTGAATGTTCTTTACATTTCTCATGCCGTCGACGACATGATCAGAGAGCGGTTCAAGGAGTACCACGGAGAGTTACACCAGCGATACAAGCGATGCAGGATGCACGATGAGGCCGTACTGTCCGCACCGCCGCACGTGACTACAGACGACTGGCGGATACTCTGTGAGAGATTTTCGTCGGAGACTTTTCAGGTAATATTTATATATTTATGATATCTTAAGGTAACAATTAAATTCACAATTAATAACAATGTATTTTGAATAATGTGTTCAGAAGAGGAGTAGAATAAATTCTGCGAACAGGGAAGAGTTACAAGTGAACCACGTAGCTGGTTCAAAGTCATCGTTACGACATCGTTACGACATGGTAAGAAATTATTGATGATTATTAAGTTGATATATTATTTTGATTGGCATTTATTATAAGTTTACTTTCCTTTCGATTGCGCAGCGAGATTCCGTCACCGGCCAGGAGCCTGGACCAGTAGATCTCTATAGAGGGACTCACTGTCTGCAGGCGACGGGATCTTGGGTTCATCCTATAGTCAGTGAGCATTGGGTAAAAATCTTTACTTTGTAAAATTTAATTGCATTGATTGATAATAATGTCATTCATGTCATTTATTATGAAATTTCATATGTTTTCATTACAGGCGGTGATGGACACCATACGCAATCAGCCCACTCCCGATGGTAGTCAGCGGAGTGAGCCAGAAATCCTGAGCAAGGTGCTTGGCACCCATTCTGGATATGTGCGTGGGCTTGGCCATGGTGCCAAGCTCATGGCACCCACTAGAGCTGGCTTCAGCCAATCCGTAGCTGGTGAGAGCGCTCTACGCCAAGCTGATATCGCAGAGAGGGAGAGGTTCAGCAGCTACGGGTCGTCGTCGATGAGATTAAAGAGCAGCTGGAGAGGCAGAGGGAGGAGGAGCAGAGGCATAGGGAGGAGGAGGAGCAGAGGCGGAGAGAGGAGGAGAGGCAACGGGAGGAGGAGGAGAGGCGACGGGAGGAGCGGGAGAGGAGGATCGAGGAGTTACGGGTGGAGCATGAGCTGACGGATGCAGGAAATGTTTCAGGCTCTCGCTGCACGCTTTGGCACCGATGCCCCGCCACCTCCGCCTTCATCTTCGTGATTTTTTTTTAATGTGCAAATGTTAACTTATATGTATTTGTGCGTGGATGAATGTTGGTTGTTTGTGGATGTAGAATGGATTATTTGTGTATGGATGGTGTAGTTTGTGTTTGTTCGCATGTGTGTGGATGTGAATAGGATAAAAATGTATTGTAGTAGGTTTATTTACAGGTGTATATCAGAAATTGTTTCCTGAATTTTGAAAATAAATAAAATTGAAAAATTGAATACTATTACCGATGAAATATTTCGTAGGTAATAGTGGAGCAAGAATTTTTACCGACGAAATTTTCCGTAGGTAAAACTTTTACCGACGAAATTTTTTTCGTAGGTAAACGTTTTTACCTACGAAACAAAATTTTTCGTAGGTAAAACCTTGGTAAAACTTTTTACCGACTGAAGTTTTTCGTAGGTAAAACCTTTTACCGACAAAATTTTTCGTAGGTAAAAGTTTTAACTATGGAAGTTTTCGTCGGTAAAAAGTTTATTTACCGACGAACCACATTTTTCTCCGACAAAAAATCATATGGTTTTTCGACGATTTTTTTCGTCGGTAATTATTTTATTATTGCCTACGAAACGATTTTTTATCGGGAAAAGCCTTTACTGACGCCCTTTTTGCGACAATGTTAGCCGCGAAAATTTTGTCGATAATAACATTTCCCGACGAAATTTGACTCAAAACCGACAAATTATTTCGTCGGTAAAAACCTAATTTCTTGTAGTCAATTAACAATCAACCAAGACAATGCTGCTTATCTATCTTAGCTTACCATCTCCACTGCTCATTTTCCATGATATATTTAGTTTTTAAGAATAGTTTAGTCCATCCCTGCGTTTTCCCGGACCAAACTTAATTAAAGCTAGTCATAATTCCTTTCCATCTACGCCTACGTGCCGGATCTGAAGGAAGATCTTGACTTTAGAAATCATCTACATATGCTCATTCGCTAGGCTTACCATAGTTGTAATCTTCGGCATTGCCTTTACCTTATTCATCAACATTGTACTCCCCGAAGCACTCTACTTCTCTCAGTCAGGTTGGTAATCCCATTGTAGTACCAAGTCTTGCTCATTTCTCCATCTATCTTCCATCTATCTCCGTTTAAATATACAACTCTTGCACCTTTGAAAGTCCTTGATTCCCAAGGAAAAACAGAAGTCATTGGAGGAAGAGCCCCAACCTCCACAAATCATGTGATATCACGCTCGACAGTTGGCTAAATAGATGGACGATCGAACCACGATGTTCAGGATCAACAACCTGTGCAAAGGAAGGAAATGTCAAGTTTTTCTTCACCCCTAGGGAGGCAAATGAAGTAGCTGACGCTTTAGCAAGGCTGGGAAGCGAGTCTTAGTTGCAGAGGAGCTTCGATAGTTTTTCCAATCTCCCTGCTGTTAGCCGAGAGTTGTTCTTAGATCCCCTAGGTTTAGGTCAGATTAGAGAAGTTTCTTCGATTTCTTTATGTTTGGATTAGCCTGTAGAGTTATTTGATAGGTGGCCCAAGATGGTTTTGGTGCCTTAGGTGGCCTGAAGGCACTGGTTGAGCCAGTTGTATGGTCAGGTTTTCTGTGAATAAAATTCTCTTTTCCTTTAAAAAAAAAAAAAAAAAAAAAAAACCTCGGCGCCAGGGGTGGGTGGTTCACGGTTTGACCAATTGGTTATCGCACCTAGACCTGGCAAAATTCGACCCTGACCCGCTAACCCGACCTGACCTGACCCAGATTTTTCTAGTTTAGGGTTGGAAAATTTGACCCGAATTCAATTTTTGGGTTGACCCCGACCCAACCCGGATTTTTATGGGTCGGGTTAGGGTTAAAGGTGACCCGACCCGACCCGACCCCACCCAAATCATATAGGGGTAAGAGGACTATTATATATTGATTTTCTTATTAGTTAAATAATACATAATTTTTTTTTCTCACATACCCCGCTGAAACGGTCCACATGTCTATCAATTTAATAAACATTATGGTGGGCCCTAAGACTATTATATACTGATTTTCTTATTAGTTAAATAATACATAGTTTTTTTTTTTCTCTCACAGACCTTGTTGAGAACGGTCCATATGTTTGTCAATTCAATAAACTTGATCGACATGTTTGAAGCATCATCCCATTACTCTAACTACATTGATACCTAAAGAGGTATGCTTTAAATCTGCACTCCATTCTATCTATTTATTTTTCTCTTTCAGTATTTGCGTGATATAAATAATCTATAAAAAAGCCTCAATTTTTAGTTTAATCTACAAATTAGTTAGTTGATCATTAAATGTCAGACATCAACACCGTGCATTTGATGGGTCCCCTTTAGGTCATGGGATATCCCAAAAATCAGCCGTATACAGAACTCAGATGAGCCATGCCATCTAAAACCATGTGAAGACATGCCTAAAACATCTAAAAGCACTGGCAGGGCCAACCTGAGTTTTGGATGCGACAGACCCCTCATCCAAGTGGGAGACATACAATGGATGGGCTGGATTTGTGAACCACAACTCAGTGGGCCAAATAAACGATCATGAAAGTTTTAATGGGCGGATTACCCCTCTCAACTTTTTTCCGTGACCATCAAAGTTATGGATTGACCTGATTTTTAAACCCGTGGCCCACCATGAAATGGTGCATCTGACTGATGGGGTAGATGTTTAACACACATCATGGTGGGGCCCACACAGCTCAACCTCATGGAAAGCTCCCATCAGGTCAACCTCATGGTACCATTTCCACACACACACACACACACACACACACACACACACACACACTCTTATGTACCTATCAAAAATAGATGGTTTGGTTTTCAATTTTTTTTTCAGAGTCTGCTGTATATATATATATATATATATATATCATAAGAGAGCTATACAAACTACAGGCATTCAGGCTGGCCACCCGCAACAAAAAAGAGCCAAGCCAGCCTATCATATACCACTAAAAACACCACAACCCCATGGGAAGCCCTTGGCCTAAAAAGCCCTAAGAGATTTTTTTTTTTTTTTTTAAACAAAGAGAGCCAGCCCAAAGTCCTATCCTTAGCCAGAAAATAGGCGAAACGGCAAGGCAGCTGCAGGAGGACTCATTCCCTGATCTTACCCAAGCCTAAACGGTCCATAAACAACTCTCCTCGAGCCGTTACCAAGAGGCCAGCTGTATTCTCGAAGATCCTTCGTGCCTGAGATCCGCTTCCCTCCCTCGCAAGCGCATCAGTAACTCCATTCGCCTCTCTAGGAACGAATAGGAATATGATATTCTTGTCTTTACCCAGATTGACGATCCTCGTCCACCAATACCACATATTCCAGGAGGGGATCCTGTTTTTGGCGAGTGCATTTACCATGCAATGCGAGTCGCTTTCCATGACTATTCTCGTATATCCCCTCTCTACCCCTTGGACGAGCCCTTCCTGAATCGCTAGCAATTCCGCTGTGCCATTGGAACCTATTTCATACCCGCTTGAAAAGGCAAAAAGAAAATTCCCTTTAGAGTCTCTACCAGTCCCTCTACCAGTCCCTCCCCCCGAAAGGCCCGAGTTCCCTCTGGAAGAACCATCGACGTTAACTTTGATTCATCCCTCTTCTGGCCTTGCCCACCTCACAATGATCGAGCTTCTCCTGACTCGGTTTGGAATTTGAGCCCCAGCTCCTGGAGGGCCATTTGCTTGACAAGGCTCGAATTCTTAGCGGGGGGAAGATCCGTGGCAATGCGGCAAAGCCAACTTCTAACCCTGTAGATTATCTTATTTGCACCCACCTTTTCACCTTCAAATCTCATAGCGTTTCTCGCATTCCAAATTTCTCACATAATAATGCTAGGGAGGATGCCTTTAAGGACTCCCCAACTGTCCAAAATTGTCGCCATTCTCCACCATTGCATAGCCCTTTCCACCGCCAATTGGCCATTGATGAGGGAAATGTCCATGTGGGAGCTGAAGAAAGACCAGATAGTTGAAGCTAACTGACCCTTCGAAAGAAGATGATCCAGCGACTCCACTGATGGGGTCCTGCCGGGGCCACAACAGTCACACTTGGAAGCAAGGGGGATGCCTTTTGCTTGAATCCTACCGTCCACAGGGACAGCTCCATGAATCACTTTCCACATGAAAACAGCAATTTTGGGGGGCGTTTTCGCATGCCAAACCCACTTAGACCAGCTCTTTCGTGTCCCTGTTGGCCTACAGGAATTCCACGCCGACGATACGCTGAAACTCCCTGATGGAGTGGCAGGCCAAATACAACGATCCTCTGCTTGCGACGTGCAGAAGGCCTTCTGCTGAATGTGCGAGATGACAGCTTGAGGCAGGGCCGGCAAAGCTGGAGAGCTAATGTTGATGCCTTCTGGGCCTATCAGACCCTTCACTTGCATCTGTTTCTGATGCAGAGACAGCGGCGAGGTGCATTTGGAGATGAGGGGACCGAGCCCTGTCCAGTTATCTCTCCAAATATTAATATCCCCACTGCCAATCAGCCATATGGCGCGAGCCTCAAAAGAGGGAGCAGCTTAACAATCCCCTCCCAGTTTGGTTTTCAATTGAATGCTAGTGTCATATGCATTTAGTTTAATCTACAATTTAGTTAGTTGATCATTAAAATGTGGGTCAACCCTGACCCGTCCCGATTTAATTTGGGTTGGGTAAGGGTTAGGATAATCCAACCCGAATTCAATTTGGGTCGGGTTAGGGTTGAGGTGAAAACGACCCGACCCGAACTTGACCTGACCCGAACCCGACCAGACCCGACCCGACCCGATCCATTGCCACCTATAATCGCACCCCTGCAAACCAGTGTGGCACACACGTGCCCCGAGTGGCCAAATTTGATACCAACACAAGAGTTTACCTAACTCTTGATAAGGCTGTTTAGGTTTTTATGAAGCTTTGGCATGTCTCTCACGCACATAGGGAAATGGTACTATGAGGTCAAGTTGTCTGGCCCCGACACCAGGATATTTGTTGAAAATCCGTACGATGTATATGGTGGGTCCCCTCCCGGTTATTAGATATCCCAAAAAGTACAGCAGCATATAGCACTTATGTGGGTCACACCGGCTTAAAGTGTATGTAAACTTGCTAAAACATCTAAAAGCGCTTGGTGATGCCCACATGAGTTTTGGATACAGCTAAAACTTGGTGTAACCCCTCATCCAAGTGGGACAGACACTGGATCGGCTGGATGTCTGAACCATATCTCAGTGGACCCCATAAACAATCATGAAGGTTTCAATGGGTGGGTAACCACTCTCAACTGTTGTCTGTGGTATTTCCCACCTAAGTCTTGAACTGATTTCTAGGCCTGTGGCCCACCATGGAATGGTGCATCTGATTGATGGGGTGGATCTCCAACAAACATTACGGTTGAGCCGACACAGATCAGCCCATGGGAAGCTCCCATAAGGTCGACCTCATGGTACCATGCATCAGCTTCCCATGAGGTCGACCTCAAGGTACCACAGATCCAGCAGATGCTGCGGATAGCCAAGGAATAAAAACTTCATTTCAACCCATTGATTCTCCTACTTCTCTGTAGGCTATCTATATTTTCAAAATAAAACATCTGTTCCTACAGGGCAAACCTTCACACCAGCTTGTGTTAGTCAGCTCGTACGGATAACAGTTCATATGTGAGCGCTCAACATGGTCGTACAGGAAGATCTGAGAGATCATAGCCACTCATCACCCGAATGGGCCTCGGTTTGTGCCAAAACTAGACAGATGAGAACAATCTACTCAAATTCTCATACTAATCGCTGGCACAATAGAAAGATGAGAACAAACTACTCCAACGGAATGCGAATAATTTGATGAACTGCTCAGATTTCAGGATATATACCTGCAGCAAGGAAATCTGGCAATCAGAACTGTCGACAGAAAATGATGCACCTTTTGCCTTGGTATTTAAATGAAACCAGTGGGTCATTGATAAAAACCATTGATATGATGGGCCCTAGCTAATATGGATGCCAAATGAACAAAAAGAAAAGAACTCCCACAATGTGAAATTCTAACCATCAAAACTATCATTTTCCAGTTGAATGCGGACCGTTGCTGTATTTTCTTTCTTAACGTCTATTAGCTAGCAAACAATTGAAGATTCATGATTATACATATAGGAGAATTTTTGTATATGGGCCATCCACTGTGGGCCTCATCATATAAATGATCTGTACTACTACTGAATCGTGGGCCACGCTTGTGAAAAAAAAATGCCTGAGCAAACTAAGCATATATTGTACGAGGTCGAGCATGATAGAAGACCACAAAGTATACAGCCCCAAAATAATTTGTTTTTATTAAGAGCTTTATTAAGAAAGCAAGCAAACAAGGTGCTGCCAAGGCATTGCCCAGCTACAAGGACAAACTAAGACAACAAGGGCCAGATAATTTCTATAAACCCCTTGTATGGTACAACACAGGATTTATTGCACTATTAGGCTAAGACAAGACAAACCAAACCTACCTTCCTAAGCGCACCATAATACATAATGTAACAAGCATGCATGTTAGTCACATTTTTTCAGGACCTTTATATCCTTCCAACGGGATTCCATGTAATAGGAAGGGTCATTCTGTGCATAAACACCACATTTGAAGTAATGAGAGGCCCCTCCATGGTCATCCACAGTTAGCTTTAGAACTCCATCGACAAAAATGCTAACTTTTTTCACACCAACATCGTGGATGACATTTAAGCGGAACCATCGATCGTAGATGTAAGGGACAATGATCGGGGTCATGTAGTACGTGAGAGAACCATTGTACACCCTCATCATCGCAGTTGTGTTACGGGTACTTGCACCAAAGACCTGCATGATGCACACACCCGTTGTCCCATTCGGCACAAATCCATACCCTTCAAATTGCCAGATTCCAGAAGAATAATCATATCCCTGTGTGAGGAATTGGTAAAATTAGTACAATGAGAGAGATTAAAATGCAGAACGATGGCTACCTTAGTAATTGTTAAGGATATTATTGCGATGACTTGCCCATGTCATATTTACATTAGTTGTCATATTTGTTATGTGGTAAGAACTACTTGTCATCTCTTATTAGTAGTGGTGCTAATCACAGGAGATAATTGATGTGACCTTTCCCAGTTGGATTTTTTTTTTTTGTTTTTTTGGAATAAAAATAGGCTTGTAATATTAAAACCAGGAAAGAGAATACACGGACTTCGGACAGGACCCGACTAAAATAACTTCTAGTTGGAATTAATGTGCAATAATACCTTCTTCAAGTGTTGTCAATCCTTAATTGTGGAGATTTGAGGTAAGATTCGTCAATCTGATATTAGCCAATCCCTTTAGGCGCAGAGCACTGAATTTGAAGTACATCCCTTGATTAGCGAATCCAAGGTTGACAAATTCGAGGATCCAAACCGCCCCCAAGGGATGACTGTTCAGATATCTGTCATTTTGTATCCATCTCTTGAATACGATAAGATTGACAAGATACAGCAGTAACAATATAATCGAATGCATTATAAGGTAAAGATCATATAATGAACTAATGGAGAGAGAATGAGGGTATGAAGTTGTTTACTCGTATCTGTATCTCGCTGCGAGGATTTGTGTTACTTTTTCGATTGAGAGGCTTGTCGGTAGCGAAGACCCACATCCTGTGGACTCCATCTATGAAGCTATAACGCTCACTAATGGGCAGGTCATAGGGTTTTTGGATGTAAAAATTTGAGCTATTGAGGGGGACCGGGACAAACCCATACGTGGGGTCATTAGAGGCCCAACCCAATGCACCATGGATGCAGAGAAGGGAAATGGCCACAAAGGCTAAAGGAAAGATAGAACTCATGTCCTTCCCTTAACTGACTCGTTAAGAATAAGCAACAACAGCAGAAGAAGAAGAGATGGAAATGGGCCGCAGTGAAATTTGGGCATGGATGCCATGAATGGTAGGGTTTATATATAATGTGGAGGGACTGACAAGGATCCAAGTGGATGGATGGTGGGCCAAATCAATCCTATTAGAAAATAGCAATGCGATGACCTACTACCCTTCATTTGTTTTAGGTGACTTTTGTGTAAAATTTGGCCATTTTGATCAAGCAAGAGGGGGCTGACGTTCGGTGTCATTAGTAAAAAAATTATCAATTATTAATTCATTCATATGTGCATCCGGTCTTGGTTATGTAAAATAAGTTGTTTTAATATCTTAAGCGCAGGAATGGTTAAACAAAATAAATATTCAATGTACAGTTTAAATACTATTCATCAATGTTTGATCATGAGATGTTGATGGTGGGGGCCACCACCTTCTTTGGAGGTCCTAGGACCTCCCCAGCTGATGATCGGCCTGGCTAATTGTAAGGGCACTGCTAGCAGGATTTCAGATCCTTCTTGTCACTGTGGAAGATTTGTTTAAGGTCCTGGCTGGCCATCGATAGTGGGCCGGTGCTTTGGAATTGCCGTGGCACATAAACTACGTTAGTTGGGTCATCCATCAAGCACATACGCATGATGCATAGATCAAATGTAAATTTCTTTCCTACCTGTTTTTTCTCCGTCTATGCCTTTGATAGTCTGATTGCGGGAATGGCTTCATTTCTACAACAGGAGACATAAGAGGGAGAAGATGATTACACAAAGTTCGATTGAAATCTCATCCGCTTGAATAGCCACCATTTCTCATTGTGATCAGATGGTGGATACCCCGGATGTGTTGGGTGATTAGCGGGCGACTGCCTTAGACGCTGACCGATGTCCAACAGCAAGTGGACGATGTTGGGCGAATCTTTCTACTGGACGATTTTAACAGAGGCTGTGTGATATGCTGCTGGGAGGTTGGATGCTGGATGATTGCCTTTACAAGGCCTCGTAATGACTTGAGAAAAATAGGAAACAAACAAACTCAAATTTACAACTCTGCTAGAGAGTATTTTACTGATTTGCTTACTTGCTTACAAGCTTACATCCACACTGAAAGACAAGCAGCAAACATCTGATATATATACAGGCTACAGCAACCTAAATGAAGGGACTGGATTAAATGTGGCAGTTTCCAACACATGAAAACTCCAACAGTCACCATGTTTGGAAATACCAACAGCCACAATGTGAGGGAAATGCCAACAGACATGGCTTTTCATATGCCAAGAAGATTCCAGAGGATGCCGGAGCATCCTGACCGACCGTTTGGTTTGGTCATTCCAACACTCCCCTTCAAACCAAAACGGGTTTCATTCCAAGCATTGATCTTAGTTGTCTGAATGTATCGGTTGGTAACGCCTTAGTGAAAATATCTGTCCATCTGTTCAGTAGTATGACAATATTCCAATTTCGCCGTTTTCTGCTTCACTTGATCTCTTAGAAAATGATATCGGGTATCAATGTGCTTGCTTCTTCCATGTTGTACTGAATTTTTGGCAAGCTCGATTGCTGACTTGTTATCCACATATATGACTGTGGATTCTTCCTGCGGATGATTCAATTCCTTTAGCAGATTTCTCCACCAAATCGCTTTACAGACTGTAGACGATGCTGCCACATACTCTGCTTCACATGTGGACAGAGCGACCATACTCCGCTTCTTTGAATTCCATGTGAAAGCAATTGATCCGAGATAGAAAACATAGCCAATGGTGCTTTTTCTTTCATCTTGGTCACCTCCCCAATCACTGTCTGAGTATCCAGTATAGCATCACTTCATCATCATATGGATAGAAAAGGCCGTATTCCATTGTTCCTTTGACATACCTGAGGATTCTTTTTGTGGTTAGCCAGTGTGATTCTTTTGGCGCTTCCATGTATTTGCTTAGAAGCCCAACACTGTAGACGATATCTGGCCTTGTGATTGTGAGGTACCTTAGGCTTCCATTTTGACTCTTAAACAGAGTCGAGTCCACGCTTTTTCCTTCTCCTTCTTTTGTCAACTTTAGGCCCGTTGCTACAAGTGTGTTCACGGCATTGTAATCGGCCATCTTGAACTTTTCAAGTAATTCCTTGGCATACTTTTTCTGAGATACATAGATGTCACCATGTTGTTGCTTCACTTCGATGCCCAGAAAGAAAGACATCAGACCTCCATTGGTCATCTCGAATTCCTTAAACATGGACTTCTTGAATTCATCGAACATCGGCTGGCTATTCCCTGTAAATAGCAAATCATCAACATACAGGCATGCTATGAGCATATTGCCATGAGCATTTTCCTTGATGTAGACTGCATGCTCATATGGACATTAGGCGAAGCCGTTTTCTTGAAGATAGTTGTCGATACGTGCATTCCAAGCCCGTGGAGCTTGCTTCAACCCATAGAGGGTTTTCTTCAGCCGATACGCCATGTGTTCCTCCCCTTGCATAACAAACCCTTCAGGTTGATCAACATAGACCTCTTCTTCCAGAATTCCATTCAGGAATGCAAATTTCATATCAAGTTGGTAGATCATCCAACTGTGATGTGCTGCAAGGGAGATAATCATCCTCACAGTGTCAAGGCGAGCAACAGGAGTGAAGACTTCTTCATAGTCTACCCCGTACTTCTGTTTGTAACACCCATACCATAATCAGCCCTCCGTACACCTCGTTTCCGAACTCGGCATACTTGGAACAGTCCAAACCGACGAGTTTCGATCAGGCACCCTATTTTAGTACCGCAATGACCCGAAACTTGTACCCCAGCGACCGTGCGGACGCCAGTGACTCCAACGCCGCGCGGCACGCTCCGTTTCGATACCTAGTTTGAAAGATGCATACATGTGCGCAAATCAAGGCGGACCACGCTACATATGCATGGTGTGGGCCCCACTTGCACAAATCCCAAGGTTGTCCCATCAATCAATCAAACATCCCATCAATCAATCAAGCATCAATCAATCAAGTGTCTCATCAAGTACATCGCTCTCTCCTCACAAGTCAACCAAGCCCATACCTAAGCCATCCACTCTGATCACAAATGCCCCATCCCCTTGCTATCATCATTATCTTTCAAATACCAACCATGTCCCAAAGTCCCTACACCACAAGTGCCATACGTAGTCACTCCATTTGAGAGAAAGAGAGAGAAAGAAAGAGAGAGAGAGAGAGAGAGAGAGAGAGAGAGAGAGAGAGAGAAGTAAGAAAAGAAGGAGAGTTGTTAGAAGAGAGTGTGATTGGTGAGTGCAAAGAGGGGGTATTTGTGGGCTTAGGTGACTAGAGGAGGAGATCCACCCCATCAAGCCGTTCAATCGTCTATCCGACCCGATCCAACCGTTCATTTTCAAGTGAGTAGTAAGGGGGGACATAAACTCCCATTTTTCCTTGTTTTCCCTTCATATTTTGGGCCCACAAGTGGGCCATGCTGTGAGACAGCATGCCCCGCACGCTGCCACGGCATGGACCACCTTGGGTGGCCCACCATGATGCTTATTTTTCTATTCTACCCTCATTCTTCAAATCACAAAAATCTGGATGAAGGAAAAATAGAAAATTAGCTTGATCCGAAGTTTTGGGCCCACCTAATGACCGAGAACCAGATGGATGGATTGGATTGCCCACATATGGGCCCTACATGATTTTAAATTAATAAATAAATAAATAAATAAATAAAAGAAAAAAAGGGGAAAAGAAGAGACGCTGGAACTGTCCAGCGTCAGATGCGTTAAATGACATGAGTGGGGTCCCCAATTGTGGGACCCACCTTGATGATTGTGTTAAATCCACATCGTCCATCTGTTTCCCTAGATCATTTTAGGGCCAGGGCCCAAACTTGAAGCAAATCCAAATCTCAAGTGGACCATACTACCCGAAACAGTGGATATGATGACGTCTACGGTAGAACTTTCTCTGGCCCATCTTGCAGTTTGTAGACCTCATAACCTGTCCAATATTGGACTCGTTGGGTCCCCCATGAGCTGGTGAACATAATAGACGGAGTGGATCGTCCTCATGTGGGCCCCACTTGAGGATATCCAGAAGAAAAAGAAAACAAACAAAGAAAAAGAAAGAAGAAGAAAGGACTAGCGTTGGACGCTGGCCTCTCTCTCCTCGTCAGGGGTGCTGGGAGTAGCTAGCGTCCACGGACGCTGGACTCCTCAGCCGTCCAGAAGTGGCCCACCAAGATGTATTTGTTTTATCCAAGCCGTCCATCTGTTTTCCCAGATCATTTCACGGCCCACGTCCGAAGACCAAAAAGATCCCGATCTTGGGTGGGCCTCACCACAGGAAGTAGTGAGAATGAATGCCTACCATTGAAACCTTTTCAGGGCCCACCATTATGATGGTTTTCCATCTAAACCCATCCACCAGGTCACACAGACCTGTATGAATAGAAAACACAAGTATCAGCCAGATCCAACACCTCAGTGGACCGCATTATGGGAAGCAGTGGTGATGAATGGGCACTGTTGAGAATGTTTGGGGCCCACTGTAGCACGTGTGGAGCTCCACCATGAGGTTTATTCCCATCTAACCTGTTGCCAAGGTCACACTGACTTGGGTGGATGGAAAACCCATATATCAACTCGGTCCAAAACTGTTTGGGGCCAGGATTGTGGTCCACGATGAAGGCAGAGTGCTAGGCACGCTGCCCAGCAGTGGCCCACCTCGTGGGAACCACCATGCCTAGCCGTCCATCCGTTTTACTATATCATTTCAGGGCATGGCCCCAAAAAGGAACTAGATACAATCTCATGTGGGCCACACCATTTGGAATGGTGAAGATAATGATGTCCACCGTTGAAACCTTCCTATGGCCACATGATGTTTATATGCTACCCAGACCTGTGGCACTGGTCTGGGTGAAGGGGAAATCATAAAAATCAGCCTTATCCAGAACTTATGTGACCCGGTGGGCCCCACGCTGGTCCAGCAAGTGGCCCATCCTATGGCACCCACATGATGTATGTGACTGATCCAGGCCGTCCTCTCTTGGGCCTACATGTGATTTGTATGTTTTATCCATGTCATCCAGATACAGGGACCCACCTTGAGTATGTATTAATCCACGCCGATGGATAGTGGACTGTCGAAATCATCCATCAATCCAGAGGGTGGGGCCGGCTGTAGCAGTCCACCTTGATGATGCGTTATATACACACCTCATTACGGTGCCCAATCCGACGGTCACCTTAGACCAGCATGATGCATGTATTTTATTCATAATGCTCAGTATGTGGGCCGTTGTGGTGCTCACTTTGAAGTATGTATTGCACATTCATACTGTTCATGCATTGGACAAATCATTTTAGGCTATAAGCCCAAAAAGGAGGCTGATCCGTAGCTCAAGTAGACCCCTCGCTGGACAGTAGGGGCTGGCCTTATGGTCCATCATATGGGCCATCATTGATGTCCCATTGGAGGCCACCAGGGCCTACCTTAATGTATTCATGCCGTGCATCGGTCCTTCTAGCCCATTTTGTTGCGTATGATGGGTCGATTCAAGTCTCAAGTGGGACATGCCACATAGACTCTTCTATTATTAGTAGGACCCTCTATTTAGATCCCACTCCCTATATATTCGACCAGTTGAGGCCGATTATCACATGATACGCTTGAAACATGCTAATATACTTAGCCTAGTATGTCAAACTGATAATATGCTTAGTGTAATGAATATCATGCCCATTCATTTGTTCATACACATCATATGTATGCCTGACTATGGATGATGTTGATCATAGTATATGCCTTATAGCTTGAGATACTTAGGGGACCCGTATGAGATAGGGTCACCCCACATGATTGCGCGGTATGCGCAGGTTTGGTGCATGGCTTTGACAGTATGACTCATGCATCTTGCATTATGCATGTCATGATCAGATTCTCACTCCAGCGGCATCGAGGTTGTGACCACCACAGTCACATCATGAGTGATAGAAATGGACACCGGAAATATGTTCTAGCACTTGGGCGCCAAAGATGTCCTTGGGTGAAAGTCCCTAAACCCTGTGGTACCAGTAGGATGCTCCAATGTCTAGATCGAGTGGATTTATGAGCGCATGAGGGCCAAATACTAGTAGGTCACGTCTCCCACTGTGTCGGGGTCGGTTGGAAGGGGGTGTGACCTTACCCGCCCGGGTGCAGAGGGCTATATACTAGGTTGAGTCTGACCAGCTCGTGAATGGGTTCGCTATCGACGAGCCGGGTGAATTTTCTTGTATGTCATTGACGAGGCAGATAGCGAGGTCTCTTCCACTCGCTTGGTTATGTGCGTGATGGGTGGCAACCAATGTTAGGAGTGTACTAGACCCCGGTGATGTCCCAGTTGTAAACCGTATGATATATGGCAGTCGAGGATTAACATGCGCACATTGCATCTTTAGCATATGACATTCGACCATATTGGCCCCTTGCATTGCATAGCCTTGGGATGGCTAATAGGATTCATAGACTTGGTAGTGTAGCCTGCCATCATTTCCACTTACTCTGATATCTGTATACCTGCCATATGCATTGCGCACACACCACGCACTCTCTAAGCTTCATAGTAAGCTTATGCACGTTGTTTAAGTGCGGGGCATACTATAGCGCGACAGCAGTGAGACAGGGGCGTGCATTTGATCTTTCAGCTTTCAGTTATACATTGTATTTCCTTTTTCTGCAGCATTGTACTCAAAGAATTATCTTAGTGGATATGTGATGTGAAGCTTTTGGTTTGGTACGCTTGTGGTTATGCTCATCTATAATAATAATAAAAATTTTACGCTGAAAATCCTCTTTGTGGGATCCTAGGATCGAAACCTGGCGTATGGAAGCTAGGAGCCGAGAATGGGGTACTACGGAGGCTGTCGGCACCGAATTCGGCGGCCGGGAATTTAGTGAGCCCAGTCCCCGAGTTTGGGGCGTGACACTGTTTGTATCCCTTTGCTATGAGCCTTGCCTTGTAATTGTCGATCTCAGCATCAGCATTTCACTTGATCTTGTACACCCATTTGACGTTGATAGCTTTCAGGCCATTAGGAAGCATAGTCAAATCCCATGTATCATTCTTCTCAATGGCATGAATTTCTTCTTTCATAGCTATTCTCTAACATTCTTCTTTTATAGTCTCCTAGAACGTCAGAGGCTCATGATCTGCATATAAGCATAAAAGATTGACTTCTTTAGTTTGCTCATAGATGTCGCTTAAGCTTTTCATTTTCATGGGTGCTATGGGTGAGAACAAGCTGGGCGAATCTTGATTTGATGGAGTGCTTTCAAGGTTTCTGCGAACTGATGATGTGACCGAAGAAGGTGTTGTGGGCGTTTGCTCTTGACGGTCATGCCGTTCTTCCTGTTCTTCTATTTCGACTTCAATATCTTTGGTTGATTCTTCATCGTTCTATTTTCAGGCTTTTTCCTCATTAAAGACCACATCTCTACTCACCACTACTTTATTGGTTAGTGGATTGTAGAGCTTGTAGGCTTTAGATTCTTCAATATAGCCGATGAAGATGCACTTCTCACGACGATCATTAAGCTTCCTTCTTCTTGCCTCTAGAACTTGAGCATATGCGACACACCCAAAGATCCTTATGTGCTCCACTCTCAGTTTGTAGCCACTTCAGACCTCCTATGGTGTCATATTTCTAACGCTCTTGGTTAGACACCGATTGAGCAAGTAGGCAGTACATGCAACTGCCTCTGCCCAGAAGTTCTTTGGCAAACTTTTCTCTTTTAGCATGGTTCTTGTCATGTCGAGAATGGTGCGATTCTTTCGTTCTGCAATACCATTCTACTGTGGCGTGTAGGCTGCAGTGTGCTGCTGCTTCATGCCTTGTTCCCTGCAATAATCTCGAAATGCATTTGAGGTGTACTCTACACCTCTGTTAGCTCTGAGTACTTTAATTTTATGAACACTTTCAACTTCAACATGAGCTTTGAAAATTTTAAAGATAGTGAAAGCGAAAGATTTTTCTTTGATGCAATACACTCAAAGTCTTCTGCTGAAATCATTAATGAAGGTAATAAAGTATTTATTACCTTTAAGAGAGGGTGTTTCAAGTGATCCACAAATATTAGTATGAACCAATTAAAGTGGTTCCTTTGCTCTTCTGGACACTCGACTTGGAAAGGA
Organism: Liriodendron chinense; assembly: GCA_003013855.2. Classification (NCBI taxonomy): domain Eukaryota; kingdom Viridiplantae; phylum Streptophyta; class Magnoliopsida; order Magnoliales; family Magnoliaceae; genus Liriodendron; species Liriodendron chinense. The sequence goes on along the minus strand of ML058489.1, from coordinate 3,560,413 downwards.
GTTCCTTTGTTGCTTGCTAAGTGTGTACACCTCACACACATGTTCTAGAGCTTCAATAGCGGGCAAGCCTTGTACCATGCTTGATGAAGACAATAGCTTTAAGCCGCTGAAATGGAGATGCCCAAAGCGAAGATGCCATCTCCATGAATCATTTTTCACGGTTCTATAGAGACACTTCTTAGTTTTTGTGTTAATTTGGAGCGGAAACATGCGATTCTTCGCCATTAGGACTTGAGCCACAAGTCTCCCGTGTGCATCTCTTATAGAGAGAGAATAGTTTTCCATGTGTATGACACACCCCTTCTCAAGGAGTTGGCCGATACTGAGGATGTTACTTTTCATATTTGGTACGTAATACGTATTAGAGATAAAATTTGGCACACCATGCTTCTGATAGATTTTAACTTTTCCTTTACCTTTCACGGGAACTTTTGATGAGCCTCCTAGACTCACGTTGCCATGAGCATCGTCTGCCAGTTCCACGAACAGCTCCTTCTTTCCACACATGTGGTTACTCGCACCAGAGTCAAGATACCACACGTCATGTTGATCACATGCTTTTTCTTGTGCAAGAAGAAGTATGGAGTCTTCCTTTTCATGATTTGATGCTTATGCATAATTAGAATGCTCATCTTAATCTATATATTGGTATGCTCCAGCAGTCTGAAGCATAATGGCCGAACTTGTTGCAATTGTAACATTGAATATTTTTTGTATTTCCACGTCCACGCATGGATCTACCTCTACCATTTCCGCTTCCACGGAAATTAGTAAACTTTTGTTAATTGGCTTGGATGATATCCACGCCCTCTACTTCTTGCACGATTGCTAGTGCCACGACCCCCTTGTTGTGTATGGCCATTCTTTTGTTCATTTAGGTCAACTTAGACTCTAAGGCATGTTTAAGCATCGAACTAGCATTCTTTTGCATTCGTTGCTCATGTACTTGCAATGATCCCATCAGTTCTTCAATGAACAGTTTTTTCAAGTCCTTTGATTCTTCTATGGCCACAAACACATGTTCAAATTTGGGTGTAAGGGATCGCAGTACTTTTTTGACCACCCGCACATCATCAATCTTTTCGCCATTTCTTTTTAAGCTGTTAACTATAACAAGTAACTTTGAAAAATAATCCGAAATGGACTCACCTTCCTTCATGTGAGAGGTCTCAAACTCGACTCTAAAGGTTTGGAGACGAACCCTCTTCACACGATCAACTCCTTTAAAGATGGTGCTGAGAATCTCCCATGCTTGCTTGCATGTTGTCGCTTCAGCGATCCGTTCAAAGGTGGACTCATCCAACCCTTGATAGACAAGAAACAAAGCCTTCTTGTCCTTCTTTCTTTGATCTTTGAGGACCACCCTTTGATCAGCGATGTAGACGACTTCTTGCTTCATAGTGGGCTCTTCGTACTCGTTGGTGACGATCTCCCATAGATCTTGCGACCCAAACAGTGCTTTCATCTGGATGCACCAATTCTCATAGTTGTCCTTAGACAATTTCGGAATTTGCGGCTGGATCAAGTTGGCCATTTAACCAAAAAGCTCTGATACCAATTTGTTAGGCGATTAGCGGGCGACTGCCTTAGACGCTGACCGATGTCCAACAGCAAGTGGACAATGTTGGGCGAATCTTTCTACTGGACGATTTCAACAGAGGCTATGAGATATGCTGCTGGGAGGTTGGATGCTAGATGATTGCCTTTACAAGACCACGTAATGAGTTGAGAAAAACAAGAAACAAACAAACATAGATTTATAAATCTGCTACAGAGTATTTTACTGATTTGCTTGCTTACAATATAGAACAACCTAAATGAAGGGACTAGATTAAATGTGGCAGTTTCCAACGCATGGAAACTCCAACAGTCACCACGTTTGGAAATACCAACAGCCACAATGTGAGGGAAATGCCAACAGACATGGCTTTTCATATGCCAAGAAGATTCCAGAGGATGCTGGAGCATCCTGACCGACCATTTGGTTTAGTCATTCCAACAAGATATCATTACTAGCTGGTAAAATAAAAAATAAAAAAAAGGAAAAATAAGAAGAAGGTAGGTGCATGGGTAACTAATTGTGTATTGTGAGTCGTAGTAGATTGTTGGACATCATAATTATTTTACAATCTTGACCACTGATTAATGGATATATTTTGGTTGAATTTGGAGAATCTTTTACTTTTCATTTATGCAGTCAATTAGATGTTGATTTTTTTTTTTTTTTGAAAAGGATATATATTATTAAAAGAGAAACTCCAAATACAAAATTCAGGTCGGCCAGACTCAAAAACCCGCACGAGATGACCTATCATATATCGGCTCTCTTTACATTTTTATCTTCACTCCCCTCTCCTTAACAGAGCCCAGCCCAACCCGGTCCAGGAATAGCCTCCCCTTAACTATGGGAGGCAAATCTCCCTCCTCATCGAAAACTCGATTCAACTAACTCTCGCAGCTTGAACGAGCTAGCTCATTTGCAACATGGTTAGCTTCTCTTGGCACATAAATCACCCTTACGTGGGCCCGCTTTTTCATATCCTCAAATGTGACCTGCCAAAACCAATCTTCCATCTACCGGTCGCCCCTCCGGACATGGCCTCGATCGTGGATTTGGAGTCACTTTCCAATTCAATATTGAGGAAGCCCCTCTAATTACACATAGCTAGGCCCTCCACCAGAGCTCAGACCTCCGCTGAAGCGCTAGAAGAGGACCCAAAACCTTTAGCAAAAACAAATAAAAATTGATCCTTATCGTCTATGCAGACCCCTCTACCACCCGACGGCTCGAGGTTGCCACGCGATGAGCCATCAATGTTCATCTTCACCCAGCCCGAAGGAGGTTTTCTCCAATATTCCACAGAGAATTAGGATGAGTTAGCACGGGGTTCTGGAATGCCCAGAGCTTGACAAAACATCCAATTTGCACTGCTAGATTAATCGTTTGAGCGCACGTTCCTGGTAACCCACGCCATCCAGCGAATAATATTTTTGACCACCCTTGCCTTGTCAACTCTGACATCCTCATGCCAAAGCTTGTTCCTTTCTCTCCAAATTTCCCACAAAATAAACATAGGTGCGAGGCCCCGCAGACTCTTGATTAGGCCCTTAGCAGACAAATTTCCCCACCATTGGTCCAGCAGACTTTCCAGAGGGATACCATCTCGAATAGAGAAGCCAAACCAACTGCTGATCTTTCTCCAGATCTCTTGCGCCAGTTCCCCTCCTGAAAATAGATGAAGAATAGATTCCTCCTAATTTGAAGTAGGGCAGCAGCTACATTTGGAAGGGAGGCAAATGTTGAGCTTACAATTTATACATATCCTAGCCCATTATATTGCATTTTATGCATGATTTGCATGTTAAAAGGTTTATCTAATGCATGTTTTGTGATGTAGGAATGAGAGAGGGATTACACCAAATTGATGTTCAAAAGACCACATTTAGATGGTCCTTAATGATGATCCAAGGTGGGCTAAAGATGGAAGAAGAAAGAAGGATAGAAGTGTGAGAAAGAACCAAAAGAAATAGAAGCTAGACCCGTCGACCAACAGGTCGGGCACCCCTCTGGACTCTCTGGACCTCTGCTAGACCGGTAGAGAGTAGTTCATTTATTTAGCCTCAAGATAATCAACCTCCTAGTCTGACGGAGGTAGAGAGTAGTTCATTTATTTTAATTGTTTAGTTGTTTGGAGTTGCAAACTTCCATAATCGACTCTCTCAGGTACTCTCGTTCTCACTCTGCTTTATTTTATCATTGCTCTCATAATTCATGCTCATTGCATATCTTTTTACATTGAGGACAACGCAAGTTTGGTTGGGGGGTGCGATTCCTCGAATCTAGCAATTTGTGACATTTCGAGCAAGGTTTTTGTAGGAAATTTTTAATTTTTCTAAAATATCAAAACTCTTTTGGAAAATTTCATTTCTATGCACTTGAGATGTCATGAGTATGAAAGGATGAAAGATAAAATGATATGATTTTGAAATCTCTAAATTAACTTAAACATGATAGTTTTACATGTGAATTCCCCTATTTATATGATCAATAGAACATTTGAACAATTTTGAGTCTAGTCCACATTACATGATTCTCATGATTTAAAGGGATTATTAGACTTATAGATTAGTGAGACTGAAGATTTGAAGTGTTTAGGAAGCAAGCCGGAGTACTTTGTCCATCCTTGTCTATGGGAAAATAATAAAAGATATGGATTTCTAAAAATCTTATCTAATGTGTATGAAATGGAAACAAGGAAGGAAAATATGTGTATGATTGAGAATATGGTGGAAAATTCTGAAAAGGGCTACCTATTACCAACCGGGGGATGGTCTACCCGTAACCAAAGCCGAAAATGGGACGTAGTGTGAAAGTCATCGGAAGGACGATAAGATAAATTTCTGTCATAGGCAATTGGTTGATCTATACACTCTTAGATCTTTAGTTTAGCTGATTTATAAAGAAGGTAATTCTGAAAAGTCATGAGATGAATACGCACAATGCACATTAGACCATACATGTTCGCATTCTTCTATTTGTCAATAAATCTGTGGGGATTCTATGTGAACGCTTATTATGTTTGGAAAGTTTAGGACTTCAATTTCTCATCATTTTTTTTTAATTTTGCACTTACATGTCTTAAAGTCTATAGAAGCATAGTTTCCAAGAGAGAGTTGAGTTCTTAGAGAAAGGGATTATTTCACGCTTGTTTTGCTTGGGACTAGCAAAATGCTGGTTGGGGTGTGTGTTGAGCTTCCAATTTATACATATCCTAGCCCATTACATTGCATTTTATGCATGATTTGCATGTTAAAAGGTTTATCTAATGCATGTTTTGTGGATGTAGGAATGAGAGAGGAATTACACCAAATCGATGTTCAAAAGACCACATTTAGATGGTCCTTAATGATGATCCAAGGTGGGCTAAAGATGGAAGAAGAAAGAATGAGAGAAGAGAGAGAAAGAACCAAAAGAAATACAAGCTAGACTGGTCGGCCAACACGTCGGGCACCCCTCTGGACTCTCTGGACCTCTGCTAGACCGGTCGGCCAGCCATCTCGACCGGTCAAGACCGGTCGGCCAACAGGTAGCCAGTGTATTTCAACAGCTTTCCAGCAAGGTTGCTCAGCAAGCTCCAAAAATCATGCGCTGCGGGAGTCCTTACGCAATTCTGGAAGTTTCTGAGGCGGTAGAGCCTCTTTACTATAAAAGAACCCCTAGGGGTAGATCTAAAGACATAAGAGAAGGCATGGGAAGTCGTGGGATGTGAAGGAGATCGCTGTGGAGCGTCTGTAACTCCTCCAAACTCGGTTTTTCTATGTTTTTATTTAGTTTTCTTTTGAGTTTTAGTTTAACCTATTAATGGTTGGCTAAACTTCTTAGCTAGGGCTAAGAGGTGAAGCTTTTAGTTGTTTACAATGTCTAATTCGAATTAGTCCAAGTACTTTTTTATTTTATGAAGAACACTTCTAGCTCTAGTTTGAAATAAAGTTAGTGTTTTTAGTAAATCTTCTATCTCTTGTGATTGCTTTTACATTGGATGTTTTGATTACTGAGATTGCTTAATGGGGTGTTGATTGATAGGATTTTGGGTTGTAGAGATCCTAAATTCATCATGATATGTTGGATGCTATGGGATCTTACAAACTAAGTTTCCTAAGGGCTTATCTAGAACTAAACTAGAAGGGGTTCTTATCTTTTGATTTAATCTAAGATAGGTGTTTATATATTGACTTTGATTCAATAGAAGTTCAATTCATGCATCTAAATCAAGTCTAGTGACAAGGCTTGAGGAAGAATCATGAATGTGATCTTGCTTGTTTTGTGAAGGATTGGGTTGTGTGATTGAATACACCAAATACCTTAGTTGATTATGAGAGGACCATATCAGTGGATGATCCATCTATGTTGGATGCATTATGATGATTTGATTGCTCTATATTCCGATTGGATATGGATAGAACTCCGATTCCAATTGTGTTATTGGCTTGAATGGTTTGAATTGGCATTGTGAATAATTATTAGTAGATCCTTGGCACTCTGGTGTTTATTTCCTTGATTTAAGTATAAAATAGATAGTTTTATGTTCTTAATTTCCACCCATCGATACAAATCCGAATTTAGCCCATCCTAGTTCAAAAACTTAGAATTGTTACGACAATCCCTGAGGATCGACCTCGGTCTTACCGAGAATTATTACTACATTGCAGCCTTGCACTTGAGGCGAGCGAACAAGTTTTTGGCGCCGCTGCAGGGGATTAGGTTAACAGTTCTGAATTTTGTAATTAGGGTATAGTTAGGTTAAATAGGTTAGATTAGGATTCATTGTTTTAATATGTTTTTATCATAATTTTCTACGACTAACAGATTTTATTTCTTTTGTAGGATTTTTCTTCTTTAACATAGTTCTTCCATCGGGTAACCCTGTTCTAACTTAGACTCATTTAATTTTTAGTTTTTGCTTTTGTTTTTAGATTTTAAGATTTAGTTTAGTTTTGTGTGTTTTATGCCTCATTGGTAGCGTGATCATACATCATGACTTCTACGTGAGGGAGATTTAGTTGAAGGCCTAGTCTATCACAGACGAGTTAGGAAACATCTAGGAAATCCTGACTCGTCTGAAATCATGGCTGAGAATGAACCACATAATGTTGAAGATGTTGAGCATGATGCACCACCAATTAGGACGGAATGTAATGAGAATGAGGAACATAGTTCCTCCGGTTAAAACATTGAGAGATTATCTACAACTGGAGAGAACAACCACATCTTCCTGCATTGTTTTTCCAACTAATGCAGGAAGCGTGGATCTTAAATTGGGAATTATCAAGTTACTCCCGAAATTCCATGGACTCAACTCTGAAAGTCCATATGCGCACCTTAGTGAATTTGAGGAGATTGCCAACACCTTTCAATTTAATGATGTCTCCCAAGATATAATCAAACTGAAGTTATTCCCTTTCTCTCTAAAGGCCAAAGCCAAAGCATGGTTTCAATCACTTAAACCTAGAAGCATCGGGACATGGGCTGAGATGACCCGGGAGTTTCTTAAAAAGTACTTCCCGGTTCATAAAACTAATGCACTAAGGCGGACCATCATGAATTTCTCCCAAAAATTAAATGAAACATTTTTCAATGTTGGGAGAGGTTCAAGGATCTTTTATTAGAGTGCCCACACCATGGTTATGAAAAGTGGCGCTTGATTGACTTTTTCCCTAACGGATTAAGTTGAAACATGCGCCAATTTGTTCAAATGATGTGTAATGGTGAGTTTTTGAACAATCACCCAATGATGCTTGGGATTACTTTGATATGCTAGCCGAGAATGCCCAATCTTGGGACATCTCTAATCCAACTAGTAATCCTAAGTTAGCCCCAGGAGAGAAAGGTGTACATGTATTAGATCGGGAGGACGATTTAAACACAAAGGTGGCGGGTCTCACAAAGAAGGTTGAGGCCATAGAATTGAGGAGTGTTAACATGATTACCACCAGTGAGGCCGTTGAGAGTATATGTGGTATTTGTGAGAGTGATGTTCACTTACTAAAGGATTGCCCAACAATCCCTGCGTTTCAAGATATCTTGCAAACTCAATCGAATGCTACAAATGCTTACCAACGCCCCTTTAGTGGACCAAATTCTAATTTGACTAATCCTGAGTGGCGGTGTAAACCAAATTTTAATAGAAGAAATGGACCCATGGTAAATATAAATAATGCGTCCCAAGGACCTCCTCAAAAGAGCACTCTTAAGGATACATTGAACGCATTCATGATTGGACAAACTCCGATAAATCAGTCCAACATGCAATCTATGAATGAACTTAAAATTTTGGTTGAAAGAATTGAGACACACCTAGGAGTTAGGAAGAAAGGGACTATTTTGACTCAATCTCATCCTAACCCTATGGAACAATTGGAAACAAACACCAATTCTTCAACCCATCCTCACGTGGAACATGTTCAAGCCATCACCACTCTTAGAAGTGGAAAAATAATAAAAAAATCTGAACCAGTGAAGGCCACAAATCCTAATGATTCGATTGATTCCAAGAGCGATGGTGAATTGAGCAACGCTCCACAAGATGAAGACCCAGAGCGTGTGTATAAACCTGTGGCCCCATTCCCCCAACGTATTGTCTCAACAAAAAGGCCAATTAAAAATTAGGACATCCTAAAAATCTTCCAACAAGTTAAAATCAACATTCCCTTGTTGGATGCAATTAAGCAAATTCCTTCATACGCCAAATTTCTAAAGGATCTATGTGCCATAAAGCGTAAGCAAAACGTGCACAAGAGATCATTTTTTTACGGAACAAGTGAGTGCCATCATACAACATAACACTCCCCCCAAAGTCAAAGATCCTGGAAGCCCTACAATCTCTTGCATGATAGGTAACTTCCGGATCAATAGAGCACTTCTCGATCTAAGGGCCAATGTTAACTTGATTCCCTACTCGGTATATGAGCAACTTGGACTTGGTGAATTAAAACCCACCAAGATAACTTTACAACTTGCAGATCACTCCGTTAGAATACCGAGAGGAGTAATTGAGGATGTGTTAGTCCAAATCGATAAGTTCTACTACCCGGTAGACTTTATCATTTTGGATACACAAGTGGTTACAAATGCATGCACTCAAGTTCCTATCATTCTAGGCCGACCATTCCTAGCAACCGCCAATGCTATAATCAATTGTAGGAATGGGGTTATGAAAATATCCTTTGAAAATATGACTATGAAGCTGAATGTGTTTCACTTACACAAACAACAAGAGGATAAGGATGAGGATGAGGATGAAGATGAGATTCACATGATTAATTTCACAGATATAATTGTGGATGATGATGAGCCACCCTCAACTAAAATTTTCAAAACTTTAGAAGTTTACTTGGCTCATTCCAAGGAAGAAATAAATTTTGATAATAAGGAGGCCTTAGAAGAGCCAAATTTCAAAATTTTGATTAACAAGACACCAATCACTAATTTAAATAATTTTGTTATGCAGGAACTTGATGGATTGGTGCTTGATTTACCTATGGAGAGGTCAATTTCTGAAAGTGTAGTGGTTGAGGACGTATTCCAACCTACACAAGTGATTGAGAAGGTCGAAGTTTCCTACACTTGAGAGAAGTTTTGGCATATTTTGAGGATTGGAATGATCCTATGATCCATGACATTGTCAATGCCATAAGGGAAACTTCACCGGTGCCTACAAAGTCTCCTTCAACGGAGTGTAAAACTGATTTATCAATAGTGGAGGCACCGGTAGAATCTGAAAATGTGGAGACCATAATGACTTGTGAAGAAGAATTCCAAGTCTCCACATCTCTTTGGTTTGTACAAACCGAAGAGCACTATCTCTGGTATGATCCTTATCTGAATAATTTTTTGCTTAGATAAGTTGGAAAGGAGATTCATATTTAATGAATTCCAACCTAATAAATCTTCCTTTCCTAACACATGGAGTGATAACTTTGAGAAACCTGCTGAATTTTTTCAGCAGGATTTTCAATGGATGAGAATGATAACAATCACTCATGTGCACTATGAAGCAGGATGGTGGATGATATTACTGAAAAATTTATTGCTCCACCTACTAATTCTGCTAAATTCCATTCCTTTGGATGATCTTGTGTATCAAGATTAACCTCCTAGTCTGATGGAGGTAGAGAGTAGTTCATTTATTTTAATTGTTTAGTTGTTTGGAGTTGCAAACTTCCATGATCGACTCTCTCAGGTACTCTCGTTCTCATTCTCCTTTATTTTATCATTGCTCTCATAATTCATGCTCATTGCATATCTTTTTACATTGAGGACAACGCAAGTTTGGTTCGGGGGTGAGATTCCTCGAATCTAGCAATTTGTGACATTTCGAGCAAGGTTTTTGTAGAAAATTTTTAATTTTTCTAAAATATCAAAACTCTTTTGGAAAACTTCGTTTCTATGCACTTAAGATGTCATGAGTATGAAAGTATGAAAGATGAAATGATATGATTTTGAAATCTCTAAATTAACTTAAACATGATAGTTTTTCATGTGAATTTCCCTATTTATATGATCAATAGAACATTTGAACAATTTTGAGTCTAGTCCACATTACACGATTCTCATGATTTAAAGGGATTACTAGAGTTGTAGACTGGTGAGACTGAAGATTTGAAGTGTTTAGGAACCAAGCCGGGGTACTTTGTCCATCCTTGTCTATGGAAAATAACGAAAGACATGGATTTCTAAAAATCCTATCTAATGTGTATGAAAAGGAAAGAAAGAAGAAAAATATGTCTATGATTGAGAATATGGTGGAAAAATCTGAAAAGGGCTACCTATTACCAACCGAGGGACGGTCTACCCGTAACCAAAGCCGAAAATGGGACGTAGTATTGGATGTTAGATTTATCATGATATGTTAGATGCTAGGGGATCTTACAAACTAAGTCTCCTAAGGGCTTATCTAGAACTAAACTAGAAAGGGTTCTTATCTTTTGATTTAATCTAAGATAGGTGTTTATGTATTGATTTTGGTTCAATAGAAGTTCAATTCATGCATCTAAATCAAGTCTAGTGACAAGGCTTGAGGAAGAATCATGAATGTGATCTTGCTTGTTTTGTAAAGGATTGAGTTGTGTGATTGAATACACCCAATGCCTTAGTTGATTATGAGAGGACTACATCAGTGGATGATCCATCTATGTCAAATGCATTATGACGATTTGATTTCTCTATATTCCGATTGGATAGGGATAAAACTCCAATTCCAATTGTGTTATTGGCTTGAATGATTTGAATTGGCATTGTGAATGATTATTAGTGGATCCTTGGCGCTCTAGCGCTTAATTCCCTGATTTAAGTATAAAATAAATAGTTTTATGTTCTTAATTTCCACCCATCGATACAAATCCGAATTTAGCCCATCCTAGTTCTAAAACTTAGAATTGTTACGACAATCCCTAAGGATCGACCTCGGTCTTACCGAGAATTATTTCTACATCGTAGCCTTGCACTTGAGGCAAGTGAACAGCAAACTCCTTGTTTTTAATCTTATCATTTGTAGGAATTCCCCCTTGAAGAATCTTCTAAGCAAACATACCACATTTGAGAGGCACTTTACGATTTCAGACCCATTTATACTATGGAATAGAGGTGCCTACCTGTCTGCAAAGATTCCAAGCCAATTTAACTGTGAAACACCCCAGTCTGTCCAGCGGCCAAATCGCAACATCCTCCTTGTCTGAAATTTTTATACCTTCTACCTTGATTTTGTTGATCACCTCCTGAGGGAACAGCACTGTTGCCTCCATTTTCGACTCCAGACTATGAGCTCCAAGGAGGTCGCTGACCTTTATTCCAGCAAGCCCCTCCAGGACAACCCCTGGAATCTGTTGAGCAAGAAGACCCTGACTAGTCTAGTTGTCAAGCCAAACGTCACAGTCCCCCTTTCCCACTAACCATCTCATATTATGGGTGATAATCGGGAGATGCTTGATGACTGCCTTCCAGATTGGAGATGCGGAGTACCTTTAGGCTCTGATAGGTGCTGTAGGGGACCCATACTTGGTTGTCATGAAAGCTCCCCAGATACTTTGGCTGGCCTCGGTGACCAAGGACCACGTCAATTTTAACTTGAAGCTGTCCATCACATCCTTCAGCTTTCTAATCCCCAAGCCCCCTTCTTCTAGAGGATGCGTTATCTTTTTCCAACTTATCCAGGGGCCCTTCTTCTTATCTCCGGTCCAGCCCCAAAACAATTAGCCATGATCTTCTCCATTTGTGACAGACAAGAAGCAGGAATTACCGCTACTGCCATTATGTGAACCGGCATAGTTGACAGCACATGTCTGATCATTGTAGCTCTACCAACCTGGGATAGGATTTTTCTAGACCACCTTTCCATTTTTTTCATCATTCTATCACACGGCAGTTGGAACTTGCATCTACGGGTTTTTCCTTTAAAGATAGGCACACCCAAGTATTTTAGTGTGCCACTCGATCTTCCAGACCCCAAGACTTCTTCAATCATCTTGACACGACTTAAAGGAAGTTTCTCTGAACAGTAAAAGCTGTTTTTCCTCTGATTAATCTCTTGACCCAAGCTCGTCCGGAAATATTGCAAGAATTCACCCAGTCTCCTCAAAGATCGCTTGGAACCATTTGCAAACAATAGAACATCATCTGCATAAAGTAAATGGGACATCACCGGAAAACCTCTGTACGTCTTGTATGGAGTGACAGCTTCTTCTGCTATAAGCTCCCGAAGATCACGACTCAAAACTTTTGTCGCAATGATGAAAAGACTTGGCGATAGCGGGTCCCCTTAACGCAGACCTCTAGAACCACTGAAGAAACCACAAGTCTCTCCATTAACCAAGACCGAGAACCACGTGTTCTGCCAGCATTTAGCCACCATCTTCACCCAACTCTCATTGAAACCAAATTTGATTAAGACTTCTCTCAAGAAACTCCACTCCATTTTGTCGTAAGATTTATCCAGATCCAGCTTGATAATGATGTTTCCCCCCTCACTGTCCTATCCAAATCTCGGTACTGCTCTTACGCAAGAGCTGTACTTTCAACAATCGGCCTCCCCTTAATAAAAGCTCCTTGCTCCTTTGAGATAATTTTGGGTAGCAATGTATTTAGCCTAGCAAAAATCACTTTGGAAATGATTTTGTAAAAACCATTACATAGGCTTATCAGCCTGAAATTAGAAAAACTTGAAGGGGATATAACTTTTGGGATCAGATATAATAATGAAGCAGAGAAGAATCTCGGAATATCACCTCCTAAAAATAAGAATCTCATCGCGCGCAGAACGTCATTGTTGATTACTTCCCAACAACCTTTAAAAAGGGCTCTAGAGAATCCGTCCGGCCCCGCAGTACCATCCAAAGAGATAAAGAAGACTGCATCCTTGACTTCTTCCATGGATGGGGAGAGTAAAAGCACTTGGTTGTCTTCTTTTGAAATCATAGCTGGAATGACATCAAGCAGACTACTAGTGGGCCGAGAACTTGACGATGTGAAGTGAGACTTAAAGAATTCAACTACTTCACTTTTGATCCTTTCTTGGTCCAAGGTCTTCTTCCCACTTGACAATTGGATCTCTGATATGTGGGCTTTTCTAGCCCAGACTTTTGCCGAAGCATGAAAGAACTTTGTGTTTCTATCTCCTTCTTGGAGCCAGTCCACATGTGATTTTTGTTTCTAGAATACCTCCTCCTTCAGCTCCCATTGGGCGAGATCCTCTTTCGCTGATTTGAGGGAAGCCTCTTCTTCCCCATCTTGATTAGCCCCTGCCTGATCCTCCAGCCTGAGGACAAGGAGTTCTACCTTCTTTACATGCAGGAAAATATCCTCAAAAGATTCTTTATTCCACTTCTTAAGGGCTGATTTTAGATTTTTCAGCTTTATTTGGATGATAAACATTGGGTGGTTGCAACCATCCTACCCCCAAGCTCTTGAGACTACTTCTCGGAAGGAATTCTCTAACAGCCACATTCGCTGGAATCTGAACGACTTCGGGCCTGAAGCAGAAGTGCAAGGGCACGTAATAAGCAGCGAGGCGTAGTCTGATCCGTGTCTTAAGAGGTGAATAACCCTAAAATTAGGAAATATGATGGTTCAATTCAAATTTCTGAGGACACTATCAAATCTAGCCCAAACTCGAGATGTCCCAGTGTTCGCTTGCCTTAAGTGTAAGGTTTGTGATGTAGTAATAACTCAGTAAGACTGAGGTCGATCCATAGGAAATTAGGGTAAACCAATTCAAACCATTCTAACAACTTCAAATTCAACAATTTTAGAATTCAATTAAGAAAAATTAAGTAAAATAGCAACTTTTAGAAAATTCTAATAATTAATGGAACTAAGGCCTCAATGATCCACTTGTAGTAGTTCCATGTGAGTTTATTCATCCAAGCATAAACACAACTATATTCAAAGTTTTATCTCTCATCTAGTTGGAAGATTAAGCATTCAAACAGAAACAATCCCACTTAAGTCAGAAAATAAGATTCTAGTTCTAATGAAGAGCATAAAATTCAAATACGTAGCCTTCGAAATAACAGTCATGCCAAAGAACTATGGCATGCTCTAGGGTTACTACAATTCAAATCTAATCAATCCAAACATGATAATCTCAGAGAATTGCAAGGAACCCATGTCCGAAGTACATGAACTCTCATATAACATCCAAAATACTAACTTTATTCAAACTAGAACTTAAAAATCCAAACTTTAAGTACGTGAATTAAATGAATTCTATATGATAACTAGCTACAAGCTTCACCTCTTAGCCTTAAATAAGAGGTTCTAGCCGAGCATCATCATGCTATAACTAAAATCATAAGAAAAACTACTTGAAAGCATAAGAAAACTATAAAAACCCTAGTTGGAGGATTTGAGAACGCTCCACGACGATCATCTCACTTCCTTAGACTTCCCAAGCCTTCTATGATACCTTAAGAACAATGTAGAGGTAGTCCTTTTATAGCAAGAATTCGTCATTGACTTAGAAACTTCAAGAGATTGAAGAGTCCTTACGCAGTTTGGACGCTGGCCGGCCGGCCGGAGTCGCACAACAATTTACAAACAATCTAGAGTTTTTCATACATAGGCTGACCCATCTGCCAGCTGGCTGACAGGTCGAATAGTGTAAAAAAATGTCCAGAGAAATTGTGATTTCTGGAGGGTTTGGCCGGCCTACCGGCAGTAGTGGCCGGCCGGCCGGATGGTCCATGAAATGTGATTTTTCATAGTTCTTCTCCTCCGTCTTCATTGCAATTCACCTCTACCTCTTGTCCTTTCTTCCATTGATCTTTACGGCATGTAAAGTGAGTCCTTTAACATCATATAAGTGAAATCTCTCTCGCATTCCTACAAACACAAAAACATGTATTAAATTAGTCTTTAAACATGTAAACTATGCATAATGTGTGATGAATTGGGGTTAGAATATGCACAATTCAAAGCTCAACACCCATCTTGGTTATTACTCCACGTGAATCTATTTTCACTGAAACCTGCATCCGTAAGACTACCTGCTAGATAGCCTCAACAAACTCAACCAAAGATAGGAGGTCCACTCTCCGACTCCCTAATCTTTCCTTTGAATTAATGACCGCATTGAAATCTCCACACACTAACCAAGGAACCACAATACTTGAAGAGAAGTTGATCATAGTATCGCAGAGATGGCGCTGAAGAATTCTCGAGCACTTCGCATAAACCATCGAGACGATCACCTTCTCCACACTCCCTTGAATAAATAAGAGCATTAAAAGAATTTGATCTGTTGCGCCTAGGTTCAAAACCACCAGCGGCGCGTTATAAAACACCCATATTTTCCCTCCCTCCCCTACATTTGAGAGAGAAGAGTGAAATCCTAACTTTAAACGAGTGAAGACCCTGTTGGCCTCACCTAACTATGGGTTCCAGCAAGGCCAGAAAGAGGGGGATGTGATTCTTGATGTATCTCTTCACTCTTATGATCGTGGGAACATTTCCCACCCCTCGAACATTCCACACTAGGATGTTATCCATCTAAATCTCTGTTTGAGTTCCCAGCCCTATGCTCCGATCTTCTCAGTTTACCGACCCCTCCCTTATTGGCGTTTCTGAATAAGTTCCTCTTTGGGACCCTATGTTGAAGAACTTTTATCACCCTCTGGGGTTGTTCCTGAATCACTGCCTAAGATTTCTCTCTTTCTGTTGTACCTCTGCTCTCGGGGTTTTGGATAAGAGCTTCATTTTGACACGGAATTTCTTATATTCTACTCCATCCTCTATCTTTACCATGGGGACTCTACCCTATCTCTGATTGTCATTCTCCTTGAATCACCTCCATTGTATCCTCTAGTTGCCCCTCTACACAGGGTAAATGAGCCTCCTGGTTCATTCGATTTTCATCTAGAGGACCTTGTACCTCA
Organism: Liriodendron chinense; assembly: GCA_003013855.2. Lineage (NCBI taxonomy): Eukaryota > Viridiplantae > Streptophyta > Magnoliopsida > Magnoliales > Magnoliaceae > Liriodendron > Liriodendron chinense. Next base: position 3,544,486 of record ML058489.1, on the reverse strand, counting down.
AAACTATTTTGTTGGTATTCTGCGTCGAAATTTGGCGATAGATCAATAGCAAGTGAGACCCCTGGGTTTTCCATTGTTAGCTCCTTACTGTTCAAGTTTGCTGGCTGAAGCGAGTTCTCAACCTGGGTCAACGGCGAGGAATCTGGTGTCGATCTCTCATCTGGACTTTGGAAGAACTAGGAGGACCTAAAATATAGAGGGGAGCATCCTTCAGATAAAGCTCTAACCCTTCTTTGGTGAGGGGTGGACTTCAAAGAAATTCCTCCAGGGGTCACCCTCCTCGTCGTGTTTTGGTGTTTATCTTCTTCCTTTGTTCCACCCTTTCTCCCAACGTAAAAATTCTCAACCTCCGTCTGATGATCCTGGTCCTCCGAGGGGATTATCCCCGACACCTGAGGGGGAGGGTCCCCCTTCTTCCTAGGGTGGCCCCCCACCCCTGATTTGGGAGATAGATCCTAGACCTTTATCTAATTTTGTTGCAACAAAAGCCTCCTCTCGGACGGAGCTCCTTTATCTAAAGAGGCTGCTGACTGATCGAGATGAGGGCCCCTTATTGTGAAGCTTTGGCTGCTGACAATTAGATGTTGAATTTGAACCGTCTTCTACATGTCATTTCTGCCGTCAATTAGATGTCTACCAACTTACTTTTAATAGGTAAGCTGGGCTCGAACCCAAGACTTAATGTTGAAACATGCCTTTTCTAGATCTACCAATGGGCTGTGACCTTAAGCCAACCAACCTACTTCTTCACTAGTACAATTTTCGAGTTATAATCCCACTATCTAAAGTCCAGACAGTCTGCACAACACTACACTTGTGATATAACGCCCTACACCTTATAATTATCCATTTTTTTAATGTCCGGTCAGTTTCTTTCAGGCCGGAAGAAAGGAAAAATGAAAAGAGAACGAAGAAAAATATAGAGCAGGAGTCAAAGTGCTTAAGATGGTATACGAGTATGTGAATCTCAGTACGGGGTGCAGTCATGCTTGTCGGGACATGAGGCTCGTCTGTGGCGAAAACCTAGAGCCTGTGGACACCATCAATGAAGCTATACCAATCGCTTACGAGCAAGTCGTATGGTCTTTGAATCTCCAAGTTTGAGTTGTTAAGAGGAAGGGAGACACGTTCGTCAGATTGGTGGGCCCCCAACTGGCTCAAACATAGCGAAGCAAGATCAAAAACTATCTCTCTCGTAGGATAGACGACCCGAATCCATGGATCAATCGAGCAAAACAGCCCGATCTTCCTTAATTTCTCAAGGGCTACTCGAAGAACACGAGGAGGAGAAAGAATTCTCTAAGAAAGATGTATCAGGGTTTTAATAATAATTCAAAAATCAAAATAAAAGAGTACTTATATCTTCTCAAACATTAAAGCTCGCAGCCCAGGTGTCCTAACTTGAAAAGGAAACGAAACACTCATAAAAATGGCAACAGAAAATCAAAATAGCAAGTTCGTGTCGTGCTTCTGCGCGTTGGCCGACCGGTCGGACAGGGGTCCATGACTGGTCTGATATGACAAAAAAAGTCTAGAGAGTTCAAGCTATTTTGGCCACGAAATTCAACCGGTCAAGGTCGGTCATCACTCATCACGACCAGCCGGGCAACCAGTTGGGTGTGGGTTGAAACAGTCTAGAGGCTGGAGGCTGTGGGCGCTGGAAATTCGATCAATTTTTAGACCGATCGAGATGGGTCTTGGCAACAGACGACCGGTCGTCAAGAGCTGTTTATGCTCTATCTTTTTCTACTTCAACTGCTTCTTTGCGGTCTTTCGTTGGTCCTTCTGCTTGTCTATCTTCATCATGTAGTTAGTCATTCCCTCTACATCAGTCTCCCATCCTTGAAAAGAACTCGACCTCAAGTTCACGTTATCTTCAGGTTCATGGTATTCGTAGAGATTGGAGACATTGAATGTCCAGGAGATCTCAAACTCCTCGAGAAAATGAACAATATAGGCGTTGTCATTGATCTTCTGGAGGATTGGCACGGGCCCAATCTTCTTGTATTTAAGCTTGTTGTAGGTGTCAGTCGGAAAATGCTCCTTGCATAGATAAACCATGACTTGATCTCCGACCACGAAGACCTTGGCATGACGATGTTTGTCAGCGTCCAACTTGTATTTCGGATTTGCCTCTGCCAACTTGTTCCGGACGTCGTCATGTACCTCCATGATCTTATTTGCCATGTGCTCGACTGTTATGCTCTTTCCTAGGGCCTTGGGCAAGGGAATCAAGTCAAGCGTGTGATGTGGAGTTCGCACATACACAATCTGGAATGGAGACTTTCCTGTGGATTGGTTCACCATGTTGTTGAATGCGAACTCAGCCTGAGATAAGGCTAAATCCGATTATTTTTGCTTGTCCCCTAATATGCTTCGAATGAGATTACCCAATGTCCTGTTTACAACTTCAGTTTGACTGTCCATCTGCAGATGATAAGCACTGCTAAACTGAAGTTGAGTATCGAACTTGCTCCACAAAGTTCGCCAAAAGTGGCTAACGAACTTCATAACACGATCCGATGTGACAGTCTTGGGAATTCCATGCAATCTCACCACCTCCCTGAAGAACAAATTTGCCACATTCGTTGCATCAAACGTCTTCTTGCATGGAATAAAATGTGTCATAAAAAAAAATCAATCTACCACCACGAACATTGAATCTGAACCACGCTATGTTTGTGGGAGACACAGGATGAAAGCCAATGAAATATCCTCCCAATGACCCTTCGGCGAGGGCAATGATGTGTAGAGGCCCGTATTTTGAGAATGTCCCTTGGAGACTTAACAAGTGTGACACCGTGCAACCATTCTTCCCACCTATCGACCTAGGTGAATATCACTCCTCTAATGTAGACACCCCACTTCTAGCTGTAATGCTGGTTGAGATGGATGAATGAATGGAGGTCCATACACCCAAACCCTATATCCAAACCCAGTCAAACTCACCCTTGCAAGCCCCAATCCATAATCCAACTTAAGCCTAAACCCAGTCAACTCACCCCTAAACATCAGCCCGAAAAACCACCAATAAGAAAAATTAATAAAAAAAATTCTTAAAAAGTCAAACTTGGTGAGTCAACCCACTGAGTCAAATCACCGAGTCAACTCACTGTTAACTCACATAGTTAAAGCCCAAACCAAGCCTAAGTCCAAGCCTAACTCCAACTTGCAGCTTCGGAGTAACTTCGAACCTCGAACCTGAGGCTTTCTTACTTCAAGTTCGGAGTCCATACGCTCTGAAGCTGAAGCAGAGTGGCTATACGGGTAGCCACCAAGGTTCCACCCAAAATTATTTATGGGAGTTACCACTCTCCACAGTTATAAATACCCCCCCCCCCCCCCCCCCCCCCCCCCCCCCCCCCGCCCCCTTATTTCAGCATCCAGAAAAAATCCACTTCTCACCTCTCCAGTCCGAGAGTTTCGAGCCATCTCCACCCCCCCTTTAGCCCATTCCTCCACCAAGGAGAGCCAGAGCGAGTGAAGAGTCTAGCCCTGATCCAAACCAGCCTAACCTTGGTTCAAGCCTCTCAAGCTACCTAAGTCTAGATCTTAACCTCTCGAAGTCAATCCTTGCGATACTTCCGTCCATCCAGCTACTCTTATACCAATTTTATGTCATTCGCATTTAGCATAATGCAACATTTATTTTTCTTCCAACCCCCCTGATTATCATTACACCACGAACACTTGATCAGGTCTTAGTGTCTGCTCTAAGGTTGATCGGGCCGCCTGAAACTTACTCATCAGAAACTCCAACCGATCAAACACACATCATGTATCTGGCATAAAGCACCTGTTAGTTTGAGCATATGCTCTAGGCTTGCTTGTTTGATCGGAACCTGCCAATTAGAAACTCTTACTATTCAGACCCATATTCATGCATCATATCATTCATTAGAATGTACAATGATTAATTCAGACTTTTAAGTATTAGTTCGATTCTGTGAAGTAAAGAGCGTACTTCGGTACCGGCAAAGTGGATGCCTAACACCTTCCCACCCCGTAACCGTGATCCCTTACCTCGAATCTCTGACCATAGATCAAAATGAGTCATTTTAAAGGAAGGAACCTTCGGATTCCCTTCTGTAACGTTTTTACAGGGTCTAGCTGACTGTAGATTCGAAGTAACTGGCTAGTGGTGACTTTGGTCTTATATGAACTCATCTAAACATATCCAGTTTAACCCAACGAAAACATGACCACAGAAAAGCCCTTGAGAAAAAGGCAAGCCAGTGGCAACGGCAATTCGCACAACCCCTTTTCAAAAGGAGGGTTGGAAGCCTAGAAAGGCGAGCGTTCACATCTACTAATATCTTCGTCTTGTCATGGCTCAAGTGACCTCCAAGTTCACCATTATGGAGTTCGAATATGATTTTGTCGCGTAGAGAGCACTGTGAAATGCATAACCGATTGTCATAGAACAAGAATCCGTCTTAAACGTGGAAATCACTACGCTGTCCTCCCATACTATTCAGCCATGCCTCCTTGAAATCTTCATCTTTAGCATATAACTCCTTGAGGCACTTAAAGCCCACGATCTCGGTGTTCAATATAACAAGTAGGTTGACTCGGTGGCTGAGGTTGTCCGCAACCTTATTTTGCTATCCGGACTTGTGTTTCATCGCAAATGTGAACTCCTACAAAAAGGAAATCCACCGGGCATGCACATGACTTACGTTAGTCTGATTATTGAGGAACTTAAGAGCTTGATGGTCTGTATACAAAACAAACTCCCTCTAAATAAGATAATGCCACCAATGTTGTAGTGCTTGAACCACTGCATAAAGCTCGATCTCATAAGTAGACCACTTCTTTTGTGCGTCACTTAATTTTTCACTATAAAAGGCAATGGGTTTTCCCTCTTGGGATAACACAACACTAATCCCAACATATGAGTCATCACATTCTACCTCGAAGAGCTTTTCAAAGTTAGGTAGCTCAAGGACCAGAGCAGAGGATAGTTTATGCTTGATCTCAACAAAACTTCGGTCAGCCTCTTCGGTCCAACAGAAAGGAACATTCCTCATGTAGTCCGTGATAGGCGAGACGATCGTGATAAATTTCTTCACAAAACAGCGATAAAAGGTAGCCAACCCATGAAAGTTATGGACTTCATAGATATTGGGTGGGGTAGGCCACTCACGTATGGCCCTCACCTTGTCTTCATCTACTCTGATGCCCATGATGATACAATAAAACCCAGAAAAAGCAAACGGTCTTTCAGAAAGTCATACTTCTTCAAATTCAAATACAACTTGTTTTCGCACGGAGCACTTGAAGTACTTCTCTGAGATGCTTCGTGTTGACTGATGCATCTTGGTTGTAGATGAGAATGTCATCGAAGTACACGACAACAAAGCAGCCTATAAATGGCTTCTAAACTTAGTTTATAAGCCGCATGAAGGTACTCGGTGCATTCGACAATCCGAATCGCATAACCAATAACTCATATAGACCTTCCTTAGTCTTAAACGTTGTTTTCCACTCATCGCCTAAGCGGATACGAATCTGATGGTACCCGCTCCTCAAGTCCAACTTGGAAAATACCTTGGACTCCTCTAGCATGTCCAACACATCGTCTAGCCAGGGAATTGGAAACCAATATTTAATAGTGATCTTGTTTATTGCCCGACTATCTACGCACATCCGCCAACTTCCATACTTCTTGGGAGTCAAGATAGCCGGAAAGGCACAGGGACTCATTCTCTCCCTCAACATTCCCTTCTTCAATAACTCATCCACTTGGCCTTGAAGGATTTCACTCTCCTTGGGGCTTAACCGGTAGTATGGTCGGTTAGGCAAGCTTACCCCAAGAATAAAATCAATGTGATGGTGTATATCCCTCATCGGTGGTAATCCATGGGGGAGTTCTTCGGACCATATTTCACTGAAACCATTGAGTAAAGGATGGAGGCTCGAGGGTATAACATGCTCTCCAAAGACTTCTCCTTTCACCACCATGGCATAGATTTCGCTCATTTCCTTAGCCTCCTTAAATTCCCTTATGGCAAGGAGAGAGGTTCCCTCCACTACGGAAGTCTTGGGGCCACTCTCAGGTGACATAGGGGTGAGGATGTGCTTCCTCCCATCCTTGACAAACATATAGACATTATCACGCCCGCGATGGGTAGTGTCTCGGTCCGATTTCCACGGGGGACTGAGCAAAATGTGACATGCTTCCATCTTGATAATTTCACATAATACCTCATCCTTATAACTTCTACTAATGAAAAACGAAATTAAGCATTGTTCGGTTACCTTAGTGTCACTAACCTTCTTGATCTAGCCAATGGAGTATGGTGCAGGGTGCTTTGTTGTTGGCAACTTGAGTTTGTCCACCATCACTTTGGACACTATGTTCTCACTACTCCCACTATCGATGATAACATCGCAAACTTTCCTATTCACAGTGCATTGGGTGCGAAAAATATTATGGCGCTGAGGATGGGCTTCAATCCTGGGTGTGTAACATAAATGCTGAATAATCAAGGACTCCCCATGGTCCTGTTCGAGCCACTCAGTGTCTTCATCTCCCTCTTCATCAGCTTGTTCGTAATTTCCTTCTACAAGATCACCCTCCACGGGCTCTTCTACTGCATCACCTTCATTCGTAGTCAAGTTTGCGGCCGAGCACTGAGGGCATGCATTTGACAAATGATCGAGCTGTCCACAATACCAACAATGATTTGGCTGTGGCCGGGTGTACGGGCTAGGGTCCCGATTTGGGCCAGCGATTGCTGGAGCAGCACATTGAGGTCTAGAGGGACCACTCCCCATATCTCAGTTTGTGGTCATTTGGGGCTGGAAACACCCACCAACAAGCTCCTTACCCTTAGTCGAAGGGGCCTCCATCGTAGGGGCTAAAGTAGATGTGTGGGGAGTCGTAAACTGGGCGCACAGGAACTCTAGTTAGCGCCATCTCCGCGCGATTGGAAAATTGTATAGCATCTTCGATCGTCCAAATGGGTAGCAACTATACACGGTCCTAGATATTTATCCTCAATCCTCCAATAAACTTGGCGACCTTCTGAGCATCGATTTCTGACAAATTGCTACGGGTCGCCAAAAAATTAATCTGAGCAGCGTACTTGTCAATAGTCTTATCTCCCTGACAACAATTTTGGAACTGCTAAAATAGAATTTACTTGTAGTCGCGAGACAGGAATCGCACACGCAAAAGTTTTTGCATCCAGGGCCACAATCAGATGGACAACTTAATATTCTAATGGGCCTAGGAAACCTGTAACTACTCTCACCATGCCAATGCACCCGACTTCAGCTTATACGTGACAAGTTTAACCTTCTTCTCCTCAGGCACCTAGTTGTAATCGAAGAAATTTTCAACCTTTGCCAACGATTCCAGGAATTCTTCAATTCTCAACGATCCATTGGAAGTCAGGAGTTCAGCTCTACCTTTGTAGTATGTTCGCTTGCCTTAAGTGCAAGGCTGCGATGTAGTAATAAGTCAATTGTGAGATCGAGATTGATCCACAAGGATTAGGGTAAAACCAATTCAAACCCTTCTAATAACTTGAATCTAGAAAGTTTAGGAATTTAAGAGTTTTAGAACTAAGTAGAAACAGTAAATTGAAGAGAGAAATCTAATAATTAAAAAGAAAACTATAGCACCAAGGATCCACTCGTAGTAGCTCAATGTCAATCCATTCATCCAAGCACAAACACAATTAGAAAAGTCCTATTTCTAATCTAATTGGAAGATATAACATTCAAACATAAACATTCTCACTCAATTTGAAAATTAGAACTTCTAGTTCTAATGAAGCATGGAGATGATGAACTTGCGGCCTTCAAAGTAACAGTCATACCAAGAGATCATGGCATGCTCCAGGGTTACTACAATTCATATCTCATCAAACCAATATGATCATTCTCAGAGAATTGCAAGGAACTTATGTCCAGAGTACACAAACTCTCATAAATCATCGAAAAATACTAACTTTATTCAAATTAGAACTTGAAAATTCAAAATTAAAGTAAGAGTACTTGAATAAATGAATTGAACATAAAAAATAACTACAAGCTTCACCTCTTAGCTAGCTAAGAGGTTCTAGCCAAGCATTGTCATACTTGAACTAGAATTAAAAGAAAAAGTACTAGAAAGCATAAGAAAACTAGAAAAACCCTAGTCGAAGAAGTTGTAGACACTCCACGATTATCCTCTCCACCTCCAACAATTGTAGAATCCTTCTATGATGAGTTTAGATGAGCGTAGAGGTGTCATTGTATAGCAAAAATCACCTACTGACTTGAAATCTTCAAGAACTGCGTAAGTCTTTATGTAGTCTGGGCGGTGGTCGACCGGTCGGAGCTCATGACAACAATAAACCTAACTGAAATTTGAATCTAGGTGCACAATCGACCAGTCGAATGATCGGTCAAGAATGGACCTTTTTAGTCCTGCAAGGTCAGCAAAAAATCACCTCCCATTTTGAATTTCAGAATGGTCAGTCGACCTGTCGGATAGTGTACTTTTTTCTGATTTTTTCTTTTCTTCTTCTCAATCTTCCTTGCTTCTATCTTTCACCTCTTGACTCCTCTTCTATCAGTCTTCAATGAATATTAAGAAAGTTTTTTTAACATCAAATTCATACGGATCCTATCTCATTCCTACAAACACAAAAACATGTATTAGATGGATCTTTCAAATACATAAACCATGTATAATGTGTGATGAATTGGGGTTCAAATATGCTCAATTCAGAGCTCAACATAGTCATGTTCATTGCGATCTCCACGATCATTACTGCCTACGGGTCGGTGTGAGAGGGCTCCAACACCTTACTCCTCTCTATCATCCGAATCCTCAACATTAGCTCAACAATTACCCACTGGAAGGGCTCGATGGAAGATCGGATTATTCCTAACCGCAATGGCTGGCGATTGTGCTTCTTCTTAGGGCTGTCACTGAGCCAACGATGCCGCTATAAGTTCAAGAGATGCTTGCAGTCCTTGCATAAACTGAAATTGCAGTTTTACCGCCTATAGAGATACTTGGAGATATGCCTAATGTCCTAGAGGGGGGGTGAATAGGACTTTTTAAATTCTAATTACAATTAAAAACTAACCAAGTCAATCTTATCAAATAAGATAATCACAATAGCATTCAAGGCATTTATATGAGCAGTTTGTAAGCAAGGACTATCATAGGCATTTCATCAAACAGTTAGCATTCATGATTGACTAAACCATTCAGCACATAGCAATCATTCAATCTCACAATGCACAGCGATTTATAGTGGTTCGGTTTCCCTACTCCACTCCCGGTTCACGATCTCAACCTATGAGACCACCGGATTTCACTATAGTCTTGGTTTTAAATCAGGTTAACCATCAACCTTGACATCCTTTGATCTAGGACCGCGTTTACCATCCGTCGATGGCCCAATCCAGGGACTTGACGAATTTGGATCTCAAACTCTCACCAATCCTAATCCAAGGATGGTCACGTACCCTCCCGCCGGAGTTTTCCAATCTAGGGAATAGTGAATGAATAGATGGACTCTCAAAAACTAGACATACCTAGACGATTGAGCCCCAATTCGATGCCTTTGATGAGTAGCTTCAACTCCACGTGCTTCAGCTTCTCTTTGTGCTCCCAAGATCAGCTACCGATGCAAATGATGAGGATATGTTGATGCCGGGTAGTTGGGAGAGAGTTGGTTTAGTTCCTCTTGGCTATTCAATGCAATGGTAATGAGGTAACTACCAAACTTCAAGCATTCAATGGCTATAAATGACCTGATAGATATATTCCGAAGGTAAGTCAGCCATGAATGAAGGTCTTGAGTTCATACTTCAAACCGAGCTTCGAATACTCAGTGAAAAGCCATTAATGGCTAGGTTTGAATGATGAACTCAAGGGGAACAAGAGCAAAGAGGGTAGGAGGATGTGAGTAAAAGCTCTCTCTCTTAGCTCTTGAAGGGTGTTGAATGCATGACATAAAGACCTCAAGTCCTGGTTATATAGAGCCCCAAATAATGGCCCCAACGGATCTAAAACGGTCACGACCGACCTGTCAGAGAAAGGTCTCAACCGGTCGGACGGACTGGTCGACATTAGAAATCCAAACCACATCTGGGACTGGCCGACCGATCAAGACCGGTCGGACCCCCTTGCTGGAAGCACTTAGAATTACAGGCCGACCGGTCAAGACCGGTCGGCATACCTTGCTGGAGGCATTCAAGAATATAGGCTGACCGGTCAAGACCGGTCGGCACACTTTACTGGACTATTTGAAATAAATAGGCCGACCGGTCTTGACCGATCAGCTGTGCTTGCTGGACGGCTTTGCTGAAAGAAGGCCGACCGGTCAAGACCGGTCGGCTATGCTTGCTGGAGTAACACGTTTTAACTGGCCGACCGGTCAAGACCGGTCGGCTATGCCTGCTGGACATCATGTAATCTGATGGCTGACCGGTCAAGACCGGTCGGCTGTCCATGTTCTTATCTCACAGCAAGTTACCTGTTGTAAACTGAAAAGCCTGGCCGACCGGTCAAGACCGTTCGGCTGTCCATCTATTTTCTACACAACAAGGTAGCTGATGTGTTGAGAAGCCTGACCACTTTCTAGATGAACTTGTCACAGCGGGTTTGCTGGACCAAGTTCCTCAACACAGTAGCGGATCACTTCAAGTTATGAAGTGATGAGGTGCATAGGGTCCAATGTATGGACATATCTTCAATACATTTCGCACCAGCCATGGACCACAAGTCTGATCAACTTGTGCAAGGGTCGAGAGGGAATGGGATAGGATATGTGAGTCATTACGCCATTCTTTGATGTTTTGGGTATCCTATGGTCGGTCTATATGCAACTTACCTGGGATCTTGTTTCAGCATGAGCTTGAGCAATGGACGAAGCTTAATCTTCAAGTCTTGATTCTTCAATTCTTCGACCGGGGCTCACACAACAAGACGCGACCAACCAACACGCCAATTGACAACAAAAGATGTACTAACATAAACGTCTCAAACGAATGCTGGAGCATATCCATCTTCTCTACGAGGTAGAGAGTCCCTTGATCACTGTAAACGGGATTGTTGCCTTGTCCATCGCTAGAAGTCATCACCCGAGGTTGTTCCTCGCTCTGATACCAACTTGGCGCGGACGTAGACAACCGAGAATGAACACCGTCTCTCTCGTAAGATAGATGACCCTAATCCATGGATCAATTGAGCAAAACAACCTGATCTTCCTTGACTTCTCAAGGGTTACTTGAAGAACATGAGCAAGAGAAAGAATTTTATGAGAAAAGTTGTATTAGGGTATTAATAAAATTAAAAAATGAAAATAAAAGAGTACTTATATGTTCTCAAACATCAAAGCTCGCAGCCTGGGTGTCCTAACTTGAAAAGGAGACAAAGCGCTCGCAAAAACAGCTACAGAAAATCAAAATAGCAAGTTCGCGCGGTGCTTCTACGCGTTGGCCAACTGGTCGAACAGGGGTCCACGACTGGTCGGATATGACCAAAACAGTCCAGAGAGTTTAGACGGTTTTGGCCACAAAATTCGACTAGACGGGGTCAATCGTCATTCATCCCAACCGGTGTTCGCTCGCCTCAAGTGTAAGGCTGCGATGTAGTAATAAAACTCGGTAAGAGCGAGGTCGATCCACAGGGAATTGGAAAACAGATTCCAAACTATTCCAGCAACTCAATTTTGCAATAAATAGGAGATTCAATTGAAGCAATTATACTAAAACAGTAACTTTAATGAAAACAGTAGTTTAAAGGCACTAAGGCATTCAAGTATCCACTTATAGCAATCTCATGTCGATCCAATCAATCCAAGCAAGATACACAACTAGATTTGAAGTCCTATCTCCAATCTAGTTGGAAAATAAAACATTAAACACATTCAATCCCACTCAAGTTGAACTTCCAAGTTCTAGTCCCATTTAACCATGTAGAATTCGAAATCATAGCCTTCGGAGTAACAGCCATGCCTATGGACTATGGCCTGCTCAAGGATTACTATAATTCGAATCTAAACAAAAAAACATGATAATCTCAGAGAATTGAAAGGAATCCATGTCCGGAGCACATGAACTCTCATAAAACATAAAAAACTATCAACTTTGGGAACTAAAAGATGCAAAAATCCAAACTTGAAGTAAAATTACTTAAACTAAACTGAATCAAACATGAAATTAGCTACAGGCTTCACCTCTCAGCCTTAGCTAAGAGATTCTAGCCGAGCATTGTCATACTACAACTAAAACTCATGAAAAACCTAGAAAACAAAGAAAAACCAGAGTTTGGAGGGTTGCAGACACTCCACGACGGCTTCCTTCCTCTCCCACAACGTCCCTTGGCTTCTATAATACCCTAGGAAGAGCCCCTAGGTGTCCTTTTATAGTGAGGACGCTTGGTTGCGTCGGAATCTTCCAAAAATAGCGTAAGGTTACGAAGTGCGCAGTATTTTTCGGAGCCCAGAATGGCAACTGCCTGTTTTTTATGTGGCGGACCGGTCACGACCGGTCGGACCAAACTGGGCATTGGTCCAGTGTGTTCTGCAGAAGGCACTGATCGGTTAGCCGACCAGTCAAGACCGGCCAGACCAATTGGTTCTACATCCAGCAGTTTCCAAAGGTGTAGCCGACCGGTCGAACTTGCTGTTCTTCTTCTTTTTTCTTCAACTTTCTTTTCTCCTTGCTTTCTTCTTTCTTTGCTTCTTTTTCAATCTTCATCCCATGCATCTAAATGTATTCTTTTGGTCCCCAATTGGGTGAAGTCTGCTCTCATCCCTACAATAAAAAAACATACATTAGATGACCCTTCTAAACATGAAAACCATGCATATAATGTGATGTAGTGGCCTATGCAATGTATAAATTGGAGGTTCAACACACCCCCCAACTAGCTTTTTGCTAGTCCCGAGCAAAACATGCGTGAAACAAGTTCGAACCTCCAAAACCTAACTCTCCTTCAGAAACTATGTTTCTATCCATTCCAAGACATACAAGTATAAAATTTGGAGAAATTAGGTGATAGAAGTTGAAACCTTAAACCCTCAAAGCATAATAAGTGTCTACATGAAATTCCCGCTGATTGATTGATAAATAGAAGAGCTCGAACAAATTCAACCTAGTGTGCATAGTGAAAGTTCATCTCATGGGTTTCGAGAATTATCTTCTTCATAGATTAAGTAAACCATGGATTTCAAGGTGTATAGAGCAACAACAAGCCTATGACAGGAATTTTCCTTACCGTCCTTTCGACGATTTTCACACTACGTCCCATTTCCAGCTTTGGTTACGGATAGACCATCCCCCGGTTGGTAATAGGTAGCCATTTTCGAAAATTTTCATCATTTTTCCATCATTCCCAATTTCATCCTTCATTTTCCTTTTTCTTTTAAATTAGATAGGATTTTTAGAAATCCATATCTTTCATTATTTTCCCATGGACAAGGATGGACAAAGTACCCCGGCTTGGTTTTTCAACACCTTTAAATCAAAGTCTAGCTAATCCACAAATCGCATAATCCTTTCAACCATTAGAATCGTGTAATGTGAACTAGGTGTAAAGGTGTTCAAATGTTCTATCAATCACAACAATAGGGGAATGCACATATAAAACCATTATGTTAGGAGAAATTCAAGACTTACAACATTTCACACTTCGTATCTCCTCTTCTTAAACTCGTATAATCTCAAATGCATAGAAATAAGGTTTTTAAAGGAGTTTTGAGATTTGAGAAAATTCGAAAAAATTTGCACATATGATGCTCGAAAGGTTGCAACATGCTAGATGAGGAATCTCATCTCACCCCCCAACCAAATCTTGCATTGTCCTCAATGTGAAAAGATATGCAATGAGCATGAACATGAGAGCAATGGTAAAATATACGAGAGTGAGAAGAATAGTACCTGAGTGAGCGATCATGGAAGTCTACAACCCAACAACTAAAGCTACTAAAACAATAAAACTAAATAAAACTAAACCTAATCTACGGAAAGCAATAAAGATAACTAACCCGTCCTTGTAAAAAGAGGATCTCCATCAGACTAGGAGATCGATTATCATTATAACATCTAAAAGGACAAAGTTGAGTAGGATCATTAAGTGGTGTAACAAATTTTTCAGTAGAACTAACCACCATCCTGCTTTGGAAAGTACATTGGTGACATCAACCAGTCTAGCCCATTGAAAATCCTGCTGAAAAATTTCAGCGGGTTCTTCAACAAAATTGTCACATGTACTAGGAAAGGAGAATTGCATTGGTTGGAAATCATTGAATATGGATCTCCTTTCCTTCTTGTCTAGGAAAAAATTATTCAAGTATGGGTCATCCTAGAAGTGTTCTTCGGTTTGAACAAACCAAAGAGATGTGGAGACTTGTATTTCTTCTTCACAAGTCGATATGATCTCCACAAAATCATATTTCACCGGTGCTTCCACGATTGATTTTTCAGTTTGGTGTTCTGTGGAAGGAAACTTTTTAGGCAACGGGGAGGTCTCTCTTAAAGCATGTACAATGTCCTGAATCATGGGATCATCCCAATCCTCAAAGTATGTTAGGCACTCCTTAAGTGTATAGGAGACCTCATCGGAGGAAATTTTTAGATTTGGACCCTTTATGTCTTCCTTCTTCTCAGAATTTTGTGTAGGTTGGAGTGGGTCCTCAACCTCTACACTTTCAGAAATTGGCCTCCCTGTAGGCAAGTCAAGCACCAATTCTTCCAAATCCTGCACAACAAATTTGTATAAATCAGAATTTGGTGACTTGTCAAATGAATTTTCAGAAATTGACACTTCCAAGGTCTTAATAGAATGAGAATTAGATTCATCCTTAAAATGTGTTAAACATGTCCCTAAACTTTTAGGTAGATTATGTTGGAAAAACCCCCCATCATCCATGGATTCTATCATGTTTACCTCATGGGAGCCATCATTGTCGTCTCAATCCTCAAAGGGATCAAAGCTAACAACATCTAGAGGATCGAAATTCTGCCTTAAAGCGAACTCCTCTTCCACAATTGAATCAATCAAATCAACCTCGTGGACATTATCATTATCCCTATACCTTTTGCCCAAGTGGAACACATTCACCTCCAACTTCATGTTTCCAAAGGACATTTGCATCACTCCATTCCGGTAATTTATGATTGCGTTTGATGTAGCAAGGAATGGGCGGCCTAGAATCACCAGTATTTGGGTGCTAGCATCCATAACCGGTTGTGTGTCCAAGACAATGAAATCTACCGGGTAGTAGAATTTATTAACTTGGACTAGCACATCCTCAACTATCCCTCTCGGTACACGGATGAATCTATCAGCGAGTTGCAACGTGGTTTTGGTGGGTTTTAATTCACCAAGACCCAATTGCTCATATACCGAGTACGGGATCAGATTTACACTTGCCCCCAAGTGTAGCAATGCACGCTCAATCCGATAGTCTCCAATGATACATGAAATTGTGGGACTACCGGGATCTTTGAATTTTGGGGGGATCTTTTGAGTGAGAATGGCACTCACCTGCTCATTTAAGAAGGCCTTTTGTTGCACATTATATTTTCATTTGGTTGTGCATAGGTCCTTTAGAAACTTGGCATAGGAAGGGACTTATTTGATGGCATCAAGCAAGGGAATGTTGATCTTGACTTGCCTAAAAATCTCTAGAATATCATGAGAGTTTGGAAGAGATTTTGGGGCAACCAATCTTGAAGGGAATGGTGCTACGGGCTTGTAGATGCGTTCCTTCTCTTATGGGGCTAAGTTGGATCCGTCATCATCCTCAGAATTTACCGGATCATTAGGCAGCTTGTTGGCCTTCACCGGAATAAATTTGTCGATTTGTTTACCACTTCTAAGAGTGGTGACGGATTTGGCTTGCTCCATATGTTGGTTAAAGGGTCAGGAATGCCTACTTCATGTACCTGTTTTGGATTGGGCTGAGGTTGGGCAGGAAAGGTCCCTTCCCTGGCATTCAAACGTCCCTTAATCTCATCAACCGAGACTTTAAGCTCTTGAAACATTTGCTAATTCGTTTGATTAATTTGTGTTTGCCCTTGTATAAACGCTTTCAAGGTATCCTCCATTGAGAATTGAGGTAGGGCCATATTTTGCATGGGTGGCCCTCCTTGAGAGTTGTTAGGATTGCTCGTGGGAGCATTCTTCCAACTAAAATTTGGGTGGTTCTTCCAACTGTTAGTGTACGTATTACCCACCGATCCATTGAAAGGCCGTTGATACCCATATATGGCATTTACATATTCATATAACACCTCTTGAAATGCAGGAATTGTGGGACAATCTTGCGTAGCGTGTAAATCGATGTGATAAATCCCACATATGGTCTCAATAGCTTCATTGGACTTTGGAACTCCACTTTTACTAAGTTCCATGGCATCGAACTTTCTTGTGAGGTTGGCTATCCTTGTATTCACGTCGTCTTCCTCCTTGAGGATATAGATCCCTCCTTTCTCTTTCTCTTGAGTAGGCCTGGGGTTGTTGGATTTATCTGAGGTATCACAAGATTGGGCATTTTCAGCCAACACGTCCAAATAACTCCAAGCCTTATCTGGATTTTTGCTCATAAACTCGCTATTGCACATCACCTGTACAAATTGGCGCATATTGGAACTTAATCCATCGTTGAAAAAGTTTATAATTCGCCAACTCTCATAGCCATGATGTGGGCAAGCAAGTAGGAGGTCCTTAAATCTCTCCCAACATTGGAAGAAAGATTCACCCTCTTTAGCCGAAAAATTTATTACGGCTCTTCGAAGGGTATTCGTTTTATGAGCCGGGAAGAACTTTTTCAAGAATTCCCAGGTCATCTCATTCCATGACCCAATCGAATGTGGTCTAAGAGAGTGAAGCCAATTTTTTGCTCTTTCTTTCAATGAAAAGGGAAAGAGTTTAAGCTTAATGGTGTCTTCAGAAACATTGGTGTATTGCAAGGTAGCCACCACTTCTTCGAATTCTTTCAAGTGCAGATATGGGCTGTCAGAGTCTAGCCCATGGAACTTTGGTATAAGTTGAATTACACCCGGCTTTATGTCAATGTTTCCGCCGTTTGGTGGTAGAACCACGCAAGAGGGTGTAATTGCACGGGCTGGTTGTAGGTAATCCCGTAGTGATCTCATTGGAGGAACGTTATGTACCTCATTCTCTCCTACTCCCTCTTGATTTGCATTTGTAGTTGGAGTAGGAGGGGTATGATTCCTTAAAGGTGTTTGATTCATACTCCCCAAACTTTCACAACGTTCTTGGTAATTCCGGACTCGTCTATGGACTGACAATGATTCAACTAAACCACCTTCGGATTGGAGACGATTAGAGTGGTCACGTTCCCAATGGGACATAAACCACTCAACTAAAAACTAAACTTGTCCTAAAATCTGAAATAAAACCAAAAGCTAAAAGAGTTCAAGTTGGAAGGATAGTACCGATTCGCTTGAACTATAAGAACTTCCTACAAAACAAAACAGACTTTGTTAGTTATAGAATTTAGAAAAAATAATCCTAAGAGAATCAATAAATCCTAACTACTTCTATTCTATAGCCACTAAAACAATTCAGAACCGTTATCTAAATTCCCCAGCAACGGCGCCAAAAACTTGTTCGCTCGCCTCAAGTGTAAGGCTGCGATGTAGTAATAAAACTCGGTAAGACCGAGGTCGATCCACAGGGAATTGGAAAACAGATTCCAAACTATTCCAGCAACTCAATTTTGCAATAAATAGGAGATTCAATTGAAGCAATTATACTAAAATAGTAACTTTAATGAAAACAGTAGTTTAAAGGCACTAAGGCATTCAAGGATCCACTTGTAGCAATCCCATGTCGATCCAATCAATCCAGCAAGATACATAACTAGATTTGAAGTCCTATCTCCCATCTAGTTGGAAAATAAAACATTAAACACATTCAATCCCACTCAAGTTGAACTTCCAAGTTCTAGTCTCATTCAACCATATAGAATTCGAAATCATAGCCTTCGGAGTAACAGCCATGCCTATGGACTATGGCCTGCTCAAGGATTACTATAATTCGAATCTAAACAAAAAAAAACATGATAATCTTAGAGAATTGCAAGGAATCCATGTCCGGAGCATATGAACTCTCATAAAACATAAAAAACTATCAACTTTGGGAACTAAAAGATGTAAAAATCCAAACTTGAAGTAAAATTACTTGAACTAAACTGAATCAAACATGAAATTAGCTACAAGCTTCACCTCTCAGCCTTAGCTGAGAGATTCTAGCCGAGCATTGTCATACTACAACTAAAACTCATGAAAAACCTAGAAAACATAGAAAAATCGGAGTTTGGAGGGCTGCAGACACTCCACGACGGCTTCCTTCCTCTCCCACGACGTCCCTTGGCTTCTATGATACCCTAGGAAGAGCCCCTAGGTGTCCTTTTATAGTGAGGACGCTCGGTTGCATCGGAATCTTCCAGAAACCGCGTAAGGTTACGCAGTACGCAGTATTTTTCGGAGCCCAGAATATCAACTGCCTGTTTTATATGTGGCTGACCGGTCACGACCGGTCGGACCTGTATTTTAACAGTCCAGGGAGTACATAGAGAGGGCCGACCGGTCGGACCAAACTGGGCATTGGTCCAGCGTGTTCTGCAGAAGACACTGATCGGTTGGCCGACCGGTCAAGACCGGTCGGACCAACTGGTCCTTCATCCAGCGGTTTCCAAAGGTGTAGCCGACTGGTCGGACGACCGGTCGGACTTGCTGTTCTTCTTCTTTTTCTTCAACTTTCTTTTCTCCTTGCTTTCTTCTTTCTTTGCTCCTTTTTCAATCTTCATCCCATGCATCTAAATGTATTCTTTTGGTCCCCAATTGGGTGAAGTCTGCTCTCATCCCTACAATCACAAAACATACATTAGATGGCCCTTTTAAACATGAAAACCATGCATATAATGTGATATAGTGGCTTATGCAATGTATAAATTGGAGGTTCAACAACCGGTCGGGCGACTAGTTGGGTGTGGGTCAAAACAGTCTAGAGGTTGGGGTTCTGGGCGTTGGAAATTCGATCGGTTTTCAGACCGATCGAGATGGATCTTGGCAATAGATGACCGGTCGTCAGGAGCTTTTTATGCTCTATCTTTTTCTGCTTCAACTCCTTCTTTGCAATCTTTTGCTGGTCCTTCTACTTGTCCATCTTCATCATGTAAAGGTTAGCCATGCCCTCTATATCACCAACCCATGGCTCTGTGGGTGCAAAATTGAAGTAGAGCCAGGGAGTTGAGTGCTAAGAGAAAACTACAAGAGCTCATTTTCATCTTCTTCTTCTTCCTCGTGAAGAGTAATAAAAGAGTTGGATGTTGGTGTTGGATGTTGGTGTTCGATTCGTTGCGTTGGTATGTGCATTTATAATAGATGTAGGATGAGTAATTGGTGGGAAATGGGAAGTGAACCTTTTAATACTCTCCGTTCACATGTTTCAATTTCGCACACTTTTGAGGGAACCAAGTCAGTTTCAACACGAGGTCATAGGTCCAAGTACCTATTGTGGTGAAAACCCAGTGTGGTGTGAGTGCGTGTGTGGGGTGTGTGTCGTGTGTAAAAAATAAAAATAAAAAGGCGGATCGAAATTGAGACCGGGCAGCCCCGTTGAACATGGATCTTGGTAAACTTATGGTAACAGTCCATTTCTCTTGCATGCAAATAGCCCACGCTTTGGGTAAATTTGCTTTTTCTTTCTTTCATTCATTCTTTTTCCTCATTTCGGCCAAGGCATCAAATGGAAGGGGGCCGTCTGATGAACCGCTTCGATCCCACACACACAGGTGGAACTGGCACGTACAACAATACACAGCCGTGCATGCTCCCGGTTAGTGGAATGGTATATGGATTCCCGTGAGCTTTTTGGATTATCCAGGTGAAGTTGACGTCTGTGGGAGTGTGACCTGTTCTGTGCATCACGAGGTTAGAGAGAGAGAAAAAAAAAAAAGGATAGGGCCTGTCTTTTCTGTTTGTTCTTTTGTATGGTGCATATTTGGTGCTCACTTGGGACACCATACTTTTTTTTTGGCATCTCCTTTCCACCTTTTTCCTGACCTCGTCAAATACATGTTACGGAGTATGCGGTCCTGCTCGTCAGGACAAACCTTTGATTGCCGGAAGTGGATTAGGGCAAAAACTGAGGCAGATCAAATCTCAGGTGGAACACTCCACACAAAACAGTGGTGATCAACCATTGAAACTTCTTATGGGCCACCAAAGTTTTGGATCAAGCTGATATTTATATATATTACCTGTCTACCGAGCCGATCTAGTAATGAAGCTCACCCTGCATCTAGTCCCTCGCTGAAGTAACCTCACTAAGGCTCTTTTGGCATTTCTACTCTAATTCAATAAGAACTTTTTCAATAAAAGCTATTCCATATAGCTAGCTCTTATTTTAAATAAGCTCATTTGGTAAAACTATGTCTTCAAATTAAAAAAAAAAAAAAAAAACATCTTATTTGAAATAAGCATATTAGGTAAAACTTTCAAATAAGAGCTTTTTTTTAGGAGAAGTTGATGTCATTTTTAAAGATTACAACAACTCTATTATAATAGTGTCATGCCTGCTAGCCCGACTGGAAGAAGCCTAGGCATTTCAATAGCAAGTCTTAGGTTCGAGTGCTAAGGAGACACACTAACCCCATCGGTGGGTGGGTGCATTATGTGACTAACCGTGTGGGTGTGTTAACCAACTAATAGGATGGGTGTGTTGTGTTGCATGACTAACAAAAAAAAAAAAAAAAAAATCTATTATAAGAGTAATCCAAATGGTTGTGTTGGTGGATCTCAATTTTTTTTTTCTTTGGAAAAAGGTGGGGGTAGCCCACCAAAATATTATTGATAAAATAGCTAAATACATGCTCATTCCTGCAAATCCACAAAAAAAAAGGGGGGCCGCGCCTTTGATATACTCTATCCCAATCTATACACCCCCAGGCCCACCAGTCCACCACACAACCCAACATTCAGCCCTTCCCCTTCCTCACAGAACCAATCCCAATATTATCCATAGCCAGGAGGCCATGAATAGGGGCCAGCAACTCCGCTCTGGAGTGAAAAATTCTATTAGGAAATCTATCACTACCCATTTTGGCAAGAAAATCAACTACTGAGTTACCTTCCCGCAAAATATGAACAATGATGAGATTTGTAGACCGTTACAATCGCTTGATTTCTCCCATCCTGTAACAGATGTTCCAAGGGACATTGCCACCATTAGAGGAAGCAGCATTTGTAATGACCTGAGAATCAGTTTCAACAATAATATTCCAGTATCCTCTCTCCCAACACAACTTGATACCATCCACTATAGCTTGGGCTTCCGCAACATTATTAGAAGCATGACCATAGTATTTGTGAAATGCAAAAGGAATTGATCCTTGGTGATCTCGTCCCCCTACACTATCCCTTAGGTTGCACTTTGAAGATTTGTTGATCTTAATCTTGAACCAATTGTTTCTCGACCTAAACCATTTGATTACTTGCAAGGTATCCTCCTAAATATGATCAGTCGCCTAAACTCTGATGGCTTTCGAGGGAACAGAATCTGAGAAGGAGATCCTCTGTCATCCATATGTCTACCTATCTCTGACAGCCACCTCTTCACCTTCTTGATCACCTCCACTCGCTTTTCTACCCTCAAAATACGGAAGTACTGCGGATGGGTGGAGTAGATGTAGTCACTGTGATGTATGTGTCTACATCCACTTGCTACATAGATGTAGTCATTGTGAGTGCACGTGAAAGCTTGAGGGAAGTCCTCCTTGGGGGAAATCATCACTACGGCAAAATCGCTACAAAACGACGGACCAAATCCGTCTAATCACCATTAACGACGGACTTCGTTCGTCGCATGGTCACCCGTATTTTCCGAGTCGTTAATCTGAAACGGCGAACTATATCCGTCGTGAAATAATGATGACATAATGCGTCGTTAACTTAACGACGGATCTTATCCGTCTTAAAAGCCAAACAATCCCAAATTTGAAGCCCAAAAACGAGGGATTTGCTCCGTCGTTAAATGAACGACGGACCTCATCCGTCTTAAAATCCTAACCAACCTTTGAATTAATCTTAAACATAAAACGGCGGATTTAGTCCGTCGTTAACTTTCTTTTGTTAAAAAAAATCAGCATGCATTTGTTGCATTTCGAATTTCTTACATCTAATACCATCAGAGTAGTAGAAACTACAATACATTATAACTAATTCAATACATCAGCTAATTCAATTCAAACAAAACCAATACATCAACTCAAATGAAAGCAATAAAATTTTATTGGTTCCCGTGAGGCCTATATGAGCGTGCAACTATCAACGTAATATTTTCTTACCTACAGATCTTATCCAGCTTCTACCAAGAAACATAGAATGCATCTACCAAAAAAAAGGTAGTTGACAATTCTCAGACAAAATTTTCTGGCACATTCAAATTTTCAGTTCACATAAATGGGAACCATAGTTCCTTTCAAGTTACTTCACTTTAGTGAATGCATAATCGTGGTAAGTGTATAATTGGATATGAAAATCCTTCAATGTATGATCATTGAGCATGGAATTCTGGCCTATCTAACTACTCGAAGAAGGCAATGTCCATAAAAGATGATCTACCTACAAGTTTGGATTGGTGGAATCCAAAAAATAACTGAAGAATAGAAACAATTTTCTTTTGAAGTGGCGTTTAGGGCAAGGCCCACCGGATGGTTGGATTGTCCTGATTTTCCGTTAGCCTAATCAACATGGTATGATGCAATCGTGGGATAGGTTGGATGATGTCATACTCAATACCTCACTTCACCACTCTTTTGTTTAAATGAAAGATAAGTACTTAGGCCATTTTAGCCCTTAAAAAGCAATTTCCAATAAAAGTGAGCTAAGGTAATATATGGTAAAATCATGTTAGTAAGGATCCTTGTGGTAAAAATCCCCAAATTATAAAACAAAGAAGCATTCACTTTTGGTAGAGACTTGGGTGAAAACTGGAACTTACAATAGGAGGAAGAGGTAGAAAGGAGAGTATTGATGCATCTTGTCTTCAACTCCAAGAGACGTCCACACCATTTTGTTGACAAGGCATGAGCGAATTCATCAAGAGGCAGCTAATTCAGTAATGGTTCTTTTATAGAATAGATATACATTGTTCATGCTAAATTATTGGTGTTTTTTCAAAAAAAAAAAAAAAGCTAGAAACTACTTTAAAGTTCCTTAGTAATCTACACTACCAACCTGTTGCATCCCACAGTGGATGGGCCACATAGAAAAGATCCCACAGTTTTATGGAAAATACAACAAAAGTTATTCAAATGAAGAAAGTTCAATCTAAGAGAGATTAGCTATACATCCACTATGGGACACAATAACAATGGTCCAAATTACATTCACAAAAATAACATAAAAAAATTGATATTTTATAATAGCAAACCCAAAGAATTGCCAATGGTGGCAAATGGACAAACTGCTTCACCCTCACTCACAAATGACACCATCCATCAAGTGGGCCATGTCCTAAAAATTAAAACAGATCTAAATCTAATATAAATTGGGTGGACGATTTCTAACTTTAACTCAAGTTAATATGCCAGGTGGACTATTTCTGAGTACCTGAATATCAAGCATCAATAACAGAAGAAAGAGAATACTGTCATGGAGAAAATTTGAGGCAAAAACAGTTTTCGCATCATCCATACAACAGATTCAATGAAAAAATATACATATTATCAGATGTACCTGGGTAACTCCTAAACTATGTGCAAGCAAGCTTGGTGTAGAGACAAATCTTTCTTAGACATACTCCCTTCACTAGCATGACTTCCATCAGACTTGTATTTCTTTCTAGCTGAAAGAAGAAAACAATGCAATAGCAATTACTTTTCAGCATGGCTGAATAACAAAGTTAAGAGCGTAGCTTGAAAACAAGAAGACAATCAAGATGCATTAGAAATTCATAGTAGCAACATAACAGAGGCAGCAAATGTCCATTCCAATCACAATACCAGTTGCATACAAGTTGGAAATGTCAATGGTGAAAAGACAAGCAAAAACATCTAGCTACCAAAATTCAACAACACACTTCATGAATTGGACAATAGCAATTGCCAAATTCAAGATAAAGCACCCGTCCAAAATCCCTCTAAATACACCCAACTTCTCATGGCATGAACTTAGGAAGTATGATAAATAAAATAATCACATAGAAGTATAACCAACAAGCACATGAAAAGAAAATTGAAAATGCAAATGTTACATAACAGAAAAATTTAAAAACCAAATGTAACAACAGTCGACCAAGGCATGACAAAGAATTTTATATGCAAGTAGGCTGACTAGATGAGATGTGGGACCTCAAATGAAGGGATCCATGTTGTTACACGGGTTAAGCAAGCTTACTGTTATAAATTGGGCTTCGAAACCCTCCATTAATAACATACACATATATACACACTCTACTAGGGTAAGGCCACCACGAAAATTGGATGCTCTGTATATAAACCAAGTCGACCTAACTACCGTGTGGGCCACCATGTGAATTTAAAGTTTTTTGGATGATTGTCCATTATTTTACCATGGGGCATACCATGTTGCCTATAAGCCATCCCACTGGTGTCTTATGTGAGCACAACCATCACCATGATGATGGGATTCCTTAAAAATCAGGCCATGTACAAATCACTAGGCGGGCTACATCATAGAAGAAATATAAAATCCTCATCATCAAACATCTATGAATTTATAATGGTACTTTTCGTACTTTCGTCTGTCAATGGGAAACTGTAGATTTTTTTCATTTTAAAAAATCAAGGCATCCAGTTAGTCTAAGTTTATCTATAGAGGAGGTAGAGTTTTAAAGAATCCGGGTTATTGGAATTCCTCTAGCTCTATCTTGAACATCGCCAAAGCTCATCATTTCAAATAGACTTAAGGGATGATTACTTATGATGTTGGAAACCAAACATGCTTGATTTTCTACTTTTTGGATGATGTTCGCTTCCCCAAGTGTAGGGTTACGATGTAGTAATAATCTCAGTAAGACTGAGGTCGATCCACAGGGACTTATGTAGGAATCCACAAAATACTTCCAATAGTTCTATTGAAAAGCTAACAGATAGATTTGTAGAAGATTGTAATGTTGAATTAAACTGAAGGTAATCAATTAAGAAAAAGGCACTAGGGGTTCAAGGATCCACTTGCAACAATCCTTGATGCTCAATTCACTGTGGTTTCTCACTTTCTCAACTAGAATCGAAATTAAGATCTATCTAGTCGGATGATAGAACAGTTAAACTAAACAATCTACCATATGTAAGATCAATGTATATGATTCACTCAATGCAAGCTAGGACAAGCATACTCAATTGGATAGGTCAGTCCCAATTCTAATATGCTAAGATCACAATCATAACCATCATTAAATCCTGTCACAAGGTAAAACTAAATCATGATTTGAACTTGATTCAAACCACATACACAGTTTCACACATACTTCAGAATTTTCATAAAAGTAAACTTTTGGTAAGAAGTTCCCACATGAAGATCATAGTACTAGAGCGTACTCCAATTCCTAGGATCATACAGGTCTAGACTAGTTTACAACAATTAAGAACTCAAGCAATTCTTCCAAACATCCATGAGTCATCATAAGACTAAGAAAAACTACTTAGAACTTGAATTAAACTTCAAACCATTGTTCTTAAACATAAAATCCAACTTAAAACCAACTTAAACGAATTGAAACATCTTAGATTCACTACAAGCTTCACCTCTTAGCCCTAGCTAAGAGGTTTAGCCGTTCATGATCTAAGGAAACATGAAACAACTAAGTAAACATAAAAACTAGAAAGCAAACTAGGAAGAGTTGTAGAACTCCAAATCCGACTTCCGCCGCCTCCCACCGTGCTCAAACCCTTCTAAGATACACTAGGAACGATCCCTAGGTGTCCTTTTGTAGTGGGGAAGCTCCGCAGCGTCAGAATCTTCTCGAATTTGCATAAGATTACGCAGTGCGCAGAGAAAATCGAGGCTTGTAGAACACGCATAGTTACGCAGACGACTGGTCGTGCGACCGGTCCAGGGCTATGGACGACCGGTCGGACGATCGGTCTTCATTGTTTTCTTCTGCATCCTTTCTTCTCTCCTTTGCTTCTTTCTTCCATCCTTTCCCGCTTAGTCTTTTGATCTTCTTTGCTTGTAAATGGTGTCTTTAGGTTTCCAATTGATGAATCCTTTCTCTCATCCCTACAATCACAAATCCATGCATTAGATTAGTCTATAAATCATGAAACCTTGCATAATGAGTGATGAATTGGGGTTAGAATATGCACAATTAAGAGCTCAACACACCCCCCAAGCAGCATTTTGCTAGTCCCGAGCAAAACATGCGTAAAACCATTCATTCTTCAAAAACTCAACTCTCCCTCAGAAACTATTCTTCTATACATTCCAAGCCTATAAAAGTGCAAGAGTCAGAAAAATAGGTGATAGAGGTTGAAACCGTAAACTCTCAAAACATAAAAAGTGTCCATATGAAATTCCCGCTGATTGGTTGATAAATAGAAGAAATTGAACAAATTCAACCTAGTGTGCGTAGTGAAAATTCATCTCATGAGTTTCCAAGATTATCTTCTTCATAGATCAACTAGACTATAGATCTCAAGGTATATAGAGCAACAACAAGCCAATGACAGAAATTTGCCTTACTGTCCTTCCGACGGCTTTCACACTACGTCCCATTTCCGGCCTTGGTTACGAGTTGACCATCCCCCGGTTGGTAATAGGTAGCCTTAATCGGAATTTTCCACCATTTTTCCATCATTCCCAATTTCATCCTTCCTTTTTCCTTTTTCTTTTAAATTGTATATGATTTTTAGAAATCCATATCTTTCGTTATTTTCCCATGGACAAGGATGGACAAAGTACCCCGGCTTGGTTTCTCAACACCTTAAATCAAAGCCTAGCTAATCCACAAATCACATAATCCTTTCAACCCATGAAAATCGTGTAATGTGAACTAGGTGTAAGAGTGTTCAAATTTTCTATCAATCACATTAATAGGGGAATTCACATATAAAACCATTATGCTAAGAGAAGATCAAGACTTACAACTTCATACACTTCGTATCTCCTCTTCTTATACTCATATCATCTCGAATGCATAGAATAAAGTTTTCCAAAAGAGTTTTGAATTTTAGAGAAATCGAAAATTTTCTCCATAATTGCTCGAAATGTTAAAAAACGCTGGATTCATCCAAGCGATCCTACACCCCCCAACCAAATCTTGCATTGTCCTCAATGTAAAAGATGTTCAATGAGCAAAATATGAGAGTAATTCTAAAATAAAAGGGAGTGAGGAATAATAGTACCTGAGAGAGTGAAAAGTGGAATTCTTCCTCCTTCTAACAAACCTATGAAAAAGTAAACAAAAGCAACAAAATCCTAATCCTAACTACTCTATACCTCCATCAAACTAGGAGATCAATCATCCTGATACACAGGATCAGTCAGAGGTATGGACATACCTTCTGAAAGAAACTTCTCAAAGAACGGCTTTAATCGCTGACCATTGCCTTAAAGATGTTGCCGTTCCTTGGACTTAACAACTCGACGGTCCCATATGGGTAGACAGATTGCATAATGTAGGGACCGGTCCATCGAGATCTCAATTTTCTCAGAAATAAATGTAGGCGAGAATTATACAGAAGGACTTTTTGATTGATCGTGAATGTCTTATGAAGAATGTTCTTATCATGAAACACCTTTGTCTTGTCCCTGTAAATTCTCACATTTTCATAAGCTTCGTTTCGGATTTCCACAAGTTCATTCAATTGTAGTTTGCGCAATGAGCTCGCCTTGTCAGAATCAAAATTCATCTTCTTAATTGTCCAATACGCCCTATGTTCCAACTCCACAGGCAAGTGACAAGCCTTCCCATAAACAAGTCTATAGAGAGACATTCCAATAGGAGTCTTAAAAGTAGTACGGTAAGCCCAAGGCGCATCGGTGAGTCGAAGCGACCAATCCTTGCAATCGAGGTTCACCATTTTCTCCAAAATGTGTTTAATCTCCCTATTGGATATCTCAGCTTGTCCACTAGTTTGTGGGTGATAGGGAGTGCTCACTTTGTGTGTTACATCATATTTCTTCATTAAGACTTCAAATGGGCGATTACAAAAGTGAGACCCTCCATCACTTATGAGTACTCGAGGTGTTCCAAATCAGGAAAGAATATTCTCTTTTAAGAAGCGAATGACTGTTTTATGGTTATTATTCCGGCATGGGATTGCCTCGACCCATTTGGACACATAATTAACGGCAAGAAAGATATATACGTTTCCAAAAGAAGATGGAAATGGACCAATGAAATCGATGCCCCAACAATCAAAATTTTCAATTATTAAGATGGGATTGAGTGGCATCATATTTCTACGGGAGATTCCTCCCAATTTCTGACAAGGCTCACATGTTTTGCAAAACTCATGTGTGTCTTTGAACATAGTGGGCCAATAAAACCTACATTGCAGAATTTTGGCTGTGTCTTCTTAGCCGAAAAGTGGCCACCACATGCGTGAGAATGACAAAAGGAGATGATACTTTATTGTTCATCATTTGGCACACATCTCCTTATGATTTGATCGGGACAATACTTGGATAAGTATGGGCCATCCCATAGGAATTTTCGCACCTCAGTGAAGAATTTTTCCTTATCTTACTTTTTCCAATGTGTCGGAATCGTACCTGTAGCAAGATAGTTAGCAATGTCCACATACCATGGCAATTGAGAGACTTTAAAAATTTGTTCATCAGGGACCATGTCATTGATCGCGGTCATTTCAGGGGAATCGGTGAGAACAAGTCGAGAAAGATGGTCAACCACTACATTTTCTACTCTTTTCTTATCACGTATCTCTATGTCAAATTCTTGGAGTAGAAGGATCCATCTTAACAACCGTGGTTTAGCATCCTTCTTAGAGAGAAGGTACTTAAGCGCGGCATGGTCAGTGAATATGATGATCTTGGATCCAATCAAGTAGGACCTAAACTTGTCCAAGGCAAAAACTACGGCTAAAAGTTCTTTTTCTATAGTAGTGTAGTTTGCTTGGGCCGAGTTTAAGGTTCTACTTGCATAGTAGATAACACATGGCTTCTTCTCTTTTGTTTGGCCTAGCACGACCCCAATAGCATAGTCACTTGCATCGCACATAATTTCAAAATGAAGGCTCCAATCAGGTTGTTGCATTATAGGAGCACATGTCAACATACCTTTAAGTATGGTAAAGGCATTTTGACAATCGTCATTCCACTCGAATGAATTCTCCTTTTGAAGTAGGTTACATAAAGGACGAGAGAATGAACTGAAGTCCTTTATGAACCTTCTATAAAATCCTACGTGTCTTAAAAAGGATCGCACATCTCGTATGCTCTTGGGTGGTGGAAAGTTAGAGATAAGATTGATTTTTGCTTTGTCCACCTCGATTCCATTTTGTGAAACGATGTGACCAAGTACAATTCCCTTTTGAACCATGAAGTGACATTTCTCCCAATTCAACACAAGGTTCTTCTCTTCACATCTTTTCAACACAGATTTCAAGTGCACAAGGCACTCATCAAAGCTACAATCAAATATTGAGAAATCATCCATGAAGACTTCGAGAATTGTCCCCACCATATCAGAAAAGATACTCATCGTACATCGCTGAAAAGTGGCAGGGGCATTGCATAGTCCAAACGGCATCCGTCGATAGGCAAAAGTGCCGAATGGACATGTGAATGTAGTCTTTTCTTGGTCTTCAAGGGTGATCTCTATTTGGTTATACCCTGAATAGCCATCAAGGAAGCAAAAATGGAATGACCTGCCAACCTTTCTAAAATTTGATCAACAAACGGTAGGGGAAAGTGGTCTTTCCTCGTGACAGTGTTGAGCTTCCTGTAGTCAATGCACATTCTCCAACCGGTAGTGACTCTAGTTGGTACGAGTTCATTATTGGCATTGGCTGCAATGGTTATTCCAAATTTCTTAGGCATCACTTGAGTTGGGCTCACCCGTTGACTATCGGATATTGGGTAAATAATACCCATATCCAATAGTTTCACCACTTCAGCCTTAACCATATCCTTCATGTTTGGATTGAGTCGTCTTTGTGGTTGCCTAGATGTCTTCGCATTCTCCTCAAGGTGTATGCGATGAGTACAAATCAGTGGGTTTATGCCTTTGAGATCCGCAACTAATGGCATTCTTGTGCTCTATTAGAGTGGCAATTAGCCTACTCTCTTGTTCCTCATCCAAGTGGGAAGAAATCACTACCGGATATGTCTCATCTCGACCTAAATAGACATATTTCAACTCACTTGGTAATGATTTTAGGTCGAGTGTTGGTGCCTTGATATAGGATGGGAGGGACTTGTTCTCGTTTACGGGTAAAGGCTCAAATAGGGCCCTCCATCTTTTGTTATCAAGCACCGGCATCACATTTAAAATGGCATCCATCTCTCGTATTGTGTCATCATTTATCTCATGAGAGTGCGCCACACATGCCTCCAAAGGGTCGGAATATAATGTCAGGGGGAATGTATTCTCCACGAATGATTCAATCACATTTATCTCGTGGATCTCATCATCAACTTCCCGTGGATGTTTGCATAAATCAAATATATTCAGCTCAAGTGTCATGTTTCCAAAGGATATTTGTACAAGCCCGTTTCTACAATTGATAATTGCATTTGAAGTAGCTAGAAAAGGGCGGCCAAGTATGACGGGAATTTGAGCACCGGTACCTATCACGGGATGTGTATCCAAGACAATAAAGTCTACTAGGTAGTAGATTTTATCAACTTGGACTAAAACATTCTCAATCACTCCTCTCGGTATACGAATAGATCTATCAGCAAGTTGGAGTGTGGTTTTGGTGGGTTTCAATTCACCTAACCCAAGTTGTTCATAAACCGAGTACGGAATGAGGTTCACACTTGCCCCTAAATCAAGTAAGGCTTGTTTAATCCGGTAGTCTCCTATGATGCATGAGATGGTTGGACTACCCGGATCCTTGTATTTTTGGGGCACCTCTTGTTTGATAATAGCACTCATATTCTCAGTCAAAAGTACTTTGTTGTGAAAATTGTGTTTCCTTTTGATTGTGCACAATTCCTTTAGAAATTTGGCATAGGATGGTATTTGCTTTATGACATCCAACAACGGGATGTTGATCTTCACCTACTTGAAAACCTCTAAAATTTCCAGGTTTTTGTCTAAAGGTTTAGGTGAAATCAACCTTTGGGGAAACGGGGCAACCGGCTTGTATTGCCTTTCCGGTTCTTTCTCTTGTGGGGTGTTGTTCGAGCTATCATCCTCTTTGGAATTTTTCGGATCCTTAGGCTTTGGGGCCTTCACCGGATTAGATTTATCAACTATTTTCTCACTTCTCAAAGTGGGGATAGCTTGAACATGCTTCGTATGTTAGGAGGATGAGCTTGCGTCTTGCATCTCAAATTGGGTTCTTGGGTTAGGAAGAGGTTGGGCAGGAAGTGTGCCTTTCTCCCTAACACTGAGGTGAGATTCAACTCTAGCCATTGAAGTTTTCAAGTCATTGATGGCTTGAGTTGAACTTTGATTAAATTTCAATTGCTCTTGCATGAACCCATCTATTTTCAAAGAATTAGTCTTGTTATACTCAGCTTGAACCGATACGAATGCACCCAACATCTCCTCTAGCGTAGCTTTTGGTGTAATGACTAGGGATGGACCTAGTAAAGGTTGAGCTTGAGGGATATTGTTTGCATTCGCAGTGGGTCCATTCCTCCAACTGAAGTTGGGATGGTTCTTCCAACTAGAATTAAACGTGTTTGAGTTTGGAGCACCAAATCGTCGTTGATAACTGTTTATGTCATTTGTTTGTTCTTGTAAGATGTCTTGAACTGCTGAAATTGTGGGACGATCTTGTGTTGCATGTTGATTTCCGGCACAAATTCCACAAACAGTTTCAACGTCATTAGAGTTGATCATCTCTCCTTTCTTTAATTCAATGGCCTCAAGTTTTCTTGTGAGGCTAGCCACCCGTGCACTTATGCTATCTTCTTCTGATAGGACATAAATTCCTCCTTTTTCCTTTTGTTGGCTAGTCTTGGAATTTGTTGGTTTAGATGTATCCCAAGACTGTGCATTCTCAGCCAATTCCTCCAAATAGTCCCATGCTTCCTCGGCTTCCTTATTCATGAACTCCCCATTACACATCATCTTTACGAATTGGCGCATGGGTGAAGTCAGTCCTTCATAGAAAAAGCTTATAACCCACCAAATTTCATAGCCATGATGTGGGCATGCATTTAACAAGTCCTTAAACCTCTCCCAACATTGGAAGAAGGTCTCATCCTCCTTTTGAGCAAAATTCATGATAAGGCGCCTCAACTTGTTCATTTTGTGGGTAGGGAAGAACTTTTTAATGAACTCCCTATGCATATCAGTCCATGCACCAATTGATCTTGGCCTTAATGCATGAAGCCAACCTTTAACTTTATCTTTAAGAGCAAAAGGAAATAACTTAAGCCTCACCACATCATCAGTTACGTTTGCAAAGTGCATGGTGGTTATTACCTCATCAAATTCCTTAAGGTGTTGATAGGCAGTTTCACTGTCTAAGCCATGGAATCTCGGGAGAAGTGGATTACTCCCGGTTTCAAATCTACATTCCCTGCATTTTATGGAAAAACTATGCATGAGGGAGTGCTTGCTCTTGCTGGTTGCAAGTAATCACGTAATGTTCTTAGTCGGGGAACATTCTCAACCACATTCTCTCCCATTTCGATTTGGTTTTGGCCTAGATTTTGATTGGCCATCGGATTGGGTTGATTTACAGCCATATTTTCAGACAAAATTGGAGAATTTAGATGTCTCCTAGCACGTGGTTCTCTGTCAATTCCTTCAACTATTCCCCCTTCACTAATGAGTCAGTTATTGGAATCCCGAGCCCAATGTGGCATGCAAATCCTAAAAGAATGAAACAAAAGGAATTCTTCCTTCCTTCCTTTACTCCTCTCTAAGATCGAAGCACAAGGTGTCTTGCAATGGCTGAGCCAGAAGCAAGGATAGCGACCGATTTCTCCTGGTCAATAGGGGTCTAGAGAACTCCCCACCCACTCTTTGAATCTTTTGAGAATAGAAATCTCTGAGCACAAGGTGATCCAAGACAGCAGTGCCGACCAATAAGAATCAAGGCAGCACAAGGCCAACCTATCAGAGATCCAAAAAGGAGTCTCCACCCACTCTACAAGAGATGAATATGATAGGAAAGATTAAGGGAAGAAGAAGAGTAAGGTTTAGAAAGATAGAACCTGATTTGAGCGCTTACGATCCTTATGTCTTCTTCAACTTCCTAAAATCCCTGCAAAAGAGAAAAAAAAAATCAAAACAAACTAAGTTAGTACTATTCCTAAAAATCCTAAATAGATACTATTTTCAGAAATTTTGTGAAAAACCGTCAAAGCCCCCGACAACGGCGCCAAAAACTTGTTCGCTTCCCCAAGTATAGGGTTGAGATGTAGTAATAATCTTGGTAAGACCGAGGTCGATCCACAGGGACTTATATAGGAATCCACAAAATACTTCTAATAGTTCTACTGAAAAGCTAACAGATAGATTTGTAGAAGATTGTAATGTTGAATTAAACTGAAGGTAATCAATTAATAAAAAGGCACTAGGGGTTCAAGGATCCACTTGTAGCAATCCTTGATGCTCAATTTGCTGTGGTTTCTCACTTTCTCAACTAGAATTGAAATTAAGATCTATCTAGTCGGATGATAGAACAGTTAAACCAAACAATCTGCCATATGTAAGATCAATGTATATGATTCACTCAATGCAAGCTAGGACGAGCATACTCAATTGCATAGGTCAGTCCCAATTTCAATAGGTTAAGATCACAATCATAACCATCATTAAATCCTGTCACAAGACAAAACTAGCTAGATCATGATTTGAACTTAATTCAAACCACATACACAATCTCACACATACTTCAGAATTTCCATAAAAGTAGACTTTTGGTAAGAGGTTCTCACATGAAGATCATAGTACTAGAGCGTACTCCAATTCCTCGGATCATACAGGTCTAGACTAGTTCACAACAATTAAGAACTCAAGCAATTCTTCCAAACATCCATGAGTCAATTCTTCCAAACATCCATAAGACTAAGAAAAACTACTTAGAACTTGAATTAAACTCCAAACCATTATTCTTAAACATGAAATCCAACTTAAAACCAATTTAAACGAATTGAAACATCTTAGATTCACTACAAGCTTCACCTCTTAGCCCTAACTAAGAGGTTTAGCCGTTCATGATCCAAGGAAACATGAAACAACTAAGAAAACATAAAAACTAGAAAGTAAACTAGGAAGAGTTGTAAAACTCCAAATCTGACTTCCGCCGCCTCCCACCGTGCTCAAACCCTTCTAAGATACCCTAGGAACGATCCCTAGGTGTCCTTTTATAATGGGGAAGCTCCGCAGCGTCAGAATCTTCTCGAATTTGCGTAAGATTACGCAGTGCGCACAGAAAATCGGGGCTTGTAGAACACCCATAGTTACGTAGACGACCGGTCGCACGACTGGTTTGAGCTCCTGGATGACCTGTCGCATGACTGGTCGTAAAAACGCGAAAAACGTCTAGAGAGTTTTGGTATTTTTCAGACCCATAAAATTAATTCAAGGACCGGTAGCACGACCAGTCTCAGCAATGGACGACCGGTCACACGACCAGTCTTGGATGGTCCAGAGAGCTTTGCAGAGTGGCCTCTTCTGTTGAGTGTTCGGACCGGTCCTAGGCTATGGACGACCGGTCGGACGACCGGTCTTCAGTGTTTTCTTCTGCATCCTTTCTTCTCTCCTTTGCTTCTTTCTTCCATCCTTTCCCGCTTAGTCTTTTGATCTTCTTTACTTGTAAATGGTGTCTTTAGGTCTCCAATTGATAAATCCTCTCTCATCCCTACAATCACAAATCCATGCATTAGATTAGTCTATGAATCATGAAAACCTTGCATAATGAGTGATGAATTGGGGTTAGAATATGCACAATTAAGAGCTCAACAGATGATAACTTTGTTTACCAAACATGCTTATCTGCTAATTAAGTAGAAACTAAGATAAGGTACTTATCAAATAAGTAGCTTATCTTAAGTAACTTACAATGCAAATGGGCCCTTTACATGTCTGATCCAATTTAATGATAGTTCATGTGTTAGGGGAATTGATCCCACCACCTTCAGCTACACAAGCCATTTACCATTTCAGCATTTCATCAAACAATTGGTAGGAAATCATTTCCAACAAAGCTAGGACCCACATTTGCATAAATAGAGGGTGAATATACATGCTCAAAAGCCTCACCTGTAATGTAAGACAACCTTGTGAATCCTGTAAAATGCAGCACACCCTACCCACAACCTTATGTGAATCTTGTAAGCTCAGCTCCAAGAGAGAAGGCAACCACACCCACCCATCAACAACCTGTTCACAAATTTTCAGATAAGCTCACAAAAAATGAGATCTTGGCATGGAATCCCAACGTGGGGGTGGCTAACACTACGGGGTGACTAGCAATGTGGGTGTGTGTACTAACAATGGGATGTGTTACCAATCCAAAAAAAAACAAAAAAAAAACAAAAAATGAGGCTTGATCCTTGTAGGTACCTGAACCTACAAAAAAAAAAAAAAAAAACCCTTGCAAATCTCAAGAATCAAAAGGTGAATCTCATCCCTCAAATGATCGTCAAGAGAAGATCCAAGATATCTGGTACCGGTGGATCTTCACTCATTTTGGCGAATCTCAAGAATCAGAAGGGGGAATGGATTTCTCAAATTCAATCATTTGGAAGTTCTTCCTAAAAATGAGAGGAAGAGAGGGAGATGAATTTAGGAAGAGGGAAGAGGCTTTTGGAAATCCCTCTTCCAATTTGAGATTTTTATTCAAATCCGCAAAAATGTTCGTTTTACATCATTTATACCACACAATAGGGCCTCAGCCGTACATTTAAAGGCCCACCTAATAGACTATTAATATTGTCTTGTAGGGTACAAGTTTAAATATTAATCATCTACAGATGGACCCACTATTTGGATGGTCTGGATAACCCTACCTCACTGCCAAAAGTGAATGAATGAGTCACCACCATTGTACATTATATCCAAAACTAACACACTAATATTTACATCTTCCTTTGACTAGTAACCTGCTGGTCGGTGGGAGCGAATTAGGTGTTACCCCTACTGTGTGGCTCACATGGATAGTATTTTGTATATCCACACCGTCCATCCATTTCTCCAGCCCATTTTAGGATGGTCTTTGAAAAATTATACAAATCCAAATCTCAAGTGGACCATACTACTAGAAATAGTGCTGATTGAGTGGCCACCATAAAAAATTCCAAAGAGCCCATCGTAAGGTTTTGGTAATGTTTATTAGCAATCCAAGTTCTTCATAATATTGTCAACAAGGTTTGGATGAAGGGAAACTTTTAAGATCAACTTGATCTAGAACTTTTGTGGCCCGCAAAATGCTTTTAATGATTATTCATCACTCTTTCTATTGGTATGGTCCACCTGAGATTTGGATCTTCTTATAATTTTAGATCTCATACTAGAATTAGGCGTAACAACAGATGGATGGCATGGATATACAAAAAATACATCAGGGTAAGCCCCACACGGTAGGGGTAACACCCACTAAGGTGTTGCCAGGGTAACAACTAATTCGCTCCTGTGGTCGATACTCTGTGGGCCCCATCATGATGTATGTGTTTTATCCATGTCGTCCATTCGTTTTTACACATAATTTTAAAGCTTGATAAAAAAAATATGAGGCAAATCTAAATCTTCGGTGAACCACATCATTGGAAACAGTGGTGATTGAATGTCCAACGTCAAGATGACAGTTTTTTTTTTTCAGAATGTCAATTTCTTTCAAAATGTAGGATTTTTTAAATTCTAAACTTTTCTTAAACATTGTTAATTTTTTTAAACTATTCAACTTCTTTTTTTCCAAAATCACAATTTTTTTAAACTTCTCATTTTTCGTTTTCAAAATGTCAATTTTTTTTTATCAAACTTATCAATTTTTTTTTCAAAATAAAAAATCTCAATTTCTTTTTAAAAATCACAACATTTTTTTTTTTTATCAAACTTCTCAAAAAAAATTTTAAAATGCAAAATTTTCTTTTTCTTCAGAGTGTCAATTTCTTTCCAAATTTCGGTTTTAATGGTGGAGGTTTGTAACACCCCGGATTTTCTCCAATTTAGAAATTAGACGTCCTTGGGCATTACCTTTAATTTCTCAATTTGAATGTTGTCCGTGCGTGTATTCGCATGTGTTGGGACCAACAGGAGTGGCCTTAAAGTTAAAAAACGGGAACCTTAGGATCAAAATCCCTACTTTAACTTGATTTTAAATGTAGCAACCTGAACTTTAGGTACCTTGGTGAGGAGACTCGAGTCTATGGACGTTTGGATACGTCAGCTTAGAGTCACTTTGGTAGGTGAAATGAAGAAAGGGAAAGTAAAGTAGAGACATGAAAGTTTAGGAGATGGAGTTAAGGATTCGTGACTCTAAAAGTAGTAAATTTGATGTTTGGATGTCCCAATCAAGAAGGTTGGGTCCCTATGGGTTGTGGATCGTTCAAAGACAAGGTAGAATGATCGACTTGGCGAATGGAGTGAAGTAAAAAGGAATAAATGATATAAAATAGAAGTTTTTGGGGAGTTTTTGGAAGAAGATAAGACAGCAGTAACCGGTCAACCCGATGTCCCCAGCCGGTTGACCGGATCCTCCAAACCGGTTGACCGGATTTGGACCTAGTTGACCGGATTTCGTAGTTCTGATCCTATATTTTTAGTCAACTTTAAAAAATTATATCTCCTTAGTTATAACTCCGATTCATGTGATTCAAAATCCATATTAAAGCTTGATGAGTCTAGTTTTTATAAAAATATATAAAAAATAATATAATATTTTAATTGGGTTTAATTTAAAAATATTTAGAAACTGTTTGGAAAATTATTAGTTTCTAATAGTGTATACTTCTGGAATTTTATTAATTTTTATAAACATTGGAATGGGCTAAAATTTTGTAGGATGAGAGTATACCTTATAAGAAATCAATATAAAAATTATAAAAAATAATTAATTAGTTATAAGTTTCAAAAATATTGCCCAGATGATGCGTACTTCTATGATAAATTTTCCAGAATTTAAGTTAATTTTGTCCACTCGGACTTACGTGAAGTTGCGGATTTTGAGCCACTAGATTCCAATGAAATTAAGGATTCTAGTCTTAAACATTTTCTTGTAACTAACCCTAAAGTCATGGCCCCGATCGATGATCAGTGACTGTTAAACGAACAATGTATCATAACCGTCGATCGTCGCATTCAAAATGCGAAAAACCCTGTCCATACGTAAATTACCACTACGTTCACCTATCCCATGGCCTAGATCATCCCATACACCTCCCGGTGGGCCTC
The DNA here is from genome assembly GCA_003013855.2 of Liriodendron chinense. Taxonomy (NCBI): domain Eukaryota; kingdom Viridiplantae; phylum Streptophyta; class Magnoliopsida; order Magnoliales; family Magnoliaceae; genus Liriodendron; species Liriodendron chinense. Next base: position 3,505,986 of record ML058489.1, on the reverse strand, counting down.
AATAATAGAGAAAAACCTCTTATAGGATCACAAATTTTTCAGAATTGACTAAAATGTCGATATTTTTTCACAAAATTTCACAAATACTTGTTAATTATCTTAATTTCTTATTTTTTTTTTCAAAATCATAATTTATATTTTAAACTTCCCAATTTTCGTCTTCAAAATACCATTTGCTTCAAAATCTTATTTTTTTATCAAACTTCTCAATTTTTTTCAAAAGACAAAATCTTAATTTCTTTTTAAAAATAGATTTCTTTTTCAAACTTATCAATTTCATTCAAACTTCTCAATTTTTTTTCAAAACGTTAGCATTTTTTTTTTTTCAGAATCTCAATTTCTTATTTCGACTAAAATCTCGATTTTTATAAATCTCAGATTCTTTTCAAAATCTCGATTTTTTCTCAAACGATGTTAATATATTTTTTTTCTAACTTCTCCATTTGTTTTCAAAATGTCAATTCTTTCAAAATCTCGACTATTTTTATATCTCAATTTTTCTCAAACATTGTTAATATACTTTTTGTCAAAATTTTAATTCGTTTTAGACTACTTCATTTTTTTCAAAATATCATTTTTTTTAAATCTCAATTTTTTTTATCAAACTTCTTAATGTTTTTTCAAAATGCAAATTCTGAATTTCTTTTCAAAATCTATTTTTTTCAAACTTTCCAATTTTCTTAAAAATGTCAATTTTCTTTCACAATGTCAATTTCATTGAAAATTGTGGTTTTATTTTAAATCTCAATAATTTTTTTTTTCAAATCTCGATTTTCTTTTTAAATTTCAATTTTTTTCAGACATTGTTAATTTCGTTTTGAACTTTTCAATTTATTTTTTAAAATCATAATTTTTCAAAATCTATGTTTTTTTCTAACTTTCAAATTTTTTCAAAATGCCAAGTTTTTTTTTTCTTACAATGTCAATTTCTTTCAAAACCACTGCTTTTCTTTTTAAATCTCATAAAATTTCAATATCTAAACTTTTTTTTTAATCTCAAATTTTTTCAAACATTATTTATTCCCCTTAAAACTTCAATATTTTTTTTTTTCAAAATAACAATTTTTTTAAACCTAAATGCTTCTCAAAACAGTGTTAATTTTTTCTAACTTCTCAACCTTTTCATTTTCAAAAGCATTATATTTTTAAAACTTATCAATTTTAATCCAAAATTTCAATTTTTTTTTCAAAATACTAATTTTCTTTTCAAAATGCCAATTTTTTTTAGAATGTCAATTTCTTTCATAATCTTGGTTGTCTTTTTAATTTTCAATTTTTTTTTTCAAAATCTCGATAATTTTCAACATTTCAATTTTTCTAAATCTCAAAATTAATTTTTTTTACTTCTCAATTTTCCTTGTGAAATAGTTAATTATTTGCAAACTAAAATGGCATAAGGTACAATTTAGGATTTACGACGGACCATATCCGTCGCTATAGTTAACGAGGTCCCCCTTCTAGCGTCGGATGTCGAACTTATGGCGGGAAAAAAACACCTAGGAAATTTTAACTTAACGACGGATTTGATTCGTCTTAAATATTACGACGAATTAAGTCCGTCGTAACTTGATATTTTCCTGACGAACCAAAACCGTCCCCACCCTCTAACCAGTTGACGACGGACAGTTTCGATATTTACGACGAACATAGTTCGTCGTTAAGCTAAGCCTTTTTGCGACGAATCTAGGCCGTCGTTAAATCAAGAATAGCACTGCCCATGGGGATCCCTCTAACTGCTTCTCTAACTTCTTCTAAAAAAGGATTAGCCATAAGGGATTGATTCATGGTGAGAGTAACATGATTTTTTATGTAGTCCATAAGATCCAACTCCATAGCAGTACCATTCGTGGAAAGGAGGTGACTGAAGTACCTAACAACTTCCTCGACAATTTCTTCTTTGGATTCACTGATGACACCCGAATGGAGTTTAGTCTTGTGAATAGACGACTGCCTTTTCTTGTCAATGACAGAATCATGGAAAGTGTTTTTGTCCCTTTCATAAGCCACTTGTTGTGTGCCTTCTAATTCTAGTATATCTCCTCTAGGAGTTGAGCTTTGGACAAGTTTTGAATGGCTAAATTGAGGTTATTTCTGTCCTCCTCCGATCTAAAACTTAAAGAGCCTTGTTTCATATCATTGACTCGATCTTCCTTAAGATTAATATTATTGAAGACATTACCGAAAGTGTCTGAATTCCAAGTTTTAGGGCTATCTTCAAAAAATCTCATGTTCAGGAAAAGCCTAAACATAGGCGTCGTTGCCACTTCCTCATCCCATCTTTTCTTAATCGCCATAAAAAAATTCTCATGCATAGTCCACATTCTTTGAAATTTGAAGGACTTAGGCATGAATTGCTCAGTCGTTTCCAACTGCAAGATGATAGAGCACTGATCAGATTGATCAGCTCTAGTCAGATGATCCACATGGAAGAGGGGGGCAAACTATGTTGCCAATCCAAATTCATAAACATCCTGTCAAATCTTACCCATCTTTGACTATTACCGGTACGATTGTTGCACCATGTATATTTAAACCCGAAGAATCCCGCATCTAGAAGCATGTGTCATTGATCACTTCTCCTGAATTCTTCCATAGCCTTGAGATCAAAATCGCACCCACGTACCTAATCGTTCCTTAAGGGAAACAATGATATTGAAATTCCCACAAACCAGCCAAGGGCCTATTGAGTAGATTTAAGGTCATCCCACAAATGTCTTTTACTGGCCCTATCGCAACATGCACAGACCACGTTCATAAAAACTTCCAGCTGTGCATCTTGGAGGACAACTATGACAATTACACATTGCCTAAAAGCCCTCACAGTAGTAACTTGGAGAAATTCCTTGTATAGTATCTAGATTTTCCCTTCCAATGCATCTTCAAAAACAAACTTTTAAAACCAATCTTCACAGCCACTGATTTTAACTGAGTTGCTCTCAACATGGACTCTTGAAGAAAGAGAATACCAACATTATGATCCTGGACAGTACACTTCAAATGCCTCAAAGTGGGTGCGTTACCAACACCCCTTGCGTTCCAAGACAATATGCTACTCATCTATCACCTAGCCAGATAGTGCATCCCTCTTCTTAATCCATGCTCGCCTAAGGCTCACTAACTTCGCAATCAGTTTTTTCGCCAAAATGCTTTTTCCCGCTTCTTAGGTACTTTAGGTAGATTCAACTGAGCATTAGACTCTACGGAATTCAGAGCTTTTCATAGAGCAGAAGTAAAGATCAGGTTTGTCCCTAGGGAGGCAAACGGTGTAGCGGACGCTCTTACGAGAATAGGAAGCTTGTTTCAAGTCAATCGAGTTTTCTTGGCCTTCTCGAATCTTCCTTCAGACATTCAAGGTACATTTTTCCTGGATAAAGTTGGGTTGGGAAATGTTTGGCTAGACTATGGTGGCTTTTTTAGCCTGATGACTGGTTGTGGTGGGTTATATGATAGATGGTCCCATTTTTTCCTCCCTGGTCTATCCGAATTGTAAGTTTCATGTCCATTTCATGTGAATAAAATTTGTATGTTCTTAAAACAGACTCTATAGAAATCAAATCTTGTTCAAGAGCCAACGGGGGAACTTCACCTTGCAGGTTGACCCACAACCGCAACTGATCCAAATCTAGAGTTGTCTGACTTACTGGCCATGCGTTAATAAGATTCTGCTCTGCCTCCCCACCTACTGCTGATGCACGAGATAGAAGAGTTCTTCTTTCGTCGTTAGAAGTAGTAGTCTCCACTGGGATAAGAGTACAATTGCATTGAGTTAAAAGGATCTAAGCTAACACTGCTTTCTCTGCCAAGAGGTACTAACTAATAGATGGGCGCTGCTGCTGTACCATTCTGGCCAAGCTCCCTGAGAACAATTTATGAATGGAAGAAAGGCACCCCTCCTATTCAACAGTCTCTCTTAGATCATGTAGTTGTTGTTTAATGGGGGTATGAGGGATCATATGGGCTGCACTAGTTTAACATTCTAAAGGACTGTATGCTGAGCAGCCAGAGCAGGGATCTCACCACCAGATTAAATGACTAGAGCACCCCTAGCTTCAGGAGCTAAACTCTACATGTTACAGATGGACCAGAAGAAGGACCATAAGCATGAAGAGATGGCATACAAACAGCCCCTAACGATCAGTCGTCCAACCAGTCGCTTGCTGCCCAGACCTGTCCTGACCGGTCCGTAAACCAGCCGAATTTCCACTCCCAAACAGTCTGACTCTCTGGACTATTTTATACCCCATCCGACCGGTTGTTAGGACTAACGATCGACCTTGATCGGTCGGGGCCAATCAAATTTCCCAAGCCAGCATTCTGAACTCTCTGGAGTATTTTTAGCCACATCTGACCGGTCGGCGGTTGCGCCGAAACTCATGCGAACATTCTATTTTGAATTATTTTCCTCCATTTTTACGTTGATTTCTTTCCTATTGAATTAGGACACCTAGGTTATGTATCTAGGGTTTGGAAACACACACACACACACACACACACACACACACACACACACACACACACACATATATAGTTGTTTTAATTCATTTTAGAACATTATTTAATAATTTTAATACAATTTCTGACAATTTCTCTATTTTACTCGTGTTCTTCGAGTGTCCCTTGAGAAATCAAGGATGATCGAGTGTTCTTCTTGATAGATCCATGGATTCAGGTTTTTTATCGTATGAGAGAGACGGTATTCCATTTTGTCCTGCCTGTGGCTGCGCCATTTGCAGAAGCACATTTCAACATATAGATGCAATAATATCATAAAGAAGAATAACCAAATAATAATAAAGCAATCACACAGAGAAAAGATATTTTACGTGAAAAAACCTTTATAAGAAAAACCATGGCACAAAGTAATAGAGATCCACTATAATAAAAATCTTAAGAGTATTGCAAACTCACCTTCTATGATTACAGATGTACCCGATCTCTCCTTGCGATAAGCAACCCTTGAGAAATCCTCCTCAAGCCCTTATAAGTAATGAAAACCCTTTCTCACCTCGCGAAAAACCCTCGTCCTTATAGAGGAAACTCATAAGAATCATATTAACAAGCCCTAATCTGAAATTGGTACTTAAATACTCGCACTTACGCAAAATCGCATAAGGCATTCGATTGGACCTTCGTTCGAATTGAACTTAGCCGATGATATGTTCCCTGTCGGATCGAACATGGCCAAAACTTTACAGTGAGTAACATGTGATTTTCACCATAATTCGGTAGGACCGAACACCCTGTTTGGTCTGACAAAAATCAACCAAATCATCACAGTGATTGAACTGTGATTTCAACAGAGATTTGGTTGGAATGAATCAATTTTCTATCAGACCGAAAATTGCCTCCTCTACGAAGTTCATTGGTAGAATCCAAGGCATTTGCGCAATAGATATCTTTGGGCCTAATTTGTTTTCCTTCTCTTACTCTTTTGGTAGTTGGAATGCCTTCCATGAGTACTCTCACGTTTCTTCATTGGTGTGCATTTGTGTACTTAGTTGTGTAGTTGAATGTTACATTTTAGGTCAATGAACCACTGATAAGAGCACTTTCCAAGATCATTTTTCTAAATTCGTAGTTTCTGAATTGGTCCAACCTTAATTAAAGCCAGTAGTCGTAATTCCTTTCCATCTACACCTACGTGTTAGATCAGAAGGAAGAACTTAACTTTAGAAATCATTCACAAACGCTCATCCACTGGGCCGACCAAGTTTGTAATCCTTGGCATTGCCTTTACCCTTCTCCCTGAAGCACCCTACTGCTCTCAATCAGGTTGGTGATCCCATTCTAGTAGTAAGTCTCTCTCATTTCTGCATCTATCTTCCATCTATCTTTGTTTAACTATACAACTGGTGTGCCTTCGAAAGTCCTTGATTTCCCAAGGCAAAAAAGAACTCATTGGAGGAAGAGTCCTAACCTCCACAAATCACATGATATCGCGCTCAACAGTTGGCTGAATAGATGGACAGTCAAACCACGATGTCCAGGATCAACCTATGCAAAGGAAGGAAATTAATGTCAAGTTTCTCTTGACCCTTAGGGAGGCAAATGAAGTAGCTGACACTTTAGCCCGGTTGGGAAGCGAGTCTCAACCACAGAGAAGCTTCGATAGTTTTTCCAATCTCCCGCCGTCAGCTCGAGGAAAGTTGTTCTTAGATTGCCTAGGTTTAGGTCAAATTAGAAAAGTTTCTTCGATTTATTTGTGCTTGGATTAGTCCTGTAGAGTTATATGTAGAGGTGGGCAGCGATCCAATCCGAGTCGAACATGGACCAGATCGGATCGTTTGGCTGCTTAAGTAGGTGTGTTCTAGTAATGTTCAAACAAACATTCGAACATAGTGGCTCTGTTCAAACTCGGTTTGGTATGACCCAGCCATGTTCGAACATATTCAAATATGTGGATTTCCGACAATTTTTACGAGTTCGAACAATTTCTCTTTTTTCGTTTGAAAATATATTTTTCTACTACTGAATGAATATTGATTTGTTCACAAATTACATATCACAAGGTTTAAAAATTTTAACTAACTAAATAAAAATCTAGAACATGGATAGTTAACATCCCCACTGTTTCTTGTGGTGTGGTCCACTCGAGCCTTCGATCCATTTTATATTTTGGATAATGCCATAAATGATCTTTAAAGAATGGACGGACGACTTGGATAAGCGAATATATCACTGCAGGCCCCACAAAGCATTGACAGGATCGTCCATCTCTAGATAGGTTCTGGTGGGGGTAGACTAGTAGTACCCAATCTACGGACGTGAGTTGGCTGGTGACGCGAACACTAGCTAGGAAGTTGGTGTCAAAGCTCTGTGGTCCCACCATGATATTTTTTTTTATCTACTCTGTCCATCCATTTGTACAACTCATTTTGAGGCATTAAACAAAAATGAAGCATATACAAAGCTCAAGTAGACCACACCACAAGAAATAGTGAGGAGAATGATGTCCACTAGTGAGGAATGCCCACCTGGGCACTTCTCTCACGAGAAACTCGTGAGCACTTTTTCATGGCTCATCTCACATGATATGAGCCAAAAATCTGAGACGTTTGTGTGATGCAGCACCTCAAAAAACCTCTAAAGCCCATCTTTCAACTTGATCCAGAATTCTGGTGGGCCGCAACAGAAAGCAAGAGGCAAATCAAGGGAGGAAATTGTTCCTTCTTTCATGACCCACCAATGTTCTGGAACAAGTTGAAAGATAGGCCTTGGGGTTTTCTAGGGTGTTGCATCACGTGGATGGCTCAGATTTTGAGCTCATGTCATATGCGATGAGCCATTAAAAAGTGCTCATGAGTTCTCGTGAGAGAAGTGCGCAGGTGAGCATTCCTCTCTCTCTCTCTCTACACACACACACACACATATATATTGAGCCAATGAACAAGTTGAGTCGAGTCGGTCAATATTCAAGTCGAGTTCGAGTTCGAGTCGAGTTGAACAGGACTGTGATTGAAACTAACTCAGCTTATTTTTTAACAGACCTTGTGAGTTCGAACACAAAGACTTTTTGTTTGAACAGACTTTTTCTGAGTCGATCCAAGTCAATCCGAATGATCAAACACGGTTCATGTCCAGCTCTAGTTATATGATAGGTGGCCCAAGATGGTTTTGGTGCCTTATATGGCACGAAGGGGCTGGTTGTGCCAGCGGTACAGTCAGGTTTTCTGTAAATAAAATTATCTTTTTCTTGAAAAAGAAAAAAGAATAAGGAAAGCACCGCTCCATCTTGACTCCAAGGGTGGGTGGTCACGGTTTGATCGGACCCAATCAATAATGGAACACCCCCAGACCACACACATACCCAGCGTGGCCAAATTCCACACCGACACAAGGGTTTACCTAACTCTTGATAAGGCAGCTTGGATTTTTATTAATCTTTGGCATGTCTCTCGGAAACGCACATAGAGAAATGGTACCACGAGGTCAAGCTGTGTTGGCCCCACCATGATGTTTGTTGAAAATCCATACCGTGAATATGGTGGGTCCCCTCCAGGTCATTGGATATCCCAAAGAAAAACAGCAGTACATGGCACTTAGGTGGGTCACACCAGCTAAACCTTATGTAAACATGCTAAAACATCTAAAAGCGCTTGGTGATGCCCACATGAGTTTTGGATACAGCTGAAACATGGTGTAACCCCTCATCCAAGTAGGACACACACAATGGATGGGCTGGATGTCTGAACCACATCTCAGTGGACTCCGTAAACAATCATGAAGGTTTCAATGGACGGATAACCACTCTCAACTGTTGCCTGCGGTGTTGCCCACCTAAGTTATGGATTGAACTGATTTCTGGGCCCTGGCCCACCATGGAATGGTACATCTGATTGATTGGGTGGATCTCCAATAAACATCACGGTTGGGCCCACACAGATCACCCTCATGGGAAGCTCCCATAAGATCGACCTCAGGGTACCACGCATCAGCTTCCCATGAGGTCGACCTCATGGTACCACACATCCAGCTGATGCTGGGGATAGCCAAGGAATGAAAAATTATCAAAACATTTCAACCCATTGATTCTCCAAAGGTTCTGTAGGCCATCTATAATTTCAAAATAGAACCTGTGTTCCTACAAGGCAAACCTTCACACCAGCTTGTATCAGTCAGTTCGTACGGATAACAGTTTATATGTGAGCGCTCAACATGGTCGTACAGGAAGATCTGAGTGATCCTAGCCATTCATCACGTAGGTCCTAATATAAAGGTGTCTATGTAAAGAATCCGGCAAATTCCAGAGTGTCGAATGGGCCTCTATTTGTGCCAAAAATAGATAGATGAGAATAATCTACTCAAATTCCCATACTAATCGATTGCACAATAGAAAGATGAGAACAATCTACTCGAACAGCGAAGAATTTGATGAACTGCTCAGATCTCACGATACCAGCAGCAAGGAAATCTGGGGATCAGAACTATCGACCGAAAATGATGCACCTTTTGCCTGGTATTTCGATCTGTATAAATGAGAACAGTGGGTCGCTAATCAAAGCCATTGATATGATGGGCCCTAATATGGATGCCAAATGAACAAAAAGAAGAGAACTCCCACAATGTGAAATTATAACCATCAAAATTATCCTTGACCAGTAAAATGTGGACTGTTGCTGTATTTTCTTTCATAATGTGTATTGGCTAGCGAACAATTTTTGAAAATTCATGTTTATACATGGACCATCCACTGTGGGCCCCATCATATTGTTGGGAAAACCAGCAGTAGAAGCGAAAGCCGAAACGCGTAGAGCAATTCGAGATCAAACAAGAAACCACGATGCAATCAAACCATGCACAAGAATTCACCACAAGAGACTCCGAATTTACGTGGAAAAACCCCTCAACGTGTAAAAAACCACAGCACAAAGCTATCCACTATGGATAAACAGAAGATTACAGAGATTGATAGCCCACAAGCAAGGAAACACAGAGAAAACCCCAATTTCTCTCTCGCACACCTCTCCCCTCTTCCTAACACGAATAAGAAGTCTTTGACACTTTAGGATACCATCTAAGTCCGGATACATGCCATATATATAGCAAGAATTGTGAAAATAGAACCATCTTACGCACTACTGCATAATGCGCAAGAAACCGCGTGCACAGTCGACCGGTCGCATCTCGCACAAAACCAGTCTAGAGGAAAAACACAAAATAAATCCGTCGCACTGCCTCATTGCCGACTGATCGGAGCCCTCTGCAGACCGATCGGCCGACCAGTCTAGGCACTCAAAAACATTGTCCAGCAGCCTTCCTTCGTAGTCTGTCCAAACAGTCAGACTGATCGCCCGACCGGTTTGAGCACTCAATGGACGCACGTTTGAAGGCTCTCCAACAATCTCCATCGAGGCTTCAAACATCGAATCAACACCATCCTCGCAACATCATCTCATCTTCAATCATAGCTCCACCGCTTCTCGTGCCACCATCGATCCTAAACTTGCAAATTATCGCCCTTTACCTCCTTCTCATGTGGCTCTTGGGCACTTGCTATATACGAGCAGTCGTGGATCTCGCTGTCTTACCCGCAGCTCGACCGTGAATTGTGCTCCCGATCAACATGTAAAGATGGCCACACCTCCGTGCCTTCATACACACAAGTGCCCCCTTCATCACTTCACAACAACGATCGCGGCCGATAAACATGCACCCTTTCACCTCGAGTGCACCAAGAGAAATCACAATCATCTTCATCTTGGGAACGTGCTTCACATCTTCCAGGACTCGTTCGACCCCATCGAACATCCTGATGCGCACATTACCAATACCCACAAACTTATGAGCAACTACATCACCCACAAACACCGATTCTCCACCATACTCCCTGTATGTCGTGAATGAACTCCGGTTAGGACATACATGACATGAAGCCCCTGAATCTAAGATCCACTCACTACCGTGAGATCCCTTGCCAGATACAATCAGAACTTCACAAAGATCGCCACCATCCTCTACGGTATTGACTCCCTCTCCAGAAGAATTTTCATACCTCTCTTGCTTCATCCTGGGATTCTGACAATCCCCTCTCATGTGGCCCTCCTGTCCACAATTCCAGCACTTCACCTTAGCCTTCCCTTTACCCTTGGCCTTAGATCCCGATTTTGAATATTCTCCATGCTCAGAACTTCTTCCCCTTATAACCAATGCCTCTGAGGAATAACAGGAAGCCACGTCATCGCTTTTATTTCTCATCGCTTTTGATTGGAGGGTCGAGATAACGGTCTCGACACTTATGGTTTCCCTCCCTGCGCACACAGAGTCCCTGAACGACTCATATGAATCTGGAAAAGAATTCAACAGGATGCATACTTGATATTCATCCTTCATCGGTTATCGATCTCCACCAACTTGCAAACCAGCCTATTGAACGTACTTAAGTGGTCCTCCACTTCCGTTCCCTCAACCATCCTCAAGGTGAACAACTGCATCAACACGTACATGCGATTCTCTAGAGACTTCTTGGCGGAAACCTTCTCTAGCTTCTCCATCGTTTCAGCCACAGTCTTCTCCTTCATAACATGATAGAAAACATCATCCGTAAGGTTTAACAGGATTGAGGTTCTAGCCTTCTTGTCGAGCCTCGTCCACTCATCATCTTTCATAGCCTCTGGTCGCTTTCCAAGAGCTTCATCAAGTCCTTGCTGAACTAGGAAAGATTCAACATTCATCTTCCATAGCTCAAAGTTATTTTTCTCAGAGAACTTCTCTAACTCAAACTTTGCGCTAGATCCCATCTTCTCGTTTCAGATCCGAATCTACTCCACCCCAACTTTAGCTCTGATACCACTTGTTGGGAAAATCGGCAACGGAAGCGGAAGCCGAAACACGCAGAGCAATTCGAGATCAAACGAGAAACCACGATGCAATCAAACCACACACAAGCATTCACCACAAGAGACTCCGAATTTACGTGGAAAAATCCCTCAACGGGTAAAAAACCACAGCACAAAGTGATCCACTATGAATAAACAGAAGATTACAGAGATTGACAACCCACAAGCAAGGAAACACAGAGAAAATCCCAAGTTCTCTCTCACACACACCTCTCCCCTCTTCCTAACACGAATAAGAAATCTTGAACACCTTAGGATACTATCTAAGTCTGGATATATGCCATATATATAGCAAGAATCTCGAAAATAGAAGTATCTTACGCATTACCGCGTAATGCGCAAGAAACCGTGTGCACAATCGACCGGTCGCACCTCACACAGAACCAGTCCAAAGGAAAAACACAAAACAAATTCATCACGCCGCCTCACTGCCGACCGGTCGTCCGACCGGTTTGAGCACTCAACGGACGCAGGATTGAAGGCTCTCCAACACATATAAATGATCTGTACTACTACGGAATCATGGGCTTCTCTTGTGAAAAAAAAATGCCTGAGCAAAGTATACATCTCCAAAATAATTTGTTTTTATTTGGTAGGTAAGAACTTTCTTAAGAAATACAAGCAAACAAGGGGCTACCAAGGCATTCCCCAGCTACAAGGATAAACAAAGACATCAAGGGGCAGATAATTTCTATAACCCCCTTGTATGGAACAACCCATGATTTATTGCACTAGAAGGCGACAAACCAAAGCTACCTTTCCAAGCACACCATAATACATAATGTCACAAGCATGCATGTTAGTCACATTTTTTCAGGACCTTGATATCCTTCCAACGAGACTCCATGTAGTAGGAACGGTCATTCTGTGCATAAACACCACACTTGAAGTAATGAGCGGCCCCTCCATGATCATCCACAGTTAGCTTTAGAACCCCATCGACGAAAATGCTAACTCTTTTCCCACCGACATCGTGGATGACATTTAGGCGGAACCATCGATCATAGATGTAAGGGACAATGATTGGGGTCCTGTAGTATGTGAGAGAACCATTGTACACCCTCATCATGGCAGTTGTGGCCTGGATGCTTGCACCAAATACCTGCATGATGCACACACCCGTTGTCCCATTCGGCACAAATCCATACCCTTCAAATTGCCAGACTCCAGAAGAATAATTATATCCCTGTGTGAGGAATTGGTAAAATTATTTCAATGAGAAAGATTAAAATGCAGAAACATGGCTACCTTAGTAACTGTTAAGGATATTGTTGTGATGACTTGCACATGTCATGTTTACATTAGTTGTCATATTTGTAATCAAGTGGTAAGAACGACTTGTTACCATCTCATATTAGCTAGTAGTGGCGCTAATCGCAGGAGACAATTGACGTGACCTTTCCTAGTTGGAATGTGGAATAATACCTTAAGTGTTGTCAATCCTTAATTTTGGAAATTTGAAGTAAGACTCATCAATCTGATATTAGCCAATCCCTTGAGGTGCCGTGCACTGAATTTGAATCATGTCCCTAGATTACCGAATCCAAGGTTGACAAATTCAAGGATCCAAACTGCTCCCAAGGGATGGCTGTTCATATCTCTATCATTTTGTATCCTTCCCTTGAATACGATAACATTGACAAGATATAGTAGTAACAATATACTCGAACGCATTATAAGGTAAAGATCAAATAATGAACTAATGGAGAGAGATTGAGGGTATGAAATTGTTTACTCATATCTGTATCTCAGTGCGAGGACTTGTGTTACTTTTTTGATTGAGAGGACTCCATCTATGAAGCTATAACGCTCGCTAATGTTCAGGTTGTAGGGTTTTTGGATGTAAATTAAAGTTCGAGCTATTGAGCGGGACGGGGACAAACCCATACGTGGGGTCATTAGAGGCCCAACCCAATGCACCATGGATGCATAGAAGGGCAATGGCCGCAAAGGCTAAGGAAACATAGAACTCATGTCCTTCCCTTAACTTACTCTTTAGGAAGAAGCAACAACAGCAGCAGCAGCAGCAGCAGCAGCAGAAGAAGAAGAAGAAGAAGAGATGGAAATGGGACCCGGTGAAATTTGGGCATGGATTCCATGAATGGTAGAGTTTATATGTAATGTGGAGGGACTGAAAAGGTTCCAAGTGGATGGATGGTGGGCCAAATCAATCCTATTAAAAAATAGCAATGCGATGACCTACTACCCATCATTTGTTTTTGGTGACCTTGTGTAAAATTTGTCCATTTTGATCAAGCAAGAGCGGGCTGACGTTCGGGGTCATTAGTAAAATAAATTATCAATTATTAATTCCTTCATATGTGCATCCGGTCTTGGTTATGTAAAATAAGTTGTGTTTAATATCTTAAGCGCTGCAATGGTTAAACAAAATAAATATTCAATGTACAGTTAAATACTATTCAACAATGTTTGATCACGAGATGTTGATGGTGGGGGCCACCACCTTCTTTGGAAATGCTAGGACCTCCCCAGCTGAAGATCGGCCTGGCTAATTGTAAGGGCACTGCTAGCAGGATTTCAGATCCTTCTCTTCACTGTGGAAGATTCGTTTAAGGTCCTGGCTGGCCATCGATAGTGGGTGATACTTTGGATTCGCCATGGCTCATAAACCAGGTTACTTTGGATTCTCATTTGGATCAGATGGTTCATACCCCAGATGTCAATACTAGCTGGTAAAAAAATAAAATAAAAATAAAATAAATATAAATAAATAAATAAAGGAAAAACAAGAAGAAGAAGGTAGGTAGTAGTTGGCATGGGTAACTAGTTGTGTATTGTGAGTCGCTGTAGATTGTTGGAAATCAAAATTATTTTACCATCTTGACCACTGATTAATGGATATATTTTGGTTGAATTTTGAGAGTCTTTTACTTTTCATTTCTGCAGTCAATTAGATGTTGAATTTGAACCATCTTCTACATGTCATTTCCGCCCGTCGATTAGATGTCTACCAACTTACTTTTAGTAGGTAAGCCGGGCTCGGACCCAAGACACAATGTTGAAACAGGCCTTTTCTACCGTTGGGCTGTGAGGTTGAGCCAACCAACCTACTTCACAGTGCAATTTTCGGGTTATAATCCCACTATCTAAAGTCTAGACGGTCTGCACAGCACCACACTTGTGATATAGTGCCCTGCACCTTATGATTCTCTACTTTTTTATGTCCCGGCCAGTTTATTTCAGGCTGGAAGAAAGGAAAAAGGAAAAGAGAAAAGACAAAAAATATAGAGCAGGAGTCAAAGTGCTTAAGATGGTATACGAGTATGCGAATCTCAGTACGGGGTGCAGTCATGCTTGTGGGGGCATGAGGCTTGTCTGTGGCGAAAACCCAGAGCCTGTGGACACCATCAATGAAGCTATACCGATCCCTTTCGAGCAAGTCGTATGGTCTTTGAATCTCCAAGTTTGAGCTGTTGAGAGGAAGAGAGACAAACCCGTCCGTCGGATCAGTGGGCCCCCAACCCATGGCTCTGTGGGTGCAAAATTGAAGTAGAGCCAGGGAGTGGAGAGCTAAGAGAAAACTAGAAGAGCTCATTTTCATCTTCCTCCTCCTCCTCAAGAAGAGTGATAGAAGTGTTGGATGTTGGTGTTCCATTCGTTACGTTGGTATGTGCATTTATAATGGATGTAGGGTGAGTAATTGATGGGAAATAGGAAGTGCACTTTTTTAATACTC
Organism: Liriodendron chinense; assembly: GCA_003013855.2. Lineage (NCBI taxonomy): Eukaryota > Viridiplantae > Streptophyta > Magnoliopsida > Magnoliales > Magnoliaceae > Liriodendron > Liriodendron chinense. The sequence goes on along the minus strand of ML058489.1, from coordinate 3,490,953 downwards.
TCCGTTCACATGTTCCAATTCCGCACACTTGTGAGGGAACCAAGCCACTCATCATGTGGAGTAGCTGTGTTGACAGCAGGTGGATCAAAATTGGGTCCTTACTCATGCCTGGGTGGTAGACTCACAAGAGTTTCAACGTGAGGTCATAGGTCCTGAGTACCCATTGCGGTGAAATCCCAGTGTGGTGGACTCTGTGTGTGGGGTGTGTGTCGTGTGTAAAAATAAAATAATAAAGGTGGATCAAAATTGGGACCGGGTAGTCCACATGCCCCGTTGAACATGGATCTTGGTAAACTTCTGGTAACAGTCCATTTCTCTTGGAACATGGATCTTCGTAAACTTCTGGTAACAGTCCATTTCTCTTGCATGCAAATAGCCCATGCGTTGGGCAAATTTGCTTTTTCTTTCTTTCTTTCTTTCATTCTTGTTCCTATTTTAACCTTAGGTCCTAGGTTCGAATACCCATTGTGGTGAAATCCAGTGTGGTGCATGTAAGTGCCTGTGTGGGTTGTGTGTTGTGTGTAAAAAAAATTAATAAAGGTGGATCAAAATTGAGACCGGGTAGTCCACATGCCCCGTTGAACATGGATCTTGGTAAACTTCTGGTAACAGTCCATTTCTCTTGCATGCAAATAACCCACGCGTTGAGAAAATTTGCTTTTTCTTTCCTTCTTTCTTTCATTCTTCTTCCTCTTTTATTTCGGCCAAGGCATCAAAATGGAGGGGGACCATCTGATGAACCGGTTCCATCACATACACGCAGGTGGAACTGGCACTTACAACAATACACAGCCGTGCATTCTCCCGGTTATTAGAATGGTATATGGATTCCCGTGAGCTTTTTGGATTATCCAGGTGAAGCAGACGTCTGTGGAATTGTGACCTTGTTCTGTGCATCAAGCGGGACATCAGGTTAGAGAGGGGAAAAAAAAAAAAGTTAGCGGCTGTCTTTTCTTTTTGTTCTCTTGTGTAAGTACATATTAGGTGCTCACTTTGGACACCATGCTTTTTTCTTGGTATCTCCTCTCTCCTTTTGCTGACTTCGCCAAATACATCGTCCTTGGCATGTGGTCCAGCTCGTCAGGATAACCCTTTCGTTGCCGGAAGTGGATTACGGCAAAAACTGATGCAGATCCAATTCTAACGTGAAACACTCCATGCAAAACAATGGTGATGAAACATTAAAACTTCTTATGGGCCACCAAAGTTTTGGATCAAGCTGAAATATATATATATATATATATATATATATATATATATATATATATATAAGAGAGAGAGAGAGAGAGGAATGCTCACCTGCTAACCATCTCTCACGAGAACTCGTGAGAGATTTTTTAGGGCTCATCACACGTGATGTGTCCCTAAACTTTGAGCCGTCTATATGATGTAGCACCTTAAAAACCCTTGGAGCCCGACTTTCAACCTGGTTCACAAATTTGGTGGGCCATGGCAAATGGAAATAATTTCCTCTCTTGATTTGCCTCTTTTTCTCTTCTATGGCCTACCAGAGTTCTGAATCAGGTTGAAATTTGGGTCTCAGGGGTTTTTCGGAGTGCTACATCACGTGGACGGCTCAGATTTTAGAGATACATTACGTATGATGAGCCCTAAAAAATCTCTCATGAGTTCTCGCGAGAGATGGTTCGTAAGTGAGCATTCCTCTTTATCTATATATGCTCACCTGAGCACTTCTCTCACTGTATACTCGTGAGCACTTTTTCATGGCTCATTACACATGATGTGAGCCTAAAATTTGAGCTGTTCAGGTGATGAAGCACCCCAAAAAACCTCTAAGGCCCGTCTTTCAACCTGATCCAAAAATCTGATGGGCCGTAGCAGAAATCAAGAGGCAAATCAAGAGAGGAAACGGTTTCCTTCTTTCATGGCCCACCAAAGTTTCGAAACAAGTTGAAAGATGGGCCATGGGAATTTTTTGAAGTGCTGCATCACGTGGATGGCTTATATTTTAGACTCAAGTCTTGTGCGATGAGCTATGAAAAAGTACTCATGAGTTCTGGTGAGACAAGTTGGCAGGGGATAACCGTCTTTTCACTGTAAAGCGAGTCCTACTCGCAGCAGTGCCAATTTTAGACGCAATTTATAATTGCCAACGATTGTTTTATTACACTTTTACCCTCGAATTAAAAAAACGCTTATACTGGTGTGAATTAGGCCCACCATCATCAAGTTCGGTAATCAACATCGTCCATCCGGTTCTTTGTGTCATTATTGTTCATGGGTAAAAAAATAAAGTTGATATGAATAGTATCTTTGTCCCAACAGTGGATTGTTTTTTCACCCTTAAACAAAATAATACGAAATAATGAAGATGTGGCCCACCTCTTCATGTGATGCTTCCGTTCTTTTCACACATCTTATTTAAATATTCTTAATTGAATGGACGGCACGGATCATACTGATAAGAATGTGGGCCATACATGGCTTGGAACGGGTGACTCGGCAGTAATCGTGCTAGTTCCAGTGTTATTTGTGTGACTCCGTTTTGATTGTGACCCTCATCATGCATTGTCCTTCAGTATGTAATTTTTGTAAATCAGAACCGCGTATCCATTTTTCCATAGTTGGTCCTCCATTCTTTAGTTTCCTTAGTGGAGTTTGAAATATCACGTGGACCACAACATTGGTAGCAGCCATTAATTACCATTGGATGGTTATTGTGACACCACCTTCATGGGGCCCACCATCATCAACTTCATCGATCTACGCAGTCCATCTTTGTTTGTTGGTGTCATTTTCGGTAAGTGGGGAAAAATGAGGTGGAGATTCGTAGTAGGTTGGTCCAAACAGTGGATAAGTTATGCATATTTTAAAAAAATGGTAAAAAAAAAAAAAAAAAACACGCAATTGTGGTCTAAATAATGATTAGATATGTCCAATATTTTTACTCATATCTTAATTAAATAGTTTGAGGTGAATTGACGGAACGGATCATAGGAAAAATATCAGTGGGCCATATATGCCTTTAGATTAGTGGCTTGATCGTTATTACATAGTTCCAAGTGTATGACACTCCCCGCGTATGATCCTACATAGTGTATCTTCTGTAAATCCAAATCTTCAGTCCATTTTTCTATCTGCTTTTGTGCCCTAACAATAAATATTAATTTATTTGGAATATCATGTATACCACCCCATTGTTAAACAGTGGTTAGTTTCCTTTGGATGGTTACTGTGACACCACCTTCATGGGGCCCACCATCAACAACTTCATCGATCTATCTATTCCATCTGTTTTCCATTGTCCTCATTGCTCACTAGAGGAAAACTGAGTTATATATAAGTAGTATGTTGGTCCCAGCAGTCTATAATTTTTTGTTTCTATCCTTTTTGGTTACTAGAGCATAAATTAGTTATGCACGAGTAGTAGTTTTGAACGAAAAGTGTATTAGTTTGGACCATTAAATGAATTCGTTTCATTTTTCCAATTTTTCATAAGTTTGGACTCAGTATACCGAACATCAGAAGTCGATCCGATCCCTGAGACGCAGTTGCCCGAATTGACGACTCTGGCAGGAATCAGTGCAGACTGTCCCGAAATTAGGTTAAACTTCTCCGGAGGGTCAGGATGGGTTATTGCAGCATCCACATCCAATTCGGGCTCATTCAGACTTGGTATACTGGACACAGAAGCCGATCCGAGCTTCAGGACGCAGTTGCCTGAATTGACAACTCCAGCAGGAATCGGAGCAGACGGTCCGGGAATCAGGCGAAACATCACCGGAGGGTTGGGATGGTTTCCTACAGAGTCCACGTCCAATTCGGGCCCATTCGGACTCGGTATACCGGACATCAAAAGCTGATCTGAGCCCTAGGACGCAGTTGCCCGAATTGACAACTCTGGCAGGAATTGGAGCAGACGGTCCCGGAATCAGGAGAAACTTCTTTGGAGGGTCGGAATGGGTTCCCGCAGCGTCCACATCTGATTTGGGCCCATTCGGACTCAGTATAATGGACATAAGAAGCCGATCCGAGCCCCAAGACGCAGTTACCTAAACTTACGATTCCGACAAGAATCGGAGCAGAAGTCCCGAAATTAGGCAAAACTTCTCTGGAGGGTCGGAATGGGTACCCGCAGTGTCCACGTCTGATTCGGACCCATTCGAACTCGTTATACTGGGCATCAGAAGCCGATCTGAGCCCCAAGACGCAGTTGTCCGAATTGACGACTCCGGCAGGAATCGAAGCAGACGGTCCCGGAATCAAGCGAAACTTCTCTAGAGGGTCGGGATGAATTCTTGCAAAGTTCACGTTCGATTCGGGCTCATTCGAGCTCAGTATACCGGACATCAAAAGTTGATCCGAGCCCCAAGGCGTAGTTGCCTGAATTGAAGACTCCAGTAGGAATCGGAGCAGACAGTCCCGAAATCAGGTAAAACTTTTTTGGAAGGTTGGGATGAGTTCCCGCAGCGTCCACATCCGATTTGAGCCCATTCGGACTCGGTATACCAGACATAAGAAGCCGATCCAAGCCCCAGGACGCAGTTGCCTGAATTGACGACTCCGACAGGAATCGGACCGAGTCAGGCGAAACTTCTCCAGAGGGTCAGAATGGGTACCTCTAGCGTTCACATTCGATACGGGCCCATTCGAACTCGGTGTACGACGTCAGAAGCCGATCCGAGCCCTAAGACGTAGTTGTTCGAATTGACGACTCCGGCAGGAATCGGAGCAGATGGTCCCGGAATCAAGCGAAACTTCTCTAGAGGGTCGGGATGGGTTCCTGCAGAGTCCAAGTTCGATTCAGGTCCATTCAAACTCGGTATACCGGACATCAAAAGCCGATCCGAGCCCCATGACGTAGTTGCCTGAATTGACGACTCCAACAGGAATCGGAGGAGACGATCCCGAAATTAGGTGAAACTTCTCCAGAGGGTCGGAATGGGTTTCTGCAGTGTCCATGTCCGATTCGAGCCCATTCAGACTCGGTATACCGAACATAAGAAGCCGATCTGAGCCCCAAGATGCAGTTGCTCGAATTGACGACTCTTACAGGAATCGGGGTAGACAATTCCTTAATCAGAAGAGTGTAATACTCCGAAAATTTGGACGCACGAGTAAGTACACGAGTGCATGTTCACACGTGAATTTGGACGCACGAGTAAGTACACGAGTGCATGTTCACACGTGAAAAATTTAAATTCTAGGATGTGTTGTTCACACGCATACACACACGTATATACTTTTATACGATTTCTAACACTTTTTAAAACATTTGAGAACTCAGTATACTTAGCTAAATCAATAAACTGACCCTTAGAATGACCTATCGTGGCTAGACCGAAAGATTTAACCATCCACTCTGATTTCGAATTACGCGATCAATGTAAACCGCCGTACATCATCCTGTATACATGTCTGTCCATAAATATGACCCGTACATTGTGTCCGTCCCAAGGCATATGCTTAGACCAGTGATTACTTGGCCCTATAAACCTGCTCGGGTGCGTTTGTAACACCCTAGGATTTTAGAATAATTTAAATTGTAATTTAGTTAATTATTTAATAATTTAAATAAATCAAAATATTGATAAATTAATAATAAATCATCCGTAGGGAATTACTATATGGTCTCTTTGTTAAAGTTGCTTAGAATAAACCCTAGAACAACATGGAAGTGATAGATTTTACAAAACTCGTAAATTTATAATAATTACGGAAATACAATTAGTTAAACTTAAGTTATGTGGCCATTCTCAAGTATCATGATTTCGGGCGATCATTTTAGCGCAAAACTCTAGATATTAGTTTTAGGACACGATCTAACCATACACATTGAATTTCAGCCCTCCGATCATCTTACAAATGCCCAAATCAGAAATTAGACCGCAGGTGGCCCACCTTAACTCGGATCTGTCCCAAGTTTGGTACCCAAGCCCAAGTATTTGTGGCCCACCTTCTGATCAGAGAAGATTTCGTATAATCTTCATGGTGGGACCCAGTGTACGGTGTACACCATCAGCCACGTGGTCAAACCGCGTTTGACCGCGTGCATGGCACAAAGCGGACGCCGTCCGTCTTCTTCTCAATTCATGCAGCGACAGCGCTGCCGCTGCCGCTGTGCAAGGATTCAAGCCGTCCATCATGGTGGTCTCCTCGGTGGATCCAAACCGTCCAGTTGGAGTGCGCCTCAATCGGTTGTTAGTGGAAGGAAGTCTCAACGTTTTTGGCAGGTTGTGTGGACCACTTCGATTCACCGTTCTAACAAGAGAAACTCAAGATCCACCTCCCTGATGTGCCTGGACCTTTCAAACTTTGTGTGTAGGATCGTGTGGGCCCCACCTAGCTTCCCAACGGGTGGACCGCGTTTCATGCAGGTACGGACCAATCGGGCAGAGGGTGAGAATGTCCTCCTTCTTCTTCGTCGCTGCGACAGCAGCGCTTGCTGCCGACCTGGGCGCTCAACGCCATTCATCACCGGTGGACCCCACTAGTCAGGACAGCTGGCAGCTGTCTTGTACGTGCAACACACGTAAGATATAAAAAGAAGAGGAGTGAGAAGAGACCGTGTTCTCTTCGAACGCTGTTACAGCGTCCGCTGCAACAGCGTCCGCCTGACCCAGCTGGAGATGCACACCGTCCATCTGTGGACCCCACATCACATATCCAAACCGTCTATTCTTTTCCTTTCCCTCACGAAAGGTACTCCCTTGAAAACCTCCCTCATCGGTCGTATATCCATTCTTTTTGAGTCACCGTCCGAATCGAAAGAGGCATAGATCCTGACCGTCACTCTGCATGGTAGCTTGGGGGCTGCTCCATTAGAGTCGTGTGGACCCCACCTAGGTCTCCAATGGTTCACCTGAAGCTTTTTCTGCAAGAAACGAACATGGGATCCTTCTCCAACTCAAATTCTATGATCACCGGTTCGGTCGTTTTGCCGCAAGCGCCAGCTATCCAAGTCCGTCTTGGACACTTCAAACTCAGATAGGGTGTTGTATAAAACCCCCCTAGTGTAGTTTTAATGGAAGAGAGACGTAGAAAGAGATAGAGAGAGAGAAACGAGAGAGAGAGAGAGAGAAACGAGAGAGAGAGAGAGAGAGAGAGAGAGAGAGAGAGAACGTGCTAGAGAGAGAGAGAGGGCGGCTCCCACGCAGCTGCTATTGCTGGGGCAGCACCCTAGTCTCGGCCAGGGAGGAGAATAGAAAGAAAAGGAGAAGAAAAAGAAGAAGAAAAGAAAAGAAAAGAAAAGAAGAAAAGAAGAAAAGAAAAGAAAAGAAAAGAAAAGAAAGAAGAAGAAGAAGGAAAAGAGGAAGAAAAGAAGAAGAAAAGAAAAGAAAAGAAAAAGAAGAAGAAAGGAAAAGAAAAGAAAAGAAGAAGAAAGAAAAGAAAAGAAAAGAAGAAGAAAGAAGGAAGAAGAAGGAGAAAGAAAGAAGAGAGAAGAAGGACCTTCTAGACATCCGAACTGAGTCGACTCGTTGAGCCAACTTGTACCCAGGTTTGGGCTTGCATAGAGCGTATAGTTCGTTAAGGTGAGTGATTCATCTCATGGTTTTTTTGGTTAATTTTCCTTACTTCTCTTGTTATTATGCTCTAAGTCTTAGTTCTTTCTTTTATTGCTTAATAATTGGGTTTTGGTTAGGAATCCGTCTCCAGTCCGCTTCATTAATCAAGTCTTAATATGGTCTTTATTTCTTCTCTCTCAATTGTAGGAGAGTTTTAGGTATAGGACCCACTTCAACCTCTGTTCTGTTCATTCGTGATGTTTTCCCAAATTATCTTATCTATTTGTACATATCTAGATGCTAGACGAACTTGTCATTGGTTACCTTACACATTCTAATAATTTTTCCAAATTATTCTAGGCTGCCTTAATCTACTACCAACCAAATGTTTAGACAAAGGGCTACGTAAATAAAGATAATACATGCATGGTGTGATTGGAATTGAGTTGAGATGCATTGTATGCTTGAAGATATGTTTCAATGATTCATGACATTCATATACATTCTTATACACAACGACAGAACAGGAGCATGGTTGATTTGACTCCTGGCGTGCATGGTTGATTTGCCGCCTCGCTGTACCGGTTAGGTGAGCATGGTTGATTTGCGACAGGTTCCTAATGTTCAGTGGTAGCGAGTTCTGGTCGTTTCACTTGTTGAGCATGGTTGATTTGCTCGGTTGGATCAGTGGTGCATGGTTGATTTGCCCACTGGCGTGCATGGTTGATTTGCCGCCTCGTTATACCGGTTAGGTGAGCATGGTTGACTTGCGACAGGTTCCTAATGTTCAGTGGTAACGAGTTCCTAGACGTTTATTGCTCTCGCACCTATCATAACATACACAACATCATGATCATTATGTAACATTTATAATAAATCATAAAGTATATCAATCATAACCTTATCCTTGTATATTTCATACAATTCTATCCGTTGATGATTCATCTCCTATCTCTTATTAACTGGAATATTACCTGCGATGAAAATGACCTCACTGGGCTTTTAGCTCACCAAAATCACCACAGTTCTTGCAGGTTCACAGGAAGAAAAAGACATAGACGAAGCAAAGTACTCAGAGGGTCACATATCACATGAGCGTCGAATGTAATCGATTTGTTTTAGTTTTGTAAAATTCAATGTAATAAGACATTAGTGGGAAAGAAATTTTATATTTGAGAATTTATTTTAGATATCTAATGTGTGGGATGGAATCTCAAGGAATCTATGCTCGAATTTTCAATTCACACCCTCGAACTCGGGCTTCGGGTTGTTGTACTCGGGTTCCGAATTTCGGGGCGTGACAAAGAGCCTAGCCCTGGTCCAGCCCAGCCTGACCCTGGTCCAAGTCTCCCAAGCTACTAATCTAGCCACTCGAAGCAAACCCTTGCGACACCTCCATCCATCCAACTACTCTTTTACTAGCATCATTTCATTCGCATCTAACATAAGTGCAACATTTACTATTCTTCCAACCTGCCTCTGCTTATCATATCACTGCAAACACTTTAATTATTCAAATACATAGCATGCATCCCGCATAAAGCACTTGTCAGTTCGAGCGTATACTCTGGGCTTGCCTGTTAATGGAAACTCACTACAAGAAATTCCATTTTTACCGACGAATAATTTCGTCGGTAATCAGTAACATTTCGTCGGGAAATCTTTTTCCCGACGAAATAATTCACGGCTAACATCGTCGCAGAAAGGCCATCGGTAAAAGTTTTTACCGACGAAATAATTTTTCGTAGGTAATAATTACACCATTACCGACGAAAATATTCGTCGGGCAAACATATGAATTTTTGTCGGGAATGAAAATGATACGTCGGTGAAAAAACTTTTACCGACGAAATAATTCGTAGGTAAAAACATGTTAAAACTTTTACCGACGGAATAATTCGTCGCTAAAAGCAGGTTAAAATGTTTTACCGACGAAATAATTCGTAGGTAAAAACATGTTAAAACTTTTACCGACGGAATAATTCGTCGGTAAAAGCATGTAAAAATGTTTTACCGACGAAATATTTCATCGGTAAAAAGATTTTACATACTTTTACCTGCGAAATATTTCGTCGGTAAAAGTTTTTCCTGTCTCGGTTTCATTTGTTTTCAAAATTCAGGAAAATTCTTGATATACACCTGTAAAAAAACCTATACATTTTGAATCCTATTCACATCCACAAACATACAAATAAACAAAAACTACATCATCCATACACAAATAATCCATTCCACATCCACAAACAAACAATATTCATCCACACGCAAATACATACAAGTTAAAAGTCGTATATTAAAAAAAAAATCAGGAAGATGAAGGCGAAGGTGGTGGAGGTGGCGGGGCATCGGCGCCAAGGCGTGCAGCGAGAGCCTGAAACATCTCCTGCATCCGTCGCTCATGCTCCTGCCGCAACTCCTCGATCCTCCTCTCCTGCTCCTCCCGTCGCCTCTCCTCCTCCTCCCTCTGCCTCTCCAGCTGCTCCCGAATCCCATCGACGACGACCCGTAGCTGCTGAACCTCTCTCTCTGCGATGTCAGCTCGGCGTTGAGCGCTCTCACCAGCTACAGATCGGCTGGAGCCAGCTCTAGTTTGTGCCATGAACTTAGCACCATGGCCAAGCCCACGCACATATCCAGAACGGGTGCCAAGCACCTCGCTTAGGATTTCTGGCTCACTCCGCTAACTACCATCGGGAGTGGGCTGACTGCGTATGGTGTCCATCGCCGCCTGTAATGAAAAGCTATGAAATTTCATAAAAAATGACATGAATGACATTATGATCAATCAATGCGCAATTAAATTTTACAAAGTAAAAATTTTTACCCAATGCTCACTGGCTCTAGGATGAACCCAAGATCCCGTCACCTGCCGACAGTGAGTCCCTCTGTAGAGGTCTATTGGTCCAGGCTCCTGGCCGGTGACGGAATCCCGCTGCGCAATCGAAAGGAAAAAAGACTTATAATAAATGCCAATCAAAATAATATATTAACTTAATAATCATCAATAATTTCTTACCATGTCGTAACGATGTCGTACAAATGACTTTGAACTAGCTACGTGGTTCACTTGTAACTTTTCCCTGTTCGCAGAATTTATTCTACTCCTCTTCTGAACACATTATACAAAATACATTTCTATTAATTGTGAAATTAATTGTGAATTTAATTGTTACCGTAAGATATCGTACATGTAAATTTTACCTGAAAAGCATTCGACGAAAATCTCTCGCAGAGTATCCGCCAGTTGTCTGTAGTAACGTGTGGCGGTGCGGACAGTACGGCCTCATCGTGTGTCCTGCATCGCTTGTACCGCTGGTGCAACTCTCCGCGGTACTCCTTGAACCACTCTCTAATCATGTCGTCGACGGCATGAGAAATGTAGGGAACATTCAAATCGAATTCAAATTTATCCTGCAGTTTCGTAAATAATAAATTAAGGCAATAAACTTATTAACAATAGGACTTAACCATAAATGAACTTTCACAAAAGAAAATTTCAATTTACTAAACTTTACTTGAAGGCGCTGACGGATGAGCTGTCACACATCATCTGTCACGTCAGTCCAACGGGGGGTGGTGGCGGGGATCAAAGATCGGCATAGGACACCGACCTCAGACGTAAACAATCTGGCACTGTCCCCAACAGGTCTAAGGCAGTCCTGTGGGAACTCTACTGCCACCCTACCCTCACGCGTAAGTCGCTCTAAAACTAACCCACGCGTGGGTCCACGTCCTCGTCGGCTGGTAGAAGATGCTGCTGCGAAAAGATATATGTAAGTAACAATATAAACAGAAATCACTAAATAAATGTCTAGACTTACATGCAGTGCCCGGTGTATGCTGAACCGAAGGATCAGATGACTGTGATGCACCGTGCGACGTCGATGCTGTCTGCGTCGCATCACGGGTGGAAGGGGTAGATCCAGTGCGCGAACGACCTGATCTCCCACCTGGTGCCATGATTGAATATATCTGAAATACAAACTTATAAATTTAAACAATGTAAATGCAAGTTTATGAACATCATTGCAGAGTGAATTTGTGCTTATGCTTAGAGAAATGATAAAAATATGATTAGACCATTACACTATAATGCAAGGAGAATATAATAAAACCGTAAACAGAATATAATAAAACCGTAAACAGAATATAAAAGTTGAAAAATCCATTACACATTGTCATTCTATATTAAATACATATATCTCATTGTAATACAAATCAACTTCGGATCAACTATCCGAAATACTCCCTGCGTAAGTTATCGTACGCTGCAGATGTATATGTCAAGCTGTATGAAGCACTCGACATTGTTACAGCCAACATGCCAGTCACAATAGGAGAAATCTGATCTCTCGGGACTCCATTCAGATGTGCAAGTGATAATGTCGCATCTTCCATACGAAGTTTTCCGCGGTTATATTCCTCAATCAGGTCTAGAATTTCTTGGAGATTGTATAATCTTTCATCTGAGTCATCGTCTTCCTCCCTACATTTCTCGACCAGACCGGGTATCTCTCTGGCCCTACCAGAAGAATATAGGGCCGGAAAGTCCATCCGCAACAGCTGATGAAGTATGCTGCGTGCTTCCGCTACGCTCCAGTTTGTGGAGGACATGATCAGAAAGTGACTTAACTGTAAATGTAGATTATCAACAAGTCAATTCAGGAAAAAAATCATGACTTGTAAAACATATATACATGTAATAATCAAATTAATCGAATTGAAAAATTACATGTAAATCTTATATACATTTAATAATCGTCGTCTGAATCATTATCGCTTAGGACTCTTTCTTCTTCACCATCACTATCGCTGATCAGAATTTCCTCTTCATCGTCTGCAACGTTGTCATCAATGAAAGCGTTATCATCTCTAACAATGTCATTTATGATTGAGGCATCAACATGATCAGGTGGCACATCATCTCTATTCAATTGCACCACATCAATATCAACATTTGGATCATTCTCTCTATCCCAAGATGGCATGTCTTCTTGGTATGCTTGTTCAACTAACGACATTCTATTACTCCCTTCATCGTTATCTTCAACGTCTACTTCGGGAATTTCAAATATGTTCCTGGGCTTTATTTTCTGCACCACGTGCCAAGAGCCACCTAACTTGGTGTCAGCGAGGTAGAATACTTGTTCGGATTGGCCGGCTATGATAAATGGGTCATCTTTAAACCACTTCCGAGATAAATTTACGCTCGTGAAGTAATTATCAGTCTGTATTCCCAACTTTTTATTTCCAATGTCCCACCAATCGCATTTAAATAAGTACACCCGCTTTCTCATACAATAACTCAACTCAATAATATCCGTCAAAACGCCATAAAAATCAATTTCGACCTCCTCATGTGTTCCCTTCACAACCACACCACTATTTTGTGTGGTCCTATATTTCTCACGCTTCTCAGTGTGGAACCGAATCCCATTTACAATACAACCTGTATATCTAGATACACGTCTATCAAGGCCACACGCCAGTGAGTAGAGCGCATCAGACGCATCCGCAGAGTTCCTAGCGCGCAACATCTTCATCTATCATCACGTACAGAATATAAATGTACGTTTAGGCATTTAAAATTACGTGTAAATATTGTGCAATACAACAATATTGTAAGTGTGGTGAGATAGAAGGTAAATTAATCTTACACGTTTTGCAAACCATTCTGGAAACAAATCCTGATGCATTCGATCATAATTTGTAGGGTATTGGGACTTCATCTCCTCGATGTGTTCGTTATACACAATTGGTACGTTGTAAGCAAGAAATTTTGAGATTAAAACTATCTGTAGATATACAATAATTATGTGCGAAGACTTACTCCAAGTACGACTCTATTTCTTCACAGTTATGCAACACATACCACCCCGCGCCTTCGCTTGATCCTAAAGGTCCATATCCTGAAACGTCGGCGATCCTAAAGGACGGACGTTATGTGCGAATACAGATATGAGTCCTTGTTCATGCTCCTGCCCTGCATCGGCATTTCGATCTTCTCGGTTGAATCTAGTCTCTATGCCACGAAGATACATGGAGCAAAATGTCAGGCACTCATTATCAATGTATGCATCAGCAATGGATCCCTCTGGACGTGCTTTATTCCTCACATATTGTTTTAATGTGTGAAGGTATCTGTACACAAAATCAATATGTTTAGGACATGAAAACATGGATATACGTAGTTTATGGAATGAATAAAAATTTATGATCATTGTTCTATCACCTTTCGATCGGATACATCCAACGATATTGTACTGGGCCTGCAAGCTTCGCTTCGTGCGGTAAGTGAATCGCTAGGTGTACCATGACATCGAAAAACGCAGGTGGAAAAATTCTTTCAAGTTTGCAAAGGATTACGACAATATCCTTCTCCAGTCGTTTAATAACCTCTACATTCAAAGATTTCGAACACAAATCCTTAAAGAATATCCCCAACTCAATCAGCGTAGCACTGGCATCCTTGTTAAGGAATCCACGAATCGCAACCGGTAGTAGGCGTTGCAGAAGGACGTGACAGTCATGACTTTTTATTCCTGTTACCTTACAGTCCGTAATGTTTACGCGCCTAGAGATATTAGATGCATACCCGTCGGGAAATTTCACCTTGTTCAACCATTCACATACACGTTTTTTCTCTAGTTTTGTCAATGTGTAGCAGGCTGTTGGTATAGTATATGAATTTCCATGTGGTTGCAAGTGCAACTCTTTCCATAAACCCATTGCTTGTAGATCCAATCGAGCCTTAAAACTGTCTTTTGTTTTCTTCTCTATGTTCATCAATGTTCCAAAGACATTGTCACATATAATCTTCTCAATATGCATGACATCCAAGTTGTGTCGTAATTTCAGATGACTCCAATAAGGCAACTCAAAAAAAATGCTCTTCTTCCTCCAGTTGTACTCCAATACTGTACGTTTTCTCTTCTTCAAGTGCGGTGCCTTACCAAATCTAACTTCTTCAATATTACTCAATTGTTGTAACACATCTTCTGCAGATAGTTCTTTCGGTGGTGGCCTATGATCTTGTTTGCCATCAAAGATTACCGTCTTCCTGCACCAACTATGATCCCTCGGAAGGAAGCGACGATGGCCCATATAACACATTTTCTTACCATGCTTCAATGACAATGAACAAGTCTCAGTACTACATGTAGGACAAGCCAACTTTCCCTTCGTGCTCCACCCAGACAAATTTCCATATGCAGAGAAGTCATTTATTGTCCACAAGACCGCTGCATGCAATCGAAACGTCTGTTTTGCAAAAGTGTCATACGTCTGGAAACCTTGACTCCACAACTCGTTTAACTCATCTACTAACGGTCGGAGATACACATCAATGTCATTCCCCGGTGACTTGGGTCCAGGAATAAGCAACGACATCATAAAAAATGATTCCTTCATACACAACCAAGGAGGTAAATTGTAGGGCATAAGTATCACTGGCCACATACTGTACGAGCTACTCATATTACCAAATGGATTAAAACCATCACTTGCAAGACCTAGCCGAACATTGCGAGAATCCTCTGCAAACCAGTCATATTGCTTATCAAAATGTTGCCAGGCTTCAGAGTCAGCGGGATGCCTCAATGTATTATCATCATGAAGGCGTTTCTTCTTATGCCACCTCATATCTTCAGCCGTCTTGCTCGACGTAAACAATCTTTGTAATATGGGTTTCAATGGAAAGTACCTTAACACCTTTTGTGGAATTTTCTTACGCTTAGCTTCGTCATATTTCCACCTAGACTCTCCACATTGTGGACACTCCTCAACATTTTCATGTTCTTTCCAATACAATACACAATCATTTATACATGCATGTATGAGGATGTAACCAAGGCCCAAGTCTCGCATTAACGATTTTGCCTCGTAATGAGACTTAGGCAATGTCTCACCTTCAGGTAATACTTCTTTCAACAAGCCAAGTAACATGTTGAACGATTTGTTACTCCAACGATTTATTGTCTTTAAATGAAGTAACCTTGTAAGGAAATTCAACTTGGAGAAGTTCCGACACCCTGGATAGAGTGGACGTTGCGCATCCCTCAACAACCTACTAAACTTTTCTGATTCGGCATCACCCATAGGAGGAATATCCTGGCTAGTACTTGTCGCTGCAAAATCAATATCCGCAATTGTTCCCCTTAACACATCCCCAATGATATCTTGCATATCGTCAACATCTTCATCCTCGTCATTACGCACAATTGGGTCAGCAAGGACTTTAGTGGCCTCAACTCTTTGGTGGAAGTCTTCACCATGATCAATCCACCAAGTGTAACCCTGGTCAATCCCAACTATGAACAAATCATCTTCCACTTTGTCCAATGTCTTGTGAATCATGTTCTTGCATTTTCGGCATGGACACCTAATTCTATTACCTGAATCTGCCTGATCTCTCGCAAATTTCATGAACTCCTTAACACCTTCTTTATACTCTGGGCCAAACCGATTCTTAACTTGCATCCAACTCTTATCCATATCTACAATGCAAAGATTAGAGTCAGGTTTAGTTTAGGTGACATGAGTTTAGGATTAGGTTTAGTCATAGGTTGAGATTTTCGAGTTTGAGATCGGGTTTAGGGTTAGGTTGCTGAGTTTGGGTCTAAGTTTAGGCTAGGCGAATGGATTTAGGAATAGGTGTATGTTTAGGTTAGATGACATGAGTTTAGGATTAGGTTTAGGGCATAGGTTTGGATTTTTGGGTATGGGATCGGGTTTAGGGTCGCATTTTCGTGTTTGGGTCAAGGTTTAGGTTAGGGGAATGGATTTAGGAATAGGTGTAGGTTTAGGTTAGATGACATGAGTTTAGGATTAGGTTTAGGGCATAGGTTTGGATTTGTGGGTTCGGGATCGGGTTTAGAGTCGCATTTTCATAGCTTATAGGGTCAAGGTTTAGGTTAGGTGAATGGATTTAGGAATAGGTGTAGGTTTAGGTTAGATGACATGAGTTTAGGATTAGGTTTAGGGCATAGGTTTGGATTTTTGGGTACGGGATCGGGTTTCGGGTTTGGTTCACGTGTTTGGGTCTAGGTTTAGGTTAGGTAAATGGATTTAGGAATAGGTGTAGGTTTAGGTTAGATGACATGAGTTTAGGATTAGGTTTAGGGCATAGGTTTGGATTTTTGGGTACGGGATCGGGTTACGGGTTTGGTTCTCGTGTTTGGGTCTAGGTTTAGGTTAAGTAAATGGATTTAGGAATAGGTGTAGGTTTAGGTTAGATGACATGAGTTTAGGATTAGGTTTAGGGCATAGGTTTGGATTTGCGGGTTTGGGATTGGGTTTAGGGTCGCATTTTCGTAGCTTATAGGGTCTAGGTTTAGAGTTAGATGAATTGAGTTTAGGTTTCGGTTTAGCCATAGCTTATAGGTTTTAGTTTTAGGTTTATGGTTTCGAGTTTAGGGTGTCCTTCATAGGAAATGGACAGCTTCATCATCATGGTCATAACAGCGGTTCCCACCTTCCAGGGACCCCCGCTCAACACCCGGATAGCTCCGACGCACATCCGGGTCTGCTCCATTAATTTCGAGCTAATACATAAACACGGGCCTGTCCAAATGGCCAGGCTACCCATATTGCTGTCCATAGGAAATGGACAGCTTCATCATCATGGTCATAACAGCGGTTCCCACCTTCCAGGGACCCCCGCTCAACAACCGGATAGCTCCGACGCACATCCGGGTCTGCTTCATTAATTTCGAGCTAATACATAAACACAGGCCTGTCCAAATGGCCAGGCCACCCATATTACTGTCCGTAAGAACAGGACAAATTCAGCATGGTCACAACAGCGGTTCCCACCTTCCAGGGACCCCCGCTCAACATCAACATCAATCAACTACTCTTAATCACAAGTATCATGTTCGTCATCTAATTTGCCACTAAATGATAATATAATAAAATCAGTCGCCCATCCAAGGATGGATAGATTGAAATGCTATCATTATTTCCATTTAAATGCCCAAGCCTAAATTTCGACAGCATCTCCCCCTATCTCTCCAGATATATTTATCTTACATTTCATTTCCACGTCAACTATCCACACATTGTGTGGATTAAATTGACAATGGAATTAAACATAAGAAACATATCCAGAGAGAATAGGAGAGTTACTGCACGAAACTAATGACAGAGCATGTAAATGACAAACAACGATAACATTCCAATCTATCCAACCTTGGACTGTCCAACAGGACAATTTGGCAGATTTCTATACCTCCAAAACACACTTTATCTATGCTCGGCAATATAGAAATCTCCAAATGGGCTAACTGATTCTATTATACTACCATTTGTGGACAAAAAATAATTATTAATAATAAGCCAAATACATCCACAACATACATATCCACATAAATCAACCACGGATAGCTCCGACGCACATCCGGGTTTGCTCCATCAATTCTAGATACACAAGCACATGAAAATGGCAGAATCATCAACACCATGAATCAAGTTTAATCAAATACCTAATGACTATTTTGTGAACAAATAAGTATGAGCGGCCCACCATGGGAATCGGATTGCGTGCGGAGTGTAGAGTAAACTCAGTTGGGCCCACCTAGAATGTATGTGATTTATCTATTCCGTCCTTATGTTTTTCCACCTCATTTTAGTGGTTGAGCCCAAAATTTAAGCATATCCAACTCTCAAGTGGACCATGCCATGGGAAACGGTGGGAATAATGATTTCCACCATTCCCAAGCCCTACAGTGATCTTTATTTGTCATCCAACCTGTTCATAAGATCACATGGATATGGATGAGGGAAAACACAAATATCAGCTTCATCCAAAACTTCTGTGTCCTCCAAGAATTTTTCAATGATACACATTCAGTTCACACTTGTGGTGTGGTCCACTTTAGATTTTGATATGCTTCATTTTTGGGCACCATACCTAAAATTTCTTGCTAAGATGGATGGACAGAGTGGATAAAATACGTAAATCACTGTGGGCCCCACAGAGTTTACTCCACACAAATATATGCTTGATCCAAAACAGTGGACAGTGAGGGTGGGCCCCACGAGCAGTGGACAGCGACGGTGGGCCCCACATTTATTGTATATCATGATTTTTATTAATTTGTAAATCACAAATTAAAATCTCTAATTAAGGAAGGAATTAGGGGATTTTAATTTCGAAATCCCTAATTAGGGGATTTTAATTTCAAAATCCCTAATTAGGGATTTACTAAATCAGTGGGCCCCACCAAATCGTGGACAGCTAAGGCGGACCCCACGCACATGCAATGGATAGCGATAGCGACGGTGGGACCCACATGCAATGGACAGCAACGGTGGGACCCACATGCAATGGACAGTAACGGTGGGACCCACATGCACTGGACAGAGATGGCGCATGGGACCCACATGCTTTGGATTTTGGCAGTGGGCCCCACAATGAACAACGAGGAGAGAGAGAGAGAGAGAGAGAGAGAGGAAATGGAGGAAGAAGGAAGGGGGAGACGCTTACCGGCGGAGGCGGCGGTGTACGGTGGCTGGTGGAGGCGCGTGCTCACGCGGGTGGCGTCGGTGACGGCGTACGGCGGCGTCGGTGGTCGACTGGGGGTCGGTGGTCGGGTGGCCGCCGGTGACGGACGGCCGGTGGTCGGCAGTGAGGGAGATGGCAGCGAGAGAGAGAGAGAGAGAGAGAGAGAGAGAGAGAGCGAATGAGAGAAAAGAGGGCGATCGGGTAAGTTAAAAAGACGACTTTTACCGACGAAAATTTTCGTCGGTAAAAGTTTTTTTTCGTCGGTAAAAGTCCTTATCAAAACTTTTACCGACGACAATTTTTGTCGGTAAAAGTCATCTCTTTTCTTGGAGGGAATCACACATTGCATATTATTACCGATGAAAAGTTTCGTCGGTAAAAGTTTTCGCTTTTACCGACGGGAATTTTCGTCGGTAAAAGTAAAATTTGCTGTTTTATTTTTTAGCGACATGTATCTTTGTCGGCAATAAAATTTTTACCGACGAAATTATAATTTCATCGGTAAAAGTGTATGGCGGGAAGCAAATCCGGCGGTGGCAGGAAGCTGGAAAGATTTTTACCGACGATTTCTATATTTCGTCGGGAAAAATGATTTTTCCCAACGAAAATAATTTCGTCGGTAATACTTTCATCGGTAAAAAGCCGTTCTCTTGTAGTGACTTGCCCATCAGAAACTCTTACTGTTCAGACCTACATTCATGCATCATATCATTCATGAGAATGTACGAGGATTAAATCAGACTTTCAAGTATTAGTTCGATTTTGTGAAGTAGAGACCGTACTTCGGTATGGGCAGTGTGGGGTGCTTAACATCTTCCCACCCTATAATTGTGATCCCTTACCTCTAATCTCTGATCGCAGATCAATATAAGTCATTTTAGAGGAAGGAATCTTCGGATTCCCTTCTCTAACGTTTCTATGGGGTCTAACCGACTATAGATTCGAAGTAACTGGCTGGTGGTGACTCTGGTCTTATACGAACTCATCCAACATATCCAATTTAACACGACAACCGAGAAAAAGCCCTCGAGAACGAGGCAAGCCAGTGGCACAAACGGCGATTCGCGCGCACGCACCCCCTTTTCTGAAAGGGAGAATTCGGGAGCGCGGAGAGACGAGCGTCCACACGACACGACCCGAATTTTTGTGGGTCAGGTTAGGGTTAAAGGTGTCCCGACCTGACCCGAATCATACCGGGGTTAAGTAGACTATTATATATTGATTTTCTTATTAGTTAAATAATACATATAGTTTTTTTTTCTCACACACCCTGCTGGGAACAATCCACATGTCTGTCAATGTAATAAACATGTGCATACCAATGATCACATTTGATGACATGTATAACTAAAATATCATGAGATTTTTTTAATTTTTTATCTCTAGTGCTCACTTATTGGAGAATTGAAATGGTAGCTAATGGTCTATAAAATAAATTAATAAAATTATCTTAATGGTTATATTTATTTGATTGTTGGACGGTTAAAATGAAAGGATCAAATGGTTCCATTTCAATAATTATGTATGCAATTTAGCTATTTAAAAAATTAAATATCAAATAGATTTGTTGATTTGATCCAATGGTCAAAAAATAAAAATAGAATTGCTGGACATTAATTGGATGGCTTAGATGAAATATTAAATGCTAATTTCAAAAGGTTTTACATGCAGGAGTATCAAGCATCATTCTTTGTTGATGCATTTAAAAAGGCCATTATAAATTCTCTCTCTTGAAAACCCTAACCGCGGGTAGCAAAGAGAGCACTTCTTTTAGCCTCATGAGATAAAGAGAGGAAGCTGTTGCGAAGAAGAGAGAGAGAGAGAGAGAGAGAGAGAGAGAGAGAGTTGCTGCTCGGTGCTACTGAATTGCTAATCTCCTTTGCATACCCTCTTCTAATCCCCCACTTAAGCAAAAAGTATTAAAAAAATAAATGGAAGATTGTGCCCATGTTAAACCAATAGTTTGGATCAATTTCTGCGCTCCACTTGTTCGAATTGAAAGTTTGAGGTTGCTATTCATTATATGGGGCTGAGGATTATAATTTACATTATTCATTTATAGTTAAAATTCTTTTAAAAATGCATTGAGGTGTGCATTTAGCTCAATCAAAAGCCTAAACAGTGGAACCCCACTTCACTTGGTTACTATCTCAAGATCAGATTGATTGAAAAGATCTTAACTTCTAATTGAAGAAATCTAACTTCCAATTGGGATACTTACGACCCGGTTTAATTTGGGTTGGGTAGGGGTTAGGAAAATCCAACCCTGAATTCAATTTGGGTTGGGTTAGGGTTGAGGTGGAAATGACCCGTCCGAACTTGACCCGACCCGACCCGACCCTACCGATTGCCACCTCTAGGTAAAATTCCCTGCATGCCTGAAACCTCTTTATTTCCCTCTTCACAGGATCAATTATGGAATTGCCATTGTGAATTAAAAACACCCTGAAAACGTGAACACCTTCATCAACTTCAGAGATCAACACCGTCCATCAGTTTGATTATGTCCTTGTTGCTCAAGGGCCAAAAAATAGTCCTTTCTGAGTGGTGAGTTGGCCTACGAAGTCTCAGTAGTATATAATTTTCGTATACCATTGAAAGAAATTCTGCCGGTATGGTCCACATGGTCATTTCTACCTCATTTTTGTTTCCATGACACAATACAATCCTTCTAGTGGAATCGACGGCACAGATCACAAAAAAAGTATGGTGGGCCTACATATCTTAAACCCAATGATGTGACAAGTCAATGGGAATTGCTGACTGGGGTATATGGATAATTAGGTGTTATCCGGGTAAAACCCTAGTAGTTGTGAGCCTCACCGTGTGGGGCCCACCTTGATGTATATTTTATATATTGAAATCGTCCGTATGTTTTTACACCTCATTTCAGGACCGAATCTCAAAGATTAAGCATATCCAAATGTCAGGTGGACCACACCATTGGAAACAGCGGTTAACGACCATAAAAACATTTTGTGCGGCCAGAATTGTTTTGGATCAAGCTGATACTTATGTGGTCTATTCATCTGGGTGGTTGTGACCTGATCAACAGGTTAGGTGGAAAGGTCACAACAGGTTGGATGGCAAACTAACATTCTGGTGGTCTCATGAAGTTTTTCAAGGTGGGAATTCCATCATGACGGTTTCCTGTGGTATGGTCCACTTAAGATATGGATCTGCATCATTTTTGTGATCCTGCCCTAAAACGAGCTTTCAAATGGATGGACGGTGTAGATTTATATCATAGACATCAAAGTGGGCCCCACAGTCAGGGATCCACCGAATGGGATCCGCAAAGGGCGCCCCATACGGACTCAGATTTCCTGCAGAATGCACTTTGGAAGTGGATTGTGTGGTGTGCCACACAGCACCGACTTCCGTGGTGTGTGTATGTCACGAAGTTCAGTGGGCCCCACCATGATGTATGTGTGGTATCCATACCGTCCATCAACGTGGCTAGATAATTTTATGTCATGAACTAAAAAATGAGCCAGATCCACTCCGACTCGTGTATTACCCACTCTACGACCTAGCTAGAGAGGGATGGTCCTGTCAGAGGCTTTGTGGGGCCACCGTGATATATATCTTTTAACCGCACGTCCATTCATTTTAACCGATCATTTTAAGGCATGAGCCTAAAAGGAGGTAGATTGAAGGCTCATCATTTTGACATTTGTGCTTTCCCTTCATCCTTGTCCATGTGTCCTCGTGAACAGGGTAGATGATAAATAAACAATAATGTGGGTCTTACATAATTTTCAACTGTGGATGTCATTATTTGCACAATTCCCTATGGTGTGGTCCAATCAAGCTTTTGATACAATTCAATTTTGGGATCATGCCCGTCTATCTTTTTCTCCATAACATTTTATGGCATTAGGCCAAACAATAGGCAGATCAATGTTACAAGTGGACCTAAAATGAGGTTAAAACTCTTGTTTCTTACAATATTCACTTGATAGACATTCCCCTTTTGTTCTGTTGGTGTGATCAACTAGAGATTTTGATCAGCTTATGTGTTGATATATCATTAAACAGATGGGCAGCACAAATATGCAACATGTTCATCAAGGTGTGCCCCATCCAACACACGTTGATCTGACTTGCACTGTAGTCCTTCAAATGCACGTCGAACTCCTTCAGTGTACTGAGAATGAGTCTGTATCCACTTGAGAAGATATCACGTAAGGGTATGAGGACTCCAGACGTACTCAAACCCTACACCTCCACATACCGACGCACACCGAACCACTTTGACAATACTAATCAACTCTGACTTGGATTGTATCCCCGTGTTGAACGTACATCAAACTCCTTCATTGAACTAAGAATGGGTGTGTATCCCCGTGAGAAGACGTCACGTCAGCGTAAAGTGACTCTGGACACACTCAAACCCCACGTCGAACCCTTCCAATGCAAACCAAGCCCTTGCCACAACACCATTGTTTGTGGCCCTTTAATGGTCAACCACCACTGTTTCCTATAATATGGTCCACCTCATAATTGGATTTGCTTCATTTTTTGGATGATGCCTTAAAATGATATGGAAAATGGATGGATGGCATGGATACAAAATATGTACATCAAGGCGGTCCCACTACAAGGGTTTGCACCCTCTTGGGTGAGTCTGTGTCTCACCTAATTTGCTCCTTAGTGGGTGTTACCCTTACCGTGTGTTAGTGCACTTTTCTGTGGTATATTAGTGCACCTTTTTTTGTCAATTACTTAGGTCAGTAGGTCTAGTGTCGGTTGAGCTTAATGAAGACGAAGACCGAAGACTCAAGTGGCCCGGCTGCATCAAGAAAGAAGAATCAGGTAAATGTGATGCCTTAGTGTGCCTTGCCTTGACCAAAACCTAACCCATAACCTCTTAGATGACTTGCACCACCTTGGTATACCTTTAGTCATCATCATTAGTCTTAGAACTCCATGAAAAATATGATAAATTAGACTAATTAAAGAGGTGGAAGCTGCTTGCAATAAAAAGGCTCAAATAGCAGTTTCCGATAGGACTCCGATCAATCGTACAGGTGCTCCGATAGGACTCCGATCGATCGGACAGAAATTCCGATCAATCGGAAATTGTCCTAGAAAAAATTGAAAACTCACTGGACATATTTCCGATCAATCGGACAGTCTTCCGATCCATCGGAAGGGGCCATCCGATCAATCGGACAGTGTTCCGATCAATCGAAATTTCTTCCAGAGACTTCTCTGGATAGATTTCCGATCAATCGGACTTGTCTCCGATCAATCGGACTGGGCTCCGATCAATCGGACACTTTTTCCGATCAATCGGAGATGCACGAATCTGCCCGTTTTTTGACCGTTGGAAGAAAATCTATTTAAAAGGGGGATTCGGTTTTTGAGAAAACAGAGGGGATTTTGAGGAGATAGAAGCCACCATTGCTAGAGATCATTAGAGGCTCTATCCCAAACCTAAAGCAAGTCATTCTCCTTGTGTTTTCATCACAAGCTTGGGCCATTCAACGGCATCTTGAGAATGGACTTGTTCCCTCTTGATTCCTAGGGTTTAGACACCTTGATGATAGTTAAATCATTTGTCTAAACACTACCTAGGAGTCCATTTAGGTGCATTCCTCTAGGAAACCCATTTCCTACCATTTGTAGAGGTTTCACCATTCCCTAGCAACTTGGGCATCTCCAATGGAGCATCACATGCAAGGTAGCTGATCTTGGAGCTGAAGCCTTGGCAAAGCAACGGCGTCAACGATCGCGGGAGCACAAGGGGAGCTGATTCAAGCACGGGAGAGCGAGAAGAAGCAACCCAAGACGGCGCAACAAGGGGCTCAATCCGACAAGTAAGGTTGTCTTGTTAAGAGTCCATCCACTCAATTCCCTGTGGGAGTTGAGTGTAGAGTTTGTTTGACAAACTCGCCCCGGGGTCGTTAGCCGATCCTTGGCCTATTAGTTGGGCCTAAAATACAAGGACGTCAGCCGTTCCTTGGCAAGTTAGTCGGGCCTAAAACAAAGTCTCCAAGGGGGAGCCACCAACACGGGTGCAAACGTGTAGGTTGGGAGGAACCTGTAAACTCCCCAGTTGGGTGGA
This sequence comes from Liriodendron chinense, assembly GCA_003013855.2. Classification (NCBI taxonomy): domain Eukaryota; kingdom Viridiplantae; phylum Streptophyta; class Magnoliopsida; order Magnoliales; family Magnoliaceae; genus Liriodendron; species Liriodendron chinense. Next base: position 3,465,911 of record ML058489.1, on the reverse strand, counting down.
TCCGAGTTAAAATACCTTGGTTGGGAGGAACCAGATTTAAACTCCCCAGTGAATGCCGGTGTGCTCAAAGGGGTTGAGTACTTGAACCGGGAGTGGAGTAGACAAGTAATCGAACCACTATACATCCTTGTGTTTGTGATTGATCTTGAGCACATTTCTCTTTATGCATTGGGTTTAATTGTTAATTATGTATGCTTAGTTAGGAATGTATGCTTAGCACTTGATAGGCACATCCACACTCATAAGATGTACTTTCACTATCTCATGTTGACTTGAACATTTCTTGATCCATCCTCTCTAGTCCACATGAGTTGATTAGACTAGGTTGTGAATTGCTTTATCTTTTGCTAGTCTATTTATTGGACCCACTTAGGCTTGGAAGCCGAAGTGTTTATCGCTTACGTAGTTTAATTTGTTAAATCTGATAAGTAGGCGAAAAGAATTTGAAAAGGTCCTAATCCCCCCTCCTATAGGTTTAGCCATAATTCTAGTTGCTCTTTAAGCTTCCGCACGAATATGCATAGGGTGTCGTGTTAGACTACCCGACGCAATTTCATTTGGTATCAGAGCGGGTTGCTCTTCAAGGACGTAACCGTCTAGAGTAAGATCCGATACCGGAGCACTAGCATCATGTCTAACCTGAGATGGGAGTACCACCAACCGTCCACCTTTCTTTGACGGGTTCAACTATTCTTATTGGAAGGCGAGAATGAGAATTTTTCTCCAATCCATGGACCGTCCGGTGTGGCTTAGCACACAAACTGGATATACTTGCCCACCGAGCAAGTGGAGGTTGATGGGAAAAATATTGTCATTCCCAAAGATGATTCCAAATGGGATGACATAGAGAGAGCTCAATACATGGCAAATGCCAAAGCTCTCAATGCGATTTGCTGTGCGGTTTCCCCGGAAGAATTTCAACGCATTCTCATATGCGCAACTGCAAAAGAAGCGTGGGATATACTTGAGGTTACCCACGAGGGAACTAGCACAGTAAGACGCTCGAAGCTTCAGCTCTTAACCACCAAATTTGAAAACATTAGGATGGAAGAGACTGAAACTTTCATGGAGTTTTATACTAAATTGTCAGATATTTGTAACTCCATGTTTGTCTTGGGGGATCGGGTTCCGGAAGGAAGGATTTGTAGAAAAATACTTAGGTCCCTCCCGGAAAGATTTGACTCCAAGATAGTTGCCTTAGAGGAGTGTAGAGACATAGATAACATGAAAGTAGAAGAACTCATAGGTTCCCTACAAACTTTTGAACTACACTTTAAGGCCCCCTCTAGAAAGAAAAACATCGCCCTAAAATCCTCTCACAAACATAAGAAAATTAAGAGTGAGTCGGAGGAAGATAGTGATGATGAGGATGATGCGGAAGAAAAATTAAACAAAAAATTCAAGAGATTCCTCAAATTTGATAGAGGGAATAGCCGTGACAAGAAGGACAAGAAGGGTGATAAACATAAAGAGAAATCATCCAAACCTTCATCCGTCCGATGTTACGGTTGCGGTCAATGTGGCCATATTGCCCCGGACTGTCCGGAAACGCCTAAACCGAAAGGTAAAAAAGCGATGGCTGCCACGTGGGATAATACGGAGGAGTCGGACTCCAAATCCGATGACTCTGCTAGTGATGGGAGCCAACATAATGATATAGCTCTCTCGGCTTCCACCACTACCCCTCTTCCCGCTTATCTAAGAGGGGATCCCAACCGCTATCCATTCTAAGAGTAGAAGGAGTTCCCAACCCCTCACCTCATGCTACATTTTATGAGGGTGTTGAGGAAATTAGTTACCCTTAGGCTTATCAAACTAAACATAGTTAGTGAGGGTAGCTAGAAATGCTTATATAGGTAAATCTGAGGATTTCAGCCTCATTTCTGTGTGTATGGGCAAATCAGAGGATTCAAGCCTCATTAGCTCAATTTTTGATAATTTAGCCTTGCTTTTAATTAATATATTTGCTTGCTAGATTATCACCATGCTTAGATTAGCTAATCATCTTGAGTTTTATGCTTCATTGTATGCTAATCTTTGCTTAGTATTGGTCTTGATATACCAATAGGGGAGATTGGTTGATTGGGCTATAAGCCCTTGAGCTTTAATGCTTAGTGTATATCATAGATGACCAATTATGCATGATTAACTATGCTTAGATAGATACATTTCTTGTTAATCATGTTCCGTAGCATGCTCCATGTATTTATGTATCATGCACCCTATACTCTCCTTGTTAGCATGTGTTTATAGTTATAAATTGTGACATACTATCTTCTCTTACCTTGACCTTAATTGTTGCATCATTAAGGGGGAGAGAATAGCTTGTCAATTGCTAACAAAAAGGGGGAGAAAGATCAAGTCCCACCAAAACTAGTTTGCTATGTTTTGTGATGCAGGGATTGACAGGTTATGGGGGAGCAAACTGAAGAGGAGCTGCTTAGATTAGGCATGTCAAGAGTCCTGTATTTCATTTTATATCAATGTAATCTCTTGTACATGTATTTGTTTTGGTAGGTTAGGTTTTTGTAAGTAATTGACAAAGGGGGAGATTGTTAGTGCACTTTTCTGTGGTATACTAGTGCACCTTGTTTGTCAATTACTTAGGTCAGTAGGTCTAGTGTCGGTTGAGCTTAATGAAGACGAAGACCGAAGACTCAAGTGGCCCGGCTGCATCAAGAAAGAAGAATCAGGTAAATGTGATGCCTTGGTGTGCCTTGCCTTGACCAAAACCTAACCCATAACCTCTTAGATGACTTGCACCACCTTGGTATACCTTTAGTCATCATCATTAGTCTTAGAACTCCATGAAAAACATGATAAATTAGACTAATTAAAGAGGTGGAAGCTGCTGCAATAAAAAGGCTCAAACAGCAGTTTCCGATAGGACTCCGATCAATCGTACAGGTGCTCCGATAGGACTCCGATCGATCGGACATAAATTCCGATCAATCGAAAATTGTCCTAGAAAAAATTGAAAACTCACTGGACATATTTCCGATCAATCGGACAGTCTTCTGATCCATCGGAAGGGGCCGTCCGATCAATCGGACAGTGTTCCGATCAATCGGAATTTCTTCCAGAGACTTCTCTAGATAGATTTTCGATCAATCGGACTTATCTCCGATCAATCGGATACTTTTTTCGATCAATCGGAGATGCACGAATCTGCCCCTTTTTTTGACCGTTGGAAGAAAATCTATTTAAAAGGGGGATTCGTTTTTTGAGGAAACAGAGGGGATTTTGAGGAGATAGAAGCCACCATTGCTAGAGATCATTAGAGGCTCTATCCCAAACCTAAAGCAAGTCATTCTCCTTGTGTTTTCATCACAAGCTTGGGCCATTCAATGGCATCTTGAGAATGGACTTGTTCCCTCTTGATTCCTAGGGTTTAGACACCTTGATGATAGTTAAATCATTTGTCTAAACACTACCTAGGAGTCCATTTAGGTGCATTCCTCTAGGAAACCCATTTCTTACCATTTGTAGAGGTTTCACCATTCCCTAGCAACTTGGGCATCTCCAATGGAGCATCACATGCAAGGTAGCTGATCTTGGAGCTGAAGCCTTGGCAAAGCAACGGCGTCAACGATCGCGGGAGCACAAGGGGAGCTGATTCAAGCACGGGAGAGCGAGAAGAAGCAACCCAAGACGGCGTAACAAGGGGCTCAATCCGACAAGTAAGGTTGTCTTGTTAAGAGTCCATCTACTCAATTCCCTGTGGGAGTTGAGTGTAGAGTTTGTTTGACAAACTCGCCCCGGGGTCGTTAGCCGATCCTTGGCCTATTAGTTGGGCCTAAAATATAGGGACGTCAGCCGTTCCTTGGCACGTTAGTCGGGCCTAAAACAAAGTCTCCAAGGGGGAGCCACCAACACGGGTGCAAACGTGTAGGTTGGGAGGAACCTGTAAACTCCCCGGTTGGGTGGATCCGAGTTAAAACACCTTAGTTGGGAGGAACCAGATTTAAACTCCCCAGTGAATGCCGGTGTGCTCAAAGGGGTTGAGTACTTGAACCGGGAGTGGAGTAGACAAGTAATCGAACCACTATACATCCTTGTGTTTGTGATTGATCTTGAGCATATTTCTCTTTATGCATTGGGTTTAATTGTTAATTATGTATGCTTAGTTAGGAATGTATGCTTAGCACTTGATAGGCACATCCACACTCATAAGATGTACTTTCACTATCTCATGTTGACTTGAGCATTTCTTGATCCATCCTCTCTAGTCCACATGAGTTGATTAGACTAGGTTGTGAATTGCTTTATCTTTTGCTAGTCTATTTATTGGACCCACTTAGGCTTGGAAGCCGAAGTGTTTATCGCTTACGTAGTTTAATTTGTTAAATCTGATAAGTAGGCGAAAAGAATTTGAAAAGGTCCTAATCCCCCCTCCTATAGGTTTAGCCATAATTCTAGTTGCTCTTTAAGCTTCCGCACGAGTATGCATAGGGTGTCGTGTTAGACTACCCGACGCAATTTCACCGTGTAAGGCCCACCTTGATAAATGTACTGTATATCCACACTGCACTTCTGTTTTTTTCGCCTCATTTTAGGACGTTATCCAAAAACATAAGCTGATTCAAATCTCCCATGGACCACACTAATGAAAAAGGTAGTAAATAACCATTAAAAACTTTTTGTAAGCCAAAAAAAAAAAATTTGTATCAAGCAGATCTTTGTATTTACCCTTCATCCAGGTCATTTTAACTTTATCAACTTGGATGGCAAAAAAAATTTACAAATATTCTTATAGGGGGCCAATGGGTAGTTTTTAATAGTGGGGCCTATAGAGCACCAAACATACTGGCGCAGATTGGGTACTACCCCCACGAGGACCTAAAAAGAGATGTATGATCCTATGAGGGGCTCTATGGAGCCCATCATGATATACGTGTTTTATCCAATCAGTCCATCCATTTTAAAAGATCATTTTAGGACATGAGCCCCAAAAGGAGGCATATTGAAGGCTTGAAAAGACGTTAAATTAGGGAACAGAGACTTCATTGAACGCACGTCAAAATCTTCACCGAAATAAGAATGGGTGCATATCAACTTGAGAAGATGTCCCATTATGATACGGAGATTCCAGACAAACTCGAGTCCCATACCCACACACTTCGAAGCACATCGAATACTCCGATTAACACTGATCGACTCTAACTTACACTACAATACCTTCGAATGCACCTCGAAATCCTTCACCGAACTAAGGGGGCATTTGCCATCTCTACAAATAAGAGCTTATTGGATTATTTCTAGAAAAATAAGCTTTTAGACTGTTTGGTAAAAGTCTAATCAGGGTACTTATTTGTTTAGAAAGCAGTAAATAAGCTCCCATTTAATAAGTTGGGGAGGAGTTATATTTTGAAACGGAGCTTATTTGGCTTAAGGGGGTAGACATTTTGGACTAATTTTTGGACAAGTTTTCCCTTAAACTTTTCATGCAATTCCCATCTTACCCTCTTCTCTTCTCTTTACAATTTCTTCAAGGTAGACCCACATGATGAATGACCAATAGTGAAGGTGGGCCCCATAAGATGAACGGCCCATATCAAAGGTGGGCCTACATAATGCACGGTCACATCAAAGGTAAGGCCCACATGATGGATAGTGGACTTTAAATGTGGGACCACATGATAGAAGGTTAACATTAAAGGTGAGCCCACATGATGAATGACCTATATTGAAGGTTGGGCCCCACATGATGGACAGTCCATAACAAAGGTGGGACCTACATGATGGATGGTGGACATCAAAGGTGGGTCCTACATGATGGACAATCTGCATCAAGAGGGCCCCACATGATAGATGGTGCACAACAAAGTTGGGACCCACATAATGGATGGTCCACATCAAAGGTAGGACCCATGTGATGAATGATGAATATATGAATGTGGGACCACATAATGGAAGGCTGATATTAAAGGTGGGCTTACATGATGAATGGCCCATATGGAAGGTTGGGCCCCACATAATGGACGTCCACAGCCAAGGTGGGACTAGCATGGTGGATGGTGGACAACAAAGGTGAGTCCCACATGATGGACTATCCACATCAAGTGGGCCCCACAAGATAGTGGTCCACAACAAAGTAGGACCCACATGATGGATGGAAGGCATCAAAGATGGGCCCCTCATGATGAATGACTCGTATTGAAGTAGAGCCCCACATCAAGGTGGGCCCACATAATGAAAAGTTCACATCAAATGTCGGCCTCACATGCTAGATGACCCGCATCAAAGTGTGGCCCAACATGACGGAAGATGCACATCGAGTGGCTCTCATTTGATCGACAGTCCATGTCAAAAGGTGGGATCCACATGATGGATGATGGTAATTGATGGTGGGCCCACATGATGAATGACCTATAATGGTGGGCCCCACACAATGAATGGTCCACATCAAGGTGGGCCCACATAATGGACACTATGGGCTTCACATGATGGATGGCCCACATAAAAGTGTGGCTCCTCATAATGGACTGTTCACATCAAGTTTACCCCACCTAATGGACAATCCACATCCAAGGTCTCTCATGATGCATTCCATATACAAACTGGGCCATATGATGGATGATCCACATAGAAGGTGCACCCCACACGATAAATGGTGGATATCAAAAGTGGGCCCCACATTATGGACAATCTGCTTCAAAGGCGACGCCTAAGGTCTGGAGGTTATGGTACTGGTGGCACTAGGTGGATGACATCAAGCACCAGATTGACTTAAGAATTGTGGAGGCTTTGAGAAAAGCAAACAGGGTAGCAGACGGTTTGGCCTGTTGGGGCAGCCTCCACCAGGTAAAACACTACTTCATGACAAAGGTGGACCTCCCACGGACGACCAAAGGAGATATGGTCCTGGAAAATGCAGATATTGGATTGATTAGAGTGAGGAAGGCTAATAGGAAGGGGGAAGGATGATTCCTTATGTAAGAATCCGGTAGTGATGCTGGGAGGTGCTATTGTAAAGGAATCCTTTTTAGCTTTGTGCAGGGTTGACGCTCAAGTTCTGCTCTAGTGGCCTTTTCGTAGTTGCTGGTTAGTTGGTTGCCTTATGGTGCCAAGGCAACCAACTAACCAGAAACTAGGGTGCGGGATGGTTTAAGTGTCTTTCAGCATTCAGGTGCTCCTAGGGTGCGGGATGGTTTGAGGCTCAATGATCTATTTGGGATGCAATTAGTTTTGCTTTCTTTCTGTAGACCTTGTGTGATGTTCATGGACAGTTGATGATAAGTGAGGCTCTTTTCTTTTTGTGGAGCCCACCCGAATGAATGTACATCCTTATTTCCAAAAAAAATAAAAATAAAAATAAAAAATAAAAAATAAAATAAAAATAGTTTGCTTTTCTTTAGCAGGAAAGAAATTTATTAACAAGTAGACACGGAGCTGCCCAAGGCATTGCTACAAGGACTAACAATGACATAATTTCTATAAGAGGAACCCCTTGTATGCTGCAACACAAGATTTATTGCACTAATAAGCTGAGACAAAACAAACATAACTTACGTTCCTAAGCACGCCATAATTCATAATTCCACAAGCATGCATGTTAGTCACATTTTTTCAGGACCTTGATATCCTTCCAACGAGACTCCATGTAGTAGGAACGGTCATTCTGTGCATAAACACCACATTTGAAGTAATGAGAGGCCCCTCCATGATCATCCACAGTTAGCTTTAGAACCCCATCGATGAAAATGCTAACTTTCTTCTCACCCACACTGTGGATAACATTTAGGCGGAACCATCGATCATAGATGAAAGGGACAAGGATCGAGCTCGTGTAGTACATGAGAGAAGCATTGTGCACTGTCATGGCAGCAGTGGTGGCGTGGGCGCTTGCACCAAAGAGCTGCATGATGCACACACCCGATGTCCCATTCGGCACAAATCCATACCCTTCAAATTGCCAGACTCCAGAAGAATAGTCATATCCCTGAGTAAGGAATTGGTAACATCAGTGCAATGAGACAGATTTGAAAAGGCTAATTAAAGAGGTAGTAACTGTCATAGGATATATTATTGCAATGACTTATAACCTATGTCATGTTTACATTAGTTGCCATATTTGTTAAGTGGTAGGGACGACTTGTTACTGTCTCATATTAGAAGTGGTGTTACTCACAGGAGACGATTGATGCGAACTTTCCTACTGAAATGTGCAATAATACCTTCTTCAGATATCCTTAATTTTGGAGATTTGAGGTAAGTCAGACTCATCAATCCTGATGTTAGACAATCTCTAGAGGCTCCAAACACTGAATTTGAAGCACATCCATATATTAGCGAATTCAAGGTTTGACAAACTCAAAGATCCAAACTGCCCCCAAGGGATGACTGTGCAGATCTCTATCATTTTATTTCTTGCTCTTGATTGCCACAACACTGACAAGCTATAGTGGTAACAATATAATCAAATGCAATATAAGGTAAAGATCAAATAATGAATAACTAATGGAGAGATATTAAGGGTATGAAATTGTATGGGACAAACCCATACATGAGACCATTAATGACCCAACCCAATGCACTATGATGCACAGAAGGGCGATGGCTACAAATGCTGTAGGAAACATATAACTCATGTCCTTTACGGAGAAGCAACAGCAGCAAAAGAGGAAGAGATGGAGATGGGATGTAGTGAAATTTGGGTATGGATGCCATGAATGGTTGGGTTTATATGTAATGTGGAGGGACCGAAAAGGATCCAATTGGATGGCCCGTGGACGAAATCAATCCTATTAAAAATTAGCGATGGGATGACCTACTATCCTTTACTTGTTCCAGGTGACCTTGTGTAAAATTTAGCCTTTCGGTCAATTAAGAAAAGGGAGCAGATATTTTGGGTCATTAGTCGAATAGGTTATTGAATTATTAATTCATTGATACATGTGGCCGGTCTTGGTTATGTAAAATAAGTTGTGTAATACCTTAAGCCTAGCAATGGTTAAACAAATAGTGTAAACATTCAATGTACAGTTTAAATACTATTCATCAATGTTTGATCGCGATCGATGATGTTGATGGTGGGGACCACCACCTTCCCCGTAGGTCCTACACTGACCTCCTCCGCTGATGATCTGCCTGTCTAATTGTAATGGGACTACACGCAGGATTTCAGATTCTTCTTGTCATTGTGGAACATTTGTTTAAGGTCCAGGACGGCCATTGATAGTGGGCCAATGCTTTGGATTCGCCGTGGCTCAAAAATCAGGCTGGTTGGGTCATCAATCAAACACACATGCATGATGCATGGATCAATGTAATTTTTTTTTTCTTTCCTTTGTCTGTGCCTTTCATAGTCTGATCGCAGGAATATTGGCTTCAATTCTACAACAGGAGACATAAAAGGGAGAAGATGACACAGATGTTGCAAGCAGGTGACAAGTTTACTAATGTGGGGAGACTTCCGTTGAAATCTCATCCGCATGAATAGCCACCATTTCTCATTATGATCAGAGGGTGCATCCAACGGATGTCATCCGTAGCTTGAAAATTTTGAAAAAACAAAAAAGAAAGAAAAAGGAAAAACAAGGAGGAGGAGAAGTAGCTAGTAGTTTGCATTAGTAACTAGTTGTGTATTGTGAGTTGCCGTAGATTTATGAAGCCCGTATTTTGTGGAGCCCCTGTACATCGGGTTTCTCATTTCAGCAAAGTTACAGGGATGTGCTTCCACCTTTCACAGGGTAAAAAAAGTAGTCGTAGGTTAGTGGAAATCATAAGTATTTGACAATCTTGAAATCCAATTAATGGACATATTTTGGTTGAATTTGGACAGTCTTCTACTTTTCATTTCTGCTGCAATTAGATGTTGAATTTGAACCATCTTCTACATTTCATTTCTGCAATTAGATGTCCACCAACTTAACAGTCTTTTCATAGGTAAAGCTGGGTTTGGACGTGAGACTTTTTGTTGGAAGATAAAGATAACAGTTTCTTATACTCCAAAAAATAAAAACAACAATAAAAAGAAGAAAAAGAAGACCTGAGACTTGAGAGATCAAAATCACAACTAATTGTAGTTCTTCAGAGATCAAAACCATGATTGACCTGAGGCTTATTGTTGAAACACACCTTGTCTTCTTTTGAGCTGTGAGCTTGAACCAACCAACCTACTTAGAATGCAATTTTCAGGTTATACCACTATCTAGAGTCTAGACCATCCGCACAGCACCATACTAGTGGTATATTGTCCTGCACCTTATTATTCTCCGTTTTATGTTTGATTTTTTCTTTTTCCATTTTCATTTTTTACGTTAGGTTAGTTTCTTTTATTTTTGGTTAGGCAGAAAGAAAAGAAAAGAGGAAAGAAAAAAGAAGAGCAAATATAGAGAACAGGAGTTAATAGTGCTTAAGATTATATACTCGTATACGAATCTCAGTACGGGGTGAAGTCATGCTTGTGGGGGTGTGAGGCTTGTCCGTGGCAAAGACCCAGAGCCTGTGGACACCATCGATGAAGCTATACCGATCGCTTAGGAGCAAGTCGTAGGGTCTTTGAACGTCCAAGTTTGAGCTGTTGAGAGGAAGAGAGACGAACCCATCCGTCGGATCAGTGGGCCCCCAACTCATGGCTCATGTGGGTGCAAAATTGAAGTAGAAGTAGGCAGTGCAGAGCTAAGAGAGAACTGGAAGAGCTCCTCTCCATCTTTTTCTTCTTCCCAAGGGAGAGTGATAAAATAGTTCGATGTTGGTGTAAGGTTCGGTGCTTTATGCATTTATAATAGATGTAGGGTGAGTGATTGATGGGAAATGAGAAGTGCACGATTTTACTACTCTCGGTTCACATGTGCTAATTTCACACACATGTGAGGGATCCAAGCCAGTCATCATGCAGGACTAGCTGTGTTGACACCACGTAGGTCGAAATTGGGTCCTAGTAGGCCACACGCAGTATATTGAACATGGATCTTGGTAAAACCTTCTGTAACAGTCCATTTCTCTTGCATGCAAGTAGCCCACGCGTTAGGAAGAATATTGGCCTTCTTTCTTATGGTCAAGGCATCAGAGGAGCGTCTAATGAATCGCTTCGATCCCACACATACTTGTGGAACTGACACATACAAGAAAATACATACCGTACCGATGCGTGCGGCCCGTTAATAGAATGGTAGGTGGATTCCCGTGAACTTTGGATTACCCAGCTGAAGATGATGTGTGTGCAGGAGTGTGACCTGTATCAGCAAGTGGGACACCAAGGGAGTTAGGAGTGTCTTTTATTTGTGCTCTTTTAAATACGGCATATTGATTGGGAGATTTTTTTTTTTTTTTTTTTTTAAGATCCTTTCCTTCCTACTGTTGTTGAACTTGTCAAATATTTGTTTTGTAGCGAGGGAGGTGGGAGTTATAGCTGGACACAAACCAAGCTAGCTTGAAAACTCGGCTCAGATTGGTTTGAAAAAGCTCGGATTGGATTGGTGCGAATAGAATTCAAACGAGAACAGCTCGTTTAAAAAACAAACCAAGCTCAAGCAAGGGCAATACTGCCTCATGTCAGCTATTCGGCATAGTTTGATTTGCCTCATAGATTGTATGCACACTGTTTCCTTTGGTGTGATCCACTTGAGCAGCTTTGGATGTGATTCAATTTTGGGGTATGTCCTTGTTGGGTTTTGTCTTCAATCTTGGACACCTGTGGGTGTCGGGCGCTCGGCAAGTTTAAGTCGGGCATCCGCCCGAGGTCATCCGAACTGGTTTCTGAAATTTGAAATTGTTGAACTGTTTTTTGGACTGTAGGGGGCCCGACTACGGTTGGTAGGGAGTCTGATGATTGGCCGGGCACCTGACGAGGTATGGGAGGGTGCCTGAAATTGACTAAATTTATGCTGGAACTCTCTGGATAGAATGTAGGTTCTGTCAGGCGCCCGACTAAGTCTCGTAGGGCGCTCGACCGTGCGCGGACTACAAAGTCAGTGGCGTAGTTTTTTGCACAATCTTACACAGTTTTGCATAAGATGTTTCTATTTTTTTTGTTTATTACTATATAAGCAGGTGTAAACTGAAATTAGGGTATCTAAATGTGGAAGGGTTAAGAGAGAGAGAGTTCTAGGGTGAGAGAGAGAGAGAGAGAGAGAGAGAGAGAGAGAGAGAGAGCTTGAGAGGAAGGGCTACATTGGTTTTCCTCTTGGAAAGCTTAGGTTTTCTCTTGTGGGCTTTGTGATCTGATGTAAGTTTCTTCATACTCTTATAACTTCTGATTCATAGTGGATTGGTGTCGCTTTATGCCGTGGTTTTTTTACCCATGATGGGTTTTTTCACGTAAAATTTAGATTGCCTCTTGTGTGTGTTGATTTGCTTAATTATTGTCATTGTGGTTTTCCATCGTTTAATTATTTTTTTCTCGCTTCCGTTGTAAGTCTGATTGCTCATATCCCAACAAAGTGGTATCAGAGGGAACGTTAGGAGTTAGATTGGAATCTAAGACAATGTATCATTGGCATTTTCAAGCATGAGATTCGACATAGAGAAGTATTCGAGGAAAAATAATTTTGAACTTTGGAAGGTGAAGATGAAAGGCCTTCTAGTTCAGCAAGGGCTGCAAGATGCATTCCTTGGAAAGCGACCGAAGGCTACAAAAGAAGAAGAGTGAAAGATGATCGATGAAAAAGCCTAATGTCTCAATACAGTTGTGTCTAACGGATGAGGTCTTGTACAACATCATGAGAGAGAAATCTGCGGCTGAAATATGGGCGAAGATGTAGAATATATACGCGAAGAAATTTCTGAAAATTGCATATATTTAAAGCTTTTGGTTGTATAATTTAAGGATGACAGAGGAGACCGATGTTGAGAGTCACATCAATAATTTTAATAGGCTTATTTGCAAGTAGATGGATGTAGATGAACCAATGAAGGACGAGGATCAAGCGTTCATCCTATTAAATTCTCTTCTAGATTCATAAGAGTCGTTTAAGGACTCGTTGTGTATGGGTAGAGAGACCATTGGTGTGGAAACCGTTATCTCAACCCTTCAGTCAAAGGCGATGAGAAAGAAAAACAGCGGCATGGGTCCTTCTACGAACGAGGCACTGGTTTTGAGGGGGATGAAGTGGGGTGGGGGATCTTCATCATCAAGATCTAAATCCAAGGGCAAGGAGAAAAGCAAGGCGAGATGCTAAAATTATGGGGAAGAATGGTACATGAAGAAGGATTGTTCAAATCCCAAGGCAAGGCAAGAGAAGTCAGGAGATTCTTCTAAGGGGGCTAATACTGAAAAATTCACAGAGGATGAGTGTGATGTTTATGATGTATTGACTGTATCCACCAAAGGGTCTCTTAGTGGAGAGTGTCTCTTAGATTCAGGTGCATCATGTCATGTATGTCCTGACCGGAATTCCTACATGACATGTACAAGGTATGATGGAGGATCGGTGTTTTTGAGCGATGGCTACGCCCGTAAGGTGGTGGGTATTGGTACGGTGCGCATCAGGATGTTCGATGGGATCGAACTGATCCTGAAAGATGTGAAGCATGTCCCCAAGATGAAGAAGAATGTGATCTTTCTTGGTACACTCGAGGCTAAAGGGTGCAAGTTCATCAGCCATGATCGGTATTGTAAAGTGATGAATTAGGCACTCGTGTTAGTGAAGGCACGGACGTGTGGCCATCTTTACAAGGTGATCGGGAGCACCATTCACTGTGGAGCTGCAAGATCGGTAGTGGGATCCATGGTTGCTCATGTGTAGCGTGCGAGCAAGGGCCAAATGAGTGAGCGGGTGGTAAAGGTGTAGGAATAAGTCAATTGAGGCATGAGAAGTGATAGAACTATGAAGGAGGCGAAGTGGAAATGAAGAATGGAGCTTTGGAGCAGTGGAGTGATTAAAGACTAAAGCCACAGTGAAGATTGTTGGGGTTTTGTCTTCAATCTTGAACACTAAGGGGAGTCGGGTGCCCGACAGGTTCAGATCGAGCGCTCGCCCAAGGTCACCCGAGCTGGTTTCTGGAATTTAAAATTGCTGAACTGTTTTTTAGGCTGTAAGGGTCCCGACCACTATTGGTAGGGCGCCTGAAAAGGTATGGTGCTCTCTCGCCTCAAGTGCAAGGCTACGATGTAGTAATAATTCTTGATAAGACCGAGGTCGATCCATAGGGAAGGAAGTAAACAATTCCAACTATCCTAATAACTAGAATCTAAGAGGTTTGTGAAATTAGTTTTTAAACATGAAACATGAAACATGAAAATCTGATAATGAAAAGATAACTAGAGCATCAAGGATCCACTTATAGCTCTCCTTAGATGCATAATTCGCTGTGGTTTCTCACTTACTCAACTAGAATTGAAATCAAATCCTATCTAGCCGGATGATAGAGCGGTTATATTATCAAAGCAATCCAACACATGTGTTGTTCATCAACACGATTCCCTCAATTTAAGTTAGGACTTTAGCACACTCAATTGCATAGGTCAATCCTAGTTCCAATAGATTAAGATCATAACCATAATAATCATCAAACCCTGTTACAAGACTTGACTATATTATGATTTGAAGTTCATTCAAATCATATGAACAATCAACACAATATTCAAAATTTAGAACAAAAAGGTAGAACTTTATTTGAAGTTCCCACATGATGATCCAAGTCTAGAGCGTATTGAATCTGATTCTTCGGAGCATACATGTCTAGAGCCATGCAAAACGATTAAGAACTAAAGTAATTCTTCCAAACATCCATGAGCCATCATAAGATTAAGAAAAACTACTTAGAACTTTATTCAAACTTCCAAACATCATTATTCTTCAATAAATCCAACTTGAAACCAATAAAAAGAATTAAAACATCTAAGTAAACTATAAGTTTAGCTAATGAAAAGCATAAAAACAAAACTAAAACTAGAACTAGAAGAAGAAGAAAACTAGTTGTAGGAGGCTAGGAAGCCTCCTAAGTCTTGAATCCTTTGCTCCCCACGTTGCTAGATGGGTTAGGAAGAGGCTATAGGTTTCCTTTTATATCTTGGAGGCGTCACCGACTCGGAAGAATCTTGGAACTACGGAGTCCTCCCTCACTTAGGAAACTTGGAATTGAAAATCGGACTTTTTAGAGCACCTTAGACCTGTCTGGCAATCGGTCTGGCGACCGGTCTAAGAAACCCAAAAATAGTCAAGCAAGCTATGTTTCTCTAGACTCCTGACGATCGGTCTGGCTATGTAGACCTGTCTGGCGACTGGTCTTGGGAGAGTTTTTTCATATTTTCTTCTCTTTCTTTCTTCTTCTTTCCTCCACCTTTTAGCACTTGTTATATTGATCTTCAATGCATACAAAGTGACTCTTTTAACTATGAATTAGTGAAGTCTACCTCTCATTCCTACAATCATAAATCCATGCATTAGATTAGTCTTTAAATCATGAAATCCATGCATAATGAGTGATGAATTAGGGTTAGAATATGCATAATTAAGAGCTCAACACACCCCCAACCAGCATTTTGCTAGTCTCGAGCAAAACATGCGTGAAACAAGTTTCATTCTCCAAAACCCAACTCTTCTTCGTAAATTATGTTTCTATACATTCCAAGACATGCAAGTACAAAAATCAGCAAAAGTGAGTGATAGAAGTTGAGACCTTAAACTTCCAAAAACATAACAAGTGTTCATATGGAATTCCCGCTGATTGATTGATAAATAGAAGGATCAAAACAAATTTAACCTAATGTGCATAGTGAATGATCATCTCATGAATTTTCGGGGTTATCTTCTTCATTGATCAACTAAATTAGAGATCTAAGGTGTACAGATCAACAACAAGCCTATGACAGAAATTTGCCTTACCGTCCTTCCGACGGCTTTCACGCTACGTGTTGAACCTCTAATTTATACATTTGCCAACCCATTACATCACATTATCTGCATGGTTTTCATGTTTAAAAAGCCCATCTAATGCTTGTTTTGTGATTGTAGGAATGAGAGCAGACTTCACCTAATTGGAGACCAAAAGGAGACATTTAGGAGCCTTGGATGAAGACCCAAGGTGGGCCAAAGAAAGAAGAAAGCAAAGAGAGAGGAAGGAGAGAAGAAAAGAAAGAAGAAAGAATGCAAAAAATGGGGCCCGACCGGTCAAGACCGGTCGGGTGCACTCCTTGGACACTTAAAGGACATGCTAGACCGGTCAAGACCGGTCAGCCAGCCCTGTCCGACCGGTCAAGACCGGTCGGCCATGCAATTTCACACTTCCAGATTCTAAACAGCAGGTTATTCCCGTGTCTATTATTTTTGCCCAGTTTTTTGGGCCCATCTTAATGATATTTGGAAATCCAACACATCCATGTCAAAGAGGAGCTCGACGCCGAAATAACTCAAGTGGTTTCGTGTCGATCGGAGCTATGGATTGACCGTGGTGGCTAAAACAATACGAACTAGTCTAGAAAATACCAGATTTCGCCTACTCTACTCTGGGCCGGTCCAGGTGACCCATCATTGATGATATGAAGAATCTACTTTGACCATCTTTTAGACCACATCCATATATGAATAACCACAAAGTTTCAGATCAAAAGGATGTGTGGTTTGATCGTACCGGTTGAAGAAAGATGGACCATCCAGAAAGATCCAACTGTGCAGACTTTATAAAAGGCCTGAGTGTTCTAATTTTCGCACCTAATTCTAGGAATTGTTTTGGACAATCTAATCGGTCTATCATGTAGAGGAGGAAGTTTTCTACCAATTTTCAAACTTTGAGATCAATCCGACCTCTGTACACTCCAGTGTGTTGAAAGAAAGATAACTGGTTCTGAAGGTACCCGAATTGCTCTATTTTGAGAGGCGGTCGCTGATTTGATTGGTGGGCCCATTCAAAAGATAATCTTGGAAATCTAAATCATCTATGAGGAAGATGACATTACAAGTAAGCTACAAATCAAATTTGAAGGCAATTCGACCATTGGTTAAGTGGTACGAAGCGAAACAAAATCTGTTGTGTTGCGGTACTCTTGCTGTATTATAAAAGGAGGTGCTCTCTTCTATTCCAAATCAAGCAAGGACGTAGGAAGCAAGGAGTTCAAGTCTTAGGAGGCTACCTAGCCTCCTACAGCTAGTTTTTCTTCCTTTTCTTACTTCTAGTTCTAGTTTTAATATGCTTTTCCTTAGCTAACCTCTTAGCTAGAGCTAGAGGTCAAATTTGTAGTTGGTTTCAATGCTTTAATTCTTTTATTTCAAGTACCATTTTCTTAATTTTGGATTTTGAACTTCTAGCTTGAATAAAGTTTGGTTTTTTAGAAGTTTTGTGAGAGTTCGTATGTTCCGGACATGAGTTCCTTGCAATTCTCTGAGATTACCATGATTGGGTTGTTTGAATTCGAACTGTAGTAACCCTTGAGTATGCTATAGTCCATAGGCATGGCTGTTACTCTAAAGACTACAAGTTTAAGTTCTATGTGCTTCATTAGAACTAGAAATCTGATTTTCAGATTTAAGTGGGACTGTTTGTGCTTAAATGTTATATCTTCCAATTAGATGAGAGATAGGACTTTGATTCTAATTGTGTTGTACTTGGATGAATGGATTGGCATTGGACTACTACAAGTGGATCCTTGATGCTCTAGTTCTTCTTATTTTCAGATTTTTCTATTTGATGTGAAAAACCATTCTCCTAAACTTCTTAGATTCTAGTTATTAGAGTACTTGGAATTGTTTACCTCTTTCCCTGTGGATCGACCTCGGTCTTACCGAGATTTATTACTACATCGCAGCCTTACACTTGAGGCGAGCGAACACTACATCCCATTTCCGGCTTTGGTTACGGGTAGACCATCCCCCGGTTGGTAATAGGTAGCCCTTTTTAGAATTTTTCCACCATATTTTCAATCATTCCCATATTTTCATCCTTCCTTTGCTTTTCATAGACATTAGACAGGATTTTTAGAAATCTATATCTTTGGTTATTTTTCCATGGACAAGGATGAACAAAGTATCCCGACTTGGTTTTTCAACACCTCAAATCTAAACCTAGCTAATCCATAAATCTACATAATCCTTCAAAATATGAGAATTATGTAAAGTGAACTAAGTGTAAAAGTGTTCAAACTTTCTATCAATCAAATCAATAGGGGAATTCAATTAGAAAACCATCATGTTACAAGTCCTCTAAGAGTTTCAAAATCATCTCACTACATCTTTCCTCCTTTCATATTTCTGACATCCCAAATGCATATAAACGCAATTTTCCAAAGGAGTTTTGAATTTTAAGAAAAATAAAAAAATTTCTACATAATTGCTCGAAATGTCACAAAAGCTAGTAGATTCATCTAAGGAATCTCTCACCCCCCCAACCAAAATCTTACATTGTCCTCAATGTACAAAGATATGCGATGTGTATGACATGAGAGCAATGACATAAAACAAAGGAGAGTGAGAACGAGAGTACCTAAGGTTGCAAGTTGATAAATTCTAGCATCTTCCATTTTCTTGATGAAACTTATTCAAACCTAAATGCAGAAAGAAAATCCTAACCTACCTACCTTTGATTAGTTCGATCGACTACATGATCAAATTTGAGCAGGATCTTCATGAATTTTAATAGGTTTCTCATGAGAACCATCCAAAGTCCTGCTCAACACACATGGGTGCTTTTCTTCATTAAAGTCCAATCATAGTGTGCACCATACGCATGTAAGGAAGAGATAAGAGCAGCAAAAAGATATCTCCTTAAATTCTGAATTGGGTTGTGAGTGATTAAAAATGGTTCCTCCCAATCAGAATTTTCAATGGGCTGAAGAACCCATGATGGTGGAGAGACATTCATTAAGTATTCTTTAGTTTGGGTTGTCTCCTCCACAAATTCAGAATTACACAGTGTTTCCACAAATAATGGTAAAGAGTGTAAATCAGTGGAATGGTGTTCATCAAGCACCGACACCGTGTCTAACAAAATGTCCAACTCCATAATCATCTCATCATCCAGATCATAGGGGTGGGTCATGCATTCCTTTCGGAAATCGAGAGAGTCAGATGAAGGGTCCTCGTTCTCCCTTTCCAATCATAGTGTGCACCATACGCATGTAAGGAGGAGATAAGAGCAGGAAAAAGATATCTCCTTAAATTCTAAATTGGGTTGTGAGTGATTAAAAACGGGTCCTCCCAATCAAAATTTTCAATGGGCTGAAGAACCCATGATGGTGGAGAGACATTCATTAAGTATTCTTTAGTTTAGGTTGTCTTGTAACGCCCTAAAATTTTGGCTCTCGTGGACAACACGATGGGCCGAGTTTCCGGGTGTTAACTAAAATGCATTAGGGATATATTTTCATACATTCATCTTTATTTCCCACATTCATGGCATTCATAGCATAATGACGGAATTCAAGGTTCTTATTCAATATTTTTCTACTCTACGTTATCAACATAATGTCCTTAAATCATATAAAATGTATAATATTTCACTTTTTGTCTCCCTAGGAAACTTAATTCGATTTACATGAAAATAAATTTATTCTACAAAAATAGAAACAATAAACATTATTCGTCTTCAAACTGATACAACTTAATCGTCCATCATTACCCACCATGAAACTGTATACTCTTCAACCTGTAAGTCGGGTTCGTCTAATGGATCGTCACCTACAACAAGCTGGTGGTGTTTTATAACACCGTCCCAGGAGGGAGGGAGTTGCTCGCGATCAACTCAGTGAGGGTTACCCTTAGCACAATAATATTCAAACATAAGCATACCCAACCAAAACATACATGCGAAAATCTTATTTAATGCAATGCATGATTGCATGCTCTGGCTAAGGCACCCTGACTAAATGAGATGGGACTAATTCCAACTTTTCTCACTAGCCACTAGAGTCCACGATGAAGCGGGTAATTCCACAACTTCATGTCAACAAACCCAGCCAATGGAGGTGATGACCACCCATCCCCTTACCACAAGCTAGCGCCGCAGCGCCCGCAGGGCTGACCCACCAAGTCGGGTCCAGTGAATGCATGCATGATTAGTTTCACCTTTAGTTAAGTAGTTTAACATCCAGCCAATTAAACAATGTTCACGACTAATGACCACTCCTTACCCCTATTAGTTTAAGGAAGCTCAAGGTCACTATGGGGGCCTTGTCACCTAGCATAAGCCAATAGCTCAGGCTTAGTATCCCATACCACCAACCCTGGTTCATGAAACTTCTCACTTTCATTAATCTCATTCCTCAAAGGGTTCACCACAGGTAACACATCAAATAAGGATCCCTTAGCATGTGTCCAACAATGCGTACGGTAGTGCCAAACTCAACATCATGGCATTTACGACCAACAATACATCTACGGGAATGCCAACACTTAATCTTCAACATCAAGGCATATCATTCAATAATACACATGGTGATGCCAATTCTTACTACAACCAATAAGGCATATTCATCCAAAAACATTCACATGGTAATGCCAACATAACAAGGCCTCATACGGGCTTCATTTTTTAACATCAAACGGTTATATCAGTACGGGGTTAAGGGGCGTTCATTAACGTAACATCCATATACAGAATTTTGAATCATACAACAAATCAATCACGTGTTCATCATGAGCATATAATGAACATAAATTAAGCATAGTCTCCACATAAGCATATACATCATCATGGTTCCTTTTTCAAACACATAAGCATAAATCATTGTTCGTATACATCAAAATTTATAGTACACATCAAGGAATATCATACAAATCATAATCACATGAAGAGATTTCAACAAGCACAGTTTCAAGAAATCACACAACAAAATCCTAGTATCTAAGTATGTAATCGATAAGAAACATGATATTATTGTAACTAGGCTTAAAGGAAATCCTCACCTTTGCTTTAAATGAAAATCCTAGGTAGAATTGATGAGGAAGATCTTTACATGAACCACAGCGACACGAGGAAGGGTTGGAGATGACTACATGTGTTGATGAAGAAGGAAAAAAAGATGATCGGCGGGCGGGTGAGTTCTCTCTCTCTCTCTCTCTCTCTCTCTCTCTCTCTCTCTCTTAGACGTGTAAGGCTGAAAAATTAGGGTTGAAAGTGAGTTTTTTAGAATGGAGGAGTAGAGACTAAGCACCACTCCTTTACATGAAGTGCGCGTGCACACCTCCCAATCTCACTATGACACCATTAAAACATGATTAAGTGATAATTTTTAATGATTTCTAATCCGTTCACTGTATTAAGCACAAAGAGTAGAGTCAGAATATATAATTTTCATAGTGATCTGAAATCTAGATTGACAGATATTGAAAAATGGCCCAGCGGGTGCCAAAACTAACTTGATCTCAATTAACGGTCCACGCTTGATGATCAGGGCCCAATTTTGGGAGAAATGTGTAGTCATGATAGGTAAATGATTATACAAAGTTTGGTGGTTGATTGATGGTGGGAATGAACTAGATCTGAAATTCCAACTTTTAGCGAAAAAGGAAGGAGCTGGCTTGGTGGTTCCACGGTGTAGGATTATAGATCGGGGTCCAAAGTTTGTAGAGTCTCGTAGTTATATGATGCTAAGATATATTCTAAATTAGAGTTGCGATTGACGGTGGGAAGTGGGTTAATTGAAAGGCTCAGATTTGAAAGGAGTTGGTATTCGGTTATTTCCTAAAACCAGATAACTTCGCGCTTAAGAAAGAGGCTTATCAAGGAGGGGTAGTCAAATCATACTATTGGTCCATGATATGGACAATCTAAGTCACTCACATGAAGAAAAATATTCAACTATGACTAACCATCCACTTTTCTCACTCGATGGACATTAAAATCAAGGGTTAAGAGGCTAATTTGTTAATTAAGTCATTTATACTATAATCTAAAGGCTAAAATTCGATGTGTGTGATTCATTTATGATAGATAGACATGGTATAAAACTTTACATCAATCAAATCATAGGAACCATATGAACTAGATATCAAGGGTCTAAGTTAAGGTGAGCCATTCACATTTTTTAGCACTCAAGATTTCATATTTATACTCATTGGATCATCACAAAAACTTTAGGATAAGAGTTTACCACTAAGATGTTCAGTTTAGAATGATTGCTTTCCCGACTAGCTTTCTCGATCAACGGCTATGGACGCTCCTAGGTTAAGATCTTCATGATCTAATGGCCATTTAAAAAATCTAACTTTATGGCGTCGATACACACCTAAAACTACGCCTAACTTCCGGATGGATTAAAAAATTACTTACCTGATTGATCAGAAACAACGAATATGGGTGAGTCAAGGACATTATCATAGTTATTTTTAATCTGAAACTTTTGAGAAACCTAATGGTTTTACAAGGTTCTATGCATGATCCTAAGCATATCTTACAAAAGAATCTATATTGAATTAATCACAAATCATTACTTATTCACAAAATAAATTAAATTATCGTTAATCCGGAATTTTACACATAATATGTTATACTATACTTTCAAAGCCACCTAAGAAAAATCCAGGGCATTACATGTCTCCTCCACAAATTCAGAGTTGCACGGTGTTTTCATAAATAATGGTAAAGAGTTTAAATCAGTGGAATTGTACTGTTCATCAAGCACCGACATCGTGTCTAACAAAATGTCCAACTCCATAATCATCTCATCATCCAGATCATAGGGGTGAGTCATGCATCCTCTAGGAAATCGAGAGAGTCAGATGAAGGGTCCTCGTTCTCCATTTCAAATCATAGTTTGCACCATACACATGTAAGGAGGAGATAAGAGCAGCAAAATGATATCTCCTTAAATTCTGAATTAGGTTGTGAGTGATTAAAAACGGGTCCTCCCAATCAGAATTTTCAATAGGTTGAAGAACCCATGATGATGGAGAGACATTAAGTATTCTTTAGTTTGGGTTGTCTCCTCCACAAATTCAGAATTGCACGGTGTTTCCACAAATAATGGTAAAGAGCAGTGGAATGGTGTTCATCTAGCACCGACACCGTGTCTAACAAAATGTCCAACTCCATAATTATCTCATCATCTAGATCATAGGGGTGGGTCATGCATTCCTCTAGGAAATCGGGAGAGTCGGATGAAGGGTCCCCGTTCTCCCTAAGTGATTGAGGAAAGTCTGTTTCAATGACAAGGAATTCCTCCTCTATAGAGGGGAGGTCTTCCAAAGAAAATTTTTCGGATTCAGTGGTAAGCACATCATCAAACATTGGTTGATCTAAAATTTTAGATTGTACCACCACATCATCTAAAGAAACAGAATTTCCAGTCAAAGGGCGATCTTCCACAATAGAATTGGTCATGTTATATTGGTGGGAGGACTTAAAGAGATCCACTTCGGCCATCTCTCTAGCAATAATATCTTTCGACGACTCATATTCATTCGACCCTTCGGAAGAAGAAATCATGAACTCACAATCATCCATTGAACCCTCATTGTGGTTAATCAAGCTATCACTTTTAGATTTTTTAGATTCCTCAGGTTCGCCAACCGTCCTTGAAATCTCTTCATCATTCAAATCGGAATAACTAAAAGAGATAGTTGATTCACCATAATCGATGGTAATGTTGGGATTACTGAGATCTACATCCCCTAAAAGTTTAGTCATCAAATCGGAAGAGGGTTGAGCTCGTATAGCCTCATCCTCCTCATTATTGGGGAATGATTCGGTGTTCCCAATGTTGGGTTCAGGATTTTGAGATGGCGAGAGGTTTTGTATGCATTGCTTATTTATTTCCATAAACTTTCGCAGTGTATCCTTAAGAGTTCATGTCAGTTGCGGCTCATGAGAAAGAAACTCTTGAGGATAATTGTTGGCATCCATGGTTGGTTCGTCTCCCAAATTAAAATTTTGATGCTCCCACCTATTAGGATTATGCATGTCATATGTTGGGCCATTATAGGATTGTTGACATGTGTAGCCATATAAGTGATCATACAATGTCCTAACCGGTGGAACATTATTCATCTCTTTTCGATACTCTCCTATTGTCTTTCTCGGTGAAGAGTTATAAACATTGTTTTCATTCCTGTAATCTCGTAATGTCTTACGTGGGGGAGTATTAGAAGTAGATTAAGTCATAGAAAAATATTCATGCTTGTAATGGTTTCAATCATAATGAGTTTTGATTCCATGGTCCGACCTCTCATCTTCCAAAAGGTATTTAGACAATCCACCAATCTAATCATTCGTAATGAAATTATAAAAAGTTGAAATTACCCTAATCTAGGAAGACAGACAAAAAGAAGAAAGGGAGATGGGGAGATGTTACCCGTGAAGGTGAGAACTATGTTAGCAACTAAGTTCTTACAAAACACAAAAATAGAAAATTGTTAGTAATCTAGAAAAAAATCAAAAAATTGCTTCTAGAAAAGCTGGAAATCATACCTAACTAAGACTAATTTATAGGTACTACACTACGCCAAAATCGCATTTTTGCGACGGATTTTGCGACGAACATTGACCGTCGCAAAAATTGCTCGGTTTAACGACGGACCGGATCCGTCGTATTTGAAAATATTCCGTCGCTTTTGCGAAATGAAGGCGGGATTTCGTCGCGGGATTCACGTCGCAAAATTTTAATTTCCGACGGACTTAGCCCGTCGCTATTTAACGACGGATTTGGTCCGTCGCTAATCCCAGCCCGAAAAGATGCCCCCCAAATAAGGTCCGTCGGAAAATAAAATTTAAGAAAAATGAGATATTGAAAAAAACTGATATTTTTTAAAAATTAAAAAATTTGATATTTAAAATAACAGATTTAGTAATTTGAAAGAAAATGTTAAGAGATTTTAAAAACAAAATTGAGAAATTTGAATAAAATTAATATGTTTGAAATTTCTTTTCAAATTTTCACAAAATTAAATATTTTGAAAAAGAAAATTGTGAAGTTAAAAAAGAAATTTGTGATTTTCAAACAAAAAAAGTTGAGAGGTTTGAAAATAAATTAAAATTGATAAGATTTAGAAAAATAATAAGATTCAAAAAATTGAGATTTAAAAAAAAAATGACCATTTGAAAAAAGTTGAGAAGTTCGAATAAAATTGATAAGTTCGTAAAAAAATTGAAATTTTTATAAAGAAATTAAGATTTTGTATTTCGAAAAAATTAAGAAGTTTGATTAAAAAAATGATATTTTCAAAAGAAATAAAAGTTGAAATATTTGATAAAAAAAGAAGAAGAAATTTTACCGGTTTTGAAAAAAAATGTTGGAAAAAAATTGTGGTTTAAATAAAAGCGAGAAATTTGAAATGAGTGGGCCAAATTTATTGGTGGACATTTATTGGATAGTTGAAAATGAAAAATTACACTCATTCAGTTAACTGGTTATCAGATTGGTTTATGCATACATACATGTTCATTGGTGCAAAAAATGAAGGCCCTAATATAATGATGTTAATTAATTGCAAGGAAAATTTATAATGATGAGATTGATCAAATTCTATGATCAAGTCATCCTAAACTTGATCTGAATGGTCAGATATGTTTAGAACGTGGTAATTATTATTGAAAACAAAATTAAGCCCGAATCATATCCGTATAAAAGACTCTTTAAATGTGTACAATCAATTTGTCTAGAGCTAGACAAATTTTGGACAATCTGATTGGTCCAAATTGAAAAGTAAATGACTTTAGATGTTTAGATTAAATTTCACTCAAATCTAATGGTTAGGTTACAAGATATGGCCCATCATTGATCAATTTTATTTATTTAGTATCTTTCTCATCTTAAACTTGATCAGGGCAAGTGACCAGTCAAATCAAAGTTATTGATGAATATAATAGAGTGAATGGATTAGATTTCCAAATTAGGCCAAATTTTTAGGTCCAAATTGCGCTGTAACTTGTTGACCTCATGAAAACCTAATAAATGTATAGTCATTGGACCCCAAACTCTAATCTAGTCATTGAGAATTTGATCTTTTCTAATATTTTCTATTGCATCTTAAAATGATATAAAAGAACAGATGGATGGATTAGATATACATAAAATATATCAGATGGATTGGTTAGTGACAGGGTCACCAGTCAATGCCAAGTGATCGGTGCTCTGTGGGCCCCACCATGATGAATGTGTT
The DNA here is from genome assembly GCA_003013855.2 of Liriodendron chinense. Lineage (NCBI taxonomy): Eukaryota > Viridiplantae > Streptophyta > Magnoliopsida > Magnoliales > Magnoliaceae > Liriodendron > Liriodendron chinense. The sequence goes on along the minus strand of ML058489.1, from coordinate 3,439,935 downwards.
TCATCCACTCTATCCATACATTTTCGTAGATCATTTTATGGTATGAGCCCAAATTTGAGGTAGATCCAAATCTCAAGTGGACCACATCACAAGAAACAATTTTAATTGAACACCCACTGTTAAAACTTATTGAGGGCCACGAAAGTTTTGGAACAAGCTGATATTTGTTTTTTACCTACATCCAGGTCTGTATGACCTAATTAAGAGGTTGGATGTCAAATAATTAATATAGTGGGCCCTACGAGGTTTTTAATGGTGGACATTCAATCAATACTATTTTCCTGTGGTGTGGTCCACCTAAGATTTAGATTTGACTCATTTATTGGATCAAGCACTAAAACAATCTTCAAAAATGGCTCGACAGTGTGGATAAAATACATACGTCATGGAGGGCCCACAAAGCACCGGCCAGTGGCCCCATAGCCAAGGGGTGCGAATTAGGTATTACCCCAGGAACAGCTTAGTGGGTGTTACCCTAACCGTGTGGGGCCCATCTTATTGTAGTTTTTATATATCAACACCGTCTATCTCTTTTTTCATATCATTTTAGGATGTGATCCAAAATCCTAAGAAGATCCAAATCTTAGGTGGACCATATCACTAGAAACAGTGATGTATAACCATTAAAAACGTTTTGTGGGCCACAAAAGTTTTAGATCAATCTGATCTTTATATTTTCTCTTCATCAAGACTTTATTGACATTATCAAGAGCTTGGATTGCAAATAAACATTACAAAAACCTTACGATGTGCTCTTTGGAATTTTTAATGGTGGGGCACTCAATCACACTATTTTTAGTGTTATGGTCCACTTGAAATTTGGATCTACATAATTTTTGGAAAATCGTCCTAAAATGGGCCGTAGAAACAAATGGACGGCATGGATATACAAAATATCATCTATGTGGGCCATACGTTGGGGTAACACCCACTCAGCTGTTCCCGGGTAACACCTAATTCACGCCTCTGGCGCATGAGAGCGGATTAGGTGAGACCCCGGCCTCACCTAAGAGGGTGCGGCCCTTATCGTGAGTTTGTTGTGGGGCCCACCTTGATGTATGTATTATGTATCCATGCCGTCCATCCGTTTTTTCACATCATTTAAAGGCATTATACCAAAAATTAAGTAGATCCAATTATCAGGTGAACCATACCATGAGAAACAGTGGTGATTGCCCGTCCTACCATTAAAAACTTCTCAGGGCGATCCTTAATGTTTATGTAGTGTTAATTTACCATCCAATCTGTGGATAAGGTTAAATGAGACTAGATTAAGGTAAAAAACAAATATCAGATTGATCCAAAGCTCTTGTGGCCCATTAATGGTCAATCACCACTATTTCTTATGCTATGGTTCACCTGATAATTGGATATGTATGATATTTGATTTAATGCCCTAAAATCATGTGTATAAACATATTGCTGTCAGTACTCCGTGGGGCTCACCGTGCTGAGTAAACTCTGTGGGGCCCACCGTGATTTATGTATTTTATCCACTCTGTTCATCCATCTTAACAGATAATTTTAGGTATGGTGCCAAAAAACGAAGCATATCAAAATCTAAAGTGGACCACACCACAGGGAAAGTGTGAACTGAATATATACCATAGAAAAATTATAGGGGGACACAGAAGTTTTGGATCATTTTAGCTTGGTTTGGTTTTCGACCGTCCATTTTAGCTTCCTCTAGCGCACATGGTAACGGTTCGAAATAAACGTGGATTAAATCATCCTAGCCATCTAACTGGTGTCCTTTAAATCATTGGACGAAAGTGTAGAAAAGTGATTACCATCTCCACCTTAAAGAAACAAAAAATAACAATTTGGAAATCACTCAACGGATGGATCATACATGTGACATAATCATGGCATTATTTAAAGGTATCACCACACATAACGTATATATAACGTAATTTCAAATTTCAAGTTAAAATAGTGGGCCCCATCACGCTTGGAGCATGGATCGAAAGCCACGCTCGTTAGATGATCCTAACCATCTTATTCCGCCCACAGATTTTTGGAAATTTGGATCTACATAATTTTTGGAAAGTCGTCCTAAAATGGGCTGTAGAAACAGATGGACGGCATGGATATACAAAATATCATGTGGGCCATACGGTGGGGGTAACACCCACTTAGCTGTTCCCGGGTAACACCTAATTCACGCCTCTGGCAGTACTGAGCACGCGCCTGCGGAGTAAACTCTGTGGGGCCCACCGCGATTTATGTATTTTATCCACTCTGTTCATCCATCTTAACAGATAATTTTATGTATGGTGCCAAAAAACGAAGCATATCAAAATCTAAAGTGGACCACACCACAGGGAAAGTGTGAACTGAATGTATACCATTGAAAAATTATAGGGGGACACAGAAGTATTGGATCAAGCTGATATTTGTGTTTTTCCCTTCATCCATGTTCATGTGATCTTATGAACAGGTTGGATGACAAATAAACATCAATGTGGGGCCACTTGAGGTTTGGATATGCTTAAATCATTATTCCCACTGTTTCCCATGACATGGTCCACTTGAGGTTTGGATATGCTTAAATTTTGGGTTCAACCACTAAAATGAACTGGAAAAACATATGGACGGAATAGATAAAGCACATGCATTCTAGGTGGGCCCAACTGAGTTTACTCCGCACGGTAAAACCGTGCAATCCGATTAACCCACCCTTACCCTAAAAAAATCCCCAAATCGTCATTCCCTCCTCTCAATCGTCTCCCGTCCCTTCTCTCTCTCTCTCTCTCTCTCTCTCTCTCTCTCTCTCTCTCCCAAAAATCGCCATTGCAGCTTCCAAGCTTCGACGCCTCCCATCCCGCTCCCGTTGCAGCTTCCAAGCTTCGACGCCTCCCATCCCCGCTCCCGTTGCAGCTTCCAAGCTTCGACGCCTCCCATCCCCGCTCCCGTTGCAGCTTCCAAGCTTCGACGCCATTGCATCTGGTATGAAATCTCTCTCTCTCTCTCTCTCCAACATGTGACTCTGCCTACTGTCCTGTGGAGATATGGTCCACCATATTCCAATCTTACTTCATCATCACCCATTAGAAATTGGAAAGGTGAGTGTGATGGATGGATGAAAATGGTTGGTCAGTTGAAATTTAAAAGGTGACGTTTGAGGGATGGAGTCAAGAGAGGAGATCGAGTACGCACGGTTTGTGGTGAGTGGGATGAGTCTTGAAAATGGATCCACTGAAGTCATTCCCGGATCCACCAAGGTCGGTGGATACCCGAATGTGGGGCCCACCGTGATGTATGTTCTTTACATCCATGTCGTCCATCCATTTTTGACATCTCATTTTGAGGTCATGATCTAAAAATGAAGCAGATCCAAATCTTAGGTGGACCACACCACATGAAAAAAGTGGTGATTGACCATTAAAAACTTCTTGTGGGCCACGAAGTTTTGGATCAATCTGATATTTACGTGGCCCCTTAATCCAGGTCTTTGTGACCTTATCAACAGTTTGTGTGGTAAATAAACATTCCGGTGGCCCCCAAGAATTGTTTAATGCTGGGTATTCAATCACCAATGTTGCCCTGTGGTGTGGTCCACCTAAGATTTGGATCGTGGAAACGGATGGACGGCGTAGAATTAGGGATATGCATCAAGCCGTTGGGACTCATATCATCTATCTGGTCGTCCATTAGGTCCAGTCCACTCTTTTCAAGCCGTCTTAAAAAAATGGTACTGATCAGATGATCCAAAACGTCAAGTTAATGGCATCAAAGAATGGATGGACAAGAGCAATGGTAGAAGATAGGTCCTTTAAAGTATTCTCCGATCATCCATTAGTAGAGTATGGTTGATGTGCAGGCGGCACTAAGAAAATTTACATGTGGCATGCATTACATTGATTAAACTGTCCATAATGTGGCGCCCACCATAAGATAGATCATGTGTTTAAAATATATGCATACTTGAGCCTTATTTGCTCTAAGTATTAGCTACCTATGCATTCATGAACTGAGGGCAGGCCCACCTCCAAATGCAGCTATGTTCCTTCTTAGCAACCCGGAAAAACTAAAAGGAAAAGACAATGTAAAATTCAAACCAGCTACCAGTTACCACTCCTGACAACATATGCATGTCAGCAAACCTTGGTCTGGCTTGGAATGATGACATTCTACCATAAGATATTGAGAGGTTTGGTGAAAGCTGAACGATGCATTGTTATGTAAATCAAGATCCTGTTCTGATGAATTCATTTGGAACCAGGGTCTGATTGAGCCTCAACTATGATAATGATCTATGAGATTGTTGGGGCTAAATTGTTAATCGAATGGAGAAAAGAGGTGGTTGAAAGTTGGTTTCAGCTTGAACAGATGTGTGGTGTTCACTGGGTGATGAATCATGAATATAGTTTCTTATTTATATGTGGTGTAATGCTGAATGATTAAGAAAAAATGGGAGTCGAAAGGAGCATTAAAAATGAGGACCATTTTTTTGTTGGGTTAACTGCTAACCTGCTTTTGGAGAAACAGTCAAAAAGAAATATGTGTTAATAGTCATGCTGTATCGTAGATTGATTTAAATGCGACAGATAATAAGCAACAGATACGAAGAAGATTTTCCTTACACAGAAAGAAATAAGACCATTCTCTTTCTGGTTTAAGTATGAATTCTCTTCTTCCTTACCCAGAAAGAAATGAGACCATTCTCTTTCTGGTTTAAGTATGAATTCTCACAACACAATGATATGCAATAAGCTCCTCATCTCTCGATCTAAAAAGGGTTGTAAGTGGACTGCTGGGATTGTCAAGTTCAGGCATTGTTAGGATTAGCCAAAAGCTTTGACACTTTATTTATGGATTCTTGGACACTGAGCTCTTGTATTTTTCTTTTTAAATCCATAGTTCTCTTGTTAGAGAACAGATCAACCATCAAGAGGGCCACACACCAATGTTGGACCTGGACAATTGGCATTTCTTTTGTCCTCCATGGTTTTTGTTCATGCATGGCCATCATCATGAGTTAGCCAGCCTGATTTTTAGTATAGGTCATGGACATGGTACAGCCCTCCTGATGCATGGCTCAGATGTCCGATGATGTGCCATTGATGGCACGTGCGGCTACAAATGGAGATGCATGTGGCATTAGGCTTCTGTGTTTTGTTAGCAGTCTTTGATTTGATTAATTGTAAGGTCCTGATGCATCAGAAAGTGAGTACTGTTCTGATGCATCTATTTTTGTACAAGTGGGCCCATATGCATAGCTCAGATGTCCAGATTGGAGGATTCTATCCATCCAACCGATAACTGTTATTTCAGACATTTGGTGTGTTTCAGACAGTGTGGTAGGCCTGAGTAGTGGATTGTGATGCTGTTTTGCCCCATGTCCTAGAATTGAGGATAGAACCTGGACTGAGAGGATTTTACATTTAGTACATATACAACATGGTGAGCCCCACAAACCCAGGTGTTTTGTACACTTTAAAACAAGTGTTGTAGAGTGTTCTGTTCCCATTTAGAGCTGGTAGAGCCAGAATATGGCAGGGACATCTCTCCGCTGTCCAGACGTGACGTTCATTTGGGACCATCAATCCAGTTTCCCACGCCCGGAATGGCAAATGGCCCAAAGTACAAGTAGATGAGATGAACCTGTCTGATTAGTGGACTTTAAGGGCTCTTGTGGACAAAGCTTCCTGGTTTGAAGTCCTTGTCTAGAATTTGCTATACCATTATAACAAGGTTTTCATAATTTATTCTATTTGCTAGTCTTGAAGTCTTTTCTTATATAGCCTTAGCTTAAACAGTCAGTCTTCAAGATTTTTCTTCACATCTTTCATGACTATGTTTTTACAGGCGTTCTAAATCACCTGCAGAAAGTTTCCAGAAATACTACCGATAGATATTTCTAAATGTACTGCATGATAGATTTCTTTGTTGTTATAATTTATGTTTGAAAAAGACAAGCTACCAAGCCATATGGACCAAAAAATATATATATATATATATACAGATCAGAAAAATCAATGAACTGAACTTTAGTTTTACATCCTTAAATTTAATCAATTGATTCACCTCCAATGTGCATACGATGAGGTCATGGGGGACAGTCTGGTAGCAATTTTATATTCATGAAGAAGTAGCATACAGTAGCAGTGAAAAACAGGCCATAACATTTTCATTTCAGGAGGGTCTTAACAATGGATTTGACATTAAGCTTCCGGAGGTCCGTGTAAGACTGCCCACAGCCAACGAACACTACACGTGCTCTAGAAATGTAAACCATGGAAAGTGAGGCCCCAACCTGTAAAAGAGTTCAGTTTTCATCAAGTGGACTCAAAATGCATCTGATGTTAAGCAATGCTCTTAAAAAATACAATGAAATAGCTTGTCATCAATACTATCAAATTTTGTGAGCAAGATGATCAACCTGGTATTAGGTGCAGTAGAAAGGTCCGCTAATTCCTGTACAAGGTAAGAAAATTGCTCAATCCACCCGTCAGTGTCATCAGTTAGCTAAAAGAATCATCAAAATGGTGGAAAAAAATCATGTCAACCTGAAACATGATCTCAATCAAATGGACAGGATGCACAAACGAGTACAAGAAACTTGCAGCAAATATTAAACCTGATTAAACTTTGATAGTTGATCCACAGCATCATTTCCCACCAGTGTCTCTCCAACAAAAAGAACCAGATCTGTGTCGTTCAGATAAAGGGAACATTCAATTGACAACAGAGTTACATAATGCGCCATTCCACACATCAGGTCCTCTGTCTTTAGGCCTTTCAGTCCCTGATATTAGCATGTGATTTGATGGTTTTCATTGTACTTCTGAAAGTATGGAATAATGCATAATGCTGCTTATATTTTATGATGCTGAAGATTTTGAACTTGTTCTCCATGGCTGTTTTAGTAGCTCTTGAAATGGCCATGACCTATACACAAATTATTAGATTTTAGATGAAAGAAATAAATCAATTTTGCTGATGCCTCTCCTATTTATGGTGCACTGTTTTAAACTTATTTTACTGAAGAAGTACTGAATCAGCTCATGAATCTGCTCATATAGGAATAGGATGAGGCTGAAATTTTTTTTATTGTGTTTATATGAAAAATTATAGGATTCAAAGTTTTCAAAGGTTCTAACAGGGAGCAAATTGATGAAGAATAGCTTGCGTTGGATGTGCCATTTCCCCTAGTGAATTAAAACACAATGTCAGTTTCCTGTCTTCCTTTGTATGATTTTAATGTCGATCGCATAGCTTTGTCATATAGTCCAACTAGAATTTCCTTGCAGAAGAATGCAGGAAAATGCTAAGCAAAAGATGGGTATAAAAAAACACTGCTAAAAGAACATAAAAAACAATTTGGTCTTCCATAGTTTTCTTCTTATCTGGCAGTCGATATAGGTCAAGAAAATTAGAATCAATGTGGTCAACCGCGGGTTTTCTCATCTATGCAGCTGATATAGGTCTGATATCCTTGTAGCTGCATATTAGCACTCCTGATAGCATGAAATAGCTGCTAGCTTTACTGAGTACCACTGCTAACTGATAATGGTCTCTACCACATGTACCATTAACTTTTTCTTAGCAGCCATCATTGAAAATTATGGGACTCTTGTAGATGCAACTCTTTATGTGCATATGTCTGCTCTTATGTTCATTTAGATCAGCCTATTGCATACACACATATATGCATCTTATATAGAGCAGAGATCTTATGCGATATTCCAGCTGATGTCTCCACTGTGCACTCTTGGGTTTTCAGTTTGAGATTGGAAGATTCTAACTGTGGAACCTTTGCTCTCATTTTGGTTTATTCCTAACCATTTATTTTTCTGACTGCAAATTGATGGATTAGGATTTTTCCCATCTGGAGGTTTTTTGGTGCATGGGCCATCCAGAGAGGGCCAATCGTTACCAGTGGTGCAGTCAGCTGAAACATGGCCTCTACTACTATGCACACTAAAATCCTGAGGTTTTTGTACTGAGCATTGAAAAGGAGCTGGGGCTGAACTCGTGTTTGAATGGGATTGATACCAAGGGTTAGAAACAGATGTAAACCCATATGCTAAGGTCATGTTTGGTAGATGCCTAAGAGATCAGATAATTGGTTATCAACATTATTCATGTAGTAGAGATCAGGATCCTTGGTTATCAAGGTTATTTTTAAAACCTTGCCAAAAAGAAATATGATCACTGATACACAATTACAATCAACTAAAATGAGATGAACTCATTTTTAGGCGTTTACCAAACATGCTCTAAGGCTTTTTCTCTTCTTGCAAATTTGCCAGCCAAACGGTCTTTTTGTGCAAATTTCAAATGCCATGTCAAAAGCTAATTCTTCTGTTTTTATTTGCTGGTACAGTGGAAGATTGCTGGGCTTCTTCCTGCTCAGCATCAGGTTCAAATCTTTCAACAAGAGGCAGTTCCTTTCTCTTAACATTGTATGGCTGCAAAGGTAATCTGTAATTATTTGAGTATTGATCATTTGTTACTCTTAGAACATGTAATTATTTGAGTATTGATCATCTGTAATTATTCATCTCAATCATCTGTAATTGCATTTATAACTCCCCACCGTAATTATTCATCTCAATCATCTGTAATTGCATTTATAACTCCCCACCGTAATTATTCATATCAGATCGTAGCTCATGCTAAAAATGGACATAGAGGAAAGGGCCTTGCTAGGCCTCTTTGCAGGGGTGGGAGATCCATTACTTCCATTAGGTGGGCCCTATTATGATGATGCTTGGGCCAAAAAATTTGGCTGGTCCATCGATCAAGTGGACTGTATGCTGAGAAATGGACAGTTAACTCAAATTGATCAATTGCAACATTGAACGTACACTTGTAGTCCACATTTTGAATGGATCATCCTAATTTTTGGGAGAGGGAATATTCATGGTCCGATGACTGAAAATATGCTCACATGTGTGCTGCACTCAGTCTTCTTCTTGGTGAGAACACCTTCTGATTTTTCTAGAGGAAGAGATTTTATTGATTTTAGTGTTTGGGTGACAATTGGACCAAAGGAGTAATACATGTTTATGGTAGATATTGTTCTATGAATTTCAAATTACCCTGAATGAATTTCAACCACCATGAGATTTGTTTCTGTACTGTTGCAGCAAAATGTCATTGAAGTAAAATCAACCCATTTCACCTAGAAATGATGATGTTTGAGATGGATTGCATGAAATGATAAACGATCACTTTGTCGGATGAATTATTCAATTCTCAGTAGCCTCTGCGAATGCCTGAAGTGCTTAATTTTTCAAAATAGGTATTATGCAATTCTTGGCCTGAACCAGCGGTACAAACCAGCATTCTGTGAGTGTGATCTGCTTGCCATCAATCCATATGTTTGTCATAGGAGTAAAAGATCAAAATACCCTCGCCTAAAGCTATTTGAGCAAAGTAGTACATAAGTGAGGGCGTTTTGGGTAATTCCCATATCATTAGTTTCTTCTTCTTCTTTCTTCTTTTCTGAAGCCTATATATAGACGTGTGAGGGTATTTTCTTGGTTGTTGAAATTAGAAAAAAAAAAGATTTTTTTTTTATTCTTTGGAGAAGTTCTCGTGTGTTTGTAGGAAGAGAAATAGAGGGGTTTTACAAGTGATATCTGGTAATCAACTAGAGGAGTCAATGGTTCATCTCATATCCATGAACAATCCTCTACATCAGGTTGCACTACCCATGCTTATCATTTCCCTGTCCTGGCTATTTGGATTTATTGTAAGAAGGTTCTTTAGCCAGGCTAAATTGTTGGTACAAGGCTACGATGTTGATGGCGTTAGGAATTTGTTTGTGTGCGTATGTGTGTGTGATTTTTTATTTTTTTTAAATATGCTTGTTGAGGAACACAAGTTTGATGCACATTTCTTTTTATAATTGCTGGTCATAAATTTCATGAGACATTGATATGTTTGCTCTTTCATCCTTCTCTTTCTTTTTTGAGAAGGATTGGTAATTAGAGTGAGTATTGGTAATCTGTAATTATTTGAGTATTGATCATCTGTAATAAAAGTTGAATCATCTTTATGATTACTGCTATTGATCTGTTGGTGCACATGTCATGATGTTCTCTTTTAGCTCTTGAATGAAATTTTAGTTGCCTTTCAAAAAAAGAAAAGAAAAAATCCAGCTATGATACCCTATGACTGATTGAATCTATGAATTAAATTCAAGAGGACTTGTTGCCTGTTCTCTGTTCTGTACTGACCATCAATATTTCAGTACTCCAACAAATCACTAAGCAGCATTTTAAATAGTGAATAGCGTGTAGCATCGCATGCACCCCGCTGAAGTGTGAGGCGCAAGCTACATAGCATATGTAGCATAAGCTACATACTACTTCTAGATTTTTAACCATCTACTTTCCTAGCAATTAGTCAGATGGCTAGGATCAATAGTTATAATGTCATGGGCCAAAATTTAGGCAGGCCCATACTTCAAGCGTTTCACTTAGTGAATGTTTCAGATCTCTCGAGTATGATTGCCTCTTATCTGGTAGAGGTATCTTCAGTGAAAAAAAAAAAAGGAAACAAGATCAGCCCCGTTCAGTGGATGCCTATTATTAAGTTCATCTTATTTTAGTTAATAATAATCTTCTCTGGTATATAATTAGCGTTAACATGATCTAAGATTTCTAATTCAAAATTGTTGTTAACCTTTTTTTTTAATTATTATTTGTTAACTTGTTAATGGTTTTCATGGGAAATAAAATGCTAGGAACAAAATTCCAAGCAACCATAGAGAGAGGAATGTGTGGTTCAACTCTGGCAATCTGATGATCAAGGAAAAACTCCATTTGATTGCTGTCTACACCATCGGATTTGTGGATTTCAATTAATTCCTTCTACAGAAGTGAACACCTATTGCGAGTTGCATTCTAACCTGTCATGTCATCTACTCTTTCCCATCGGGCTCTTCAGCAGAAGCATAACAAAATATGTCAGTTTAAAATTTTAAGAATGAAATTTCTTCAAATACAAATTTATGATTATCTTATTCACTACACGGAGATCAAGGAAAGCCCGATTAAGATTTTGATTCTTAATCACATATGTGAAGAAAACATTATGTATGTTTCATATAACTTTTGTTCTTACATTATAATACTGATACTCTTTATGTTTTATATTCTGGATTTTGCAGGTGGACCAGTTGATGGATTTGCTAACGTATGAGGTGGAAGTAGCTACAAAGGAAAGATTAGAAATGAAGGCTAGCTTCACGTATGGTCAAGAGATTGGTTTCAATATTGGGAACAAAATAAAGCCTAGTTGCTCATTCTATGGAGAATGGTTCACTTCAATGTGTAGATTTGTAACAAATATTAATATTATTTTTCACTAGAAATGTAAGGACTTTAAGTTTCATATATGATATAATTATGATTTGTTAGGTTTTAATTTTTTTTTGTTTTAAATAATTTGGATGACTATCAGGTGCAATAGATTCAAAAATAAATTCAAACGTAGCAGGTGTGCGTTCAGAAAATTTAGCGACGGACCTAACCCGTCGCTAAAATTCCTAAATAAATGTCGCCCATAAATTTAACGACGGACCAATTTACGTGGCAACAATTTTGTACGACGGACCGATGTCCGTCGCAACAATTTTGTACGACGGACCGCTGTCCGTCGCTAAGTCCGTCGCTTTACATAATTTAGCGACGGACGTAATCCGTCGTTTAAAATTTGCCACTTAGTAAACTGCGACGGCCCATGCGACGGACCAAGTCCGTCGCTAATACAGATTTGCGACGGACTTGGTCCATCGCAAAAATGCGATTTTGGCGTAGTGCTAGAACAATTAGAACAGTTTAACCTCTTCCCCGGCAGCGACGCCAAAAACTTGTTCGCTCGCCTCAAGTGCAAGGCTGCGATGTAGTAATAATTCTCGGTAAGACCGAGGTCGATCCACAGGGAAGGAAGTAAACAATTCCAACTATCCTAATAACTAGAATCTAAGAGGTTTGTGAAATCAGTTTTTAAACATGAAACAGGAAAATCTGATAATGAAAAGATAACTAGAGCATCAAGGATCTACTTATACCTCTCCTTAGATGCATAATTCACTGTCGTTTCTCACTTACTCAACTAGAATCGAAATCAAATCCTATCTAGCCGGATGATAGAGCGGTTATATTCTCAAAGCAATCCAACATGTGTGTTGTTCATCAACATGATTCCCTCAATTCAAGTTAGGACTTGAGCATACTCAATTGCATAGGTCAATCTTAGTTCCAATAGATTAAGATCATAACCATAATAATTATCAAACCCTGTCACAAGACTTGACTATATTACGATTTGAACTTCATTCAAATCATATGAACAATCAACACAATATTCAAAATTTAGAACAAAAAAGTAGAACTTTGGTTTAAAGTTCCCACATGATGATCCAAGTCTAGAGTGTCTTGAATCCGATTCCTTGGAGTGTACAGGTCTAGAGCCATGCAAAACGATTAAAAACTAAAGCAATTCTTCCAAACATCCATGAGCCATCATAAGATTAAGAAAAATTACTTATAACTTTATTAAAACTTCCAAAAACCATTATTCTTCAATAAATCCAACTTAAAACCAATAAAATGAATTAAAACATCTAAGTAAACTATAAGTTTCACCTCTTAACTCTAGCTAAGAGGTTAGCTAATGAAAAGCATAAAAACAAAACTAAAACTAAAACTAGAAGAAGAAGAAAACTAGTTGTAGGAGGCTAGGAAGCCTCCTAGGTCTTGAATCCTTTGCTCCCCACGTTGCTAGATAGGTTAGGAAGAGGCTGTAGGTGTCCTTTTATAGCTTGGAGGCATCACCGACTCGGAAGAATCGCGGAACTACGGAGTCCTCCCGCACTTAGGAAACTTGGAATTGAAAATCGAACTTTCTGGAGCACCTTATACCTGTCCGGCGACCGGTCTAAGAAACCAAAAAATAGTCCAGCAGGCTATATTTCTCTAGACTCCTGACGACCTGTGTGGCGACCGGTCTGGCTATGTAGACATGTCTGGCGTCCGGTCTTGGGACAGGTCTTGAGACAGGTCTTTGGACAATTTTTCCATATTTTCTTCTCTTTCTTTCTTCTTTCCTCCACCTTTTGGCACTTATTATATTGATATTCAATGCATACAAAGTGACTCTTTTAACTATGAATTAGTGAAGTCTCCTTCTCATTCCTACAATCACAAATCCATGCATTAGATTAGTCTTTAAATCATGAAATCCATGCATAATGAGTGATGAATTATGGTTAGAATATGCACAATTAAGAGCTCAACACATGGGCGGGTGCCCGAAATTGACTGGATTTATGCTAGAACTCTCTGAACAAAATGTGGTTCTATTGGGCGCCCGACTGTGAGCGGACTGCAAAGTTAGTAGCGTAGTTTTTTGCACGATCTTACGTGGTTTTGCATAAGATGTTTCTAATTTTGGGTTTATTGTTACATAAGTAGGTGTAAACCGGAATTAGGGTATCCTAGATGTGCAAGGATTGAGAGAGAGAGAGAGAGAGAGAGAGAGAGAGAGAGAGAGAGAGAGAGAGAGTTCTAGGGTGAGAGAAAGAGCTTGAGAAGAAGGGCTACATTAGTTTTCCTCTTAAAAAGCATGGGTTTTCTCTTGTGGGCTTTGCGATCCAATGTAAGTTTCTTCATGCTCTTGTAACTTCTGATTCATGGTGGATTGGTGTCTCTTTGTGTCGTGGTTTTTTTTACCCGTGAGGGGTTTTTCCACGTAAAATTCGTATTGCCTCTTGTGTGTGTTGATTTTCTTAATTGTTGTCATCGTGGTTTGCCATCGTTTGGTTTTTTTGCTCTTGCTTCCGCTATGGGTCCTTTCACTCATATCCCAATAATCCTAAAATGATATGTAAAAACGGATGGACAACATGGATAATACATATATATGATAACATCGATAATACATTATGGATACTATATAATACATATACATGAATGCACATTGTTTCCTATGGTTTGGTCCGCTTGAGCTTTGGATATGATTCATTTTTCGATCATGTCCTAAAATGATATGTAAAAATAGATGGACGTTGTGGATAATACACATACATGAAGTTTACTCAGTATGCTAAAGCAGGATTCGAATTGGTTGGTGACCTCAATACCCGCCACATAGCTAGTGTCAAAGCTTTGTGGGCCCCACCATGACACACACACACACATAGAAAGTTCATATTATGTATATTATTTATTTTTTAAAAAAATGAGTTGACCCTTGTTTGAACTCAACTCTATTAGGTTCAGCTTGGATATTTGGACCAAACCAAACGAAGCTCAAGCTCGTATAATCCGGACCAAACTAAACTCAAATAGTAGGGATAAGCTCGAAGCTCCACTCATGTAAAGCTCGAACAAGGGGTGTCACATAAACAAGCCAAACCAAACTTGGGTCAAACTTGGTTCAGCTCAGCTCATGTAATGCTCTAGTGGGAGCGGATTAGGTGCGGCCCGGCGTCACCCAAGACCATGTAGCCCTTATCGTGGAGTCCACCTTGGTGTACGTATTCTATATCCATGCTCCCGTTTTCCATATCATTTTAAGGCATGATGTCAAAATCAAAGCAAATTCAATTCTCAAGTGGACCATATCATAAGGAACAGTGGTGATTGACTATTAATGGACCACATAGTTTTGGATCAAGCTGATATTTGTTTTTCCCTTCATCTGGGTTTATGTGACCTCATCAACAGATTGGATGAAAAATAAACTTTACAAAAAAATTATAGTGGGCCTTACAAATCTTTTAATGGTAGATCATTCAATCGCCACTATTTCCTTTAGTATGTTTCACCTGAGATTTGGATCTTCTTCATTTTTGGTTCATGCTCTAAAATGACATGGAAAAAAAGATGGCTGGCATGGCTAGAATAAATACATCAAGATGGGCTCCACAATTAAGGCCGCATCATCTTGGGTGAGGCCAGGGCTGCACATAATCCGCTCCTGAGGGATGTGGTCCCTCTCGTCAGGACACCTGGCCCCTTTGTTTCAGACATGCGTTGCTGTGGCACATACCACCATCCTCCTTGATGTGTTGACATGGAAAAGTTTTGTGGGCTCCACCATGATGTATGTGCATTATATTTACTCCGTTCATCAATTTCATGAGATCATTTTAGGGCATGCATGAGCCTAAAAAAGAGGTAGATCTAAAGCTGAAGTAGGCCACACCGCAGAAAGCAATGGAGATAATGACACCCATCCTCCAAACCTACCTAGGACCCATCATGATGTTTATTTTCCATCCAACTTATTCATAAAGTCACACAGACATGGATGAAGAGAAGAAACAAATATTAGCTTGATCCAAAACTATTGTGGTCGAAGAAGTTTTCAATGGTAGGTGTTTGATCCCACTGCTTTCTATGGTGTGGTCCACTAGAGCTTTGGAACTGCCTCATTTTTCATCACATGCTTAAAATGATCTCACAAAATGGATAAATAGTGTAGATATAATATATATACATCATTGTGGGGCCATAGATCTTTGCCACATCAACACACCATTCAATCCCCTACCCTTTTTTTCCACCCACTCTTGAAGACAATCATGGTCAGCTTTTGAGCATAGGCACTGCTAACTTGGTTAAGGAGGTAGCTGAGGTGTTCTGCTAACTTGGTTGAAAATTTTATTGTTATTTCTTCAAGCTACTAATGATCTTGGTGCCTTTGAAGAGGACGGGAGAAATATATAACCAATAGTATGGTCATCCCTTTTCCCACTCTACCTGATCAGTACTGCATCCTCCGTACTCTTTTTTTTTTTTTTGTTCATCCTCCACTCTAGCCAAGCTATTCCCCAGTATTTTGTTTTGTGGCATTGTTGTCAATTGGAGGCTGCATTGTTTGGTTCAGCAGGGTTTCACGCATGTGGTCGTTTGGTTGTGGTGATTTGATGGTTTCATGCAGGTGAGTCTTTGTAACGACTCAAGATTTTTTACTCTCGTGTATTTCCACAAAGGTCGAATTCCCAAGCGATTTATAGAATAATTAAATCATCAAACAATGAAACATGGCATTCAAGTACAATGGTGGAAACAATAGTCATCTTATTCCATCAAACTTACTACGTCATCATCAAGGTTTAAGAAGGGAACCAATTAATATCGATATTAATTATTTAAAATGCCAATCCCTGTCTTCTCTTGAAAACTTATTACAATTTTCATATAAAGTGTTAACTACTTAAAAAGAAATATTCAATCAATAAAATCTTTAATTAAGTTTCTCCAATATCGTCTTCCCCCATGTGATCGTACAAACCATCGAACTCTTCTCTTTGAGAATCGGGTTCAATACCTGTATCTTTACCTGCATCATCTAAATTGTGTTTGAGATAGCATTAAACGCTATCATGGTGAGGAATATTCCCTTCAAGACAATCAAGAACAATTATGACCAAAACTCAGAGTAACGCAACACGATAATATATTTATCCAAAACAAAACAATCAAATAAAAATCTTATTAATGTGATGCGTGGAATGCATGCTCTAACTAAGGCACCCTGACTAAACGAATGCGGGAAGCCCAAGTTGAGACACCTCATACACACCCGTTAAACGAATGCGGGAAGCCCAAGGTTGAGACACCCCATACACACCTGCCAGCCACTACTCACCAGATTGAAATTAATCCAACTAATGGAAGGGGAAAACCCCCAATACACTTCCACCAGGTAGTGCATGACAAGAAACGGGAAACCCCCAATACGCTTCATCCGTGACACCCAGAGAGGCTGGCTCACCAAGTCGAGCCCTAGTGCAATGCATGAATTTGTTTCACATTTATTTAAGTGTTTTCACATATAACCATTTTAAATAAAACTCAATGGTCACTATGGGGAGTCGCAAGCAACCCAGCATAGGCCGACAGCTCGGGTTTAGTGTCCATAGTACTAACATCGGCTCATGAGAATCCACATGTCATCAAGGTTCACTCCTTGTCCCATTCCACTATCTAATAATGTTTCCAACAATCAATAATGTTCATCACGGCCAAAATCATCAATCATACCAGTACAGCCCATGAATCCATTCAATCATAATGTGATCACAAGGATCTCTTGATAACCATCCAATATACAATCATGATCATACAAAGATTGTCTTTCCAATCATGGACGTCTCTCATGGCTCCATCTCTTCACATCATGTAATCTCATCAATAAGGGACAAAGGATGCACATTAATGCATTATACATATCAATGATCTTGTACATACAATACATGAAATGATCATCATCATAATCAAATATAATTCAAGACAAATCACCGCATGGTTCTCCCATACAGAAATTATAAAATTTCACCCAATCATTCATAAACATAAAATACAATATAATATGTTAGATCTACAATGTAAATCTTATGATCATAACTATATAAGCCAATAACACCATCCAAAATCAACATAAGCTATGTTAAATTATTCTTAAAAGTATCTACACAACTATATGATATGGATGAATGACTTGAAGGGATTAATCCTCACCTTAGAATGGACTTAGAAGAGGATTGTAGAGAATCCTAGCCGTTGGAAAATATAAGAAAATCTTCCCTCTCTCTTTCTCTCCCCTCTCTCTCTCTCTCTTTCTCTTTCTCTCTCCTCTCTCTCTTTCTAAATTCATGGGTAGTGCTCCATATGGCTAAGAGAGGCCCTATTTATAGCTGTTGGGTCGGATTCTAGGGTTTAGAGAGGTTATACAAGCAATAGATGGGCGGTTGTTGTTTAAAGATGAAATTTGAGAAGTTATGGGCCACTTTGGAAAGTATACACTCTATGGTTTGATAGAAAGTTCTGGACATATGTTAAGATGGGTATGGGCTACAAAATAAACATGGTAGATTTTAGAATGGGGCCCACACATAATCGAACAGTCGACGTGAAGTTTTAAGTAAAGAGAGGGAACGAGAATAGAAAGTTGCAAACGAACGATTTATCTGACGATCAGACACCTAGGATGGGTTTAAATTAGTCCATTTAGGCAAGTAGGGTCCACAAACGGAGGCTTCATAGCCATTTGATAGGCTTCTAGCACAAGAGAAGGTTCTAGAGAAAAATCCTTTAAGAAAGATGAAATTTCTATTTTCAAAGGGAAAAGCCACGTTGGTTGGTTAGGAGGGATCCTCAGGACCCTGTAGAAGTTTCCCTAGCTTCTCATGTAAGGAAAATCTCTGGATTAGAAGATCTAAGATTCCAAAGGTTGGAAAAGAGGAGGAGATCGGGTTGGATTTGAGGTGGAATGAAGAGATATGTGGTAGGAGGGGGTTTTGATGGTCTACAAAGAGGATGGACGGTTCAAATCTTCAAAACTGAGCCCCCAAATGGATGGTTTGGATGGCCAGTGGCGGCAATGGACGTGCAGCTTGCGCACTGTATAAAACGCCCGCCGGGCCTGACGGGGGCCGGCCGGCCCACACAGGGGGTTTGCCCATAGTGGGTCTCACTGTGATGTATATATGAAATCTACTCCATCCGGAAGGTCGGTCACTTAAAATTAGGCGTTGACACAAAAAAGGACAGATCTGAGATGAGGTGGCCCACTTATAATCCAATTTCTGATTAGGGCATTTGTAAGATGATCGAAGGGGTGAAATTTGACTTGTATGGCTTAAATATGTTCAAAAGATTAAGTCTAGGGTTTTACATCATTATGATCACTGAACACTAGTATACTTAAAAATGACGGTTTAAGTTGAGTTTAACTAATGGCATTTTCGTAATTATTTAGAAAGTGCGAGTTATGTGAAATATAACTTTTCTACGCTATTTGTAGGGTTATTCTAAGCAACTTTTGTAAATGGGTCCCTATTGGATTTTCGATGGTTGGTCCATTATTCTTGAAACAAAGGTAAATGTATAATAATTAATTAAAATTAAATTAAAATGAATTTTTAAAAAATTTCAAATAAATCTAAAAAATTTGGGGCTTTACAGTCTTAGCAAGCCTCAACTGCATTTTGTTGGAAATCCAATTAGTGGAAGCACCGAAGAGATTCAAACAATCAACACGCACCACACAAGCAATCAATGCAAAGAAGATCCATTTTTAAGTGGAAAACCCTTTCGAAAAAAACTATGGCACAAAACGACACCTCCACTATGAATATCAAATGATTACAAAGCTAATCTACCCTCAAGTAGATCCCAAAGAAGAACAAAGCACTCCCAAACCTCACAATCATTTTCCCAAGACCTAAACTCGTATTAGGACTCCTTGGTATTGATTAGGATACCTCCAAACATGATTAGGAGGTGTTTAAATAGGCCTCCAACCTAAATTGAAAACATGCAATGCGAAACTGTATAAGAAATACTTACTCTGCACGTCAGCTGATCGGTCGACAACCTGCAAAATTTGTCCAGCGAGTTTGCTCCCAAAACAGTCTTTCAGCCTCAACAATACGACCAGTCGTGCGACCGTCGGAGTCCCCTACAGACAGGTCAGCCGACCGGTATGAGGCTCCCAAAGAACTGTCCAGTCCTTGCTGTGACAATCTGTCCACTGGCCAACCGGTCGGTGGACACTCTTTTGCATAGTTTTGAGGACTCTCCAACAAACTCCACCGAGGCTTCAAAACATCAACCATCTTCTCTTCTCTTCATAAATCATCTCCTCATCAAACATAGTGTCGTCGTTTCTCATGCATCACTGCATCTTTAATAAGCCTTTGCCAATCCCAGAGAAGCTACGCAGAACTTGAACTTCTCTGTTGGGACCACCTTGGTCAGCATATTTGCCGGATTCACACTAGTGTGAATCTTATCTAGAGTCACATCTCCTTCCTCAAGCACCTGTCAAATAAAATGGTGATGCACATCAACGTGTTTAGTATGAGAGTGATAAATAGAATTTTTAGCCAAATTGATAGCACTAAAGCTGTCACAATTAACCAGCACGGCTTCCTGCAGAAGCCCAACTAATTTATCATTCCTTTCAACTAAACAGCTTCCTTAAAAGCTTCTGTCACCGTCATTGTTAGAACTAGAAAAATGATCAACGCAGTGTTCTCATGTTTTGTTGTTTTGGGGTTCTGAATAATAGAAACATTTGTAGACAATCACAAGCAATCATAAAAGCACACAAGAGAAGAGATTCTAGATCTTGTACATTACAAGCCGTGATCTGGCACAAACCCTTAATTACATCGAATGATCATTAACCCTTGATTAAAAGGCAGAAGACTAGTCAGCGGGGACTATGGTCTTAAAGTTCGTGGTCGTAGAGACCTGTATTTTGTGGTCGAAGAGACCTGTATTTTGTTATGTTTTATTATAGACTTATCCATCTTTGTACAAGTAAGATGTCTATGTCACACGTTTTGACCGGAGATCCAGGCTGAGACTGTCAAGGTTTTTAACCGAGGGTTACGACTCTAGGTCTTCGCCCATCATTCTTGACGGGTGACCGCGAGAAGACCGATCTGCAGTTGTATGTACTTGAGCATCTCAACCATCGGATGTCATTTGAATGGGTAGGGCATCGACCATTCCTGAAGTGTCAATCTTTAACAAGTTTTGTATAATAGTTTAGAACTCTCCTAATATGGTTTATTGTGTTAACCATAGTCCCGTTTGCTTAGTCCGGACCTGAATCTGTGTCACATTATGATAGTAAATGTGAGAATGATAGATTGGTATGATTCTATGCACCGGTGGCCTCTTTCCGATAAATTACTTCGTTCATCGTATTGGATCAGATAGGACTCCCAAGGTTTGCATTCTGGTCATTGGATGGCCCGAATGAGTTATTTGACTGCTCCATTGTGTCCGGAATGCTCGAAATACCCAAATTAGGCCCAAACGGGGTCCGAAAACATCACAAAATGAAGGTTTAAGGGTATTGAAATTAATGTTCAGAGTGCTGATTTTTCTGATCCGCTAGCCTAATTTTACTAATGTGCTAGGGCCGGCATGTCCTAAAATGACTTTGTTAAGAAGTGTATTTTTGTGACGCTGGCCTGATTTTTCTGATGCGCTAGGGCCAATGCGTCGAAAAATGACTTGTTTCGAAAATGGTCGATTTTCATGCTGCGCTGGCCTATTTTTCTAATGCGCTGAGGCCAGTGCATCAACAAATGACCTATTTCATAAACGACTGATTTTCCTGATGTGCTGGGGTATTTTTCTGATGCGCCAAGGGTCAGTGCGTCGATAAAATAAGCTAAGTTTGATTGAAGGTATTTTTGTGATGCGCTATTGTACTTATACATTTTTAGGTTATTTCTTGACCAGGCCTACTGTGGTCGGAAGTGGGGTTTCCGATGAAGGGTTCCGTCGGTCGGAAAGGAATTCCGGTGATCCAAAAAGGGGTTCCAGCAAGGGATACCGGCTGTCTCTCAAATACCCAATGGACAAAGCTCTCTCTCTCTCTCTCTCTCTCTCTCTCTGGATCTATCCAAATGAATAGTAAAGGAGGGGCATTTATACCCAAAAATACCGGAAGTCGGCCAATAGGAGGCTGCCACGTGTAACGCATCGAGAAAATCAGTCGGTACATCGAGAAAATATGTCGGCGCGTGCTAAAATGACTTGGTTAAAATGTTGATTTTTGGGACGCACTGGCTGTCAGCGCGTCCTGAAATTCGCTGAAAATGCCTGATTTATTGGACACACTAATGGTCAGTGCATCCTAAAATTCCTGAAAATCATTGAATTTTAGATGCGCTGGCGGTCAGTGTGTCCTAAAATTCATTTCTAAAATGGTTGAATTTCATGATGCGCTGACCATGAATTTAGTGATGCGTTAACGTACATATTTGTGATTATCTTACAAAATAATGGTTTGTGAGGCTCGCTTTGTGATGAATGTTGATGCACTGGCCATATTTATTCATGGTTGTACTTACTGCCCTACTTTGGAGGATTTTGATCATGATGGATGGTGGGGCCCACCCTTGGGTCAACTTTCTATTTTAGCAAATAATGACTTGTATTGCGATTTTGGGTGAAACTCATGATGCACTATACCTAAATCCAGTGATAAGATGGATTGTACACTTGTAACCCCTTGTTTTGAGGACTCGACTTTTTGGGACCCCAACAGATGCCCCTCCGATGCTTTAGGATGGACGTGTAGCGGTCCATTACGATGCGTCGGAATTTTCGAGTCCCGCTATAAATACGAGAATTTGGGCCATTTGCGTCAATTCACATTTTTTTCTGAATGTATTCTCTTTTGGTACTTGTACTCTGTCTGATGTTCTGATGTGTTTGTGCAGATCTTCATGGCTGGTGGTTCTTCCAATGCTGGCCCTTCGAAGGCTGGTCCTTCAGGTTCCAAAGCAACTACTCGTAAACGTAAGAGATCCTCACCCAAGAAGGTGACACAACCATTCGATCAGAACCCTCAATGGTTCCATTTGCCAGAGAAGTTTAACTTTTATGAACGCATACTGTCATTATCGAAGGAGATCCAACGAAAGATTCTTTGCGATAAAGTTTTGCCGACACCTCTAGATGAGGGTACTTAGGAAGAATGGGATGCTTGGTATGCTCCCATGGTCGGCTTCCGTTCTAATAACCATGCAGGGTCCGTGGAGGGTGAGGCGAGCCCGGTTGTGCTCGTCCAATCTGTTAAGTGGGGTCGCCCGAAAACGACCGAAAAAAGCGTCAAGCAAGTATACATGGAAAATTAGGCCAAGTCGAAATCTGACAAGATAAAGGTCGTCTGGTCTTCAGTTAAATTGGCAGTGTCTTTGGTCATGATCCATAACCCTTACACGAAGCAATACATTCGGTTTCTGAAGAGTTTTCAGCGGTATCGCTCTCTTCCGAGCATTGAGCCTTCAGATGTATGCCGTGTCAATTCTTTCTATAGCGTCGATTCATGGACATCTATTCCAGATACATTCCTCAACTGTGCCATATCCAAGAACAGTACGCTTCAATCTGTCCTTGGGGAGAAGGACATGATCTTCTTAGGGCCGAATCATGATCTACATCAACCATTTCCAACCCATTATTACGAGACTCTACATCAGAGGTTCCGTCCTTTGACCGATGCAGATATTTGGCCAACTGAGTCCTCATCCAGGTTATGAGGCTTGGGCCAACCGGATCATCGAGCAGCATGAGGAAACTTTGAAGCAAGTGGGTCTCCAGAGGGCCATTCAAGCGACATCAAGCTATTTTTTATCAGGAGTCGTCTGTTTACAAGGGGTTTCTGAATCACTGGAGTTCTATTACAAACTCCTTCCACTTGCCATACGGAGAAATGACCATATTGCTATAATCCAAAGATTGTACACCCAAGTGCAGGTAGCGAAGTAGTAAAATACTCGGTAAGACCAAGGTCGATCCACAGGGATTGGGGTTAAGAACACTTAGAGGAATTAGTTTAGGTGAGTGAGATGAAATCTGGTTTATCCACGAGAGTGGAGCAAGTTGTGTGTGGTGAAAGACAAAAATAAAAAAGGGGCTAAGGCATCAGGGATCCACCTTTGATTCATTCACAAGATTTGATTCATTGGTCCAACTATAACTTGACTGGAATCGAATAAAGATTCATTCCAATCGGAAGATGAAATAGTTAAACCACTGCATATTTCATAAAAGATGGTGATCTGAACCGATTGATTTGACCATGAAGCACTCGTTAGTTGATCGCAGGGAATTCCAAGCATTCACTATGCCCGGAGTCGACAATGGATCAAGGAATTGTACAGATCAACAACTTTGCCAACAAGTCAACCGATAAGATCACAATTCATACGATCAAATGCATACTTACAAGATAGGAGGCTTTGATTGACCGATCCAACCGTTAAGATCTCGTCTATCGATCGCAGGAAATCCAAAGCATATAATGTGCCCGGAGTCTACAATGGATCAAGAGATTTTACAGATCGATGACTTTACCTGCACTAGCTCGATGACCGTAGGGAATCCAAAGCATTCAACGTGCCCGGAGTCGACGATGGATCAAGGGGCTTGCACAACAATAGTGTCTGCCAAGGTGGATAATCGAACCAATCAACCAAAGATAACTTCAACATTTACACCACACAATGTTGAACCAAAAGAACCAAGGCTTGCAAATTTCTTTAAAGGCTTCACCCCTAGCCTTAGCTAGAGGTTTAGCCAACCATGATACAATGGAAGACTAAATTCTCTACAAAAGAGAAAACTACTCTACACTACAAAAGAAAGAAAGAAAACTAAAGAAGAGAAGAGAGGAGTTGTACAGAATTGGATGGGATTTGAGAAGTGGGATCATTAGAATGAGAAGGGATTGCCTCCTTTTATCGACTTTTGAGAGGCTCCCAAGCCTCCTCCCAATCCTAGGTGGCACTCCAAACCCAAAGCAGATTTTTATTTAGGTTCGGGAATGGAGTTAGGCTTGGAGTGCCCAAAGCAAACTTTTCCTTTAGGTTTGGGCTTGGAGTCAAGCTTGGAATTACATGTGGCAAAAAAAGTACTCCAAGCCTAGGTGGCACTCCAAATCCAAAGCATTTTTTTTTTGGTTTGGGAATGGAGTGAGGCTTGGATGATGAGGTGGCATTCCAAGCCTTACACATATGTTGGGAAAGGAGAGAGAGAGAGAGAGAGAGAGAGAGAGAGAGAGAGAGAGAGAGAGAGAGCTCCTCTCTTGTTGCTGAATTGTGCAAGTGTGGAGAGTTGCTGCCTTGTATTAGAGATGTCTTCAATTCTTGGACGTGATGGAGCAGTTGAGGACGATGGTCTTCCATCAGCAATTTTGAAGAATGGAAGGATGGATGGACGGTCATCATGCTGGGATGGATCAGGTGAAGTGCTCAGAACGTGTGAGATGATGATGGGCCTTGTGATGGATGATGGACGTCCATTGTTGGTCAGTGGCACGGTGTGGGGGTAGCTGATGAACGGTTGGACTTCTGACGGCTTGAAGATCAGCAGCTCACTACTGGATGGTTGGGAGCTAAGGTGATGCAGATGGTCTGATGAAGAAAAATATCCATTGCTGGCTGTTGGACAACCCATCTGGCTGATGGATGGTTGTGCAGGTGTTGTCTGTTGTTATGGTCCACCTACTTTGCTTGATCATGGAGATGGATGAACGGTGGATGAGTGATCTGCACGAGCACGTTGATGAAGGTGGGGGCCTTGGGCGCTGGAGATTTGAATACCAGCAAGTGTGAGAGCAGCTGGACGTCTAGCTGTTGATGGAGCTGGAAATGGTGGGGTCCACTAGAACATGGGATGGATGGTGGAGATTGCAGCACTGCTGGAGGCCATTTGCTGCACGTGATGCAGCTGGACATTAGTGGACGGTGTGATGTTGAAGAGCTGGACGGTGTGATGTTGGCTTCCATCTGCTGGGTGCACGTGTGGGCTGCAAGTAGTGAAGATGAAGAGGATGTGGGCTCCACATTGATGGACGGAAGAGATGCTATGGGCCAGAGCTGCATGGACGGATGGAAATGGATGCAGTGGATGCTGGAGATGGACGGATGGAGATCAAGCAGCTGTCCTTGATGGACAGCTGAGTTGATGCAGATTGCTGCAGCTGGAGTGATAGGTCGGTCAGGGATGGACGACTGGTGAGCTTGGTGAGGCAGCTTGGACGGCTACTGATGGATACTTCTTGGATGGACGGCTGTGATGGACAGACGTGGATGGCTGAGATGCAGCACTGCTGCTTATGCTGGGTGTTGCAGGCCTTCATCAGATGGACGGCTAAAGATCACACCATCAGTTGTGGGGTCCACCTTGGACGGCTGCTGCTGGATCCATCTTTTGATGAAGATGTGGGGTCCAGATTGGTGGGGAAGACATCCACCAGTTTGATGGTTGGGATGAAAGATGTCCAGCTATTGGACGTGTAGCATGGTGCTACACCGCTGATCTGCTGCACTGATGGACGGTAGAGAAGAATCCCTCGCTGGATGGTGGAGAGATTGGATTGCACGCTGATGCAGCTGCAACTGCAGCTGGACTGCTTTGTGGCCCACCTGGTTGATCTGGCACGTGTGAGGCTGGTGGACGTCCATCCTTGCTGCACGCTGCACATAGTGGCGTCCACCTTGGCCAGCCTACACAGATGATGGATGGTTGGATATGGAAGGTTGTGATGTGAATGGATGACTGGTGTCCAGCTGATCGTGATCGATGGATTGGATTGTTGGAGATGATGGTATGGTCCAAAGTGCTAGTCGATCAGGGCCTTTAATCGTCCTGATTGACTCGGATTTTGTCCAACCTCTCCTGATCACCTGAAGACAGAAAAATCACCTAATGAGAGATAATTAACCGGAAAAACAATGATAATGCCCTTAACAACCAGGGTTAATTATACAATATTAGGTACTTATCACACCCCCCAACCAGCGTTTTGCCAGTCTTTAGCAAAACATGCGAAAATCATCGAAGGATTTTTCAAAATACTACAATCAATCTTATCCTTGACAGTTTTCACCAATCAAAACCATCTCGAGACTTCTCTTATTTCCTAATGAAACAAAGATAAGGAGAAAAAGAAATTCAATGTATTTATGTGATCCTTCAAGTTGTCTAAACAGTAGAGATTTCCAAGGCATATGGTTTTGAGAATATATAAACCCAGATTTAGCTGCTTAGTAAACAACTTAATCAATTTCAAAGCATTAATGATTCATTAAAAACATTCTAAACATTGAGTTCCATGGTGCACGGTGAAGTCTAGTCTTAACATTCAATCTTCTACTTTCATGTTAACACTGATGATTGTAGAGAATGGTCAAATCAGCCAAGTCACTGATTCCGAATCTTGTTACTGTTCTTTTCAATATTTTTCCAGCCCTTTTTTTTTTTTCCAATCAATAACCGATAGCCGAAGACTCCAAAAGGCTCACTTTATACTATGGTAATGTTTTGTAATGGTAACGACAATGGATGAAAATCTTTGCCCCAAATTACTATGAATATTCCTTTTTTCACTTTTTTTTTAAACTTTTCTATGAACCAAGTAGACAAGGATCTCCAGGCTTGGTTCCAATCACTCTCAATAATCATCAAGTCAACATTATAGTATCAAACTCAAATCCTGTAGTGCAAGCTAGATGTGAACTATGAAAATTCATGACTCAATCAATGTTTATCATTTTCTAATGGAAAATTAATGAAAAGAACTCAATTTTGAAATTTATTGAAATAACTAAGACTCTTTAACATTCTCATTACTGAATGCCTTTTTATTCTACTATTCAAATTATTTAAAAATCACATAAATTCATAGATTTTTTTTAAATAACATAAGACTAGAAAATTTTAACAAAATTCTCAATAAAATTCCACAGGAATTCCCACCCCCCAACCTAAATTCGACATTGTCCTCAATGTTGAAAAATATGCAATGTAACATAATATGAGAGCAATAACAAAAAGAGGAGTGAGTGAGAGAGTACCTGAGAGAATTATCAACGAGCGAGTTTATTCATACCTAATCATAAACAAAGACAAGAAATCCTAATCTAAACTAATCTATCCTAGGAAAGCAGGGAAATGGATCTCCATCAGACTAGGAGATCAATCAAGGGAATAGACTGGAGCAGGATCATCATGTATTTCAACAAATTTCACATTAGGACCATCCATAGTCCTGCTCAGCAATGTACATGGGTGTTCTTAATCATTATGGGCCAATAGAAATTCTCATCACATGTACAAGAAAAGGAGACATTATCAAGAAGATATCTCCTTAATGCATTAACTGGGCAATGGTTTATCAAAAACGGATCTTCCCAGTAATGGTCCACTTCAGTTTGAAAAGACCAAAGCGATGGAGAGACTTCAAATGATTCTTCAAATGGTGATGTCTTCTCCATACGATCAAAATCTCCCGGTGCTTCTACAATAGATGGTATTAAGTGAGAATTAGTGGGAAACATCTTTTCATGCACCGGGTCTTGCAAGGCGTTCACTATCATGGGATCATTTGAATCTTCAAAGTGAGCCAAGCAATCTTCCAAAGAATTAGGACACTCAATACAGGAAAACTCTTCATCAATAATGAAATTGGGCATGTAACTTGGTGGATTGTATCAAAATCACTTTGTTGGGGAATTTCCATGGCATGATTATTAACTAGAGGCTCAGAAGGGATTAACCTTTGGGGAAACGGGACCACGGGCTCATAAGCACACTCTGAGTCTTCATCTTGTTGAACATCACCAATCATATTATCACCCTCAGATTTTTCAGATTCCTTAGGTTCGTCAACTTTCATTAGAATCTCTTCATTATATCTAAAGGTAATAGTATCTCCGTCACGCTCAACAAGTATATCGAAAAAATTGAAATCAATCACCTCGAGTTGTTCAATTAGGTTAGACAGAGGTTGGACTAGGGGAGTCCTTTCCTCCTCATTAGTGAGGTGTGATTCCATGTGCTCAATCAATGTTTCCATCTCATTGATGATTTGCGAGGTGCTTTCCATTTGCAACGTATCCTCGAGAGTCTTTTTCGGTGGAGACACATAAATAGGGGGCCCTTGGGGATAGTTAACATCCATTGTTGGTCCGTCTCTCCGACTGGAATTTTGATAGTTCCGCCAATTAAGTTCGTTCGCATTATATGATGGCGCACTATATGGTTGTTGATAAGCATAGCCATACAAACAATCACGCATCGACTTAACTGGTGGAGCATAATATATATTATTCTCATTCTAATACTCACGCAATGTTTTAACCGGTGGAACATCGTATACGTTGTTCTCACTCCAATACTCACGGAGCGTTTTACCGGATGAAACTTTACGTGTATTGTTCTCATGTAGATAATCACGCATGGAGCGTTCCTTACCATTATGCTTTGATTGCCTTTCATCTTCTAGAAGAATTTTAGTGTATTTCTGTGTCCACTCATCATATATGGGCATGATAACACTCTAATTGAAAATAATAAAAAATCTAGAAAGAATAGTAAAAGAGGAAAAGAAGGAAGGATATTACCCGAGAAGAAGAATGTACAACTATGGATAATCCCTAAAAATAAAATAAACAAGTTAGTAAACTATTGACAATACATATACATAAACCAATTCCAAAAATATTCTTAAACCGATGCCAATCCCCGGCAACAGCGCCAAAAACTTACTACAATCCGAAGATTGCACACCCAAGCGCAGGTAGCGAAGTAGTAAAATACTCAGTAAGACCGAGGTCGATCCACAGGGATTGGGGTTAAGAACACTTAGAGGAATTAGTTTAGGTGAGTGAGATGAAATCTGGTTTATCCACGAGAGTGGAGCAAGTTGTGTGTGGTGAAAGACAAAAATAGAAAAGGAGCTAAGGCATCAGGGATCCACCTTTGATTCATTCACAAGATTTGATTCATTGGTCCAACTATAACTTGACTGGAATCGAATAAAGATTCATTCCAATCGAAGATGAAATAGTTAAACCACTTGCATATTTCATAAAAGATGGTGATCTGAACCGATTGATTTGACCATGAAGCACTCGTTAGTTGATCGCAGGGAATTCCAAGCATTCACTATGCTTGGAGTCGACAATGGATCAAGGAATTGTACAGATCAACAACTTTGCCAACAAGTCAACCGATAAGATCACAATTCATACGATCAAATGCATACTTACAAGATAGGAGGCTTTGATTGACCGATCCAACCGTTAAGATCTCGTCTATCGATCGCAGGGAATCCAAAGCATCCAATGTGCCCGGAGTCTACAATGGATCAAGGGATTTTACAGATCGATGACTTTACCTGCACTAGCTCAATGACCGTAGGGAATCCAAATCATCCAACGTGCCCGGAGTCGACGATGGATCAAGGGACTTTATCGATCATGAACTAGCTAATTGGTGTGCAAGGGATCCCAAGCATCCAACGTGCCCGGAGTAGACGATGGATCAAGGGGCTTGCACAACAATAGTGTCTGCCAAGGTGGATAACCGAACCAATCAACCAAAGATAACTTCAACATTTACACCACACAATGTTGAACCAAAAGAACCAAGGCTTGCAAATTTCTTTAAAGGCTTCACCCCTAGCCTTAGCTAGAGGTTTAGCCAACCATGATACAATGGAAGACTAAATGCTCTACCAAAGAGAAAACTACTCTACACTACAAAAGAAAGAAAGAAAACTAAAGAAGAGAAGAGAGGAGTTGTACAGAATTGGATGGGATTTGAGAAGTGGGATCATTAGAATGAGAAGGGATTGCCTCCTTTTATAGACTTTTGAGAGTCTCCCAAGCCTCCTCCCAATCCTAGGTGGCACTTCAAACCCAAAGCGGATTTTTATTTAGGTTCGGGAATGAAGTTAGGCTTGGAGTGCCCAAAGCAAACTTTTCCTTTAGGTTTGGGCTTGGAGTGAAGCTTGGAATTACATGTGGCAAAAAAAGTACTCCAAGCCTAGGTGGCACTCCAAACCCAAAGCATTTTTTTTTTGGTTTGGGAATGGAGTGAGGCTTGGATGATGAGGTGGCATTCCAAGCCTTACACATGTGTTGGGAAAGAAGAGAGAGAGAGAGAGAGAGAGAGAGAGAGAGAGAGAGCTCCTCCCTTGTTGCTGAATTGTGCAAGTGTGGAGAGTTACTGCCTTGTATTAGAGATATCTTCAATTCTTGGACGTGATGGAGCAATTGAGGACGATGGTCTTCCATCAGCAATTTTGAAGAATGGAAGGATGGATGGACGGTCATCATGCTGGGATGGATCAGGTGAAGTGCTCAAAACGTGTGAGATGATGATGGGCCTTGTGATGGATGGACGTCCATTGTTGGTCAGTGGACGGTGTGGGGGTAGCTGATGAACGGTTGGACTTCTGACGGCTTGAAGATCAGCAGCTCACTACTGGATGGTTGGGAGCTAAGGTGATGCAGATGGTCTGATGAAGAAAACTGTCCATTGCTGGCTGTTGGACAACCCATCTGGCTGATGAATGGTTGTGCAGGTGTTGTCTGTTGCTATGGTCCACCTACTTTGCTTGATCATGGAGATGGATGAACGGTGGATGAGTGATCTGCACGAGCACGTTGATGAAGGTGGGGGCCTTGGGCGCTGGAGATTTGAATACAAGCACGTGTGAGAGCAGCTGGACATCTAGCTGTTGATGGAGCTGGAAATGGGGGGGTCCACTAGAACATGGGATGGACGATGGAGATTGCAGCACTGCTGGAGGCCATTTGCTGCACGTGATGCAGCTGGACATTGGTGGACGGTGTGATGTTAAAGGAGCTGGACGGTGTGATGTTGGCTTCCATCTGCTGGGTGCACGTGTGGGCTGCAAGTAGTGAAGATGAAGAGGATGTGGGCTCCACATTGATGGACGGAAGAGATGCTATGGGACAGAGCTGCATGGACGGATGGAAATGGATGCAGTGGATGCTGGAGATGGACGGATGGAGATCAAGCAGCTGTCCTTGATGGACAGCTGAGTTGATGCAGATTGCTGCAGCTGGAGTGATGGTCGGTCAGGGATGGACGACTGGTGAGCTTGGTGAGGCAGCTTGGACGGCTACTGATGGATGCTTCTTGGATGGATGGCTGTGATGGACAGACGTGGATGGCTGAGATGCAGCACTGCTGCTTATGCTGGGTGTTGCAGGCCTTCATCAGATGGACGGCTAAAGATCACACCATCAGTTGTGGGGTCCACCTTGGACGGCTACTGCTGGATCCATCTTTTGATGAAGATGTGGGGTCCAGATTGGTGGGGAAGACATCCACCAGTTTGATGGTTGGGATGAAAGATGTCCAGCTATTGGACGTGTGGCATGGTGCTACACCGCTGATCTGCTGCACTGATGGATGGTAGAGATGAATCCCTCGCTGGATGGTGGAGAGATTGGATTGCACGCTGATGCAGCTGCAGCTGCAGCTGGACTGCTGTGTGGCCCACCTGGTTGATCTGGCACGTGTGAGGCTGGTGGACGTCCATCCTTGCTGCACGCTGCACATAGTGGCGTCCACCTTGGCCAGCCTACACAAATGATGGATGGTTGGATATGGACGGTTGTGATGTGAATGGATGACTGGTGTCCAGCTGATCATGATGGATGGATTGTATTGTTGGAGATGATGGTATGGTCCAAAGTGTTGGTCGATCAGGGCCTTTAATCGTCTGATTGACTCGGATTTTGTCCAACTTCTCCTGATCACCTGAAGACTAAAAATTCACCTAATGAGAGATAATTAACTGGAAAAACAATGATAATGCCCGTAACAACCAGGGTTAATTATACAATATTAGGTACTTATCACATATCGCTTTGGGACCTGTATCGGATAGTCGGTCTTCCCGTTCACGAGAGAATTTACGATGAGTAGACACCCAGCAACAATGAGTTGTCAAAGAAAAAGAAGGGTTTAAATGAAGGATTTTATTCTGAAGCCTACTTGAGCTATTTACGAAGCTTCCACAGTTTCTAAGTTCCAAAGATAAGGTGCCCTTTGAAGATTGGCTGATTTACTTCAGTCACGGTCTGAAGTGAGTTTCTTTACTTAAGTCGTGCATTTTTGTTTCGTTCTGTCTTTTTCTGTCACTGAGGATTCTCTTTCTCTTCTCGGTTTGGATTACGTGCCCTATGATGAAGGCCGCAAAGATAAGTTGATCTTGGAAGCCAAAATGAAAGCAAAATTCCCGAGGCCGAACAAGTTATCCCCTACATGTGAGCTGGCTGGGTTCTTAGCATACTGGCTATGCTACGTAGTTCTTCCAAGTTTTAAACAAACAGACAGTATGAGGGTTTCTTGTTTTGTTGTGACGGGGAGTCTGGACAACGGACATCATTATGCACTGGCTCCGGCAGTTTTATGCTCTATCTATCGAGCCTTCGGCGGCGTTATCAGCAACAAAGGCTCTGCTTCTTTTGAGATAAATTCTTCCTTCTGCGGATGGCATTATCTCTTAGGCTGGATCGAAGTTTACTTCCCTTGGGTTTATGGCATGGAACTCAAGGATTTCATTCAGAGAAGATCGATTTCACTGCATGCTTTTCAGAAGTGGGAAGATGAACAACAGAAATTTACCAACTATCGAGGCGAAGATCGCCAGTCATGACCACATTGACTTCTTCCTTTTCTCTAGGACCAGTAGTGAAGATCCAGTTTTGCTTGATGATGATGAGAGTCTTGGCTCCTATGAGCGTTCATTCTTGATATCAGTCCGCTCGGGTTCACTGCCTTTGAGGGAAGGGGTCGAGTTCTGGAGAGAGCCATACTATCCGAATAGATTTGCTCGACAATTCGGTTATGACCAAGGGGTACCTGAGACTCTCAAGCCAGTGACATGAGACTAGTGAGCCTACGGCATAGGACTGATCCACTCAAAGTGGATGTGGCGGCAACTCTTACTCACCAGATCGAGTTGTTCCTTTATTGTTCTGGGTACAGAGTATACTCCCGGTGCTACGTATGGTTGGATGAGGTGGTGGGCCCACCAATATTGTTTAATCTAGAAAAATTTGCACGTAGTTAACCCTATCTTCATCTCGCCTCCGATCATCAATCCTACTCCTGCTGACGGCCTAAGCTATGTATTAGAGTAGCTTCATCAACTGGCTACTCCGGGTGTGCAGAAATTTATGACCTCTTTGAACGTAATAATTGATCATGAGAAGCCTGAGCATACGCTTAAAGGGTAGATCGCCTATGGACAAAGGATTACACTGCAAGGGAATCAGGATTCCCCACTCCTTGGTCCTGTGTCAGAGGCAAAGAGAAAGCGTTACGATATCGGTGGTGATGATGATGGCAATGATGGTGAGGGTGATGGCATGGGTGAGGATGATGATGTCGGCGGGGGTGATAATGATGCCAATGTTGGTGATGACAACGATGGAGAGGGTGGCAGCGATATTGAGGGTGGTGGAGATGGCGATAGTATTGAGGGTGGTGGAGAAGGTGATGGTGAGGGTGATGGTGTTGCAGCAGGGACGCCATCGACTGGTGGTCGGGGAAGCTATGACCAAAGTCCAGGAAGTCGGGGGAGTCAATCCAAATGCTCTGTCCCAGGGATAGTGATTCTGAACCGTCTCCCGAGCGGTCTGGACCTCTAGTGAAGACCGTCCATCGTGTTTCTATTGTCGATGGAAGAAAGAAAATTAAAGAAATGCGGAAGCTGTATAGGGCCAAAAAGTTACGGAGTCGACTCTCCAAAGTTGCCGACAACATTCTGAATGCTAACGCAGATGAAGTAAGGGAGGAAGGGGAGATGAGCTCTCAAGCAGATCTGAGTGGAAATTGCCTTATAGAGGAGGGTGATGATAACGAGCTGATATACGATAGATCTGTCCCCAAAGCAGATACATAACCCATCCCTATGGATCTTGATGGTGGGGTACAAGCTGAAGGTCCTCCTCTTTCCAACCCTATTAAGACTAACACTACAGCTAACCTTAGCCCTAATCCTGAGACAAGGCCCGCTACTGTTACAGAAGGGGCAGTACCTCCCTCGACACTTCCACACAACAAAGATATTAGGATTAAGGAGGCTGGTTCGTCCTCTCAGGAGGCTACAGTTTTTTATGTCGCTAGTGTGCCCGAGCTTGTCATTAAGGCATCCCCTATTGCTGAGCCAGTTCAAGCTGCCACTGCCCCTAAGATCGGTATACTTTCTCCTCCTGAATTTCCTGAGCCAACAACGAAAACTGTAATTGAATGTGTCCCGACATCATCAACGTCTGTTGCTTCAACCAGCGCACCGATTAACGATGTTCCTGTAGCTACTGGTATATTGCTTGTCTTTACTATTTTGTCTACTTTCTTTTCTTTCTGTGGCATCCATATATTAATGTTTATCATTGTCTTCGCCAGTGACTGCTCCTGCTAGTGTTCTGATGTCTATTACCTTGCCAGAGATGTTGAGCTCCTAAATGTGGATATTCTAACCCCATTTCATTACTAACTATGCTTGAAATAAGTGATTAAAGACCCAACTAATGCATGGTTTTTTTATTGTAGGAGTGAAAGAGAGAAGTCATCAAATGAGAGCTAAGATAGGCTATTTACGCACCTAGAAGATCAAAAGAATGAAGGACCAAAGGTGGAGCAAAAGTACATTGAAGATGGAGGAGAAGCTGAAGATTTCAGCCAAATTCATGTCCACCGGCCGGCCGGTCACAGCCACCGACCGTCCGGCCAAACCCTCCAGAAACAAGGAAATTGCTAGATAGAAATTATGAGGGCCGACCCACTGTCCGACCGGCCAGACAGACTAACTGACCGGCCGGCTGAAGTGTCGGCCTATCCACTACTACGTCCACTGACTTTCAATAGTTTGAAGCAGGTCCACTGGCCGACTGGCCAGCTGGTAGGTCGGACTGTGTAAAAAATACTCCAATGAAAATTTCAATTGGAAGCACTTTGTCCGACCGGCCGGACAGGGGTTCCGACCGGTCAGCTGCGTAACAAAACTTCTTCTACAAGCTCCGAAAATCTTTGCGCAAAACGCAAATCTTGCGGGATTTGTCAAAGTTTCTTCGCACCTAGGGCTCCAAAGCTATAAAAGGACTCCCCTAGCTCGTTCCTAAAGGACCCTAGAAGAGATTTAGCACAGTGGGAGACGGCGGAAGTCAGATCCGGAGTTCTACAACTCCTCCTAGTTTGTTCTTCTAGTTTTATATTTTTCTTAGTTGTTTTCATGTTTCCTTAGATCATGAACGGCTAAACCTCTTAGCTAGGGCTAAGAGGTGAAGCTTGTAGTGAATCTAAGATGTTTTAATTCGTTTGATTTGGTTTCAATTTGGATTATTAGTGAAGAACAATGGTTGAAGTTTGAATAAAGTTCTAAGTAGTTTTTCTTAATCTTATGATGCCTCATGGATGTTTAGAAAAATTGCTTGAGTTCTTAATTATTTTGAATTATACTAGACCTGTATGATTAGACGAATTGAATTCAATACGCTCTAAATCTATGATCCTCATGTGGGAACTTCATACCAAAAGTTCTACTCTTTTTGGAATTTCTGTCTATGTGTGGTTGTTTATGTGATTTGAATTGAGTTCAAATCATGATCTAGTTATACCTTGTGACAGGGTTTAATGATGATTGTGATTGTGATCTCAACCTATTGGATCTAGGATTGATCTATGCAATTGAGTGTGCTCAAATCCTAACTTGAATTGAGAGAATCATGTATCACACATATGACAGGTTGTTGTTTTAACTGCTCTATCATCTGGCTAGATAGGACTTAATTTCGATTCTAGTTGAGAAAGTAAGAAACCACAGTGAATTAAGAATCAAGAATTGCTACAAGTGGATCCTTGAACCCCTAATGCTTTTTATTAATTGATTACCTTCAGTTTAGTTCAAAATTGCTATCTTCACCAAATTATTAAATCCTGTTTAGTTAGTTCTTAAGTAGAAACCATTGGAAGTGTTTTGTGAATCCCTACACAAGTCCCTGTGGATCGACCTCGGTCTTACCGAGATTATTACTACATCGCAACCCTACAATTGGGGAAGCGAACAAATTTTTGGTGCCGTTTGCCGGGGACTTTGACGGCTTTTCACAAAATTTCTAAAACTAGTCTCTATTTGAGATTTTTAGGATTTTTTTACTAACTTAGTTTGTTTGCTTTGTTTTATTTTTTTTCAAGAATTCTAGAAGTCGAAGTGGTCACTTCAAATCAGGTTTTTCTAACCCTTTTTCTTTTTACTTTTCTAAGATTTGCATGCCACATTAGGTTCGGGATTCTAATAACTGACTCATTAGTGAGGGGGGAATAGTTGAAGGAATTGATAGGGAGTCATGTGCTAAGAGACATTTAGATTCTCCAATTTTGTTTGAAAGTATGGCTGCAAATCAACCCAACCCTATGGCCAATCAAAATCTAGGCCAAAACCAAACCGAAATAGGAGAAAATGTGGTTGATAATGTTCCCCGACCTAGAACATTACGTGATTACTTGCAACCAGCAAGAGCGAGCACTCCCTCATGCATAGTTTTTCCACAAAATGTAGGGAACATAGATTTGAAACTGGGAGTAATCCAACTCCTCCCTAAATTCCATGGACTAGACAATGAAAGTGCTTATCAACATCTTAAGGAATTTGATGGGGTGATAGCCACAATGCACTTTACAAATGTAACCGACGATGTGGTGAGACTCAAATTATTTCCTTTTACCCTTAAAGAGAAAGATAAACGTTGGCTTCATGCATTAAGGCTAAGATCAATTGGCACATGGACTGAGATGACTAGGGAGTTCATTAAAAAGTTCTTCCCTACTCACAAAACAATCATGTTGAGGCGCCTTATCATGAATTTTGCCCAAAAGGAGGATGAGACATTCTTCCAATGTTGGGAGAGGTTCAAGGACTTGTTAAATGCATGCCCACATCATGGCTACGAAATTTGGATGGTAATAAGCTTTTTCTATGAAGGACTGACTTCACCCATGCGCTAATTTGTAGAGATGATGTGCAATGGAGAATTCATGAATAAGGAAGCCAAGGAAGCATGGGACTATTTGGATGAATTGGCCAAGAATGCACAGTCTTGGGATCCATTTAGACCAACAAATTACAAGACAAGCCAACAAAAGGAAAAATGAGGAATTTATGTCCTCTCATAAGAAGATAACATAAGTGCACGTGTGGCTAGCCTCACAAGAAAAGTCGAGGCCATGGAATTGAAGAAAGGAGGGACGATCAACTCAAAAGACGTTGAAACTGTTTGTGGAATTTGTGCCGGAAATCAACATGCAACACAAGATTGTCCCACAATTTCAGCATTCCAAGATATCTTATAAGAACAATAAAATGCCATAAACAGTTATCAACGGCCATTTAGTGCTCCAAATTCAAACACGTATAATTCTAGTTGGAAGAACCATCCCAACGTCAGTTGGAGGAATGGACCCACTGCGAATGCAAACAATACCCCTCAAGTTCAACCTTTACTAGGTCCATCCCTAACTATTACACCAAAAGCTACGCTAGAGGAGATGTTGGGTGCATTCATATCGATTCAAGCTGAATATAACAAGACTAATTCTCTGAAAATTGATGGGTTCATGCAAGAGCAACTGAAATTCAATCAAAATTCATCTCAAGCCATTAATGACTTGAAAACCTCAATGGCTAGAGTTGAATCTCATCTCAGTGTTATGGAGAAAGGCACACTTCCTGCCCAACCTCTTCCTAACCCAAGAACCCAATTTGAGATACAAGACACAAGCTCATCCTCCCAACATACGGAGCATGTTCAAGCTATCACCACTTTGAGAAGTGAAAAAATAATCAATAAATCTAATCCGGTGAAGGCCCCAAAGCCTAATGATCCGAAAATTTCCAAAGAGGACGATAGCCCGTACAACACTCCACATGAGAAAGAACCGGAAAGGCAACACAAATAGGTTGCCCCGTTTCCTCAAAGGTTGATTTCACCTAAACCTTTAAACAAAAACCTAAAAATTTTAGAGGTTTTTAAGCAAGTGAAGATCAACATCCTGTTGTTGGATGCTATAAAACAAATACCATCCTATGCTAAATTTCTAAAGGAATTGTGTATAGTCAAAAGGAAACAATGTGCACAACAAATTACTTTTGACTGAAAATTTGAGTGCTATTATCAGACAAGAGGTTCCCTAAAAACACAAGGATCCAGGTAGTCCAAGCATCTCATGCATCATAGGAGACTACCGGATTAAACAAGCCTTACTTGATTTAGGGGCAAGTGTTAACCTCATTCCATACTCGGTCTATGAACAACTTGGGTTAGGTGAATTGAAACCCACCAAAACCACACTCCAACTTGCTAATAGATCTATTCGTATACCGAGAGGAGTGATTGAGGATGTCTTAGTCCAAGTTGATAAATTCTACTACCCAGTAGACTTTATTGTCTTGGATACACATCCCGTGATAGGTACCGGTGTTCAAATTCCCTTCATACTTGGCCACCCTTTTCTAGCTACTTCAAATGCGATTATCAAATGTAGAAACGGGCTTGTACAAATGTCCTTTAAAAATATGACACTAGAGCTAAATATATTTGATTTATGCAAACAACCACAGGAAGTTGATGGCGAGATCCACGAGATAAACTTGATTGAATCATTCATGGAGGAGACATTTCCCTTGACATTATATTCCGACCCTTTGGAGGCATGTTTGGCCCACTCTCATAAGGTGAATGATGACACGATACGAGAGATGGATGCCATTTTGGATGTTATGCCGGCACTTGAGAACAAAAGATGGAAGGCACTATTTGAACATTTACCCTTAAGCGAGAACAAGCCCCTTCCATCCAATATCAAGGCACCGAAGCTCGACCTAAAACCATTACCTAGTGATTTGAAATATATATACTTAGGTCAAGATGAGACATATCCGGTGGTGATTTCTTCCCACTTGGATGAGGAACAAGAGAGTAGGCTAATGGCCACTCTAATAGAGCATAAGAGAGTCATTGGATGGTCAATTACGGATCTCAAAGGCATAGACCCCTTGATTTGTACTCATCGCCTACACCTTGAGGAGAATGTGAAAACATCTAGGCAACCACAAAGACGCCTCAATCCAAACATGAAGGAGGTGGTTAAGGCCAAGGTATTGAAACTATTGGATGCAGGTATAAATTTACCCAATATTCGATAGTCAATGGGTGAGTCCAACTCACGTGGTGCCTAAGAAATCCAGAATAACCATTGTAGCCAATGCCAATTATGAACTCGTGTAAACCAGAGTCACTACTGGTTGGAGAATGTGCATTGACTACAGGAAGCTAAACATAGTCACGAGGAAAGACCACTTCCCCCTACCGTTTGTTGATCAAATTTTAGAAAGGTTGGCGGGTCATTCCCATTTTTGCTTCCTTGATGGATATTCAGGGTATAACCAAATAGAGATCGCCCTAGAGGACCAAGAGAAGACAGCATTCACATGTCCATTCGGCACTTTCGCCTATCGAAGGATGCCGTTTGGGCTATGTAATGCCCCTGCCACTTATCTGCGTTGTATGTTGAGTATTTTTTCTGATATGGTGGGAACGATTCTCGAAGTCTTCATGGACGATTTCTTTGTATTTGGTTGTAGCTTTGATGAGTGCCTTATGCACTTAAAAACTGTGTTGAAAAGATATGAAGAAAAGAACCTCGTGTTAAATTGGGAGAAATGTCACTTCATGGTTCAAAAGGGAATAGTACTTGGTCACATCATCTCACAAAATGGAATTGAGGTGGACAAAGCTAAAATCGATCTTATCTCTAACCTTCCACCACCCAAGAGTGTACGAGATGTGCGGTCCTTTTTGGGACATGCTGAATTTTATAGACAGTTCATAAAGGACTTTAGTTCACTCTCTCTTCCTCTATGTAACCTACTTCAAAAGGAAAACTCATTCGAGTGGACTGAAGATTGTTAAAATGCCTTTAACAAACTAAAAGGTATGTTGACATGTGCTCCCATAATGCAGCCACCTGATTGGAGCCTTCCTTTTGAAATTAAGTGCGACGCGAGCAACTTCGCTATTAGGGCTATGTTAGGCTAGAGAAAGGAGAAAAATCCATGCGTAATCTACTATGCAACTAGAACTTTAAACTGGCTCAAGAAAACTACACTACTGCAAAAAAAGAACTTTTAGCCGTAGTTTTTGCTTTAGACAAGTTTATGTCCTACTTGATCGGATCCAAGATCATCATATTCACGGACCATGCTATGCTTAAGTACCTTCTCTCTAAGAAGGATGCTAAGCCACGCTTGTTAAGATGGATCCTCCTACTCCAAGAATTTGACATAGAAATACGTGATAAAAAATGAGTAGAAAACTTTGTGGCCGACCATCTCTCTAGACTTGTCCTCACCAATTCCCCTGAGACGACCACGATCAATGACATGTTCCCTAATGAACAAATTTTTAAAGTCTTCCAATTACCATGGTATGCGGACATTGCTAACTATCTTGCTACATGTATAATTCTGACACAATGGATAAAGCAAGATAAGGATAAGTTCTTCAACGAGCTGAGAAAATTCCTATGGGATGACCCATACTTATTCAAGTATTGTCCCGATCAAATCATAAGGAGATGTGTGCCGGATGATGAACAACACAGTATCATCTCCTTTTGTCATTCTCAGGCGTGTGGTGGCCACTTTTCAGCTAAGAAGACCATAGTCAAGATTCTGCAATGTCAGTTTTATTGGCCCACCATGTTCAAAGATACCCATGAGTTTTGTAAAACGTGTGAGCAGTTGTCAGAAATTGGGAGGAATATCCCGTAGAAATATGATGCCACTCAATCCCATCTTACCAATTGAAATTTTTTATTGTTGGGGCATCGATTTCATGGGTCCATTCCCATCTTCTTTCGAAATTTATATATATTGCTAGTCGTCGATTATTTTTCAAAATGGGTCGAAGTGATTCCATGCCGGACCAATGACCATAAAACAGTCATTCATTTCTTAAAAGAAAATATCATTTCCAGGTTTGAAACCCCTCGAGTCATTATAAGTGATGGAGGATCTCATTTTTGTAACCGCCCGTTTGAAGCTTTAATGAAGAAATATGGCGTAAATCACAAAGTGAGTACTCCCTATCACCCACAAACAAGTGGACAAGCCGAGATATCCAACAAGGAGATTAAACATATTTTAGAGAAAACAGTGAACCCCAATTGC
Source organism: Liriodendron chinense (assembly GCA_003013855.2). Taxonomy (NCBI): domain Eukaryota; kingdom Viridiplantae; phylum Streptophyta; class Magnoliopsida; order Magnoliales; family Magnoliaceae; genus Liriodendron; species Liriodendron chinense. Next base: position 3,398,373 of record ML058489.1, on the reverse strand, counting down.
AAGGATTAGTCGCTTCGACTAACCGATGCACTCTGGGCTTACCGTACTACTTTCAAGACCCCCATTGGAATGTCTCCCTATAGACTTGTCTATGGGAAGGCTTGTCACTTTCCTGTGGAATTGGAACATAGGGCATATTGGGCGATAAAGAAGATGAATTTTGATTCCGACAAAGCAAGCTCGTTGCACAAACTTCAATTGAATGAACTTGCGGAACTCCGGAACAAGGCATATGAAAATGCGCGAATTTACAAGGACAAGACGAAAGTGTTCCATGATAAGAACATTCTTCATAAGTCCTTCACGATTAATCAAAAGGTCCTTATGTATAATTCTCGCCTACATTTATTTTCAAAAAAATTGAGATCTCGATGGACCGGTCCCTACATTGTAAAAACTGTTTATCCATACAGGGACTATCGAGTTGTTAAATCCAAGGAACGGTAATATCTTTAAAGCGAATCGTCAGCGATTAAAACCGTTCGTTAAGAATTTCCTTCAGAAGGTATGTCTATACCTCTGACTGGTCCTATGTATCAGGATGATTTATCTCCTAGTCTGATGGAGGTATAGAGTAGTTAAGATTAGGATTTCGTTGCTTTTAGTTTGCTTTTTCATAGGTTTGATAGAAGGAGGTAGAATTTCAATTTTTGTTCTCTCAGGTACTCTCATCCATCAGCTCCTTTATTCTTGCTCTCATGTTCTGCTCATTACATATCTTTTACATTGAGGGCAATGCAAGTTTTGGTTGGGGTGTGTGGGATCACTAGGATAAATCCAGTGTCTTGTAACATCTTGAGCAATTATGTAGAAACTTTTTCAATTTTTTCTACAAATTCAAAACTCCATTGGAAAACTTTGTTTCTATGCATTTGAGATGGTGTGAGTATAAGAAAAAGAGAGGCAAAGTGAGTGAAGTTAAATATCTTGAACAATCTCTAAGATACTAGTTTTATATGCGAATCCCCCTATTTTTATGATTGATAGAATTTCTAAACACTTTTACACCTAGTTCACATTACATGATTCTCACGCTTTGAAAGGGTTATGTAGAACCGTGAATTGGTTAAGTTTAGATTTGATGTGTTAAGAAACCAAGCCGGGGTAATTTGTCCATCCTTGTTCATGGGAAAATAACGAAAGATATGGATTTCTAAAAATCCTATCTAATGAAAAAGAAAACAGAAAGGAAGGATGAAAATATGGGAATGATGGAGAATATGGTGAAATTTTTTGAAAAGGGCTACCTATTACCAATCGGGGGATGGTCTACCCGTAACCAAAGCCGAAAATGGAACATAGTGTGAAAGCCGTCGGAAGGACGGTAAGGCAAACTCCTGTCATAGGCTTGATTGTTGATCTATACACCATTGAGTCCATACCTTAGTTAATTCACGAAGAAGGTAACCCCAGAAATCCATGAGATGAGCATTCACTAAGCACACTAGGTTAAATTGTCTGGATTCTTCTATTTATCAATCAATCAGCAGGAATTTCATATGAGTACTTGGTATATTTTGGAAAATTCAAGGTTTCAACTTCTATCACTGGACATTTCAGAATTCTTTACACATGCATATCATTGAGTATATAGAAATATGGTTTCTGAAGGAGAGTTGGGTTTTGAAGAATGAAATTTGTTTCACGCATGTTTTGCTCGGGACTAGCAAAATGCTAGTTGGGGGGTGTGTTAAGCTCCTAAATGTGCATATTCTAACCCCATTTCATTACTAACTATGCTTGAAATAAGTGATTAAAGACCCAACTAATGCATGGTTTTGTGATTGTAGGAGTGAAAGAGAGAAGTCATCAAATGAGGGCTAAGATAGGCTATTTACGCACCTTGAAGATCAAAGGAATGAAGGACCAAAGGTGGAGCAAAAGTACATTGAAGATGAAGGAGGAGAAGCTGAAGATTTCAGCCAAATTCATGTCCACCGGCCGGCCGGTCACAGCCATCGACCGTCCGGCCAAACCCTCCAGAAACAAGGAAATTGCTGGATAGAAATTATAAGGGCCGACCCACTGTCCGACCGGCCGGACAAACTAACCGAAGTTGAAAGGAAGTGTCGTACCCTCGGTGCGTTCCAGGTTTTAATAACTTTCCTGATACCTGCGCGCACACATACGGAACAAATAATTAGTATTTAATATTGCAAATATTCATCATCATATTGTTTTGCTTCTTTTAATATCTTGTTTATTACACTTTCCCTCTATTGGGGTGTCTAAAAATCATGGTAATGAGCAAATGTTAAGTGTAGTATCTCTTTAGAAACCGACCGTTCACTAGGGAGCTGATGCCTTATCCCTTACAATCTATCACCCTGTAGGCTCCGTTAAAATATACTTCGTCTATGATGCAGACGGGATCTCATTTTGGATCGAATTTGCTTTTTGGACCTTGGGATGGTGTTGGTCGTTTCATCATTAAGACCAGATCACCCTTCTTGAATGACCTGCCACGAACTCGTTCATCATATCCAGTCGAGATTTGCTCCTGGTACATTTCGAGCCTTTGTTAAGCAGCAAGTCTGTTTTCATCTAAAGCGTCGAGCTCGAACATTCTGATCTTGGCATTGTGCTCAGTTGTCAAAGAGTGTCGGAGTGCAACCCGTAGTGACTCAACCTGTATTTCCATCGGGATCACAGCTTTTGTACCGTACACCAGCGAGTAGGGTGTAGCTCGAGTGGCTGTACGGTGTGTAGTCCGATATGCCCACAGTGCTTCAGGCAATCGTCTATCCTAGTCTCTCGTATTCTCCACCACTGTCTTCTTCAAAATCTTGACGATAGTCTTATTGAATGCCTCGGTCAGTCCATCGCAGGAGGATAATAAGGTGATAAATAGCAATGCTTGATCTTGAACTTCGCACATAGCTTATCGATAGTAGCATTCTTGAAGGGCGTTCCATTGTCCGTGGTAATTCTCTCAGGGATACCATGTCGATATAGGATGGTATGACAAATGAAACCTTCTAAATGTCTGGGTTTCATATTTCTTAAGGCGACTGCTTCAGCCCATTTGGAGAAATAATCAGTTGTGGCAAGGATGTACTGGTGCCCTTGGGAGGATGGTGGACTAATCGGTCCGATCACATCCATGCCCTATGCTGCGAAAGGCCAGGACATTACTGACTGATGTATATCCTCTGGTGGTGAATGTATGATATCCGCGTGGATTTGACACTAATGACATTTCTTGACATAGTCTATCACATCTTTCTTTATTGCGGGCCAATAGTAACCCATGTGTTGCACGCGGTGATGTAAATTCTTGCCTCCCTGGTAAGCACTGCATTCTCCTCCATGAGCTTCTTTCAATGTAGCATGCGCTTCGTCTCATCTTAAACATTGCGGTAATACCCCTTCATATGACCGTCTGTAAAGTACGTCACTCTAGAGTATAAATGAACTGACGCGTCTTCTAACTTGTGTGCGCATTTTAGGATCCTCTGGCAAAAATTCGTACTTTAGATAATCAATGAATTACATTCTCCAATTATCTTCCGCCATAATTTCAAAGCAACAAATGGGATTAGCACTCAATACTCCATTATACAACGCGGTTGTTGGCAGAATTCTCCTTTCTTCAATTGTTACCTGAAACGGGCTGCCCTCAGGGTTAGCCAAAGCAGCGGCTAAACTAGCGAGTGCATCTGCTTATACATTCTCCTGTCTCAGTATGTGTGAGATACTGCTGTTTCAAAACTGATCAAACATTGATTGCGCTTGATGGCAATAGGGAGATAACTCGGGCTTGCGGACCTCATATTCCATCGTCAATTGTCCGATAATAAGTCTAGAGTCCTTTAATATGCATTTCCAGGGCCAACTGTCACCCAATAATAAGAGCCTGGTACTCTGCTTCATTGTTGGTACATGTTGGGACTATCGTGAATGAGTAGGGTAACAAGTCCCCTTGTGGGCTAATGAATATAACTCCTGCCCATGCTCCTATTGCTCTGGCTGCACCATCGAAATACATTTCCCAATAATACGCTTCATTAATCGTCATAACCTGATTGTTTGGGAGGTCATATTCTATTTCTTCGCCACCTAGTACCGGATGTGCAACAAGGAAGTCTACAATTGCCTGTCCTTTGATGGCCCGAGCCAACGTGTATGTGACGTTGAATTTTGATAAAAGAAGAGCCCACTTAGCGAACCGCCCAAACAACATGGGTCTGGTCATGAGAAACTTGATGGGATCCGCTTTAGATATCAACGTTTCTGGTGAGAGAGATAATAATGTCTGAGTTTCTTGACAGCGAACATCAATGCCAGACAGATTTTTTCGATCGCTGAGTAATTAAACTCGGCTCCCACTAGTGTGCAGCTCAAGTAATAGAGTGCACTTTCTTTCCCTTATTCATTCTTCTGAGCTCCCAGTGAATTTTCGCCAATGGTGATGTAGAGGATTAGTGGCTCTCCTTTGATCGGTGCTATAAGGACTGGAGATTTTTTAGCAGGTCTTTCAGAGAGTCAAACACTTTTTGACAAGAATCATCCCACTCAAACTGGACGCCTTTCTTGTTGAGGTGTGAAAATGGTTAACAACGGCCAGATAAATTTAAGATAAATCTTCTTAAGTAATCAACCCGGCCTTGGAAGCTTTTCAGCTCTTTAAGATTCTTCGGAGGTGGCATCTCTTTGATTGCCTTAATAGTCATCGGGTCAATTTCTATGCCTCGGTGCCTGATAACAAACCCCAAGAACTTGCCAGAGGAAATCCCGAACACACATTTCAACGTGTTCATACGAAGGCTTTTCTTTCTCAATCTTTAAAACACTTGTCGTAGATGTTCTCTATGATGCCCATGCTCGGCCAACCTCACTACCAGATCGTCCACGTAGCATTCGACATTGTGGACCCTTGCCGATTTTCCGCGCTCCCACACGACGTCGTTCTCCCTTCCCTTTCGGAAGAAGAAGAAGAAGAGGTGCGTGCGTGCGAAACCACCGTTTGTGCCACTGGCTTGCCTCGTTCTCGAGGGCTTCGTTTGGTTGTCGTGTTAAGCTGGATATGTTTAAATGAGTTTATATAAGACCAGAGTCGCCACTAGCCAGTTACTTAGAATCTACAGTCGGCTAGACCCCGTAGAAACGTTAGAGAAGGGAATCCGAAGATCCCTTCCTCTAAAATGACTCCTATTGATCTGCGGTCAGAGATTCAAGGTAAGGGATCACGGTTACAGGGTGGGAAGCGGTTAAGCACCCCACACACTGCCCGTACTGAAGTACGGCCTCTACTTCACAGAATCGATCGAATACTTAAAAGTCTAGTTTAACCCTCGTATATTCTCATGGATGACATGATGCATGAATGCGGGTCTGAACAGTAAGAGTTTCTGATGGGCAGGTTCCAACAACGGGCAAGCCCAGAGCGTACGCTCGAACTGACAGGTGCTTAATGTAAGACGTATGCAGTGTGCTTGAATGATCAAGGTGTTTTATGGTGAAGCATGAATGTAGGTCTGAACAGTAAGAGTTTTTGATGGGCAGGTTCCAACAACGGGCAAGCCCAGAGCATACGCTCGAACTGTCAGGTGCTTAATTTGAGACATATGCAGTGTGCTTGAATAATCAAGGTGCTTTATGGTGAAGCAGGGGGGTTGGAAGAAAAGTAAATGTTGCACTTATGCTAGATGCAAATGAGATGATGCTGGAAAAGAGTAGCTGGGTGGACGGAGGTGTCGCAAGGGTTGGCTTCGAGTGGCTGGATCAAGACTTGTATGGCTTGGGAGGCTTGGACCAGTGGTCAGGCTGGGCTGGACCAGGGCTAGGCTCTCCTCACTCGGGCTCTCCTTGGTGGAAAAATGGGCTAAGGGGTGGAGAAGGGCTCAGACGGACGATCGCTGGACTGGGCAGATTGGTGTGTTGAAATGAGAAGGGGAGGGGGGTATTTATAGCAGCGAGCAGTGGCAGAGCTCGTAATTTATTTTGGGCGGCCTGCTATGGGCCGCCCGTACGGCCGTTTCTTGGGATTCAGCGGCGGTTTGGGCGGCCTGCTGTGGGCCGCCCGTACGGCCGTTCCTCGATTTCCAGCGAGGTACGGTCGCTCCCTCGGGGCTGCTGTTTGACTCGCTGGGTCGACTCAGTGAGTTGACTCAGCGGGTCGATTCGGTGATTTGACTCGACGGGTTGACTCGACGGGTTGACTCGGTGTTCTGACTCGACGGGTTGACTCAGCGGGTTGACTCAGTGAGTTTGACTTTTTTGGGATTTTTTTACTGGCTTTTCTTATGGGGAGTTTTTCAGGCTGATGTTTAGGACTGGGTTGACTGGGTTCAGGCTTGAACTGGGCTATGGAATGGGGCTTACAAGGGTGAGTTTGGCTGAGTTTGGACTTGGGATTTGGGGGTATGGTCCTCCATTCAACCAGCTATCTCCACCAACAGTGTAGCCGAAGGTGGGGTGTCTACAGATGCCCCTCTTTGGCAGAGGTTGCGTACAACCGAATGCCAAAGCGAGTGGACACCCCACTTCTGACCCGGTCATTCATAGATTATGTTCTGAAATCTTTGCTTGCCTTCGCATCTGTGCCAGTTGATCGTTTGGAGATCGATCACTCGCACATACCGCGGGAGTTTGGAGAAAATGTTGCGATTGTCCCTGCAGTTTGCTACAACCTGGGTACCCAATCGCAACCCTTCCATTCCCGATCGGTACTAACATCGGAAAGGTACAGCAGAGACTCTGCGTCGACAGTCTTACGAGGTTACTGACCCTGAGACTGATTGTGTGATGTTTGATATTTTTCCAGATCACTCCAGGAGTACTTGTTTCGCTTGACTGTCAAAGTGGTTAGACGCCCTGCGTCAAATAGTCTTACGGGATTCTACTACGCTGACTTGGACTCAGTCAAGGTACTTCAGGCATCCACGCCTGGGTATGTGCGGGTGGGCTTTTTCCACCCGATCTGCTGGTTTCGATGCTTAGTTTGCAATTCATTCTTTCCTTGATTGTGGTCTAGAATCTTTGTTGTCCTTTGTATCTGAGTCAGTTGATTGTCTGGAAATTGATAACTCGCACATACCGTGAGAGTTTGGAGAAAACGTTGCGATTGTCCCTCCATGCACTGCAACCTGGGTACCCAATCGCAACCCTTCCATTCCCGATCGGTACTAACATCGGAAGGGTACAGCAGAGCCTCTGCGTCCGTAGTCTTACGAGGTTGCTGACCCTGAGACTGATTGTGTGATGTTTGATGTTTTCCTAGATCACTCCAGGAGTACTTGTTTCGCTTGACTGTCAAAGTGGTTAGACGCCCTGCGTCAAATAGTCTTACGGGATTCTACTACGCCGACTTGGACTCAGTCAAGGTACTTCAGGCATCCACGCCTAGGTATGTGCAGGTGAACTCTTTCCACCCAATCTGCTGATTTTGATACTTGGGTTACAATTCATCGTTTCCACCTGTTCAAATGGTTTCTGTGACCGAGCCTTTTGGCTTTCATCTTTTTTGTATCTTGGCATGTGGTACGACCGCACTGACACTGGAGTTCAGTTCGACCGTACTTTGAGTGCATTGGATCCAATGGTCTCCGGGGAAACCACGAGACATCGGATCTTATTTGATTTTTGCGTCGGCTCCTACCCAGAGATATGGAAGATCTCCTGGTGTTTTGGAGGCAGAACACTCTACTAGAAAAATATTTTTGGATTTTTGAAAAGATACCCACTCTGGGGAGTGATACTCCGTGGGGTTTTTATTTACAAATAGAAATATTTTTTGTCTTTTTTGAAATGAAAATCTGGTCTGCACGTGCCTCCACTAGGGATGCCTGTGGGGTCTTTGGCTAACCAACTTTATTTTGAAAGCAGGTAAACATGATGATTGATGCAATGGATACCGATGCATGGAAATGCATGATGAATGCATGACTTAGCTCATTCTCTTTCAGTTTGATGATTTTGCTTTTGCTGGTGATGCAGAGAACTTGGAGCTTATTGCTTGTAGGTTTGTTCTCCCTGGGGATTTTTCTTTTTGATACGGAGGTTTGGATAGCGGGTTGGTCAAGATCCCGACCCGTGGTCGATCAGGTCCATCGTCCCAAGATGTTGTTTCTTTGTTTAATGAGAATGTACGAGGATGTTATCCGACTTTAAGATGTTCTTCTGGGCATGCATGTGATTGAGATGGTGTTTAGTTACCCGTTTTGGTTAAGATTCCAATTTGCGGGCGATTGGATCCGTCATCCCAAATTGTGAAGAGAGTGGAGTTCAAGACTCCTGAAGTGTAATGCTGGGGATACTGACAATTTTTGTAATTTTTGTAGATATTTGGGTCCGAATCTTTACCTGAGTGGTCAGGATAGAGATCGGTTTATTGAAAACAAAGGAAATATTTTCGTGATTTTTTAAAAATTTTCTTGAAAGCAAGGAAATCATTTTTTTTTTTGTGATTTTTGCAAATATTTGATTTGAAAGCAAGGGAAATATATTTTTGTGATTTTTGCAAATATTTGATTTGAAAGCAAGGGAAATATTTTTGTGATTTTTGGCAATATTTGGATTGAAAGCGAGGGAAATATTTTTGTGATTTTTGACAATATTTTGTTGAAAGCAAGGAAAATATTTTTGTGATTTTTGACAATATTTGGATTGAAAGCGAGGGAAATATTTTTGTGATTTTTAACAATATTTGGATTGAAAGCGAGGGAAATATTTTTGTGATTTTTGACAATATTTTGTAATGTTTTGGTCTTTTATGATTTTTCTGAGATGCAAGGAAAAGCGTGGAATTTTCATCCACTTCCAGCTTCTACTGCTGGTAAGGCACCCGATCCATTTTACGTCAGCGAGCAAGACGAATCTCACACAGTTAAGTGCCGTAGTTTTATATCTTCGGATGAGGAGATTTTAAGGGTTTTCAGTCAACACACCCACAAAGTTGCTTGTTCCTCATGTGCAATGCACATAGACCACGTATCGTCTGACGGACTCCTTCGGCCACAAAATGAGCCACATCCTCACATTTCAACCTTCATGAATTTTAGGAACAGGGAACATCCGTCAGATTCAACAGCGACTTCCAAATCAAGGTTGTCTATCACGGTGCGTTCAACACAAACAGGATTGCGGAGTTCTGCCTGCCTCAGCCCTTACCTGTTTAAAAGATTTCAGACACCCGTACGATCAAGTGTCAGCCATGTCTGGAACAGGTTGGGAAAGAAAGCCCCCGAGAAGTTAATCCCAGTGTAGTTTAAAGTCTTCGGACCGCTGGAGATGAATTTGTGCAGTTGAAATTGATGGTGAAAACTTTTTATTTTATATTATATATATATATATATATATATATATATATATATATATATATATATATATTTTGTTTTGAAAAAGTTTCAGACTTCAACTCGAGTGATCAGGATTGATACTGGTTTTTATGTAAAGCCTTAAAATATTTTTTGGTATTTTTGAAATGATCCGAGTTATCGAACCTTGATCTCATCGGTCGAGGCCGATGCCGGTTTTTAGTTGAAAGCGAAAAAGGTCCCCCGAGAAATTAATCCCAGTGTAGTTTAAGGTCTTCGGACCAAAATCTGTACATGCTGAAAATACGTTCCTTTTTTGTGATTTTTTCGAAATGATCCAGGTCATCAGATCTTGGCCTGAACGGCTGGGATCGATGCTGGTTTTTATTAAAAATCTCACGGGATGTCAATCCCGACGTAGTTTAAGGTCTTCGGACCAAAAACATGTACAATAGGGGGCAAACATATTTTTGTTTTTTTGAAATGATCCAGATCATCAGATCTTGGCCTGAAAGGCTAGGATCGATGCTGGTTTTTATTAAAAATCTCTCGGGACATTGATCCCGACGTAGTTTAAGGTCTTCGGACCAAAAACATGTACAATAGGGGGCAAACATATTTTTGTTTTTTTTTTAAATGATCCAGATCATCAGATCTTGGCCTGAAAGGCTGGGATCGATGCTGGTTTTTATTAAAAATCTCTCGGGACGTTGATCCCGACGTAGTTTAAGGTCTTCGGACCATGAAACTGTGCATGACAGGGAAAACCTATTTTTTGTTCTTTTTTTTTTTTGGAAAATATCCGGTATCAGCGGATCTTGATTTGACGATCCAGACTGCTACCGGTTTTTATTAAAAAGTCCCTCGGGATCTTGATCCCGACGTAGTTTAAGGTCTTCGGACCACAAAACTGTTCAACATAGAAAAAACATTTTTTTTTTTGGAAAATGTCCGGAGTCATCAGATCTTGACGAAGACCGATGCCGGTTTTTATTAAAAGTCCCTCGGGATCTTGATCCTGACGTAGTTTAATGTCTTCGGACCACAAAACTGTTCAAAACAGAAAAAACATTTTTTTTTTTTTTAAATGTCCGGAGTCATCAGATCTTGACGAAGACCGATGCCGGTTTTTATTAAAAGTCCCTCGGGATCTTGATCCCGACGTAGTTTAAGGTCTTCAGACCAAGTTGATGGGGTTGGGCATACTTACCTTGCTTCGTTTAGCTTTTGACAGGGCCGATTGTGATTCGAATGGTCTAGATTGCTTGAGTGGGCCATGTGGGCCCTTTCCAAACTTCAGCTTGACTTTGGAGCACCTATCCTTGATGTTTTGTGAGGCTAAGAAGGCTTTTCATGGTGCAGATGAGGACTTGAATGGTTCAGATCGCTCTTTTCAGCCATGTGGGCCCACTTGATGATCAGATCTTGGATTCTGGCCCTTCTTTTGATGATCAAACCCTTGATCTTGCTATTTGATGACCCATGCGAGCTTTTCCATGGTTTGGATCATGATGATCTAGTCTTTGAATGGTTCAGATTGATAGATTCAGCCCTGTGGGCCCACCTGAGACCTAGGCTTTACTTCGGGGCACCTCTTTTGATGATTTGTGGGGCTAAGAAGGCTTCTCATAGTGTGGATGATGGCTTGGACGTCTCAGATCGCTTGACTTGACTTTGTGGGCCCACTTGATGATTAGATCTTGGATTCTGGCCCTTCTTTTGATGATCAGACCTTTGATCTTGTTGTTCCATGACTTGGGTAAGCTTTCCAATGGTTTGGATCCTGATGATTTAGCCCTTGAATGGTTCAGATTAATAGATCCGGCCCTGAGGGCCCACTTGAGACCTTGGCTTTACTTTGGGGCACCTCTTTTAATGATTTGTGAGGCTAAGAAGGCTTCTCATGGTGTGGATGATGGCTTGAACGTCTCAGATCGTTTGACTTGGCTTTGTGAGCCCACTTGATGATTAGATCTTGGATTCTGGCCCTTATTTTGATGATCAGCCCTTTGATCTTGTTGTTTGATGGCTCATGCAGGTTCTTCAATGGTTTAGATCATGATGATCTAATTTTTGAATGACTTGGATTGCTTGTGGCCCCCACTTGACCACCTTTCCTTTTCTTTGACTTGATCAACCATGTTCTGGCTGCATTGCTTCGTGATTGGACCGGTGGGGCACCTTTTATGTGATCTTGATCAGCCTCAATCGAAATCTGGAGTGGACCGGAGCCTTGGGCGGCCCACGGGGTGCCATCTGCTGACGTGGACTGTCAGCCTCACCTACCAAGAACCCTGGAGCCAATCCCGCGGAGAGAGAGGGAGCTCGTCCGTACAGGCGGCCCAGAGCAGGCCTCCCAAGGCTCGCCTCTTGAGCGGCCTGGGCTGGCTCGGTTCGGACATTCCCTGTTGTCTGCTGCCCTTGTCCCCACCTGCTTTGTACTCTCTGGTTCGATTGCAGCCATGAATCTCTCTTTTGTCTCCCCTTTTCTTCTCTTTTTGTCCTTTTCTAGCTTGGTCCTTTCTTGGGCAGCCATTGATGATGGCTTGGGGGTCCTTTTGGGAGAGGTTGGTGGGTCCCACACTTCAGCACTTGATGAAGGCTTTAAAGATGATGAGGTGCCTTTGATTGATGGTGGAGATGGAGCATTGAATGGGGGTATTGATGATGAATTAAGGGTGGTGTTTGGTGGAGCTTTGAATGACCCTATTAATGGCAGCCATGCTGAAATTTCAGATTTGAATGGGCCATTGATTATGGGAGAAATGGTTGGTATGGATGAGATGAGGAGATGGGACATAGGTGAGGCTATGTGTCCCTTGAGTGGGGGCCACATGGATGATGTGATGGATGGTGGTGATGGGGTCATGATGCACTTGATGGGCTGATCTTAGATTGCCTTCTGGTACCTGTGAGGAGAGAAAACACTTTAGTAAAAGGATTGAAGCATCAAAGCAGGAAGAGAGATACTTACCTTCTGGGAGGAATGATCGGGAGAAAGACGCTTGTACGAGGCACTCCATAAGTTGGCTGGGGGATGTTTATTTTGAAAGCCCTGTAAGTTTTTTTTTTTTTTTTTTTTTTTTGCAAATAAGGAAAAATGATTTTTTTTTTTTTGGAAAATATATGTAAATCATGAAGTAAAAATTTATGTCAAGTGCTTATCTGTCTGTGCGTGATTTGGACATGTGCTTTTAGACGTAGGAATCAGAATATTTGACTCAGCCTAATGTCATACTCATTTTCTTAATTATTCACCAAGGGTCCTGGTCCCCTTAAGATAGTGCGCAATGGTATCCTGCCCCTAGAATTTGGGCAGATCTTGAAAGAATTCTTGACTCATAACCGTCATCCTTGCTTCCATTGAATCTTCATGTTACTTAGATTTCTCATGTACCTGCTTTTTTTTTTCTTTTTTTCTTAGCCATTATTACCCGCAACGCCCTTTCGGGTTTTCGTTCAGTCCGGCTTGCCCGTCATTGTTGCCCGTGGCGCCCTTTCGGGTTTTCACCACGTCCCGGGTATTTGATCTTGCCTGCCCCTTGCCAGCTATGCTGTTTTTACCCTCAGCGCCCTTTCGGGTTTTCACTGAGTCCCCTGTGTGCCCACTGTTTTTACTCAGAGCGCCCTTCTGGGTTTTCACTCCGCCCTCTTTGTTTAGGCACACATCTCTTTTTCTTTTTCTTTTTTCTTTTTTTTTTTTTTTTTGGATAACTGCGGCGCCCAGAGGTCAGGAATCCGTCGTTGCCGGCTGATGGTAACCTTTCGGCCCTTATCTTAAGTTACAATGGCAGAGCTGTCCGCCTTAGCTACAGACCCTTCTGAGGTGGATGGATGGATAGATGTATTTCTTTTTGGTCGATTTTTTTTTCTTTCTTTCTTTCTTTCTTTCTTTCTTCTTCTTCTTCTTCTCTCTCTTTTTTTTTTTTTGTTGTGTGCCCCCCTTTTTTTTGCTCTATTCTTTTTTTTTTCTCTTCTTTTTTTTTGACTTTTGAACCCTTTATTTGGAACACTTATTAGTGAACGGGAAGGGATTCTCAGAGGTCTAAGCCTTGACCTCTTGACTTCAGCTCTACTAATGTAACTCTTGATAAGGTTGGATTGGCTTACCTGTGAGAGATTTTCACGTTGTCGGCGTTGATTGGCTCTGGAAGATCCTTACCCCTCAGGTTGGTGAGTCGAACGGTGCCTCCCAGAAGAACTTCTTTGATTCTCGGGGGGCTTGCCCCTTGAGTCTGATAAATGCAGCAGTGCTTGTTGTAAACCCGATATGACTTGTCTTTCTTCAGCTTCATTCTTCATTAGCACTCACGTTGACGGGATTTTGAGTTGAACTCATAGGTCTGTCTTCTGATTTTAAGCTTCTTGAACTCCTCCATCCTTAGATTTCGAAGGACATACCATTGCCAATGTTGATAGCATGTGGGAACCCTTAACAATTGATGATGTCATTCTTCATGAGAATTATCGTGCGAGATCAGAATATTACCTCCATCCACTTTGTGCTGTAATCGACTGCCACAAGTATATGTGTATGACTGCTAGATGATGCCGAGTCGATCTTTCTGCTGATGTAGATACCTCGTACAGGGAATAGCTGGAGCGTTATCAGGTTGAAGAATTTCAAAGCACACACATGGATCCGATGTGCATGTTGCTGACACTTGAAGTGCTTTCTGACATGTTGGCAACAATCTGTCTTCATCGAGCCGTGAGGTTTCTTCGATCATTCGTCAGGTCGCACACTCCAGCATGGAATGCAAGCATAGTCTTCGCAGCATCTTCTTGATAGGCTTGATGAGTTTTTGATCGATAAGTCTTCATAGGAGGCAAAGATTGGGAAGTCATGACTTCAAAAATTCGATCATTCTCTGCTTATTTTTCAGGGACAAGGATTCTTAATGGACACTTCCTTATGGGTCTCAGGAGATCCTAAGTTTATAATTTTGAAATTTTTTTGAGATGACATTGGCTTTTGGTTCGAACTTTCGAGGAGACCCTCTTAGTTTAGGAGTCAGCTCATCATTTTCCACATCATTTGGTTTTATCCAGACCCTTGAGTTTGAAGTCCAACTCTAGATCGAAATCTTATGAGTCAGCTTCATACTCAAGTGCTTTGACAGACAGACTTGACACTTTTATTGAAAAAGTTTTTTTTTTCTTTCAAAGATTTTCTGGTTTTTTGAAATTTTGTGAATATCTGGATTTTTTTGAACTTTTTGAATTTTGACTCTTTTTTTTTTTTGAAATATTCGTTGTTTTGGGTTTTTGAATCTTCTGATTTTTTTTTTTGAAATTTTTTGTAAAAGACCCGAGCAAGACGGCGATATGAACCAGGTGTTGCCTGATTCGGCTCAGGGAGCCGAGCACTATCGACTTTTATTGTGCCGTCATGGGGACTACAAACCTGTTACTGCCCTGCACTCCTTCCCCTCAGGAGGCAGGGCCAAAAGGATCAGTAGGCGAAACCTCATTGTTGCACCCAAACGTCATGGCAGATCTGAAATTGGGCTCCGAGTCGGTGTCGGATGCGATTTCTCCTGGTTCGTCCCCGATGAATTGCAGCTCTTCAGGTTCATCCGGCTGAGGTGGGACCAGGACGGTAGTCCAGTCGATCGGGGGAAATTTCTGCCCCTTGCTTGAGTCTTCTTTGGGCAACTCTATCAGACTCAATCTGCTCGCTTGATCATCGAAGGTGGAATCCAGCCCATCATCAGGATAGATAATCCTTGCGTTGATGAACTGGATTGGTGTGCAGATGTAGAGATTGCCTTCTACTTGAAGACCCCGTCTTCTTCTGATACTTTTGTGCTTTGGTTTCCTAATCCGAGTAGGCCGATATCGCAGTCTTTCTCTACCCACATTCTCTTGAACTCCTATGATTCAGGTCGAGTCTTGATATTCAAGCTGATAGTAGAAGGTTTGGCGCTCGGCAGGGAGGAAGACATAGTTCAATCCGATGGGACATGCGCGAGGGAAGTAGTTTGCATTGTGATGGTATGAGACCTCCCCATTAGAGCGTTGTACGTCCATGACTGGGATGGTAGGCTCCCGGAGGTTGGATGCTTCTACCATGGGGAATTGTCCGAGATCGGTGATGATGGTGATCGCCTTATCTCCGAAGATGTGCTTGACCCTTTGGTGAAGATTTGAAGAGATGGCACCGATTCTGTGAAACCAGGTCCGATCGGGAAGGAGATGGAATGAAGCTGAGATGTCGAAGACCTGAAGAGTGATGGTTGATGTTTTTGGACCGATCAGAACCTGGACATCAATCTCCCCTTCGACCTCCTCGATAGTGGCCACATAATTGAAGCTGGGACCCAATTCTGCTAGGGCATGTGGCATGTTGTCTAAGGAAGGGTCTTCTTCTTGGAGGATGATGGTCGAAGTAGAAGCCGAATAGACAGGTGCGGTGGGCAAGTTGTGCCCCTGGTTGTTTGCTGGAGAAATGGGCAGGTTGTGCCCCTGGCTGACTATTGCTGAGACAGGCAGGTTGTGCTCCTGGTTGATTGATGTTGAGATGGGTAGGTTTTGCCCTTGGCTTAAACTGAGCAGACCATGCCCCTGTTTTACCGATGCTACGCTAGGGAGATTGTCTCCTTGGTTGACTGAGATGGGCTGATTGTGCCCATGCTTAGAAATGGGCGCAGAGAATGGACCGGCTGAAGGTGCCCCTTGCATAATGATGGACTCTGGGATTGAAATAACCGAGGGTGCCCCTTGCAGGATGAGAGGCTCGAACTCTAAACTAGAGTCGATGGCACGAATAAACTGGAGAGGAGGCTCTTCTTGGCTGATGACAACTGGACAGGCAGGAAGTGCCCCTTGCATTGCGGAGACTGGATCGACTAGAGATGCCCCTTGCAGGATGAGGGGTTCTGAAACTGGACTTGTTAGAGGTGCCCCTTCCCAATCTTGATTAGGAAACTGTGAGTTCCATCTCGGTTGTTGCTGTTGTTGCAGTTGTCCATGCTGAGGGAGGAATAGTGCATCTTCGGTAGAGGCGACAATATCATCTTCTTCCATTGGATGGGAGATGAGGACACTTCCGTTATCATTCTCGTATTCAGCAGTAGGCTCTTCTTCCAATATCGGTTGAATTGGAGAAGCCTGATGAGGCCACCAAGGGGAGATCATCCCAGCCCTTATTCCGGCTTCGACTTGTTCCTCGGCGCGGATGAGTTGGCTGAAGTTCGCATATGGATGTGAGACAAGGTATCCAGAGATACTTGGATTTGCCGAGTGGACGATCATGGAGATTTGCTCCTCGTCGTCGAGGGGAGTCTTCATTCTAGCGGCCATGGCCCGCCACCGTCCAACGTAAGCTGACAATGTTACAGCACTTCTTTGTCGGAGAGCTGCGAGGTCCGCTCTCCTGGGTACCATGTTAAGATTGTATGCGAACCTGTTGACGAAAGCCTGGGAGAGCTGCTCCCAAGTCCTAATGTGATGGCAGTCTAATGATGTGTACTAGTCTAGGGCATCGTCTTTTAGGGACTTTTGAAACAGACGGATCAGCGCTCCGTCGTTGCTTGCCACGGCCTCTAACTCACCACAAAATGATCTCAAGTGGTCTATAGGACACCCTGTCCCATCATATCTTTTAAATTTTGGTACCTGAAAGCCTTGAGGTACCATTGCATCGGGAAATGGACAAAGGTCCCTGAACTTAGTGGATGGAAGATCCACCCCTTGCTGCTTTTGCAACTTTCTCTTCATCTCTCACATCTGCTCTTAGAGTTGCTCTATTTCGGAGGGACCAGATGAAGGAGATCTTGCCCCTTGCCAGGACTGAGATGGCCCCCTTTCATAATAATTGGTGTCATTGATGCTCCTATAATTCCTGCTTGAAGGAGGTTGGGCCTGGTAATTACTCCCATTGTAAGGACTTTGTTGGACTGGAGATGAGAAGGGAGGCTGTAAAGAAACCTGAAAATGGCTCCTGTTTGCAGGAGGATATTGGAAGAAATGCCCTGAGGTCGAGGGTTGTTCTGATTGAAGGCCCCTATTAAGAGGGTATCGAAAGTCCTGCGCCACCCCTGATAGTTGTGGTTGGGATGAACTGGAGACTGGAAGAGACGGTTGTTGTGATTGTTGAACTGTACCAGCTTGATTGCTGGCTGCTGAAACCTGGGCTTGTGTGAATCGGAGAAGCATTTCCTACATGGCCTTCATGCTTTGTTGTAGCTCTTGAATGCCAGGAATTGACATGGATTCACTCGAGTTTAACAGTGGAGAGGAAGCCTCAGGTATAGGGAATGGGAGAGCCATGTCGATTTTGTACTGGACGTGGCAGGGTGATTTGGTTTGGAGGAGTAATGGTGGGAAGTATGCACTACTTTTTTTTTGGGTTTTGGGATTTTCTATTTTTTTTTTTTCGGTTTTGGGTAAAATGCTATGCAGATGAGATTGTATGAGGACTAATGACTTTCAAGTATAGGGAGGATTCTGTTTTTCAAGTCGGATCACGACTAGTGGGACTAGCTTGTCCCCAGCGGAGTCGCCATTCTGTGGACCCTCGCCGATTTTTCGCGCTCCCACACGACGTTCTTCTCGCCCTTCCCTTTCGGAAGAAGAAGAAGAAGAGGTGCGTGCGTGCGAAACCGCCGTTTGTGCCACTGGCTTGCCTCGTTCTCGAGGGCTTCGTTTGGTTGTCGTGTTAAGCTGGATATGTTTAAATGAGTTTATATAAGACCAGAGTCGCCACTAGCCAGTTACTTCGAATCTACAGTCGGCTAGACCCCGTAGAAACGTTAGAGAAGGGAATCCGAAGATCCCTTCCTCTAAAATGACTCCTATTGATCTGCGGTCAGAGATTCAAGGTAAGGGATCACGGTTACAGGGTGGGAAGCGGTTAAGCACCCCACACACTGCCCGTACCGAAGTACGGTCTCTACTTCACATAATCGATCGAATACTTGAAAGTCTAGTTTAATCCTCGTATATTCTCATGGATGACATGATGCATGAATGCGGGTCTGAACAGTAAGAGTTTCTGATGGGTAGGTTCCAACAACGGGCAAGCCCAGAGCGTACGCTCGAACTGACAGGTGCTTAATGTAAGACGTATGCAGTGTGCTTGAATGATCAAGGTGTTTTATGGTGAAGCATGAATGCAGGTCTGAACAGTAAGAGTTTCTGATGGGCAGGTTCCAACAACGGGTAAGCCCAGAGCGTACGCTCGAACTGACAGGTGCTTAATGTAAGACGTATGCAGTGTGCTTGAATGATCAAGGTGTTTTATGGTGAAGCATGAATGCAGGTCTGAACAGTAAGAGTTTCTGATGGGCAGGTTCCAACAACGGGTAAGCCCAGAGCATACGCTCGAACTGTCAGGTGCTTAATTTAAGACATATGCAGTGTGCTTGAATAATCAAGGTGCTTTATGGTGAAGCAGGGGGGTTGGAAGAAAAGTAAATGTTGCACTTATGCTAGATGCAAATGAGATGATGCTGGAAAAGAGTAGCTGGGTGGACGGAGGTGTCGCAAGGGTTGGCTTCGAGTGGCTGGATCAAGACTTGTATGGCTTGGGAGGCTTGGACCAGTGGTCAGGCTGGGCTGGACCAGGGCTAGGCTCTCCTCACTCGGGCTCTCCTTGGTGGAAAAATGGGCTAAGGGGTGGAGAAGGGCTCAGACGGACGATCGCTGGACTGGGCAGATTGGTGTGTTGAAATGAGAAGGGGAGGGGGGTATTTATAGCAGCGAGCAGTGGCAGAGCTCGTAATTTATTTTGGGCGGCCTGCTATGGGCCGCCCGTACGGCCGTTTCTTGGGATTCAGCGGCGGTTTGGGCGGCCTGCTGTGGGCCGCCCGTACGGCCGTTCCTCGATTTCCAGCGAGGTACGGTCGCTCCCTCGGGGCTGCTGTTTGACTCGCTGGGTCGACTCAGTGAGTTGACTCAGCGGGTCGATTCGGTGATTTGACTCGACGGGTTGACTCGACGGGTTGACTCGGTGTTCTGACTCGACGGGTTGACTCAGCGGGTTGACTCAGTGAGTTTGACTTTTTTGGGATTTTTTGACTGGCTTTTCTTATGGGGAGTTTTTCAGGCTGATGTTTAGGACTGGGTTGACTGGGTTCAGGCTTAAACTGGGCTATGGAATGGGGCTTACAAGGGTGAGTTTGGCTGAGTTTGGACTTGGGATTTGGGGGTATGGTCCTCCATTCAACCAGCTATCTCCACCAACAGTGTAGCCGAAGGTGGGGTGTCTACAGACATGCTTGTGCATCATGTCCTGGAAGATTACTTGCATCGCACAATGATATGTTGCACCTGCATTCTTCAACTCGAAGGGCATCACATGGTAACAATATATGCCCAATGTCATGCAGAAAGCTGTTGATTCTTCATCTTCTAGGGCCATACAGATTTGATTGTACCCCGAGTAACTATTCATGAAGGACATCATTAAGTATCCAGTCGTGCTGTCAATCAATAATTTCGGGATAGGCAGTGGGAAATCATCTTTAGGGCATGCTTCATTGAGGTTGCGAAAGTTTATGTAGACTCAGATTTGATTGCTTTTCTTCTTGACCGGCACAATATTTGAAATCCATCGTGGGTATTTGACTTCTCGGATGAACCCAACTTGGATTAACTTCTTAACTTCTTCTTCGATCTTGGGTACTATATCCGAATGGAATCGTCACTGAGGTTGCTTGACTACTTTTTTCCCTTTCATGATGCCCAGCTTGTGCATCGTTATTAGGCTGAGCCCTGGCATTTCTGAGTATGTCCAGGCGAATATGTCTTTGTTCTCTTTCAACAGTTGAATATATTTCTCCCTTTCTTCTTTTGGGACATTCCTACTCAGGTACGTATTTCTATGCTCTTTTGGGGTTCCCAAATTTATTTCTTCGAGCTCATCTATCGTGGGTTGTCCCCCATCCTCTACCTGTGCGGGCGTGGCACTAGGTTGGATGATATCAACTACCTCTTGCGGTTGTGCTTCTTCTGTGGGGATGATTGTTACCATGTTCACATGTCTAGTCTTCATCTTTACCCCTAGTCCTTCTCTGCTTTGGTAAGCTTCAGTGTTTTCTTCAAATGGGGCTAACATTCTTCTATTTGGGGCTAATTCTAAATAATAGAAGCCCATGTTCTTCATGATATTGCGGCTAGCTTCACTGTATCTTTCTTCTTCTATCGGTTGAGGTAGATGGTATGATTTCTCGGTCTTGTCCTCAGACTGCACAGGTTCATTTGGCACTGAATAAAATTTGATTTCTTTCTCCCCATTGGCGCTCGGTGGTACCAAAAAACTGGCTAGGAGCCTTTGAGAAAGGCTTAACTCTTCCTATTTTCGGCACCGGCATGTTGAAGCTAGACTTGAGCACACTCATGTGCTAATTCGATATCATCTCTAGGACGGATTACCCTGGCTGTCGCAAGTGTCTCGAAATTATATAAAATTTCTTAGTGACCTCTTAAGGTTCTTCTTCTGAATAACTCACGGTCTCTTTCTAAGTAACAAATTGAGGCTTGCTTTTCTGTTCAAACTTATTGACTTGAGGTTTTGCCCCTTGCTCTTTTTGCGTTATATCGAGCTTCTTCATGACCTCTCTTTCGTCAACCAAGTCATAATACCAAGCATCGACCAAGAATGATTCAGCAGCTGTATATGGCTTCGGGTCTGCTGCCACTCTGTACTGAACTCCCTCTCTATTGTACTTGAAGCACTGATGATAGGTTGAGGGAATGACATGCTTCTGATGGAGCCACGACCATCCTAGCAGAAGATTATACGTTGTTACCGCATCGATCACTTGACACGTTACTTTCGTCTTTAATTCTTCAATTTCTAGCATCACTATGATCGACCCCAGAGTGTGCTGACTATCTTAATTAAAACCTTGAATAACCATGGTGTTGGGATGCAAGGCTGATGGTCTATAACCCAACCTCTGTAGTGTTTTCAATGACATGATGTTTACTGTTGATCCATCGTCGAGCATACATCGCTTAACTTCTGTGCTCTAATCATCCCTGTAACCATCAACGGACGATTGTGGTCTGTTGCTTCAATCATGCGGTCTTCTTCGGATAATGTGATTATAGAGGGGTGATCTATCTGCATCGCTTGCTGAATCGGTGCATTTCCTTCCCAGAACATATCTAGATTATTCATTTCTACTTCGGTCTTTGTCATCATCACTTCTCTGACTTCACTATCCAGCAAAGCATTGATCAACATCTCCCTATATACCTTTGAGAGACATAAGGCATCGTATATGCTCAAGCGACCCGGGACCTTTCGCAGATGTGACACCACATCATATGCTACCGGCGTTGCCCCTTGTCTTGGCTCTGGCCGACTAGACATGGCTTCAACAACTTTCTCTTTCAACTTCTGCCCCTAGGGCCTTGTTGACGGTTCATCCCAATTTTCATCTTCTTGCATCGGGTCAACTAGTTCTGGCAGAATGCGTTCTGGCATCTGTTTTTCGGATCGGAGGGTAATGGCATCAACTTCCTCTTCACTTGCCCGTGATGTCCCTCCTGCTGACGGCTATTCTGTGAACAATACCATCGCGCAATGTACCTGAGCCTCGATAAGTTGGCTCTTCCCTCAGTTGTTCTCTTTTCTCATCCCTTTCTTCTTGCGGTTGAGAAGTCTCTGTCTATTCTCGAGTTTCCTCCTACTGTTGACCAAAGTCTAGGGTTCTTCAAGTTTAGGGAACGGGGTGCACGAGCGAATGTTTTCTTCTGAGGGGAACGCTGAAACGACCCCAGATGTTTCTTTCTTGGTTGTTTCTGGTGACTTCATACTGATTACCCCTTGGTTGGTCAACCCTTGTATTCTCCCCTTTAGAGTAAAACAGTCTTCTATCTTGTGGCTTAGACATCGGTGGTATTTGCAATTCCGGGGATCATACACCCTCCCAACTTCATGTGAACGAACTGGTTCTGGTAAGCAGAGTACACTCTCTTCCACTAGCTATTCCATGATGAGGACCAGATCAGCCATGTCGAACGTGTATGGGCCATTGGCTCTTTCTCTCTCGGCTATCGTTATTCCTCGAGAAATATAAGGCCTCTTGCCTTTGTCTTGAGTAGGTCTAGCTTGGATTCTACGACTGGCTGCTTCTGATCTCTTACGTCTTTGCCCTTATTTACATTATGTGTTTGTGCAATCTTTCCTCCTTCCTTTCTTTGCCTCTCGGGCTTGAAGTTCACTCGTGTCGCGACCTCTTCCACCAAATGTGCTTTAGTGGCTAGTTCTCGAAAAGAGTGAAAACTATTCCCAGATAACCCATATGATATCATTGGGTTTAGGGCTCGCATATAGATCTTCATTTGTTTTTTCTCTCTGGGTAACTCTTGGCATTAAGTAGCTATCATCCCCCATCGGTCCATGAATTTTTCTACAGGTTCGCCCTATCTCTGCTTGATCAAGGCCAAGTCTGTCACTAACGTTTCTCTTTCTATAGCGAAGAATTTTGAGATGAAACCGTCTCGCATCTGTTTCCATGATCTCACTGATCCGGCTGGTAGCAACATGTACCATTGGAAAGCCTTCCCTGTCAGCGTCGACCCGAATAGCCACATACAGTATTGTGGAACGGTTGACCAATTTCCCAATGCTGTAAGGAAATGAGTAATATGCTCCTCTGGTGATCCTCTACCATTGAATTTTTTGAAGTCCGAACATCTAAAGTTAACCACAAACGGTATTTCTTCTATCTCCAGCGGGTACAAAACTTGATATTTATACCCAGTTCCTTTCTCTTTTTCTTTCTCTTATCGCATGAGGTCCGTGATTGTTCGCGACAGTTCCTATCTTAACATTTGCGTCGTCGGGATGGGCATCTGCTCTGCTGAAACTCTCCTAGTCTGAGTAAGCATTTCGGCATCGGTTGGTCCTTCCGCTGCCCCTTAGGACTCTTCGGCTAACTGGCGTGTAGGTGGTACGGCACTTCTGGTAGCGTTCTGAGCTATCAAAGTGGTCAATGCTTCCTGAATGATCCTCATTTGCTCATTCGTTTCACGATTAGCCTGAACTAATCTGTCGATCTGATCTTGGACTATAGGTAATTCTTCTGCTTCATACGGTCCCTCTTCTTCCTCTGCTACTTGAACCATTACGATCAACACCGGTCGTACCTTTTAAACCTACCCCTGTCTTGGTTCGAGGACTACTGTGGACTTGGAGCTCTTCATGTGTGCGGTCTTGGTCTACTTACATGTGACGCGGACAGCCATCGGCAATGGTGGAAACTACTCGGTTGACATTACAGGTACTGAGGACCTAGTTAATGTGACCTTACTGCTGATAGGGGTCTTCTACCCCTGTTTTGGCTACCATTGTCTTCTGACAACAAGGCGAGGTCTTGCAACGTTCACCTTTTTGTACGCTGCTAAGATGGCTACTTTCTTCTACTCTTTCTTCTGTCGGTGTGTTTCAACCAACTACCATTTTGAGTAGGAAGTAGTTGTCATGGTTGGGGTGAAATGGGGGAAGCTAAAACCTCTGACGGCAAGGAAGATGCACGAACTCATCATTGAGTGTGCCATTTTTGCTGTCTGTTTTAGTATCTTGCTAAATCTACTGCGTCATAAAAGTCATTAAAATAGTTCATAAATGCGGTCAAGAGTATGAACCCATCGATCGTGGTGCATAAACTAACGAAAATAAGCAAGAAGGAGACAAATACATGTAGTTGTGGAAGTTTGTGGGTTCAAAAACCTTTTAAATATCTCTTGCCTTAGAGATGAAAGGAAGAACGTTCCCGTTGAGAGTCGCCGGGTTGGCGCCCGAGGGGCGCCGAAATATTACATCTTGTGGTAACTTTCCTATGCGTAGATTCGTGTTTGCAAGTAATTGATCTTAAAGTATTTTCATATTAAAAAATGACCAGGGATTCTGGTATAGTTCGATCCCTAGCAGAGTCACCAGTTTGTTAAAACTAGAAAAATGCTCAACGTAGTTTTCTCGTGTTTTGTTGTTCAAGGGTTTTGAATAATAGAAACATTCGTAGACAATCACAAGCAATCACAAAAGCACACAAAAGAAGAGATAACATAGGGCGAATTTTAATCCAGAGATTTTGAGATCTTGTACATTCCAGCCGTGATCTGGCATGAGCCCTTAATTACATCGAATAATCGATGACCCTTATTAAAAGGTAGAAGACTAGTCAGCAAGGACTATGGTCTTAGAGTTCGTGGTCGTAGAGACCTGTATTTTGTGGTCGAAGAGACCTGTATTTTATGGTCGAAGAAACCTGTAGTTTGTTGTGTTTTGTTATAGACTGATCCATCTTTGTACAAGTTAGATGTCTATATTCCACGTTTTGACCAGAGATCCGGGCTGAGACTGTCAGGGTTTTTAACCGAGGGGTACGACTCTGAGCCTGTGCCCGTCATTCTTGACGAGTGACCGCGGGAAGACCAATCTACAGTTGTATGTACCTGAGCAGCTCAATCAGCGGATGCCGTTTGAATGGATAGACCTATTTTCTAATGCGCTGAGGCCAGCGCGTCCAAAAATGACTTTGTTAAGATGTGTATTTTTGTGATCCACTGGCCTGATTTTTCTAATGCGATGGGGCCAGTGCGTTAAAAAATGACTTGTTTCGGAGATGGTTATTTTCATGCTGCGCTGGCATATTTTTCTAATGCGATGGGCCCAGTGGGTCAAAAAATGATTTATTTCATAAACGACTGATTTTACTGATGCACTGGGATATTTTTCTGATGCGCCAAGGGTCAATGCGTCGAAAAATAACTTGTTTTAAAAATGGTTGATTTTCATAATGCGCCGGGCTATTTTTCTGATGCGCTAAGGGTCAGTGGGTCCATAAAATAAGCAAAATTGGATTGCAGGTATTTTTGTGATGCGCTGGTGTACTTGTACATTTTTATGTTATTTTTTCACTGAACCTGCTGTGGTCAGAAGTGGGATTTCCAGTGAAGGGTTCCATTGGTCGAAAAGGAACTCCGGTGATCGAAAAAGGTTTTCGGTGGTTAGAAAAGGGATTCCGGCGGTCTCGCAAATACCCAACGAACAAAGCTCTCTCTCTCTCTCTCTCTCTCTGAATCCGTCCACATGAACAGTAAAGGAGGGGTATTTATATCCGAAAATACCGAAAGTCGGCTAATAGGAGGCTGCCACATGTAGCACGTCGAAAAAAGCGGTCGACGCATCGAAAAAATCGGTCGGAGTGTCCTAAAATGTCTTTGCTAAGATGCTGATTTTTTGGGTGTACTAGCTGTCAATGCGTCTTGAAATTCGTTGAAAATGCCTGATTTATTAGATGCACTGACGATCAGTGTGTCCTGAAATTCCTAAAAATCACTGAATTTTTGGATGCGCTGACAGTCAGTGCGTCCTGAAATTCATTTCTGAAAACTATCTAAATTTCTCGATGCGTTGACTGTCAGTACGTCCTGAAAATTCTTTCTGAAAACTGTCTGAATTTCTCGATGCGCTGGAGGAATTTACTGATGTGTTGAGCGTCAGTGGGTCCTTAAATTCATTTTAAAAAATGACTGAATTTCACGATGTGCTGGCTATGTATTTAGTGAATTTCTTGCAAAATAATGGTTTGTGGGGCCCGCTTTGTGATGAATGTTGATGCACTGGTCATGTTTATTCATGGTTGTACTTATTGCCCTACTTTAGAGGATTTCGATCATGAGGATGGTGGGGCCCACCCTTGGGTCAACTTTCTATTTTAGCAAATAATGATGTGTATTGCGATTTTGGGTGAAACTCCTGATGAACTATCCCTAAATCCAGTGATGTGATTGATTGTACACTTCTAACCCCTTGTTTTGAGGACCCTGACTTTTTGGGACCCCAACAGTCATATACTTAGCTTCAGTATTAGAAAGAGCCACCATAAACTGAAACTTAGACATCCAACTAATAGCTTCACCCGCTAAAACAAACGAGTACCTTAAAGCCGATTTCCTACAATCCACACTACCTGCAGTAGTCAGAATCGACATACTCAACCAACTTGTCCTTAGACTTCTCAAACGTTAAGACATAGTCATGCATACCCCGAATGTATCGAAGTAGCCATTTCATAGCTTCCTAATGTTGTTTGCCCAGGTTAGACATGAATCGGCTAACAACACCCATAACCTATGAAATATTTGATCTTGTACAGAACATGTCATACATTAAACTGCCTACAACACTTGAGTAGGGCACATGAGACATAACATGCTTTTCTTCATATGTCTTGGGATATTGTTCAGAAGAAAGCTTGAAGTGAATCGTGAGGGGAATGCTAACCGGTTTGAACTTGTCCATCTCATACTTTTTCAACACTTTCTCAAGGTATTCTTCCTGAAATAACCATAACCTGCTTCTCTTCCTGTCTCTATGAATATCTATGCCAAGAACCCTCTTTGCAGCCCCCAGATCTTTCATCTCGAATGTCCCTGAAAGTTGAGTCTTCAATACATCGATATAAAACATGATAAAACTGCTAATAAGCATGCCATCGACGTACAACACCAGTATGAGAAACTTCTCATCATTTAGTGTCTTGAAATAGACACAATGATCATACTCGCTCCTAGAAAAGCCCTGACTCATGATGAAGGAATCAAATTTCTTGTACCACTGCCTAGGCGACTGTTTGAGACCGTACAATGATCTCCTCAACTTGAAAACCTTATTCTCGGCCCTTGCACTATATAACCTTCTGGCTGCACTATGTAAATCTGCTCTTCCAATTTTCCATGAAGGAAGGCAGTCTTTACATCCATTTATTCCAGATTGAGGTCGTATTGGGCAATCAGTGCCAACACGAACCTGATAGATACTTACTTCACAACTGGCGCAAAAATCTCACTAAAGTGCATGCCTTCACGTTGAGCATATCCTTTCACTACCAACCTTGCCTTGTATTTATCATATTTCTTTCGAAAAATTCACTTGCATCCAATTGCTTTTCAGCCCACCGGAAGCTCCACAAGCTCCCAAGTCTCATTTTTTTCAGAGAGTCCATCTCGTCTTGCATTGCCATCTTCCACTTTTCAGTACCTACATCATGTAGTGCTTCCTAAAGGTTAGATAGATCCCCCTCATCCATAATGAGATTAAATGTAATGTTCGAGTCATCCCTATACCTGGTCGGTAACCTGCGATCTTTAGGTGGATTTCTTCACACAGGTGGCTACTCCACCTGATCCTGTACCTTTGTCTACGTCTCAGTATCAGCCCGTGTCTCATCTCTGTCATCTTGTGTATCAATAATTTCTGATTTTTCTGGTTCCTTTGTTGCATCCTTACAGAACAAAGACCCTTCATTGAACTTGACATCACGGCTCGAGGTGATCTTTCATGTGACAGGGTCATATATGCGATAACCCTTCACACCATCACCATAGCCCACAAAGATTCCTTTTCTGGCCCTTTTGTCTAGCTTATCTCTTTAAACTGATGGTACATGAGAGTAAGACTCACAAAAAAAAATCCGCAGACTTGAGTAGCCTAACGTACGAACACTCCATACTTTCTCGGGGATTTTACATTCAATTGTCATAGAGAGTGACTTATTTATCAAGTAACAAGCCGTATTAACGGCCTCAGTCCAAAGCTCTTTGCCCAACCTAACATTACTAATCATGGATCGGGCTCTCTCCAAGAGAGTTCACTTCTTCCGCTCTGCCACCCCATTCTGCTCTGTCGTGTAGCGCACTTTGTTGTGCCTCACAATCCCCTCCTTACAATATGTATTAAATTTCCTGAAAGTGAACTCACCTCCATTATCGGTTCTTAAAACCTTCAGTTTTTTTCCTAACTGATTCTCTACCATCACCTTCCAATACTTGAAGGTCATAAAAACATCAAAATTATTTTTCAAAAAATAAACTCAAACCTTCTTTCTATAGTCATCGATAAACAACATAAACCATGATTACCCCCCAACAGAAATAATGGTCAACAGCCCCCATTCATCAGAATGAACATACTCAAGCGCCCTTTTACATACATATTTTTCCCCTTTAAATGACAATCTAGACTGTTTCCCATGTATGGAATGTTCACATATACTAAAGTCTACAAATTTAAAGAAAGGAATCAAAGATCGTTCAGAGAGTACCTTCATATCCCGCTTGCTCATGTGGCTTAAGCTTGCATGCCACATACGTGCAGACGTGGAATCCGCTACAATCACTGCAGCTTCACCTACTGAAGTGCTCCAAATCAGTCTGTAAATATTTTCATGCCTCTGTCCCTTCATAATTACTAGCCCCCCCTTTGAAACTTTGTAGAACCGGTGAACTTGCACCCCAATGCCTCGAGTGCACCAAGGGAAATCAAACTCTTCCTCAACTTGGGAATGTACATCACTTCCGTCAAGGTCCGTTCGATCCCATCCAACATCTTGATGCGCACAGTACCAATTCCCACAACCTTGCAGGCGTAATCATCGACTAAAAATACCGAGTCACCCTCATACTCCCTATCAGAAGTAAAGACGCTCCTATCCAAACACATGTGGTAAGAAGCCTCGGAGTCCATGATCCACTCATTGCTGAGAGATCCAATCTTTGACGCCGTCAAGACGTCACACACATCACTACCACCTTCTTCAGCTTCAACGGTATTAGCTTCCCTAAAGGAGTCTCCTGACTTCTCTTTCTTATTCTTAGGACTTTTGTAGTCCTTCTTTATGTGCCCAACTTGGCCACATCTCCAACACTTCAACTCCGCTTTTCCTTTGCCCTTCGACTTGGATCGAAAATGTGACAATCCTTCACCCCACTCCGAATTCTTTCCTCTCATAATTAATGCATCGAAGGAAGAATTAGCATCACCGTTCTTCTGTCTCATCGCCTTCAACCGAAGGGCTGAGACTATGGTCTCAACACTAATGGTGTCCCTACCCATGCACAACGAGTCCCTGAGAGACTCATATGAACTAGGAAGCGAGTTCAGTAAGATCAAGGCTTGATACTCTTCCTTCATCTATTCACCAATATCAAGCAACTTGCAAATCAACTTGTCGAACGTGCTGACGTGGTTCTCCACATCCGTCCCTTCCACCATTTTCAAAGTGAAGAGCTGCATCATTAGATATATGCGATTTTCTAGAGACTTCTTCGCGTACACGTTCTCTACTTTGGTCCTTGTCTCTACAATGGTCTTCTCCTTCATAACGTTATAGAAGACGTCATCTACAAGGCACAATTGTATTGAGGCCAAGCCTTCTCATCTATCTTGGTCCACTCATCATCTTCCATGTCCTTCGGTCGCTTTTCAAGAGCGTTTATGACCCCTTATTAAGTTAGGATGGCCCTCATCTTTACCTTCCACAACTCAAAGTTGCTTTTACTCAAAAACTTCTCAATATCGAATTTTGTACCTAAAGCCATGTGATTGTCTCAGAAAAACTCTCTTCTTCAACCTTCCAACGATAGCTTGGATATCACTTGTTGGAAATCCGATTAGCGGAAGCACCGAAGAGATTCAAACAATCAACACGTGCCACACAAGCAATTAACACAAAGACGATCCATTTTTACGTGGAAAACCCATTCGGGAAAAAATCATGGCACAAAGCGACACCTCCACTATGAATATCAGATGATTACAAAGTCAATCTACCCTCAAGTAGATCCTAAAGAAGAACAAAACACTCTCAAACCTCACATTCACTCCCCCAAGCCCTAAACTCGTATTAGGACTCATTGATATTGATTAGGATACCTCCAAACACGATTAGGAGGTGTTTAAATAGGCCTTCAACCCAAATTGGAAACATGCAATGCGAAACCGCATAAGAAATACTTGCCCCGCACGTCAATCGACCGATCGACTGACCGACCTGCAAAATTCGTCCAGCGAGTTTGCTCCCAAAATAGTCTTTTAGTCTCAATAATACAACCGGTCGAAGTCCCCTGCAAACCAGTCGGCCGACCGGTCTAAGGCTCCTAGAGAATTGTCTAGTCCTTGCTGTGACAATCTGTCCATTGGCTGTGGTCGGTGGACACTATTTTGTACAGATTTGAGGACTCTCCAACACATTGTACCATCTTTTTTATGGTTTAGTGGAGACAACTTGCGGGGACGCTAGGGAGTTGAATGCCCCTATAATGAGTGTGGGGGTGTTAATGTGCAGCAATATGTTCTACGAGTAAAGTGGGTTGCTAGCTTTTTTACTATGTTTGTTCATGGGGTTTTGGCTGTACTACGGCAGTTTTTCCATGTATGTTGTTAGACTCAAGTGTTGGTGGGAGCGTTGTTTATTTTTTGGAGTCATCCCTACCTATTTGATTGTATAAAGCTTTTCAAATCAATAAAATAGTGTGATGAGAAAGGTTTTTTAACCATAGTGGAGGGAAATATGTTGGATGCATGCCGCCTCTTAACCACATCAATCTCTCCACCCTTAATTTTCAAATGACCCACAATTTCAATTGTCTGATGTCATGTGATGATGGCAGACTTCATTAGGGTGGATGATTTTTGCCCTTAGCAGCAGTCACGGGCCTTAATTTAAGGCGATCAAGAGTAATCCACCCATCGACGCATCATTACAGCAGATATCATGTACGAGTTTCAGCCACCTAGGTTCAAGCCAACGATGCCACATGGAAAGGCCCACCAAGCCCAAGCCCACTCACACCAACCAAATGGTCCAGACCACATTACCGGGCAACAGCCGGCCTGTGCACAATGACAAATTCCAGCACAAACGCGTGAATCGTGCCTTTTTTAACGTATTTTCTTGCATTTGAAATGTCCTAATGCCTGATGGACTTGTGGACCTACGACCCCTCCATTTATTTCTCTCCATTTTTCTCTAGCACTCCCATGTCTATGTAAGGGGGCGTTCACACTCTTCACCTAATTGCATATGTGAAGAGAGAGAAAAGAGAGGAGAAACGAAGCAAACCCAAACCCAACTTTTCCCCTACTTTGCTTGATCCATCTCAATCATCATTTTCCCTGGTATATTGTCACATTGCACGGTTGAATCGGTCCACTTTCACAATATTGTAATGTCGTTACACATTGATCATTGTTTTACTTCTGCACCCTCTAATCTGATGCACCGAGACCACAGATCTCAATCCACCAATCTATAACTAGTTTTCAGTTGAATATGGACCGCCATTGAATTCCTCTTATTAAGTATCATTCTCCAGTCAAAAATTGAAAGGATAGAATTGTCCCATCAAGAATATTTTCACAGCTTCCGTCCCTGGACAGTGGGACCCAACATATCATGGATGTGGGAAGTGGATTGGGCACCGAGTAAACTCTTTGGGGCCCATTGTGATTTATGTATTTTATCCAATCCGTCCATCCATTTTACCAGATAAGTTTAGGGATTGAGACAAAAAATGAAGCATATCCAAAGATCAAGTGGACCACACCACAGGAAACAGTGTGAATTGACCGTCTACAGTTGAAAATTTGTCGGGCGTCACAGAAGTTTTGGATGAAGCTGATATTTTTTTTCCCTTCATCTATGTTTGTGTCTTATGAACAGGTTGGATGATAAATAAACATCACTGTAGGCCTTAGGAAGGTTTCAACTTTGGAAATCATTATTCCTGCTGTTTCCTGTGGTATGGTCCACTTGAACTTTGGACATGCTTCAATTTTGGACTCAACCCTAAAATGAGCTGGAAAATCGGATGGATAAACCATATACATTCACAGTGGGCCCAACAGAGTTTACTTAGTACGATAAAAGCACTGAGTTACTTATTACGCAATCCGAATTCTGGATATGGTTCCTATTATAACTCTCACAAATATAAGACATTTAAACAGTGTCCACCTAAAAAAAATGTACCATTTTGCCTGGGATTTTCAATCCTTAAATGCGACTCCAGTGGTTCACTGCCACTGATACAACGGGCCGTGGTATGGATGCCATTTGCACAAAAAACAACCATCATGTAAAATCCTATGGGATTGGATGCCTCTGTTTAGCTACAGTTTGATCAGCATCAGTATCCCAGTTGTGGGAGCCCGCCCAAATAATTGTATAACAAGTTACATTGGCTTTTTGTTTGGTGTGGCCTGAAACTTTTTGTGGTGCCCTCGTCTTACATTGTGCATCCATTTTCTTTTATGGAAAATAAAATTTAGGTGGTACGCTCTCACCTTTCTTAAAAAGAAAAAGAAAAAAAGTATAAAGCCCTCATGTGCTTTCTTTTTCTAAGTAAGAATTTTATTAAGAAAAAGAGCTGTCCATGGGATTGTCCAGCTACGAGGCCAAACAAAGGCATGAAGGGTGCAGATTAGCTCTAATTTCTATAAACCCCTTGTACGCTACAGAACAAGATTTATTTCACTAAGAGATGGGCTGAAACAAGATAAACCAGACTTAAATTCTGAGCACACCATAATACATAATGCAACAAGCATGCATGTTAGTCACATTTCTTTCAGGACCTTGATTTCCTTCCAACGAGACTCCATGTAGGAGGAACAGCCCTCCTGAGCATAAACACCAAATTTGAAATAATGAGAGTCTCCTCCATGATCAGCCACCTCTAGTTTTAGAACCCCGTCGACGAAAATTCTAACTTTTTTGGCACCCACGTCGTGGATGACATTTAGGCGGAACCATCGATCGTGGATGCCAGGGACGAGAACCTGTTTGCTGTAGTACCTGAGAGAACCATCGTACACCTTCATCATCATGGTCGTAGCCTGCACTACAAGAAAGTATAGCATTTCCAGCACTTTTTTCCCGGCGGACGGTATTTTCCGCCAGCAAATGTAAGAATCTCCGGCGGATTGCGTGTCTACCAGCAATCTAAAGAACAGAGCGCCCCAAAAAATTTAGACATGGGTTTGGGGTTAACCTGTGCCGGCAGACCCTAACCCTGTCCGCTGGCAACAAATCCCAAAAGATAAAAATAAAAAAAATAAAAAAAAAAAATCCCCAAATCCCGCTCTATACCCCCGCGCGCGCCCCCCAAACCCCAAAACTCCCCTCCGCGCCCCCTGAAACCCCAAAACCCCCAAACCCAGCTCTCTCTCTCTCTCTCTCTCTCTCTCTCTCTCTCTCTCTCTCTCTCTTGCTTTTAATGCTTTTAATAATGAAATATCATGATATTTGGTGTGTTTTCCTTCTCTGCAAAATCTTCCTTTCTCCTTCTTATTATTATTTATGTATTTATTTTTAAGTAGATTTTTAGGGTGGGGAGATTTTTATGGAATTTTGGGATTTCAGATCTTAATAATCCATCTCTGGTGTTTTTGGGGGCATTGAGTTTATTCTAATACCTTTGATTCTTGTTGTTTCTTAGATTTTTTTTTTTTTGTTGTTGTTGAACATATACTTGCGATTTGGATTCTAGTATTCACATGTTGAATGATGTGATTTCAGGACATGAGCATTTATGTTGCACAACCTGCTGGATGGGTGGCTTAGATTATGCACAAGTGTTCTAGGTATGCACATGTGAAGTGTAGATGTTCTCACTTATAGTATTTGTGTCTAGTGGATTGATTAGCACTCTCAGTGAAGTGTAGACTCACCATTTTTGCTCAAAATCTAGAGGAGTTGCTGCTGCTCTCCTACTTGCAAGTGTAGTCCATTGTGGTGAACTAGAAGGCCTTGTCAGGTGTAAGTCTTGTCTCTTGTTGATGGATCCGTGTGTTGGTGCATTTCTCAATTTTAATTTCCATCTCTTATTTTCGGCAACGATTGTTAGTTGTGCACACAATGTGTTTGTAGTTTTGCTTAAATTAGTTGTTGGTATTTCTGATTTTACTCTAATTTGATTTTTTTTTTTTTTTTGCACACAAGGAAGGAGAGAGAGAGAGAGAGAGAGAGAGAGAGAGAGAGAGAGAGAGAGGCACACAAGGTGTTTGTGGTTTTGCTTGAATTAATTGTTAGTTGTGCATGCAAGGTGTTTGTGGTTTTGCTTGAATTAATTGTTAGTTGTGCACACAGGGTGTTTGTGGTTTTGCTTAAATTAATTGTTAGTTGTGCACACAAGGTGTTTGTGGTTTTGCTTAAATAAATGACTGATTTTGAGTGATTGTCTACCCACATGAAGACCTACATCAGGCAAGGCAAGCCATGGCATTGACCCCCCACTCTACCTAAGAGGTACATGACTGCAGATCCAGCTAAACTTGGATCAGCAACGGTTCAATTTCTCTGGGCTCAATCCTGACCCCGGCCCAGTTAAGCAATTTCTCACCTTTTTTTATAAGACTTATGACCTCAAGTAAGCAATTAGCATGCTTGGGCTAATGCAACACATGTTACCTTGCATCGAAATGATGATGGCCCAAATCAATTGGGCCGACCCCAGTTGGTGGATTGTGGACACAAAAGTTGACCGTACAAGGCTTAATGACTACACCTTTTTCAAGCCAATAGCTACACAAGGAAAAAGAAGCCATTTTAGAAGAAGTAAAAATAAGCCAATAGTTTTCACAGTAGACACCATAACTTGGCAAGTATGTGGAGCATATACAAAAATTGGGTGAGTCAATTAACAGTGCCAGGTTCCATATGATTGTTCATTTGGCATGACAGGCAATTTTTTTGTTTATACTGCTGATGCTTTGTGTACCAGCTGGCATAAGCCACCTTATGCTTCATTTAGATGATTTACAGACTCACAAGATGAGTGTAGGCTAGGAAACCTCCTACCCTTATGCAGCAAGGTTTTAGTTTTAATTCCAATGGTATTTATTTGGTTTCAAGTCTTTTTTATATGATTGTTTTCAGTATGGACTATAATTGAAGAGCCCAGATAACTCTTTTTCTAGGCAGTACTGTTATTTTCATTGTTCGCAGATACCTTACTGAAGAGCCAAGACGTTTGGATTTTGTGTTCAAATCCATGCTTTCAGGTTCATATTGAATGAGAATGGTAACAACCCATCCAGGCTCAATATTGATTCACATTAGTACGATTTTTACAACTTACCATTTCTCATTCTATTGGGACATAATTGGATCTAAACAGAAGTTCTTGACTGTCCAAACTTTGTCCTTTTCCCAGTCTTTTGTTTTATTAGGTGAATGGCAGAGGTTTGTTCTGCTTTGATGGGTAGCTGAATAGCAAAGCTTTGTTCTGCTTTGATCCCTACACAAGTGGGTTTCTAGGTGCTAGCTCAATGGGATGGCACACCCAGGTCCATAGCTCAAGTGGCAGACTGAGTGAAGATAGCCTCGTTTCAACACTAAGGTCATGGTATCAATTCCCATAGTGGGGGGTGGGTGGTTGTACTAACAATGGGGTGTGGAAACTAACAATGGGGTGTGTGAACTATCGATTCCCAGATATCATGCTTTCTATGTTGCCAGTTTTTCTTTTTGCTTTCTGCGTTGCTGTTTGATTTGGGTAATGGTTGCTTGAGGAGAAATTGTTCTTCCTTTTGCCTTCTTCATTTCTTTCTTTTGATATTTTACATTTTTAGCTTGGGCAGTGGCTTTGGAAGAAAAATCGTTCACTGTTTGGTATAGGGATAGTTGTAAGATTTGTGAATTTTTTTTCTTTTGAGGTTATCATTATATCAAAGATAACAGTGTGAACATATGATGGTGGTTCTTGTTAAAATTCATTGAGGGTCCCAATATTCATGTTTTCTTGTTAAAATTCATGTTTTCCCAAAAATAAAATCTGCCCCAATCAGTATGTGGGTCCCAATATTCATGTTTTCTTGTTAAAATTCATGTTTTCCCAAAAATAAAATCTGCCCCAATCAGTATGTGGGTCCCAATATTGGAAACTCTTGTCTGGGTTACAAAAGTTCAGCAACTGTTTTTCAGAGCTGTACATTTGTTTTGCATATTGTGACCCACCCGACGAGTGGATTAACATGTTTCTTGTGTTAAGACATCAATATAGTGGTGACATTCTGGTGGATGGATTGGATCTTGGACCTATCTTGTCATGTCAGCACATGCTTGGCGTGTGCATGAGCTTTATTGACTTAAATTTATTACACAACTTCATTTACAACACAAGGTGAAATGTCATTATTTTAGGCATAGAAGCAGTGGAAGAATGGCCCTGAAAAGATTGCATGACACCAGTATTCAACACGAACCTGACCCATTGAAAGCCCAAAAAATATTGCTAGAGATCCAGAAAAATGGCCAGAAAATTCAACAGAAAAAAATAAAATAGTCAGAGCTTTCCGTCATGGGTTTTGATTGAAGTTGTTTCAACCCAAAAAAAAAAAAAGCTGAAACAGACCATAATTACAGTAAAACAGGATGCATCTCTTACCAAAATTTGTAAACAAAAAGGTGTGTGCCTTACAATGTAAGGTTATATGCCTTATTATTGACCTAAGCCTTATCCCGACTAATTGGGGTTGGCTAATTAGCATCCTGAGTTCTTCTGAATAGCGTGCTAAAAATGGGAGGTTTGAGTATGCAATTATGACTAGGATCTCTCAAGTTAAGAAAACTTGGGAGGTGATCCATCCATGTGCTGACCATCCTTTCAACAGTCTAGATTAGACTGAGATATTGGCCCACTCAAGGGGAAATGAAGAATGTTGGGTTCTTTCTTAATATGTGATAGTTGTCACCTTGAAGTCATCTCCTTCTTTGTCCATAATATCTGCCCTCCATATGGCACGTCCATGTGGAAATGTAGCCATCTCCCTGTTAGAATGCAACCTTTGTGTTAGAAGATTGATAGCATAAATATGGAGCATTGTGTTGTATCTAGTTATCATAGTCTTTTTGATGAGTGTAGAGAAGTTCAATCTTATAGCTGACCATGTCTCGTGAACACCATCATATGTTTTCAGGAACAACAATATATATTTCTTACCAATCTTCTTTATTATTCTTTTTTGTTAGAATAGTGGTTCTTCTTGTCATCCATGTCACTAAGAAGAATACTCTGTTGCTCTTTGCTTGTTCGGAATGGAATAAGCTTTGAGAAACTAATATTCTTTCTCATGCTTCATTTTTTGGTAGACCATCTAGGAAGATGTGCAAATGTCTCATAGCTTTTGAGATTGGAATAATGTCTTTCAGATTTACATATGCCTGATACTTGCAGCGTAAATGCTTTGTGTTTGCTAGATGCTTTTCAAGGTTCCCTTCTCATATAACATCTATGGTTTTTAGCTTTCTGGCCCTAATGCATTTTCTGATCCATTTTTCATGCGCCAATGTCAAACAACTCAAGGGTGCAAAAAAAAAAAAAAAAAAAAAAAAAAAAAAAAAAAAAAAAAGACTGTCTTGAGGATATGTCCATGCAGCAATATGATAAAATTGAAATCTCTGTTATTGATACAGGTCGTACCTGCTCATCTCATAGGACTGTCCAACTAAGTCACCCTCATCCCACATTCCTTCCTCACCAACTCCTTGATGGCTAATGTGTGTTTTAAATAACCCAGCTGAGGCTTGCATCTATCAGGTTTATATATTGAAATATTTGTAGCTATGAGATATAGAGAAGTGTTAATATCTATAGATAGAGATATAGAAGTAGATATAAACATATGACAAGAATCGTGTATTTATATCTTTTAGTTTTTCCTAATTGCATATGGACATGCGTTCAATAGAGCAATTATTTAGAAAACGGAGTGACCTTGCTACCTTGTGCAAATAATGACCTGATCTTTTAGTTATTTTTTTCACCAACCTAAAATTTTATTGATCCAAAACAAATAGGTTGTACATCCATTCGGGTGAGCCCAATAAAAAAAAGCATCAGGGATCACCTATCATATAGGCTCAGCCAACAAAAAAGAATCTATACAAAACAGGCTACAACCTTCTGAGGTATTGGTAAAAATGCATAATCTGCTCCTTTTGTATCATATTGATTGCTCCTTGTTCTATTGTAGGATTTTCCTGTTGTTGGGTTTCCATGAGGAGCATAAAGGGGTAAATTGGAAAGGGAGTTGTATCCCCATGTTTGAGGTTCTTAAATGAAATTTGTGGGCCTTTGTGATTGCTTGTTTTAGTCGTATTTGCTTTGTATCAATTTAATAGCGATACCTATTTCATTTTCAGCCACATAAGTATTGCATTTCAGTCTATCTTTGTCTGGTTTAACTGGTTCAATCTATATTTACCTGTTTTAACTGAAATAGTTGACAACCCATGGTGCCTAGACTTCTCAGTATAGTGGTTAGAGTCATCAGAACCTATTGGCAATTCCTGCTGTATTCAAGATAACAAGAATGAGAACACAACGAGATATGCAGTCCGGTCTTATGAACAATGTACAAGATACCTTCATGTGTCAACTACATAGGAAAGTTGAGGTAAGAACCACTACTTGGGCTGGTTGAATTCTAGTATGCATCCATCCTTGATGTGTAGGATGAACCAAGCTGCCACAGATTATCTTGCTTCCACAAGCAACTGCCATAGTCACTACTAAATGTATGCTTCTCTTTAAATTGTTTCAAGCTATTTTTTCATCAAGAGGTTGTTGTGTATAAAAATGCCATTATGGCATATGCAAGTGCTAAAACCTCACTATAGGCACACAATCTCATCATAATGACGTCACGATGTGATGACATGGACCAATACAAAAGCTACAAGGACTTCCTGTCGGCTACAAATAGAGTATCCGGACTCGTGGAGTTGAAAAGTCGACGAAAATTTTCCTTACCACCATTGCTGCTTTGAATTCCATGAAAAGCTGGAATAGAGTGGGGCCCACTTTCCCTTTATCCATGATGACGTGGATTCCGTGAAATTACTTGCTATTCTCAGGGGACGAGAGGGGAGCCTGGCTTCAGAACCTCACATATGGTGTTTTCGGGCTTGGAAACAAGTAGAATGACCATTTCAATAAGGTTTGAAAAAAAATTGAAGTTGAATACTGTGCACTTTTACTCGAAACTTCTATTATCTTTGGGTTGCTGCTGACGTTTGGTTTGTGCTATGTTTCAAAAAATAGATAGCAAAGGTTGTGGGTGAATTGATTGTTGAACAAGGTATGTATTTTGGATGGCCTGTTTCCATTTTCTTATTCTTCTATATTTGGATGAATTAAAACTCAATCTCATTCCTTTGGTATGCACAAGGGACTAAGCCTGCGGAGGTGTAGGCCACGGAAGCAGCCGACGAGCTTTGCAAAGGCGACACTGCTTTTCTCAACCTAGAGCCTGGCGGTTTCCACGGTGATGCAAGTTAAAGGCAGAGATGGATGGTGGATGGTAAGTTAAAGGCAGAGATGATGGTGGATGGCAAGAATAGAACTCTACCAGCGCTCAGACAATGGATATAGATATTCCCGAGCGCATTGACATACCTTGCCCGGGGCTTCGGCATGCCTTTCCCGGCGAATCTCTACACACTTTCAAGTCTAATCACCTTTTTCCCGGGGGCTTTGGCATATGTTAACCGGCGGTTTTCAGTCTTTTACCGGCGTACTTACCGACTTTTCCAGGGAGAATTTGAACGCCGGTAAATACTTCATGACCGCCGGTAAAGGAATATCTAAGGGTTTGACTGCCGGCAAAACATTTAGCAACACACTTATTTCCGGCGGGCTTGAATCCGCCGGTATATGTATTACCGGCGGTTTTTTGGTTCTTTGACGGCGGATATGAACGCCGGCAAAAGACTGTTTTCTTGTAGTGCTGGTTGGTTCCACCAAAGATCTGCATGATGCTCACACCTGTCGTCCCCTTTGGCACATATCCATACCCTTCAAATTGCCAGACCCCCGAAGAATAATCGTATCCCTGGAATGGTTATTGAGTAAAAATGATTGTAGGGATTAGAAAAAGGTAATAAATGGTCACTTGTCCCCAGTAATTGTTACAGGATAATATTGTAGTGGCTTGCCTATGCCATATTTACATTAGTTTCCATTTTTGTTAACGTCTCATAGTAATAGCGATGCTTCATCATGCATTGGTTTCCTGCTTTCTAGTTGGGCAGTAAGGGTTGAAGAAGGGCAATCACTCATTCTTAATACCAATATTCTTATAACTAAAAAGTCGGGCGAGGAAAAGGGG
Organism: Liriodendron chinense; assembly: GCA_003013855.2. Taxonomy (NCBI): domain Eukaryota; kingdom Viridiplantae; phylum Streptophyta; class Magnoliopsida; order Magnoliales; family Magnoliaceae; genus Liriodendron; species Liriodendron chinense. Next base: position 3,358,200 of record ML058489.1, on the reverse strand, counting down.
GAAATGAGACCATTTTCGTGACCTTCTAAATTCAATTAGTCAATTCCTTGAGGCTCCACAAACATTAGATTCAAATAGAATACTGAAATGGCAAATACAATGTTGATGGATCCAGGCTAGCCTAGGGATGGCTCATATGTCTTCTATCATTTTGTTTCCTTCTTCAAGTACAACAACATTGAAAAAGTGGCTATATTGCTAATAACATGATCAAATGGATTATAAGGTATTAATGATCAAATAATGAACAATTAATGTAGAGAGATGGAGCATGAACTTGCATGTATGCTAATCTTGTCACAAGGACTTGTGTTACTTGGGTCAGATTGAGGCTTGTCGGTATAGAAGACCCATAGCCTGTGGACACCCATCTACCAAGCTATCACGCTTGCTTATGTTCAAGTCATGGGGGTTTTGGATGCCAATGTTGAAGTTATTGAGTGGACCAGACAAGCCCATATGCAAGATCATCAGAGGTCCAGCACTTCTTACTTCTATGGTGATTTTTTCTGTCGACTAATCGACTTTCAGTGCAATTTTTGGGTTATAATCCCACAACTAAAATGGTCCGAACAGCACCATAGTTGTGGTATAGTTTTCTAGACCCTATCATTCCCCAATTATATTTAGTTTCTTTTAGATAAGGAGAAAGAAAAGAAAAATAAAAGGCATGATCCAATACATACTGTTGTGAGAAGAATACGAGCTGACCTCGGTGCTGTTGCGAGAAGAATACGAGCTGACCTGGGGATAGATCCGGATCAGCCTGCTCAGTTCGAAGTCGATCTGATGATGAACGGAACGACCCAAATACAGGTCGTCAGGTCTGACCGACCCAGTCTAGGGAGGAAAAGTGATCCCTGTGAAACGACCTCGTATAGCCGACCACTCTCATTATAGCGACCTGACTCCGTTATCGCAATTCTCTAAGTTTGTGTGTGATAAAAGGAAAAGAATCCGGGAAATCTCTAACCAACTCGCCGAAGATCTTCGAAGATCACGGGACAGCTCAGGAAATCTCAGTATTCCGAGATTTCCTCTACAAGCATCACGGCGACAAATAAGGAACGCAATCCCACGACCTAAGTCTATAAATTGAGGCATTCTCTCCAATATTGAGGTACGATACAAAAACTGATCAAAAGAGAGATATTTAATCTTTCAAGATCCAACTAACTTAGGCATTGGAGGGCTAACGGCTGGACCCCAGCCACCCCCCTTAGCTTTCCTTTGTGCTCTACAGGATACAGCTTTCCCTCAGGGAGAAGATCAACATTATTCAACCATCAAGATCAAAGAATCTTCATCCTTATCTGTTAACAAATTTCCAGCATCAACAGATTGGCACAGTCTGTGGGAAATGCCTTCTTCCTTTAACTAGGAAGTCCGTGTTCTCACCCAATCGTCTAAGACGACCTCAGCATCTTCCCCCTCTTTTTGCGATGGTCGGGAAGAGAAAGTATAAAGGGAAAGCACCAGCAATCGCTGGATCTTCAGACGATCAAATCTCTGAGAATGAAGGTTCATTCCCCGACACCCCCGCCATCCAGCTCGGTGGGAACTCTCCTCTTTTTGCTCAGCAGGGGGGACAACAGAGACCTCGCAACCGAGGAGTCAGGTTGTCCCTTCTCGAAGAGCAGGTAGGAGGTGTCAACCAAAAACTGGGGGGGGGTCGACGAACGACTGGGCTACGTGGACCAGAGACTGGACGAAATTAAAGCCCTGCTAACTGGTCTAGTCCATCCAACCATGTTAAATGGCAAGGACCGTGAGGGGCCTCGGCATACCCATTCTCAGCCTCAACAAACCCAGCACTCTCACCAGACTCGGCCGTTGCAGCGTTCTCAGCACCTCACTCCAATAGAAGAAAACGAGGTTGCCAGCCAAGCAACCGAGACCAGATCTCGGCCAATGACAGACTTGCCTGCCACCGATCTACGACATAGGCTTGAGGAACAAAGAACAGCTCGTCTCGCGCATGAACGAGCCGATCATGAAGCCAGCAACCGGGTTGACAACAACTTAAGCCCACTGGAAGCCGAGCTGAGGGAACTGCGGGAACAAATGGGCGATATTCAGAGAGCACAGCGAGCCCGAGCTCCAATCTCAGTGGACGCACTGGTTGACTCATCTGAGTCGCCGTTCACAGACGAGATTCGTGAAGAACCCCTTCCCAAGGGGTATAAAGTTCCTCAGTTGAAGCAGTACTCTGGGATAGGAGATCTAGCGGAACACTTAGAAAACTTCAAAGTCCACATGGATCTCCTCGAGGCCAACGGACACATTATGTGTAAGGCTTTTCCGTTGTCTTTAACGAGCTCGGCATGGACTTGGTTTCGCAACCTAAAACCCCGCACAATCAGTTCGTTCTCTCAATTAAGCCGAGCTTTCGCCACTCAGTTCATCGGGAGCACCGACCCGAGGAAGCATTCAACTCACCTCGCTGCGATCAAGCAAAAGGAAGACGTGTCCCTAAAAGATTACCTCGCGCGCTTCAATTCCGAAGCTGTTCAAATTGAAAATCTCTCACAAGACGTACTGTTACACACGATGATCGGAGGACTGCGGGACCGAAGATTCCTTTGGTCTGTTGGGGAAGAGCCACCTCAGTTCCTAGCAGAATTTTTAGATCGGGCGGCAAAGCACATCAACGCCGAGGAACTGGTTAACGCTCACCGACCGACGACCAGGAATAAGGATCGTCAGGATAGCGGCAGCTCAAAAAGACACAGGTCGGAGTGGAAGTCAGAGCAAAGATCGCCGACTCGGAATGGACCTGCTCGCCGAACAAAATCACCTACACCACGGTTCGAAAAGTATACACCGCTCAACAAAACCATCGAGCAAGTGTATTTAGCGGAGAAAGGCAAATACAATTTCGAACGACCTGTGAAGATAAAAACCGACCCCAATAGAAGGTCGAAATCAAGGTACTGTTTGTACCACAAAGACCACGGTCACAACACTGTGGATTGCTTTGACTTGAAGCGACAGATCGAAACCCTCATCCAGCAAGGCTTCTTGAAAGACTACATCGCTCAGCATTCGGACGAACGAAGGGATGAAGGTCGGGTTGCTGACTTAACTGAGGAATAGAGCAACAACCCTGTGGAAGAAATCCACATGATCTTCGGAGGGACCAACCACTGGAGATACCGGGAACTCCTGCAAAAACTATGTACGGCAAGGAAGGACATCCTTGCCGAGATCTTCTGTGAACATCACCAGCCAACCTACAAAGGTCGCAAAGGTAACCTCGCAAACAATAACTTTTACCGAAGAGGACGCTCGAGGGGTCGTACACCCACATGACGACTCTCTTGTCGTCGCGATGGTGGTCGCCAACAAAAGACTCCACAGGATGATAGTCGACACTGGCAGTTCGGCTGATATCCTATACGCTTCGGCGTTTGAAAAAATGAAGATCGATCGATCCCGACTGAGACCGGTCAAGACAGCGTTGACCGGGTTTACAGGGGACAGCATTATGCCCGAAGGGGAGATAACTCTACCAGTTACCGCCGGGGAAGAACCAAACCAGAAAATAATTATGGTTGACTTCCTTGTCGTAAATACCCCCTCTGCCTATAACGCCATCATCGGCCGCCCTATCCTGCGAGCTCTCAAAGCGGCCGTCTCCATCTATCACCTTGCAATGAAGTTCGAAACCGACAAAGGAATCGGCGTAGTCAGGGGAGATCAGCAGGAAGCCCGTCGCTGCTACGAACTTTCACTACGAGGAAAAAATAAAAGCACGGTATCAACCGTTTCTCATGCGACCTCCCTCGACCCAAGGGAAGAAGAGAAGGAGCGCAGGTCGCCCGCCGAAGAGTTGATCGACATTCCCTTATCGGATACCAACCCGACCAGAATTATCAAGATTGGATCATGTTTGGAGGACAAGGTTCGAGAGAGCCTAATCACCTTTTTGAAGGAGCATGTGGACGTCTTTGCGTGGTCCCATGAAGAGATGCCCGGAATCTACCCGGAAGTGATGGTCCACCGGCTAAACGTCGATCCAACTATCAGACCGATCCGTCAAAAAAGGCGCTCTTTCAATACAGAAAGGTACATGATCATCGAAGAGGAAGTACAGAAATTACGCAAGGCGGGATTCGTCCAAGAAATATGCTATCCAGAATGGCTGGCAAACGTCGTCCTCGTCAAAAAGAACAATGGAAAATGGAGAGTCTGTGTGGACTACACTGACCTGAACAAGACCTGTCCTAAAGACAGCTTCCCTCTACCACGGATAGATCAGCTCGTCGACGCAACCGCTGGGCACGAGCTCCTCAGCTTCATGGATGCTTACTCTGGATATAATCAGATCCAAATGCATGCTCCCGACAGGCAAAAGACAGCATTCATTACGGATCGGGGGCTCTACTGCTATAAGGTCATGTCCTTCGGGCTAAAAAACGCCGGGGCAACCTACCAACGACTAGTAAACAAGATATTCGTAGATCAACTCGGTAGGACTATGGAAGTATACGTGGATGATATGCTCGTCAAAAGCAAACGGTCGGAGGACCATGCCTGCGACCTCTGCACTGCGTTTAAAATATTGCGGAAGTATCAAATGAAGCTCAACCCTAGCAAATGCGCTTTCGGAGTAAGCTCAAGCAAGTTCCTTGGCTTCATGGTAAACCAGCGAGGAATTGAAGCCAACCCTGAAAAAATTCAGGCACTCCTCAACATGAGCTCACCTCGCACAGTGAAGGATATCCAGCGGCTCACAGGAAGGATCGCGGCGCTCAACAGGTTCGTCTCAAAAGCTACAGATCGATGCCTCCCCTTCTTCAAGCAGCTGCGCAAATGCAAGGAGATGACTTGGACCTCGGACTGTGAGCAAGCTTTCTGCGAGTTGAAGGCCTACCTCGGCTCTTCGCCGCTGTTGTCCAAACCAGCACATAAAGAAGAACTACTCTTGTACTTAGCAGTCTCACCAGCGGCAGTCAGCTCAGCGCTTGTCCGGGACGACAAAGGAATCCAAAGGCCTGTTTACTACGTCCAGCAAAGCCCTACTCGACTCCGAAACTCGATATCCGACAATAGAGAAGCTAGCTTTGGCACTAATCACCTCAGCCCGGAAGTTGAGGCCATACTTTCAGGCACACCCGATAGCTGTGCTGACTGATCAACCATTGCGACAGGTACTGCAAAACCCGAAAACCTCAGGTCGTCTTGTCAAATGGGCTGTCGAGCTCGGTGAATTTGACATAAAATATCGACCTCGAGCGGCGGTCAAAGGTCAAGCCGTCGCTGACTTCATCATCGAGTTGACCGAGCCCCTCGAAATTCAGGACAACAGCAAGTCCGACCCTCCACCAGAGAATAACCACGACACACCGACCTGGTTATTGCACGTCGATGGATCTTCCAATTCACAAGGCAGCGGAGCCGGACTTGTCTTGACAGCGCCGGACGGGATCCAAATTCAATACGCTCTCCGGTTTGGATTCCGAGCTTCGAACAATGAGGCTGAATATGAAGCCCTTCCTAGCCAGTCTCCGTCTCGCCTCTGAAATAGGAATCCGATCTATAAAGATACATAGCAACTCCCAACTGGTGGTCGGGCAAGTGACCGCAGAATACCAAGCGAAAGGAGGGAAAATGTCCGCATATCTGGCAAAAACTCAAGAGCTACTGTCACGTTTTGATCAATATAAAATTGTTCAGATCCCAAGGAGTAAGAATATGAATGCGGATTCTCTCGCAAAGCTCGCATCATCAGCTAACGACGAGCTCGGAAGGATGGTTCCCATCGAGTTCCTCCCTCAACGAAGCATATCGTCAAACGAATCTGCAGAAGTTTTTCCAGTGTCATCTACCCCAGATTGGAGAGATCCTATCATCCGGTTCTTACGGTCGGGCGAATTATCCGCCGATCAAAAAGAAGCTCAGCGCATTCGCTATAGATCAGCTCGATATACTCTGATCGATGGGATCCTCTACAAGAGAGGATTTTCTTTTCCATGTCTGCGTTGTTTGGGAACCGAAGAAGCCAATTACGTGTTACACGAAATCCATTTTGGCTGTTGCGGGAATCATTCTGGTGCCCGAGCACTAGCGCAGAAAGTAATCAGACAGGGATATTATTGGCCCACCATCCAGCACGACGCCCGGGAAGTTGTTAAAAGATGCGATTGATGCCAACGATTCGCTCCAATTCCTCACCTACCGCCCGAAGAGCTCACCCCCATGTCTGGACCGTGGTCGTTCGCTCAATGGGGAGTCGACATTATTGGCCCTCTTCCGACGGGGAAGGGACAGGTGAAATACGCAATCGTCGCCGTCGACTACTTCACGAAGTGGGCGGAAGCAGAACCACTAGCTACCATTACCGAAAAGAAAACAATAGACTTCATTTGGAGAGCGATCGTGTGCCGATTTGGATCCCGAATACAATAATCACTGATAATGGGCGGCAGTTCGACAACGAAAGGTTTCGAAAGTTCTGTAAAGGTCTGGGCATCAAGAACGTGTATTCTTCTCCCCACCACCCACAAGCCAACAGCCAGGTCGAGGCAATTAACAAGATCATCAAGAATCACCTCAAAACAAAGCTCAGAGAGAAGAAAGGTGCTTGGGCTGACGAACTTCCCGAAGTACTTTGGGCCTATCGGACCACGGCTCGGTCCACAACCGGGGAAACGCCTTTCTCTTTAGCTTTTGGAGCAGAAACCGTCGTCCCAGTAGAGGTCGGGATGCCCACGAGTAGGACGAGCCAAAACCGACCTGATCAAAACGAAGAACAACTACGGACAAGCTTGGACCTTCTCGATGAAGTACGAGAGGCATCCCAAATACGATTAGCAGCTTATCAGCAACGGGTTAGGCGATACTATAATTCCCAGGGTAAAAGAGCGGCGGTTTCGAGCTGGCGACCTGGTTCTCAAAAAGGTCAGTGTTAAAGACAAAATCGCTGCCTTCAGTCCCAACTGGGAAGGGCCATATAGGGTGCTCAGCTCACGTCGTCCTGGTACTTATTGGCTCGAAAGCATGGACGGCAGGCCCCTTTACCATCCATGGAACGCTGATCATCTGAAGATCTACTATCCATGAGCTAGCAGGGCCTCATATAAATGTATTCCGAGGCGATGATTCAATAAAATTGCTTTCAAATTGCTTCATAAGTATTATGAACAGCGACATTCCGACTTATATCAGCAGGTCGGCCTAGCGGTGTTAACGTTCCGATCTGACTTCCATACTACTATCGAAGCCTTATGACTAGTCATCTGCTCTAATATGATGGTCGAATTTATGTTACCGAGCTTCGCTGATTACAAAGGGTTCTTTTGTCGTTCCAAGGTCCGAGCATGCATAAGAGAAATAAAGTGCTGCACACAATCTGCAAAAATGTGCCTCTAAAGGGCTTGTATTGAAGTAAAAGTTTTCTTACATTGCTTACATCAAATATATATATATATATATATATATATATATATATATATATATATATATATATATACAAGGTAGTTCAGCCTTCGGCAGCATTAGATGGACCGGCCGCAGCCCCTTTTGAAGGTCCCTCCCTCACGACCTCGTCCTCGTCTTCATCATTGTCAACGGGAGCAAGGTCGAGATCGGCGAAATGTTTGAGAACAAGCCGTCTGCAATCCTGGAAGCCATGATTGTACAGCTCCTCAGAAATTGCGTTCAGCTTCTCAAACTTAGCCTCTGCACTTTTTGCATCAGCCAGAGCCTTCAGCTGGACCTCCTTCAAGAGCTTGGCTAAGTCCACCTTCTCCTCCTCAGCTGTCTTGAGAGCAGCCTCGAGCGACTCGACCTTATTCTCCTCAGATTGAGCCTTGACCGAGCTCTCTCCTAGCGCCTCCTCCAAAGACTGGACTTGCGCTTGCGACACCTCCTGCTCGGACTGAGCCACCTTCAGCTCGGACTGGGCTATCTGCAATCCAGCCTGGGCCATCTGCAGCTCCGTCTAGGCCGTTGCCAGCTCAGACAACTTGTTCTTCAGCTCAGCCTTCATCGCCTCTGTCTTATTCTTCCAGGAGGATGCGGCAACCAGAGCCTTTTGCATCTGGTGGGTCCGCTTAGCCATCTTTTGGCGGATCATTATCAGCAAGGCCGAGTCCTACAAAAACATGTTACGACAGTTAGTAGTGCAACGGCAGCACGAATAAAAAAAGAGGAGAGAAAAAGAGGCAATCAGCTCACCCTGAGACTGCTCTCAATTGCGACTCCGACCATCTGATCAGGATCTGACGACGCAAGAGAGTTCAAATCCTGAGGGATGCTCTGGTTAACGTCCATGTAGGCGTTAACCCCCTCTTTCCAAGACGAAAACTGCTCCGTGACTGGAGGCATGTCGACCTGGCCTTCGCGCTGCTCGGCCCCAGAAGCAGCTGCAGCGCGGGTGGCCCGGGGAGCTGGAGGAGGGCGCGACGATCTAACCTCAGCAGGGGTGCGAGCGGGCCCCGCTGAAGTCGATGCTGTCGGAATGCCAGACGAACTGGCACGAGTGGCAGGTCGGCCCGTAGACGGCTCGACCTAGGAATCCGAGGTGTCCGGCACGTTGACGACTGGAACCTCGGAGACGGGAGACTGGGCGGCCAGAGGCTCACCACTTGCAGGGGATGAGCCCAGAGGTTGTCCGGACCCGCACACGAAAGACTGAGGCAACCTTTGTTGCCCCTGAGTCTCCGTAGCCACCCTTTTGCTCGGAGGCTCCACCAAGCTCTCCCCGCGCTCAAGGAGCTGAGCAGGAATTTTGCGGGATTTAGAAACCGCCTTTGGTGCCATGCCTGTCCAAAACACAAAGAAAGATGTTAGGACATAACATGTGGAGAAGCGACAAGTAAAAAGTAAATATCAACATTGCTCTGTTCACAAGCTGACCTGACTCGGAGACGGATTCTATAGTGATTAAACTGCGAAAGTTTCTTTCTTCAAGCGGATACTCCCGGGCAGCTCGGATCTACCTCTCTTGGATCGCAGAAAGGGCTACCCTAATGGCCACTGAAGCTGCACAGACAAGGAGATGCTCGTCAGAATAAAAAAAGATAAACGAAAAGCATTAGAAATTCAAAGAAAAATCTAAGTACGGTTCGACCTGGCAGAGCAAAGTCAGCTCGGACCCTATGCTCCAGAGGGCGAAGCTCATCTAATGAAGCCTCTCAATCCCCCGACGCAAAGAATCATTTCCTCTTCCATATTCTTGTGGAGGATGGTAGGCCGGTCACTATCGAGCCTCCCTGGCCCGGGTGGGAAGAAAGGTAATAAAGACCCTGACCTCCCAGAGACTTGAGACTATACATGGAGAACAGCTCGTTCGAGGGTCAGTTCTTTATTTCCTACTCTCTGCCACAAGATGTAGCATCCCACCATACACCTCCAGCCATTAGGTTGTAGTTGGCTCGGTGCGAGGCTTGAAGTGTTAAGGACCTCTCGCACGAAGGGGTGTAGAGGAAACCTAAGCCCGGCCTCTAAATGCATTAGGGAGATGACTGTTTCCCCCCGACGAGGTCGGCTCGGCCTATCAGTTCGGTCCGGAATCCTAAGTTCTACGGACTCGGGAATCCCGTACGTTCTGTTAGTGCACTTTTCCGTGGCATACTAGTGCACCTTGTTTGTCAATCACTTACAGCAGTGAGTCTAGAGTCGGTTGAGCCCAAAGAAGATGAAGAAAGAAGACTCAAGACGTCCAGCCGCATCAAGGAAGAAGATTGACAGGTAAAAGTGATGCCTTGGTGCCTTAACCTTGACCAAAACCCATCCCCTGTGTACTCTTGATGACCGTGACCATATTTAGAACCATTTTGTCATCATAGTGTGGCCCTAGGTGTCCCAAAAGAACACCCACACCTTGGCCAATATGGTTGTGCTGAAGAATGCATGGGATTGCAAAGTGTAGGGCTGAACCCAGGCCTGTCCGACCGGTCTAGACCGGTCGGCCAGACCAAACAGCAAGGGCTGTGTGTGCAGACTAGTAGACCGACCGGTCATGACCGGTCGGCCCTCGCAAATGAAGAAGATCAGCAAGCACTGCCGACCAGTCATGACCGGTCGGCCTGGGAAATCTTCAGCCATCCAGCAAAGAGGTCCGACCGGTCATGACCGGTCGGCCTGATGCATTAGGCCTGTCCAGCAAGGGGGTCCGACCGGTCATGACCGGTCGGCCAGGATGTTTGGCCTGTTCATTCAGCAAAGGGGTCCGACCGGTCATGACCGGTCGGGGCAGGCCGTTTTATGGCCGTTTTATGACCGTTGGAGCCTCTTTTCTATAAATATGGAGCTCCATTCTTGGGTCATGAAGAGAAGTTTTTGAGAGCCCATTCCACACTTATCTTGTACATCATTTGGGGCCTCAAAGAGGAGGTTTTCAAGTCATATCCCTTGTGTTTCAAACACAAGTATGGGCATTCAAATGCTATCAAGAGATGACTTGATTCCTCTCTCAAATCTAGAGGTGTGACACTATTCCACATAGGTATATCCTTTGTCCAAGACCTCTAGAAGACTCTCTAGGTGAATCTCCTAGTTGGAACAACCTACACATCCCATGTATGAGATTCACCCATCCTCCTAGCACCTTGGGCATTTCAAGGCATCGCATGCAAGGTGTTTGATCGAATGTGGCTGAGGCATTGGCAACGCAACGGCGGCACGATCGAGGGAGCAAAGGGACGCTGATTGAAGCACGGGAGAGCGGAGATCAAGCAACCCAATACGGTGCTAAACAAGGGGCTCATCCGACAAGTAAGTTGTCTTAATTGAGAGTCCATTTTAGAGTTTGTTTGTCAACTCGCCTTAGGGACGTTAGCCGTTCCTTGGTCCGTTAGCCGGGCCTAAACTAAGTCTCCAAGGGGGAGCCTCCGACACGGGAGTAAACGTGCGATAAGATTGAGAGTTAGCCTATGTCTAAAACTTCGGATACGGTTGAGAGGTGAACCGATAAAACCTCCGTGTAAAGGTTGAGAGGTGAACCTCATTTAAAACCTCCGTTAGTGAATGCCGGTGTGCTCAAAGGGGTTGAGTACTTGAACAGGGAGTGGAGTAGACACGTAGTCGAACCACTATACATCCTTGTGTTTGTGATTGTTAATTGAGCACATTGATATCTTTGCATTGTTAGTTTAATTGCTTAATTGTGAATGATTGATATGAATGCATGCTAGGCACCTTTTAGGCATCCTCACACAAGATGTACCTTCACTACTTGTGTAGACTTGAGCTCATTGATCCACTCTCATAAGTCTACACAAGTTGCATAGGAAAGAAGCTTTATTAGTTGAATCATTTTCTTACCTATGCATGCTTAGACTAGGTTTGATTATTGCTTAACCCTTGCTAGTCTATTTGATTGGACCCACCAAGGCTTGGAAGCCGAGGTGTTCTTGCTTATAACGCTTATTTTGTTGAATTGTATTAGTAGGCGAAAAGATTTTCAAAAAGGTCCTATTCACCCCACCTCTAGGTCCATAGACATATCTCCGAGTATCTTTACAAGCGGTAAAACAGCAATTTCAATTGGTATCAGAGCGGGTTCCTCTTTAAGGGCTTAATTGCCTAGAGGTAGATCCTAAAGAGAAACTTGAAAATATGTCTAGAGAGGACTCTTCATCCGTCACTAAGCCTCCTTTCTTTGATGGGTCAAATTATCCATACTGGAAAGCCCGAATGCGCATCTTCTTGGAATCCATTGATTCGGATGTGAGGGACATGGTTGACTTTGGATATGAACCCCCAATGGTTACTATTTCTAAGGAAGGTGAGCCGGATGTTCTCAGGCCAAAAGAAAAGGCATTATGGACTGCTCATGAAAAAGCTCAGCGTATTAATAATGCCAAAGGCCTGAATGCCATATTTTGTTCAGTATCAAGAGAAGAATTTGGTCGGATCCAAAATTGCACTACCAGTAAACAAGCATGGGATATTCTGGAAGTTACCCATGAAGGAACAAATGTTGTAAAAAATTCTAAACTCCAGCGCCTCTCCACTCTCTTTGAAAATATTACTATGGAGGAGGATGAAACGTTTACTGAATTTTATACCAAACTGAACAAAATCACAAATGATATGTGGGGCTTAGGGGATCCGGTTCCGGAACATAGGCTTTGTAGGAAAATCCTGAGATCTCTTCCGGATCGGTTCTCTTCTAAAGTCACCACCATTGAAGAGTGTAGGGATCTTAATACCATGAAAGTTGAAGAACTCATAGGTTCCCTACAAACCTTTGAGCTAGGCTTTAAAGCCCCCTCTAGAAGGAAAAACATCGCCTTCAAGTCCTCTCACAGACACAAGAAAATCAAAAGTGAGACGGAGGATGATAGCGATGATGAGGATGATGAGGAAGAACAATTGAACAAAAAATTTAAGAGATTCCTCAAATTTGATAGAGGGAATAGCCGTGACAAGAAGGACAAGAAGGGTGATAAACGTACAGGAAAATCGTCCATACCTTCATCCGTCCGTTGTTACGGTTGCGGTCGTCGTGGCCATATTGCCCCGGAATGTCCGGAAGGGCCTAAACCAAAAGGTAAAAAGGCAATGGCTGCCACTTGGGATGATACGGAGGAGTCCGAATCTGATGATGAGAGCCAACATAATGATCTTGCTCTCTCGGCCTCCATCACGACCCCTTTACCAGATTATCTAAGAGGGGATCCCAACCGCTATCCCTTCTAAGTGAAGGTAGAGTTCTCAACCCCTCGCCTCATGCTACATTTTATGAAGGTGTTGTGGAATCTTTGCTACCCTTTGGCTTTTTAAACTGAACATGGTTAGAGAGGGTAGCTAGTTATGCTTTTTTTGGTAAATCTGAGGATTTCAGCCTCATTTATGTTTTTATGGGCAAATCAGAGGATTCAAGCCTCATTCGCCCAAATTTTGATGATTTAGCTTTGCTTTTAATGATACATTTGCTTGCTAGATTGTCATCTTGCTTAGATTAGCTAACCATCTTGAGTTTTATGCTTCATGTATGCTAATCTTTGCTTAGTATTGGTCTTGATATACCACTAGGGGAGGTTGGTTGATTGGGCTATAAGCCCTTTTGTGCTTCATTGCAAATGTATATCCTTGACCAATTGCATGATTAACCTTGGCTGAATAGTTACATTTCTTGTTAATCATGTTTCTTAGCTTGCTCCATGTATTTATGATTCATGCACCCTATACTCTCCGTTTAGCATGTGCTTATAGTTATAATTGCGACACACTATCTCCTCTTACCTTAAGTTCATTGGTATATCATTAAGGGGGAGAGAATAGTTTGTCAATTGCTAACAAAAAGGGGGAGAAAGATCAAATCCCACCAAAACTAGTTTGCTATGTTTTGTGATGCAGGGATTGACAGGTTGTGGGGGAGCAAACTGAAGAGGAGCAGCTTAGGTTGTCATGTCAAGAGTCCTGTATTTTATGTTTTATTAATGTAATCTCTTGTTCATGTAATTTGTTTTGGTAGGTTAAGTTTTTGTAAGTAATTGACAAAGGGGGAGATTGTTAGTGCACTTTTCCGTGGCATACTAGTGCACCTTGTTTGTCAATCACTTACAGCAGTGAGTCTAGAGTCGGTTGAGCCCAAAGAAGATGAAGAAAGAAGACTCAAGACGTCCAGCCGCATCAAGGAAGAAGATTGACAGGTAAAAGTGATGCCTTAGTGCCTTAACCTTGACCAAAACCCATCCCCTGTGTACTCTTGATGACCGTGACCATATTTAGAACCATTTTGTCATCATAGTGTGGCCCTAGGTGTCCCAAAAGAACACCCACACCTTGGCCAATATGGTTGTGCTGAAGAATGCATGGGATTGCAAAGTGTAGGGCTGAACCCAGGCCTGTCCGACCGGTCTAGACCGGTCGGCCAGACCAAACAGCAAGGGCTGTGTGTGCAGACTAGTAGACCGACCGGTCATGACCGGTCGGCCCTCGCAAATGAAGAAGATCAGCAAGCACTGCCGACCGGTCATGACCGGTCGGCCTGGGAAATCTTCAGCCATCCAGCAAAGAGGTCCGACCGGTCATGACCGGTCGGCCTGATGCATTAGGCCTGTCCAGCAAGGGGGTCCGACCGGTCATGACCGGTCGGCCAGGATGTTTGGCCTGTTCATTCAGCAAAGGGGTCCGACCGGTCATGACCGGTCGGGGCAGGCCGTTTTATGGCCGTTTTATGACCGTTGGAGCCTCTTTTCTATAAATATGGAGCTCCATTCTTGGGTCATGAAGAGAAGTTTTTGAGAGCCCATTCCACACTTATCTTGTACATCATTTGGGGCCTCAAAGAGGAGGTTTTCAAGTCATATCCCTTGTGTTTCAAACACAAGTATGGGCATTCAAATGCTATCAAGAGATAACTTGATTCCTCTCTCAAATCTAGAGGTGTGACACTATTCCACATAGGTATATCCTTTGTCCAAGACCTCTAGAAGACTCTCTAGGTGAATCTCCTAGTTGGAACAACCTACACATCCCATGTATGAGATTCACCCATCCTCCTAGCACCTTGGGCATTTCAAGGCATCGCATGCAAGGTGTTTGATCGAATGTGGCTGAGGCATTGGCAACGCAACGGCGGCACGATCGAGGGAGCAAAGGGACGCTGATTGAAGCACGGGAGAGCGGAGATCAAGCAACCCAATACGGTGCTAAACAAGGGGCTCATCCGACAAGTAAGTTGTCTTAATTGAGAGTCCATTTTAGAGTTTGTTTGTCAACTCGCCTTAGGGACGTTAGCCGTTCCTTGGTCCGTTAGCCGGGCCTAAACTAAGTCTCCAAGGGGGAGCCTCCGACACGGGAGTAAACGTGCGATAAGGTTGAGAGTTAGCCTATGTCTAAAACTCCGGATACGGTTGAGAGGTGAACCGATAAAACCTCCGTGTAAAGGTTGAGAGGTGAACCTCATTTAAAACTTCCGTTAGTGAATGCCGGTGTGCTCAAAGGGGTTGAGTACTTGAATCGGGAGTGGAGTAGACACGTAGTCGAACCACTATACATCCTTGTGTTTGTGATTGTTAATTGAGCACATTGATATCTTTGCATTGTTAGTTTAATTGCTTAATTGTGAATGATTGATATGAATGCATGCTAGGCACCTTTTAGGCATCCTCACACAAGATGTACCTTCACTACTTGTGTAGACTTGAGCTCATTGATCCACTCTCATAAGTCTACACAAGTTGCATAGGAAAGAAGCTTTATTAGTTGAATCATTTTCTTACCTATGCATGCTTAGACTAGGTTTGATTATTGCTTAACCCTTGCTAGTCTATTTGATTGGACCCACCAAGGCTTGGAAGCCGATGTGTTCTTGCTTATAACGCTTATTTTGTTGAATTGTATTAGTAGGCGAAAAGATTTTCAAAAAGGTCCTATTCACCCCCCCTCTAGGTCCATAGACATATCTCCGAGTATCTTTACAAGCGGTAAAACCGCAATTTCACGTTCTCCTCGCATTGTCCAGTTCTCTCTGGGTAATCTGCAAGGTCACGCCATCCAGCTCGAAGGGATCCCTCTGAGCCGTTCCATCCCCAACTTCTGGCTCAGGAACGTCGGATTCCTCTGCATTCACAGGATCGGCTGTCCTGGAATGACATTCTCTAGGGCCTATCTCCTGATGCTCTGATAGAGGCAGGTCCGATTCGGAATCCCCAAACCTCACCATGGGTATGGCATCAGAGCAGGAGACATCCGACATTTTGAAAGATATTAAGAAGAGAAGAAGGTCTTCTAAGGGTAAGAAGAGCGTACCCTAGATGATTGGTATACTGGCTGGACGAGAGATATCAGAAAATGGAGAAGGAGAACCTAAAAAGAAAGGATAGCAAAATCGGAGAAGAGAATGATTTTTCCGAAATTTGCTAACTCTCGAATTTTATACCCGAAGGACTCTTTGGCATTTAATGCAATGATTCCGCGTGGCGGCTCTCGGTTGAAGCGTACAAAAAGTAACGTACTACTCAGACACGTGGCACTCCCCCGTTCGATAATATTCTGTTGAGCGCTGATACGCCATACAAACGAATGATGACGCCTCGATTTTTTTAACGACGCATTAAATGCCGCTTTCCTGCCCGTCGAGATGACGGCGCAACAGCTGTAAAACGCCAAAAGTAGCCAGATCGTCGTATCTTCTTTATCAAGCTACTCCCGAGACAGACGAGCTAGACTCGGGAGTGGGGGGACTTCTGTTGTGAGAAGAATACGAGCTGACCTCGGTGCTGTTGCGAGAAGAATACGAGCTGACCTGGGGATAGATCCGGATCAGCCTGCTCAGTTCGAAGTCGATCTGATGATGAACGGAACGACCCAAATACAGGTCGTCAGGTCTGACCGACCCAGTCTAGGGAGGAAAAGTGATCCCTGTGAAACGACCTCGTATAGCCGACCACTCTCATTATAGCGACCTGACTCCGTTACCACAATTCTCTAAGTTTGTGCGTGATAAGAGGAAAAGAATCCGGGAAATCTCTAACCAACTCGCCGAAGATCTTCGAAGATCACGGGACAGCTCAGGAAATCTCAGTATTCCAAGATTTCCTCTACAAGCATTATGGCGACAAATAAGAAACGCAATCCCACGACCTAAGTCTATAAATTGAGGCATTCTCTCCAATATTGAGGTACGATACAAAAACTGATCAAAAGAGAGATATTTAATCTTTCAAGATCCAACTAACTTAGGCATCGGAGGGCTAACGGCTGGACCCCAGCCACCCCCCTTAGCTTTCCTTTGTGCTCTACAGGATACAGCTTTCCCTCAGGGAGAAGATCAACATCATTCAACCATCAAGATCAAAGGACCTTCATCCTTATCTGTTGACGAATTTCCAGTATCAACACATACATTTGCATCCAGCCATATCCTCACTGGCTAACAATTCAGGTCGATCCAAAACTTAAAAGTACAAGTAAGAAAATGCCTAAAATCCATAAAATCACATGTTGTGGCGGACCAGAGGTTTGGAATGGCCTAATTTGTCGGTTGTCCATTCATCCTGGTCAGAAGCATTTTCTGAATGGATAAGATGGGGCATACGAACCCCACATACAATTTAGAAGATATTTAATGGTAGGCATTCTCATTCCAACTTTTCCCTGTGGTGTGGCCCACCTGAGTTTTGGATCGGCCTGATCTTTTCGAGAGGTTGCATGTCATCAAAACATCACGGTGGGCCCCACAAATTATTTATACATTAAGCTTAAAGAAGAAACCTTTATATTGGATCCGTCGACCTTAAGAAAAGAAAAGGAAATAATAATAATAAAGAACAAATATAGAGCGGAAGAGTAATGTTGAGGATTTATACGCGTATGCGAATCTCAGTGCGAGGAGCGGTCTTGCTGTTGGGGTTGTGAGGCTTGTCTGTGGACAAAACCCAGAGCTTGTGGACACCATTCGTGAAGCTATATCGGTCACTTACAGGCAAATCGTAAGGTCTCTGAATTTCCAAGTTCGAGCTTTTAAGAGGAAGAGAGATGAACCCGTCTGTAGGATCAGCCAAACCTTGGTGTGGGCAAAATTGAAGTAGAGCTAGGCAGAGGAGAGCTAAGAGAGAGCCAGATGAGCTCATCTTCATATTCAGATTCTTTTTCAAGAAGAGTTGGCTGTTGGTGTTGGATTCGTGAGGATGGTTCATGCATTTATAATAAATGGAGGATGACTGGCTGATGACAAGTGCACCGAACTGTCTGCTCACATGTGCCGATGTGGCACACTTGTGTAGAATATTCCAAGCCACTGATCAGTCGGGGCTAGCTATTTCATAGCATGGGTTCAAAATTCAGGCCTGGTGGAACACACACGTCCATTGAATGTAGATGGTGGTCAACTTCTTTCAACATTCCACATGATAAGCATCTTATTTTTTGGGCTTGGACATCAGCATGGAAGGACTGTCTGATGAGCTGCTTGGATCCCACATGGGTGGTGACGAAATTTCACGTGTGAGTGGCAAGTACAACAAAACACGCGATGGTGCTTGCTCCGAGTTTGTAAAACGGTGGGTGGATTCCTGGGAACCTTGTTTGGAGGCTGGATCCACTAAAAAGCTTCATAGAATAAGCTTATATTACAAAACTATGTGAGGCCCACCGTGATGTTTTAATCAGATCAACTCTGTCTATCATGTGCAACGCCTCATGTTCTCACTGGCTGCTAAAAACTAGGCTAATCTAAAACGCAGGTAGACCACACTAGAGGGAATAGTTGGGATGATCGTTCCAATGGTAATCTCGTCTAAAAATTCATGAAGTAATGCAAGATGGAGTGTTGCGGAGGTCGAACACTTCTACTAACGGGAATGGATTAGGTGCGGTCCGGGCCTAATTACTGCCCTTACTATGGGGGCCACCTTAATGTATGCATTCTATATACTGGCTGTTTATCCGTTTTATCCTTATCATTCTAGGGCATGAGCCCAAAAATCAATAGATCCAAATCTTAGGTTAGACAATACCATAGGAGACAGTAGTGATTGATCATTAAAAATATTTTGTGGACAAGAATTTTTTTTATCAAACAAATATTTGTGTTTTTTTCCCTTAATCCTCGTTTTTGTGATCTTATAAACAGGTTGGATGGTAAATAAACATTACATGAAACATTATGGTGGGCCATAAAAACTTTTTAATGGTAAGAGGTTCAATCACCACTTTTTCTAGTATAAGTTCATGACCTGAGGTTTGGATCTGCTTCATTTTTTTACTCTGAGTCCTGAAATAATCATGCGAAAAGGATGTACGGCGTGGATATAGAATATATACATCAAGATAGAGCCCAGAATAAGGCCGCAGTGTCTTTGGTGAGACCAAGGCCGCACCTAATCCGCTCCCTCTACTAAAGCGCCTGAAACCTCTTTTTCACGGCAGCCGATTAGGTGCAGCGCTGCCTCACCCAACGCCGTGACTGTGTCACTGTGGGGCACACCTTGACTATGTATCATATATCTACTGCCGTCCATCAGTTTTGACAGATTAATTTAGGGTATGAACCAAAAAATAAAGCAGATCCATATCTAGATGAACCACAACACATGAAAAAGTAGTGATTGACTATTGAAAACTTCTTTTGGGCCACAAAAAGTAGATATTTGTTTCTCTTTCTTTTTTTCCTTTATGCAGGTCTGTGTGACATTATCAACAGTTTGGATGGCTAATAAACATTATGGGCCATTAAGGTGGTCCCTAGAAAGTTTTAATGGTAAGCATTCAATCACAAACTTTTTTCCTACGGTGTGGTCTACTTCTATTTTGATCTACTTCATTTTTGGGCTCTTTTTCCAAAATGAGCTGAAAAAATAGATAGACGGCAGAGATACATAATACATACATCAAGGTAGGCTACACAGTTGGACAGCGCATAATCCACTTCCTTTTTCACCGGACGTATTTGATACCGAGGATAAGCTAGGGAAAGAAACCAAAAACATGAAAACTGTAATCATGTTTCTCCACTCCAGAGGTAGCTGATTCCAATTGCTTCATTCAACCAGAAAATTCCAATGAATTTATCTCCAACAGCTAGATATGGGAGATATGGTTGAAAAAAACTTACATGAATTCATATCTATTATTAGAATATATCTTTTCAGTGGGTTACCATTTCTTTCCCTACAGTACACGGCACTTGATGTGACGCTCTAAAATAGATTCCTTTCTTCTGGATGCATATGACGCTCGATGCAAATACACTCCCAAATTGTAGATTTTACATACATTAATATAATCTAAGTCGATTAAATTGTCGAACACAATGTTGATAAGTCACCATCTCAACCCCAAATCAATTCAACAGTCCTAACCTTTGATATCTGGATACTTGTTTGCTGACAAAAGACCATTGGATTTTATTTTTTTTAACCATCTGATACGTCTACCAATCTGATAATCAGATAATATAATAATCTTACATTTTTTTTATTCATGACACATATAAAAGGGACTGATGTTTGGATAGTTTAGATTGAAATAATTTTATACCAAATGGCTCATTTCAGATTAATTTCGAAGTGCTGGTATATCATCCATCACAACCTCCCAGAGCACAAGGGGTTCTTTCTTTTGAACGGGGTGATTTTCTCTTTGCGATTTTTCCTATAAGCCGCCTCCACTTCGGTCAATCCATTGAATAGTAATTCGTTTTGGCTTAGTTTTCCGCTTATTATTTCCACCAGTAGTCTCAAAGCCGCCTGGCGTCTCGCATATGTTCTAACGAAAGTATTTTCTTATTTTCACATTGATGAAATTACCCATCTCATTTTTAACAAAGAAACCTTTATTAATATATTCTAAAGAAACCCACGAAGCTATCAGATGCTTGTCACGAGTATTAACTGTTCACCATTTTCGCCGTCTCATTTCAGGGCGTTGGCACAAAATTCATGAGGATCCAGAATACAGGTGTGTCCCGCGACAAGAAAAGGTGGGTTGTTGGCTTACCACCATTGAACTTATCAATGGCCTACTTTACATGTTCGTAGGCCATCTGAACCATTAAACCGGCATTTTCAACTGTTCCAAAGGTTATTCATAGAGGACAGAATGTAACCACTGTTTACTCGGTTTTCAGCACTCGAGTAATGCTTCCGACACTGATGGTGATGCTGCAGAGGCATGCTAGAACTTATTGTGCAGCTCAATTCCAACCAGTTCAACCTTGACCCCAAGCGTCGAGGTATGCAAATACATCACGCTCAACCATATATGACCGATGCCTGAGAAAGTCAATCGCCTATTCAGCCACTTGCAAATGAATTCAAAATGATTAAGTGATTGTCAGAGGATGGGGTTCGTCCTCCAAAAATGGGTTGCACCTTGCCTTCTACCAAAAATGACTTTCTAGATACGAAACCAGTAACAGTGACAGACGGTCAAATAAATCGACTGTCGAACAAACAATTCTGTAAGAAAGAGAACTAATTACATTGAGATAACTTCTTCTAATGAGTGTGGACTTGTGATTACAACTAAGATCATCCAGCGGACGTGGACCGAGATTACAGCTACTCCTAGAATACGTATTACGCTAAGATATGCTAGGGAAAAGACCCCTTGCTCTATCTATTTCTTCCTCTATTTATAGACTTCATAGAATCATTTAGATCCTTTCTTTATTTGGCTGTTACGACTATTGATATTCTTTCAGGCTTTTCCTCTTATTGCGACATTTCGCTATCACCCAACGCTTGCCTCGACCGCTCACCTTATGGATGACGTGTTCCAATCAACCAACGCCAACTGTTGATGCGAGAAATCTGCTCCATGTGTCTCTGCGGACTGCATGTGCATTGTACAACTTTTATGTAATGTCACATAATTCATGACCTGATTCATTCTTCCATGAATGGTCAGAAATAATTAAGGTACAACATTGCCTCACATCGCCTCGCCTTTGGATCGAAAAGGTGAGTTTGACGTTAATTCATGCTTTTATAATAAATGCAACCACCTTGCTTTTCATGTGTCAACACCCTATTGAATCCGCCTGACCGAGATGAAAACCAAACGACGGTTTTTATCACATTTCACCAGTTGAAATCGTGACACATGGTTCTTTCCTTAAATGAACAACTCTGTACGATGAGTCATCATTATTATGTCATTAATGCTAATATTTCCAATCGATATATACACTCATTTAAAATCTTTTTGAATTTTATCATCCTTTCCTCATATGCTACTTCGTCTTCACCGATTAAAAAACTCTATGCTTCTTCCATGGCTACTTCTTCATCCACTGCCCCTGTATACACACAGCATCATTTTACTGAAGAGTTGGAAAGGATGCGACCCGGCATTACAGGACCTTGTTTTCACCATTCATGTAGATTCCAACCTATTATACTTGGAACTTGGCCTAGCATTTGATCTGTCAATCGACCCTATCAGACTTTCTCTCATGAAGTCATTCTTCCCCTTATGTTTAGGCAAAAAAAACTCATCCTTCAGTCCAATTCGCTTCCCGACCCAAGCAATGCCTTCAAGTCTCCTAAAGCGTGGCCGAGATAACTGGATGGATGGTTAAAATGGTTTGATTGGGTGTCCCAACAACATGGTGAGACCTGGAAATGAATTGGCATCTATGACTGCATCTCTCTCGCTCCAAGACCAGAAAAAAGACACATCCCAGCTCATTCCAGCTTTGCCTTTTTGGAATCTATCAACCAATTCCTTCCATTTTGGATGTGGTACTATGAGTTTAACAATCAAGGATGTGTGCACTTTCACCCATCTTCTTCCTTTTGGTGATCCTGTGTATCCAAGCTTTGCACAGAACAAAGCACATTCTTTTGTGTATCCCAACAAGTTTGATCAATCTTACTCGGTCTTCTTCTCTTCCCAAAGTAAGTCGACCAAAGTGGTCGATGACCAAGAACATGCGGCTTTTACATTGATGTAGATTTGTCGTCACTTGTTCTGTGTGAGCTCCTCTCAAGTTACCAAAGAATATGCACAACTAACTGAAGCACTATCTCAAGGACGTCAGCTAACTCTTGCCCGACCCTTTCTTCCTTGGTCGTGTGTATCATTGCATGTCCGATGCTACCTCCAAAGGCGTTTATCTAAGCGGTGGACCCTAGTTTGTTTATTTAGATGTGGCTAACTGAGTATTTCCATTCCATAGTTGTTATATCCATCCCTTCATTCGATTCTTTTATTTCTTTCAGCTAGAGAAACTTAAAATATCCCAGGTCAGTTCAATTCTTTTGGTTATTACCTGAACTCCTTTCTGTCTCTCAGTATTGATAGGCCCTACCACGAATTCACCCCCTTTAGCAATAAAGAATTTGGCTCGTCCTAGTTTACTTATGAATATGAGTTGAGTGATGTAGAGACAGATGATCGCATTGTTGAGACAGGAGTCAACACTAAGGCCAGGGTCAAATAGTATTCCCCAAATCTCCTGGCTCGTCAATTTAGTTTGACGCAATGCATCCCGATCCCCTTCTCTCAAAGGATAGGAAATCAGTCTACTTATCAACAAACCATTATTACTTCGGTGGCGATTTACCGAATGCTTAGCAACAATTTTGAAGCGATGCAGGCTACTTTTAATCCGCCTATTTTTACTTGTTTCCCTCCATGATTAAGCTCATTCTGTAAGTGGTGGGATGATTACTACTGTTTGATAGTGATCAAGCCTATTGAAGTAATAATTGATCGATTCTTCCCCAAGGTAGAGAAAGCAATGGTCAAGAAAAATAAAACTTTGATAGAAGGAATAAAGAAGAAGTCGATCACATCCAGTTAGACAATTACGCGGTCAAAGAAGAATACCTCGGCCACATCGACCACCTCTGTAATAGTGCAGGCAGTCAAAGCCATACCTCCCTCCCCAAAATGGTGCAAGGTATCGGTGTGAGTCTTTCTAAGAAGGATACAACAAACCAACCTTCTATAGCATCTATAGCTCCATCGGTTGTTGCATTAGATGTGAAGCCTCCCATCCTGTAGGTTGTGCCAGCTGCTCCAATAATTCCACCATCTCCCACCGGCAAGTGCGGTTGAGTGGGGTCGAAGACTTCAGACATTCCTTCTTAGGTAGCAGAATTTTCTTTTACACTATTAAGTTGTTATTCTCGTGCTGATACGATGTTACCTGCTTTTTGCAATACTTAAAGAAGCTTTTGACTGTGGAGCATCCTAACTTTAACCATAGTCACTCCTCACTCGGAGGCAATCATTAATACCTCGACTATGATCGAACCTCTGCCACTAGCGATCAAGCTAGTTATCTCCAACTCAGATGCAACAAAGAACGACCCACTTCATATGGTCTACCAAGGTCGAGAAGGTGTAGAAGCAGCGGCAGAACGCCTTCCAACATCCACTCCATCAAGCACCTTACTTCCAGAAGAGATCTCAGAGCTTGTTATGGAAACTCTTCTGAACCTTTCAACGTTCATTTTTCTTCTTCTACAGAGCTTCGTTAACTTCTCGATCAGATCCAGTTGTTGTGTCTGGTGCTCAACTTGTTCTTCTGCCGCCTCAACCTACTGTTGTAGCACTTATTTCTAAACCAATTGTTGCCACCACTGCCTCTTTTCAGACAATACTATTGATCGAAAGTGTTCTGGCTTCTTTCAAATAGGCTCTAGCTTCCAAAGTGTCCACGACCCAGTCCTCATCGTCTACCCTAGAAGTCAAGCAATTGAAAAAGGACTTGTTGACTCTCCTTCATTCAGGGTCTGAGCTTGCAACTTCCCTTAGTGCTGTAGACTTCGAGAATCTCGTGCAATAGTATCAGGACTTCACCTGTTGAGACGAGACTCTTTCCTCCAAACTTCATGCTCTCTTAGAGTGTTTAGCAGTTGTCCATGGGTACAAGGAGGCACACGCCTCATCTAAGAAGACTCATGCAACCTATTTAGCCACTGAAGGTGAAATTGGCTGAAGAGAGATGCAAGAAAGAGATTGTTAGCCATTCATGCAAAACTGACAGATTATGAGAGGTAAACTGGTCTATACACTTAGATTGGAGGTTTGAGAGAACAACTCAGAATCTTAGAAGTAAAGCATGCAGAGTTCTCCAAGGTCAAGGAGACATAAGAAGAAGAAGTTGATTCACCGATCGATTTTATGAAAGAGCAGGCCTCCTCTGTTGATGAATTCATTATCCTAGAACAAACGTCCTTGGTAGATCGAGATCGCCAATAAGTACAAAGGATGAAGATCTTGGAGAAGATCTTATCTTTTTCTTCATTTTCTTTTGATTGAATTGGCCTATAATTTTCTTTTCATTTGTTTAATGAACCAGTCGTTGTGCCACTTTTAATCTTCTTGTGAAAGTGTTTTTCATTCATCACTTAGAAAATTTTCTCCCGTGTGAGGAATATACACTGACTTTTTTGACGTGGCGCCCTGAAACGAAATGTTATACATTGTTTTCAACATTAACTATTCCTGCAACTGTTCGCTTCGTATTCCCATAACACTGCCTGGTTTCCTATTGGAAACCCAACGGTCATGACGCTTTTTTTTAGTCAGTCATGCAACCCACCCACCCAGTCAATTGCGCAACACACCCACCCAGTCAGTCATGCAATGCACCCACTGGTGCTGTCAGCAGGGTGGATTTTCACCACTGATAAGTTTCGAAACCAAGACCTGCTGTTGAAACTCCGCAGAGTCTACCAACGAGGCAAGGCTCTAAACCCTAACCATCATGACGCTTTAATTGCAAGTGTTTGGGCCATGCTTACTTTACAACAGTATTTAATCTCCTTAAAATCTATGACACCATAAAGGAAAGAAGCCTTATTCATAACGAGGCTTATTCCCTTCTGGCCACACGGCCTGGACCTTATATCTTCATTGGAAACATTGTAAATGCAAAGTTTGTCAATTAGTGTGAGTGTTATATTACATATTTAGACCCTATTTAGCATTGCTTTTATCATAATATATCATATCAATTAGTCATAATTTCATATATTTCATGTGCAACGGACATTCAAAAATCTAAGACTGAATATGTGCTTAATGTGATGATTTAAAGCTCTAAAAATAATCAAGCTAAAGGATGGATGCTTGGTGGATTAAAATGAAGATTTGAAGTGCCAAAAATCCACGAAAACTAAGTATAAGATATGGAGAAAAGACTGAAAAATCACGAAGCTAAATAACAGAAATAACAGACTCTTCGATGCGACTGAAGGCGGTGAAAACAATCTAGTAAGTAACATCAAATTTCATGCTAAATTCAGTTCGACCAAGGCATAATTTGGTGCCACAGATAGTGAGGTTTGGTGCGATTGAAGAAGGGTTCAGTGCAACCGAACATGCATAAATAAGGACAACGTCTTGAGTGATTTTTCGAAGGACTCGGCTGCAACTGAAGTGATCTTCGATTAGCTTCGATGCGACCAAAGGTTATGGTCAATGCGATCGTTGAAATGCGAAAGTCCATTAATTTGAAGTCGATCTAGATTCAGTGTGAATTTTCTTATTTAAGGAGGTACTTCTAACTATTCTAATGACGAATTTGGGTTAGAGAAGAGAGACCAAGTGATGGTGGAGCTTCAAGAAGTCGTTATTCTTCTTAATCTTTCGGTTCTAAGTTGTTTTTTCTTTGTTTTTGTTATAAGATGTTAGCCATGCTAAGCTAATCTCTTAGCTAAGGCTAAGGGATGAAGCTTGTAGTTGATTTTAACTATTTAGTTTATTTGATTCAATAACAATGGTTTAAATGATGATAATAAGTTGAATTGGTTTAAATTCTACTTTATAAAAGTTCTTGATTTGTTTAGATTAATGATTCGTTGTCTACTCCGATTACATCGGATACTTTGATTGAGCAATTACTTGGCTTATTAGAGAATGAATTAATCTGTATAATTGATTGATCTATTGTGAACTATAGGTATTATAAATACTTTTGATTCCCCACGATTAAGATCCAAGTTCTTCATGAGAGAACCATTCAATTGAATTCATGTTTTGTTGGTGTTTGAGATTGATTTAATAGAATTATCTTTCGATTAGATGGAATAAGAATTTTGATTCTAATTGAGTTCTAGAAGTTGAATCAATAAATTAGATATTGTGATTGTTATAAGTGGATTCCTAGATCATTGCTCTTTTATTATTATTATTTTAAACATTTCAAATCTCTAAAGCAATCCAAAAGCTTATTTAATCTCGGTTAGTTTATTCTATTTTTTTTAATTTTTTTTTTTGCCATATTCTTTGTTGATCGATCTCAGATTCACCGAGTTAAAACTACATCATAACCCTGCACTTGGAGTTATCATCATTTTCGATTGATCAAGTTTTTGGCACCATTACTGGGGAATTACGCTGACAATAATTACATTAGGGTTTAGTTTTCTAATTTTTGTTCTAATCTAGGGTTTGTTAGATTTCAAAATTTTCAGTTCTAGGCTTTCTCAAAATTTTTATATTACTACCATTGATTTTTTATTTTCTGATTTTGTAGGGTTTGTTAATCCTAGTTCTTCAATTCCGATAACTTTGTTCCTAACTCTTTTAAGTACTTTCTACACTACAGGAAATTTCTCTTTTACCGACGATAAAATTCGTCATTATTTTATCTCTTTTCATCAGTAATGATTATTACCGACGAAATCTGTCGTCACTAAGATCGTCGCAATAAGACCGTGGCTGAAGGCTTTTTCCGACGAAATATGATTTCGTCGGCAGTGATAAAACAAATACCGACGACTAAAATCATTAACAAAACATTTTATTTTTGGTAGGAAAAAATAATATATTTGGTCGATAAACACATCTTATACCAACAAAGATATTTGTCAGTAAAAATGTGGCTACACAATATTACCAACGAGTAGGTTCGTCAGTAAAAATATGCAAAAACGATAATAACGACGAATATATTCGTCGGCATAAGCCCTCTATTACCGATGAAACAATTCACCGGTATATCTGATATAATGATCATTGATATAAACTTTTGCATCTATTTTACCTACGAAATATTTCGTCGGTATAAGTTTTCAACCTACTATCGGTTTAGGTTAAGGTGTAGGTTTAGGGTTACATTAAAGTGTAGGTTTAGGGTTAGGTAAAGGTGTAAGTCAGGATCGCAACTGGTTGTATCTGGACGCGGATTAGCTACTGACAAGTTGAGTGGCTATTGGCTATTGATGTGACGTCACCAACTTATGCGGGCCCCACCGTGATGTATGTGTTCTATCCACACCGTCCATCCATTTGGAGAGATCATTTTAAGGCATGAGCTAAAGAATGAGACAGATCTAAAGCTCAAGTGGACTTCACCAAAGAAAGCAGTGAGGATTGATCTCCTACATTAAAAAATTCTTAGGGCCACAAAAGTTTTCGATCAATCAGATATTTGTGTTTTCCCTTCTTCCATGTCTGTGTGAGCAGTGTGGATACAACATGTTTGACCTTACCAACATATTTAGGATTATAAGTTTAGGTTAGGGTTATAGGTTTAGGATCTGTTTGACCTTATCAACATGTTTGATACCAAATAAACATTATAGTGCGCCCTACGAAGTTTTTAACGCTAGGCATTCAATCACCATTGTTTTCCTATGGTGTGATCCACACTTGAACTTTGGATGTGCCTCAATTTGGGACATCCTCTAAAATGAGCTGCTGCAAATGCAGATGGACGACGTAGATGTATAATACATAGATTTTTGTGTTTAGGTTCCACAGTCAAGGCCTAACCCACTAAGCTAGTTACACCTAAAATCTGATTGTGTTCTGAGTTACTCAGTACGCTCCCCACTATAAATATATGTAGTTTATCTACACCGTCCATCTGTTTTTCCAGATCATTTAAGGGGTTGAAACCAAAATTGAATCATATCCAAAACTCAGGTGGACCATACCACAAGAAACAGTGGGTATAATGATTTCCATCATTGAAACCTTTCTAGGGCCTGTAGTGATCTTTATTTATCATCCAACCTGTTCACAAGATCACACAGACATTGATGAAGGGAAAAAATAAATATCAGCTTGATCTAAAACTTCCGCAGCCCCCCAACCTATATTATGGTCCACCTGAGATTTGGATCCCACCATGATGTATATGTTGTATCCAATTGTCCATCCATTTGAAGAGATAATTTTAGGGCATGAGCTGAAGAATGAGGTAGATCCAAAGCTCAAGTGGACCTCAAAACTAATTAGGGGCCACAAACGTTTTTGATCAAGCTGATATTTGTGTTATCCCTTCTTCCGATCTAGGTCTGTGTGAACTTACCAACAGGTTGGATCTCAAATAACCATCATGGTGGATCCCATGAAGGAATCAACGATCGGGGGCATTGTCCCCACCATGATGTTTAGTTTTAGGTTTTAGTTTTAGCTGTAGGGTTTAAGATTAGGGTTTAGGGTTTAGGGTTTAGAATTAGGGTTTACGGTTTAGTGTTTAGGTCTTGGAGACTCAACCAACTCACGGATAGCTCCAATGCACATCCGGGTCTGCTCTATACAAACACGGGCCTGTCCAAATGGTCAGGCCACCCATATTGTTGTCCCTAGGAAATGGACAGCTACATCATGGTCACAACAGTGGTTTCCACCTTCCAGGGACCTCCGCTCAACATCCGGATAGCTCCGACGCACATCCGGGTCTGCTCCATCAATTTTGAGCTAATGCATAAACACGAGCCTGTCCAAATGGCCAGGCCACCTATATTGTTGTCCATAGGAAATGGACTAGCTTCATCATGATCATAACAACGGTTCCCACCTTCCAAGGACCCCCGCTCAACATCCAGATAGCTTCGACGCACATTTGGGTCTGCTCCATCAATTTTAAGCTAATACATAAACACGGCTTGTCCAAATGGCCAGGCCACCCATATTGTTGTCCATAGGAAATGGACAGCTTCATCATGGTCATAACAGCGGTTCCCACCTTCCAGGGACCCCCGCTCAACATTCGGATAGCTCCAACGCACATCCAAGTCTGCTCCATCAATTCTGAGCTAATACATAAACGCGGGCCTGTCTAAATGGCCAGGCCACCCATATTGTTGTCCATAGGAAATGGACAACTTCATTATGGTTATAACAGCGGTTCCCACCTTCCAGGGACCCCCGCTCAACATCCGTTTCGAACA
The DNA here is from genome assembly GCA_003013855.2 of Liriodendron chinense. Lineage (NCBI taxonomy): Eukaryota > Viridiplantae > Streptophyta > Magnoliopsida > Magnoliales > Magnoliaceae > Liriodendron > Liriodendron chinense. Next base: position 3,328,654 of record ML058489.1, on the reverse strand, counting down.
ACCACTCTTAATCACAAGTATCATGTTCATCATCTAATTTGCCACTAAATGATAATATAATGCAATCAGTCGTCCATCCAATGATGGATAGATTGAAATGCTTTCATTATTTTCATTTAAATGCCTAAGCCTAAATTTCGACAACAACTCCCCCTATCTCTCCAGATATATTTGTCTTATATTTAATTTCCACGTCAAGTATCCACACATTGTGTGGATTATTAACAATGGAAATAAATATAAGAAACATATCCTAGAGAGAATAGGGGAGATGCCGCACGAAACTAATGATAGAGCATGTAAATGATAAACAACGAAAATATTCCAATCTAATTCAACCTTGGACTATCCAATAGGATAATTTGGCATATTTCTATACCTCCAAAACACACTTTATGTATGCTCGGCAATATAGAAATCTCCAAATGGGTTAACTGATTGTATTATACTACCATTCGTGGACAAAAAATAACTATTAATAATAAGTCACATACATCCACAAAAATCAACCATGGATAGCGCCGATGCACATCCGAGTCTACTCTGACAATTCCAAATACACAAGCACATGAAAATGGAAGAATCATCAAGATCATGAATCAAGTCTAATCACTTACCTAATCAGATGTTTGTAAGCTTGAGAGACAACCGCTATGAACAATTAAGTGTGGGGCCCACCACGATGTATTTTCCTTACATCCACTCCCATTTCAACAGCTCATTGTAGGTCATGGTCCCAAAAAAAAATGAAGCATATCTAAATCTTAGGTGGACCACACCACAGGAACCAGTGTTGATTGAAAACTCACCATTAAAAACTCCTTGGGGTCCACAGGAATGTTTATTTACCATCTAACCTGTTGATACCTAGATGAAGGGACCAAACAAATATCAGCTTGATCCAAAACTTTGGTGGCCCACAAGAAGTTTTTAATGGTCAATAACCTCTATTTTTTGTGGTATGGTACATTACTTAAGATGTGGATCTGCTTAAGTTTTGGGACCATGACCTAAAATGATCTGTCAAAATGGATGGACGAATTCGGGTTGTTTTGTGCACCCCATCATGGCTCATGCCCTGTAATGAGATGGTAAAGTGGATGGAAGGTGTACAAGCAAATACATACATACATCATTGTACGACCCACAAATTAACTAAAACAATGGGCCCCACCAAACAATGGACATCGACAGTGGACCACACAAGTAGTGAACATCGGTGGGCCCCACATGCAGTGGACAGCGACGGTGGGACTCACAATTAGTGATTTTAATTGAAAATCTGAAATTAGGGATTTTAATTTCAAAAAATTGGAAACACTTAATTAGGGATTTACAAAACAGTGGGCCCTACCAAACATTGGACAGCGATGGGGGGCCCCACAAGCAGTGTACATCGACGGTGGGCCCCATAATTAGGGATTTTAAGGATTTTAATTAAAAACCCCAAATTATGGATTTTAATTTCTAAAAATTTGAAATCCCTAATTAGGGATTGATAAAACAGTGGGCCCCACCAAATAGTGGACAGCAACCGTGGGCCCCATAAGCAGTGAACATCAACGGTGGGCCCCACAATTAGGTATTTTAGCCCTTTAAATTGAAAATCCCTAATTTGGGATTTTCAAAATCAGTGGGCCCCACCAAACAGTGGACAGCTACGGCGGGCCCCACTAGCACTATACATCGACAGTGGGCCCCACAAGCACTGGACATCGACGGTGGGCCCCACAAGCAATGGACAGCGACGATGGGACCCACAGGTAATGAATTTCGACGGTGGGCCCCATAAGCAATGGACAACGAGAGAGAGAGAGAGAGAGAGAGAGAGAGGGAGGGAGAAGGAAGAGAGAGAGAGAGAGAGAAAGGGGGGTTACCGGAGGTGATGACGGCTAGACGTGCGGTGTGCGGCGTAAGACTGTGACAGCCGGACTTGACTTGGGTGGCGGCCTGACGGCATAAGGTAGTGACAGCCGGACAACGGTAACAACAGGAGAGAGAGAGAGAGAGAGAGAGAGAGAGAGAGGGATGGGCGCTAGAGTCGTTTCGACTTTAAACATAACATTATTACCAACTGAAAATTATCGTCGGTGATAGTTTTAACAACTCGTTAGTAAACGGATTCAAAAATATTTGGGCCCACCCGTGCTTTATCAGCCCCATCCACTCCATACATATGTTTTTAAATATACTTATTAGCTATACCAAAAACAAACATTACAAATCAACATCCATGATCAACCACACAAAGTGAAATAATATGTCCATCCATTCATTTTGTCCGACGATGTCTCTTTTTCGTCGGTAAAAGGCTTCTTTACCGACGATTTTTTTAGTCGGCAAAAGACTTTTTACTTACGATATTGTATAATGTCGGTAAAAATAGCCTCTCCTTCATCGCAAAGGACACCAAGGGACATTTTGCCAACGAACTATTTGGTTCGTCGGGAAAAATTAACTTTACCGATGAAATAATCATCGGGAAAATAGTTTTCATCGACGATAAATAATATCATTGGGAAAAGTTTCCAGGTCATCATTGTAAATGGTGGCGGGAACATATTTGGTCGTGACGGGAAGGATGTGTATCTTTTGCCGACGAAATATTTATTTCAGTCGGGGAAATTCATTTTGACCGACAAAATTCATTTCATCGGTAAAAGGCCAATTTCTTGTAGTGCTAGTTATTTTAATTGTTGTAAGATTTGGGTTAGGTTTAAATTTAGATTTTGTGTGTGGTTTATCCCCAAGTGGGTAAGGGATCATACACTTCGACTTCTAAGTGAAAGAAGTTTAATTAAAGGATTACCCATTCATCAATGAGTTAGAAAATATCTTAATACTCTTGAACCATCCATAACTATGGTTGAACAAGAAACAATCATTAATGAGAATATTGAGCATCATACACCGCTCATTAGGACGAGAAATAATGAGAATGTTGAACATCATGCACCATCGTCTAGGACAGAATATGACGAGAATGAAGCACACTATGCTCCCCCAGTTAGAACTCTACGAGATTACCTACAACCAGTTAGAACAAATACACCTCTATGCATAATTTTTTCGCTGAATATAAGTAATCTAGAATTCAAACCGGGTGTGATCCAACTACTCCCCAAGTTTCATCGACTTAATTCTGAAAGTCCATATCTTCACCTTAAAGAGTTTGATGAGATAGTTGTGACCTTGCATTACAATAACATCTCTCAAAACACAAACTAAAATTATTTTCTCTCTGAAGGAGAGGGCCAAATCATGGATTCACTCACTTAAGCCACGATCTATTGGGTCATAGGTTGAGATGACTTAGGAGTTCATTAAAAAGTTCTTCTCGGTTCATAAGACTAACACGTTGAGGCGTGCCGTCATGATTTTTTTTCAGAAAGAGGACGAAATGTATTTCCAATGTTGAGAGAGATTCAAAGAACTCTTAGTTACATGCCCTCATTACGATTATGAGATTTGGCATGTAATTAGTTTCTTTTAAGATGGGTTGAACTTGAATATGCACCAATTTGTACAAATGATGTACAATGGTGAATTTTTAAATAAAGATCCTGATAAGGCCTGCGACTACTTCAATATGTTAGCTGAAAATGCACAATCTTGGGATACCTCCAACAAATCAAGTAGTACAAAGCATAATTCTAAAGAGAAAGGGGAAATGTATATCCTAAAAGAAGAGAATGATGTGAATGCAAGAATCGCCAATCTCACAAAGAAGGTTAAGGCCATGGAACTTAGGAAAGCAAAGGTGATCCCACAACCCAGTGAGACCGTAGAGAGTGTTCATAATGTATGTGAGACCAATGCACACCAAAAAAAAGGATTGTCCAATAATCCTGGCTTTTCAAGAGGTGTTGCAGGCTGAAGCAAATGCAATAAATGCTTACCAACGCCCATTTAGTGAGCCCAATTCAAATCCAATTGGCAGAATCATTCCAACTTTAGTTGAAAAAACGGGCCAACCTTGAATTTAAGTGATTCCTCCTCAAGGGCCTCCTGCTCCTTAAGGCACACCATATGTGCAACCACCACAGAGGACTGTCGATGACATGTTGAGCTCTTAAATATGCATATTCTAGCCCCATTTCATCACTAACTATGTATGATTTACATGTTTAAAGACATACCTAATGCATGATTTTGTGATTGTAGGATAATAGAGAGATTCTACAATTTTGAAGATTAAAGAGTACTTCAAAGGATCATTGAAGAATCAAGAAAGAGAGGAAGAAATCAAGTGAAGAAAGTACGAAGAGAAAGCAGAAAAGATTGAAGAAATAAGCAGTTTCAATGAATCCCCAATAGGTCGTCGATCAATCGGAGGACGTTCCGATAGGTCTCCAATCAATCGGACCACCATCGAACACACCTGAAAAACTGAATTTTTTAATAACTCTCTAGACAAATTTTTGATCCATTAGAGGATTTTCGATCAATCGACCAGGGGTATTCCGATCAATCGGAGTCATGTCCGACCAATCGGAAACAGTGATGAAAAATAGCAACTCTCTGAACACTTTTACGATCCATCGACCATCGTCTGATCAATCGAAGACTACAATTCGATCAATTAGAGAGGAGCTCCGATCAATCGGACCTGTCTACGTAACTGCGTAAAGAGTTACGCAATTCCAGAAGATTCCAAGTTGGAGGCGGACTTTTGCTATAAAAGGGCACCTCTACTTCGTCCCTAGGACATGCTAGAACAGATCTATTGCATTGGGAGGTGGATAATAATGAATTCAGAGTTCTACAACTCCTTCTACTTTGTTTTCTTTCTAGTTCTTCATGTTTAACTTAGATTTTCTATTTTCATTTAGCATGGTTGGTTAAACCTCTTAGCTAGGGCTAAGAGGGGAAGCTTGTAGTTGATCTAAGATGTTTTGATTCATTTTTATGGTTTCATGAATTGGTTTTAATGTTGAACAATGGTTTGTTGAGTTTGAATGAAGTTCTAAATAGTTTTTCTTAATCTTATGATGACTCATGGATGTTTGGAAGGATTTTACTTAGTTCTTAGTTATTTTGCAAAAATCTAGACCTGTACGCTCCGAAGAATCAGATTCAATATGCTCTAGAACTTGAATCTTCATGTGGGAACTTCAAACCAAAGTTCTATCTTTTCTGTAAAATCTGAAATATGAGTTGCTTGTTCATGTGATTTGAATCAAGTTCAAATTATGATATTAGTCAAATCTAGTGACAGGGTTTGATGATTATCATAGTTGTGATCTTAATTTATTGGAACTAGGATTGGCCTATGTAATTGAGTGTACCCAAGTCCTAACTTGAATTGAGGGAATCATGTTGATGAACAACACATGTGTCAGATTGTTTTACTAAATTAACCGGTCTATAATCTGGCTAGATAGGATTTGATTTCGATTCTAGTTGTGTAATTGAGAAACTAAAGTGAATTACGCATCAAGGATAGCTATAAGTGGATCCTTGGTGTTCTAGTGCTTCTTTTAGATTGTTAAACTCATCTTAAAATTACAGATTGATCATGCATATCTTATTTCCATATTTAATTTTAGTTTGATTTCAATTAGAGAATATTTGAAGAAATTCTGTGAACTCATGAATTAGTCCCTGAGGACGATCTCGGTCTCTACCGAATTATTACTACATCGTTGCCCTATACTTGGGGAAGCGAACAGGTTTTTGGCGCTGCTGTAGGGGACTTGACGATTTTTACAAGATTTCTAAAAATACTTTTCTTTGAGATTTTTAGGAATATTTCTAACGTATTTTGTTTTATTTTATTTTTGCAGGAATTTTTAGAAGCTGAAGAAGAAGTAAGTTGGTTTAAATAAGGTTTTATCTTTCTAACCTTATTCTTCTTCTTCTCTATTCTTTCTTATTCTTTTCATCTCTTGTAGAGTGGGTGGAGACTCCTATTGGTCGGTCTAACTACATTGGATCTCTGATAGGTTGGCCTCGAGCCACCTTGATTCCTGTTGGTCGGCACTGCCACCTTGGATCACCTTGAGCTCAGAGATTTATCTTCTCAATCTGCTCTTCTTTCTTCTTTTCTGAACTTTTCTCAAAAATTCAAAGAGTGGGTGGGGAGTTCTTTGAACCCTTATTGACCAGGAGAAATCGGTCTCTATCTTTGCTTCTGGCTCTGCCATTGCAAGACACCTTGTGCTTCGATCCTAGAGAAGAGTTAAGAAAAGGAGGAAGAATTCTTTTTCAGTTTTCCTTCCTTTTGTTTTGAATTTTCTTGCCCCATTGGGTCCGAGATTCAAACAATCACTTAATAAGTGAAGAGGGGATTGTTGAGGAAATTGATAAGGAACCACACGCTAAAAAGCATTTAAATTTCTGAATTTTGTCTGAAAGTATGGCTAAAAATCAACCCAATCCAAGGGGCAGCGCGCCAATCAAAATTTGAGCCAAAATCAAACGGAAACAAGAGAGAATGAAGTTGAGAATGCTCCTCGACCAAGGACTCTATGTGATTACTTGCAACCTACAAGAGTAAGCACTCACTCATGCACAATTTTTCCATATAATGTAGGGAATATTGATCTCAAATCGAGAGTTATCCAACTCCTTCTCAAATTCCATGGATTAGACTAGTAAAAGTGTCTATCAACATCTTAAGGAATTTGATGAAGTGATAGCCACAATGCACTTTGTAAATGTATCAGATGACGTTGTGCGACTTAAATTGTTTCCCTTTTCCTTAAGGAGAAAGCGAAGGCTTGGCTTTATGCATTAAGGCTAAGATTAATTGGCACATGGACTGAAATGACTAGGGAATTCATTAAAAAGGTTTTCCCAAATCATAAAACCAACATGCTAAGGCGCCTAATCATGAATTTCGCCCAAAAAGAGGACGATCTTCCAATGCTGAGAGAGGTTTAAGGACTTATTGAATACATGCCCACATCATAGCCACGAAAGTTTGCGGGTAATAAGCTTTTTCTATGAAGGACTAAATTCGTCCATGCGCCAATTCGTAAAGATGATGTGTAATGGAGAATTCATTAATAAGGAAGCCGAGGAAGCATGGGATTACTTTGATGTCTTAGATGAGAATGCATAATCTTGGGATACATTTAAACCAACAAATTCTAAGATAAGTCAACAAAGAGAAAATGGAGGAATTTACGTCCTTTCAGAAGAAGACGATAAAAGGGCACGTGTAGCTAGCTTCACAAGAAAAGTTGAGGCCATGGAATTGAAGAAAGGAGAAACGATTAAACCCAAAGAAGTTGTTGATAATGCTTGTGAATTTGTGCCAGTAATCTACATGAAACACAGGATTGTCCTACACTTCTTGCGTTTCAAGAAGTTTTGCAAGAACAATCCAATGCCATAAACAATTATCAACGACCATTTAGTGCACCAAACTCAAACACGTATAATTCAAGTTGGAAATATCATCCCAACTTCAGTTGGAGGAATGAACCAACTGCGAATGCAAATAACACCCCTCAAGCTCAACCTTTACTAGGTCCATCCCTAGTAATCACACCAAAAGCTATACTTAAGGAGATGTTGCGTGTGTTCGTGTTGGTTAAAGCTGAATATAACAAGACTAATTCTCTAAAAATTGATGGGTTCATGCAAGAACAACTAAGATTCAACCAAAACACATCTCAAGCCATCATTGATTTGAAAACTTCAATGGCTAGAGTTGAATCTCATCTTAGTGTTAGGGAGAAAGGCACATTTCCTGCCCAACCTCTCTCTAACCTAAGAACCCAATTCGAGATACAAGATCCTAGCTCATCCTCCCAACATATGGAACATGTTAAAGCTATTACCACCATGAGAAGCGGCAAAATAATTAACAAATCTAATCCGGTGAAAGCCCCAAAGCCTAATGATCAGGAAATTGCCAACAAAGATGATAGTTCTAGCAACACTCCACATGTAACGCCCCGTATTTTTAGTATAATTTATTTATTTATCAATTTATTTACGTATTTATTTAATTATTTGATTATTTAATTTTTATTCAAAATTTAAATTAGAAAAATTCATAACAAATCATTCGCGGAAAATCAAAGAGAGATCCTTTTGTAAAAGTTGCCTAGAATAATCTCTGGAATAGTATAGAAGCATCAGATTTTGAGAAACTCTCCGTTTTACGTTTATTATGAAAATGCCACTAAATAAACCCCACGTTTTAAGTAGACTAATTTTCCATGTTCCGTTTAGGCTGAAACTTTAGGAGAACTCTATCAGGCCCAAAATAACCGTACACGTCAAATTTCGGCCATTAAATCATAGTACAAATGTCCCGATTAGAAAATAGCCAATAAATGGCCCACCTCAACTCAGAATTGTCCCACATTTCACGTCAATGGTTATTTTCATCTCACCGACCTATTGGACGGAGCAAAAAACTTCAATCCATCACAGTGGACCCCACCTGTCAAGCCCATGCGTTACGCACGAGTTCCGTACATAACCTTTACGTAAAGTTTTTTTTTCTTCTTCTTCTTCTCTTCCTTCTTCTTCAGCGGACGTTGTTACAGCGTCGCTCGCTGCCATCTAGGTGACCCACACCGTCCTCCAGGATGGGCCCCACAACCAGATCCATTCCGTCCATTTGTTTTGCACTCCACCAAAACCCATGCCCCCAAAGTTTTGCTACTTTCCGCGATCCATATGGCCCGCTACACTCTCACCATTCAAAGCCATTGCATTCAAAAATGATATAGATCGGGGCCGTTCCTTTGCATGAGTGCCTGGGATTGAAACCACGACTTCTTATGGACCCTACCTTCCCCTTGGATGGTCTCCATGAGACGTAGGTCGTTAGAGGAGGACCCACTACTTTCCTTCTCCAATTAGGAAACCAATCCCATTTTTTACGTTGCATCGACTTCGAGCTCCATATATGGCTCCCTTAGACGTCCTCTACTCTATAGAAAATCCTAAGAGAGAGAGAGAGAGATCGACAGTAGACAGAGAGAGAGAGAGAGAGAGAGAGAGAGAGAGAGAGAGAGATCGTGGGAGTATAGAGAGAGGAGAACCCATGTTCTCTTGCTATTGCTTCTACGTTGCTATTCCTTTCCTTTCCGGATCTGCTGTTGAGAAGTGGTAAGTCACATCTATTTCCTAGATTTATCCCTACTCTCTAACCATAAATGGAGATCTAATCGTAAGAGATCATTTGTGAAGATCATATCCTAACCATGTAATCTATGTTAAACATGTTAGGGTTGAACTTAGGAGGGTTTTCACGACTCTAACAATACCTCGAATCTAACAATATTAGAGGTAAGGATTTCCTTCAAAGTATAGCCACAATAATATTGATTTATTTAACCATCTTATGCATAATATAGGGAGTTTTTGCTACGTTGTTATATATGATCTATGATTATTGAATTTTTCCATGTGAACATGAGTTGATGTATGGAATAATTTAATAAACTCTTGCTGAATTTTTATTTGATATGAACCATAATATTTGATGTGTGTTTTGAAAGTGAAATCATGACATTAGACATGCCTTCATGAGATATATGTGAAATTTATGATTAAGAAATGATGTTTATATGCTTATGGTATATATGATGAATAGAGTGTTGTGTGATACGGGATTACTCATGCAGATGTTTAATCAGTGGAAGCCCTTTGCCCCATAAGTAATATAATTATACATTAAAGAGGATTGAACCATGAGGATTGTGTTGGATGGAATAATTTGACAAAGCCATGAATGTATTGTTAGTGAGTTGTCAACGGATCTAAGAGTGGATGTTTGAGATGAATCCTTGAGAAATTGTTGATATTTGCGTGCCATGTGCTATGATGTGTACGTCCTTTCACGGTTGGCCCCCGTTGAAGGGAAACGACTATTCTACGTTATGATGAACCGTGGGATGGGGTAAAGAGTGATCGTTGATCTTAAACATCATTAAATTAACTGTATGTTAAACTACTTAAATAAATATGAAACTAATCATGCATGCACGGGACCCGACTTGGTGGGTCAGCCCTGCGGGCGCTACAGCGCTAGCTTATGGTAGTGTGGTGGGTTGCTATCACCTCCATTGGCTGGGTTTGTTGACATGAAGTTGTGGAATTACCCGCTTCATCGTGGACTCTGGTGACTAGTGACTAGTGAGAAGAGTTGGATTAAGTCCCATCTCATTAGTCAGGGTGCCTTAGTCAGAGCATGCATATCATGCATTGCATTAAACAAAATTTCTCATGTGTGGGTATGCTCTTTTTGTTTAAAATATTGTTGTACTATTCTTGGTATGTGACCCTTACTGAATTGATTGCGAGCAACTCACGTCCTTCTGGGATGATGTTTTTAAAACACCATTCCAAACATTCCAGGTAACGATCCAGCAGATGAGGCCGATTTACAAGGTGAGGAGTATGAAGGCTCATTGCAGCAAATGGTAGACGATGAAGCCGAAGTAGCATGAAGATGTTTTTGTTTAGTTTCTTAGTAGAGTAAATTTGATTTCTCTTGATTATGTAATAAGTCTCTCAGAGAGACACTAGCTAAAACATTGAGTTGGACATGATTTCTTTTCATTACATTTGATTGAGAATCAAGAGTAGAAAGTTATGGAATAAGAACATTAATTTTCCGTCGTTATGATCTAAATGCCACACATGTATGTGTTTACGGGTGAATGTGTGGAAACGCAACCCTAACACATATGAGTTAACACTAAAAAATTTGGCCAATCGTGTCATCCACGAGAGTCTAAATTTTAGGGCGTTACACCATATGAGAAAAAATCGAAAAAGCAATACAAGTCGATTGCTCCTTTTCCCCAAAGGTTGATTTCACCCAAACCTCTAGACAAAAATCTGAAAATTTTAGAGGTTTTTAAGCAAGATGTGAAGATCAACATCCCGTTGTTGGATACTATAAAACAAATACCATCATATACCAAATTTTTTAAGGAACTTTGTATGGTCAAAAGGAAACACAATGTACACAATAAAGTACTTTTGATTGAGAACTTGAGCGCCATCATCAAAAAAGAGGTGCCCTAAAAATATAAGGATCCAGGTAGTCCTACCATCTCATACATCATAGGCGACTACCGAATCGAACAAGCCTTACTCAATTTGGGGGCAAGTGTTAACCTCATCCCATATTCGGTCTACGAACAACTTGGTTTAGGTGAATTAAAACCCATAAAAACCACACTTCAACTTGCTGATCGATCCGTTCATATACCAAGAGGAATGATTGAAGATGTGTTTATACAAGTCAATAAATTCTACTATCCAGTGAATTTTATTGTCTTGGACACACATATTGTAATTGGTACCGGTGCTCAAATTCCTATGATACTTGGTCGTCCTTTCTTAGCCACTTCAAATGCAATTATCAATTATAGAAACGGGCTTGTACAAATGTCCTTCGGAAATATGATGCTTAGCTGAATATTTTTTATTTATGCAAACAACCACAGGATGGTGATGATGAGGTCCACGAAATAAATCTGATTGACTCATTCGTGGAAGATACATCCCTTTTGACATTTTTTTCCAATCACTTAGAAGCATGTTTGGCCCATTCTTATGAGATTGATGATGACATGATATGAGAGATGGATGCCATTTTGGACTCTATGCCTGTTCTTGATACTAACCGATGGAAGAAACCATTTGAGCCTTTACCTTTAACTGAAAGCAAGCCTCTTCCTTCTAGTATCAAGGCTCTGAAGCTCGACCTAAAACCATTGCCTACGAATCTCAAATACATATATTTAGGTCGAGATGAAACATATCCGATGGTGATTTCTTCCCACTTGGATAAAGAACAAGAGAGTAGGTTGATTACTACTCTAAAAGAGCATAAGAATGCCGTTGGGTGGTCAATTGCGAATCTCAAAGGCATAGACCCCTTGATTTGTACTCATCGTATACACCTTGAGGAGAATGCGAGGACATCTAGGCAACCACAAAGACACCTCAATCCAAACATGAAGGAGGTAGTTAAAGCCGAGGTGTTGAAACTATTGGATGTGGGTATTATCTACCCAATATCTGATAGTCAATGGGTGAGCCCAACTCAAGTTGTGCCTAAGAAATTTGGAATAAACATCGTAGCCAATGCCAACAATGAACTCATGCCAACCAGGGTCACTACAGGTTGGAAAATGTGCATTGACTACCGAAAGGTAAACACTATCACAAGGAAAGACCACTTCCCTTTACCCTTTGTTGATTAAATCTAAGAAAGGTTAGCGGGTCATTCCCACTTTTGCGTCCTCGGTGGATATTCAAGGTATAACCAAATAAAGATCGCCCTAGAGGACCAAGAGAAGACAACATTCACATGTCCATTTGGCACTTTTGGCTATCGAAAGATACCGTTTAGTTTGTGTAATGCCCCAGCCACGTTTCAGCACTGCATGTTGAATATCTTCTCAGATATGGTAGGGAAAATTCTCAAAGTCTTCATGGACTTCTCCGTATTTGGTTGTGATTTTGATGAGTGCCTCATGCACTTAAAAACTGTGTTAAAAAGATGTGAAGAGAAGAACCTCGTGTTGAATTGGGAGAAATGTCACTTTACGGTTCAAAAGGAAATAGTCATTGGTCACATTATCTCAACAAAAGGAATCGAGGTGGACAAAGGTAAAATTGATCTTATCTCTAACCTCTCACGGCCTAAGAGCGTACGAGATGTGCGGTCCTTTTTAGGATATACCGGATTCTATAGAAGGTTCATCAAGGACTTTAGCACCCTCTCTCGTCCTTTATGTAACCTCCTCCAAAAGGAAAACTCATTTGAGTGGAATGAGGAATGTCAAAATGCCTTTGTCAAACTTAAAGGTATGTTGACATGTGCTCCTATAATGCAACCACATGATTGGAGCCTCCCTTTTGAGATTATGTGCGATGCTAGTGATCACGCTATTGGGGCAATGTTAGGCCAGAGAAAAGAGAAGAAGCCATACGTCATCTACTATGTAAGCAGAACTCTAAACTCGACTCAAGCTAACTACACCACCACAGAAAAGGAACTCCTAGCCGTCGTATTTACTTTGAACAAGTTTAGGTCCTACTTGATCGGATCCAAGATCATCATATTTACCGATCATGCCGCACTTAAGAACCTTCTCTCTAAGAAGGATGCTAAGTCGCGCTTGTTGCGATGGATCTTCCTATTCTAAGAATTTGACATCGAAATATTAGACAAAAAGGGAGTAGAAAACGTAATGACTGACCATCTCTCTAGACTTGTCCTCACTGATTCCCCTGAGAAGACTACGATCAATGACATGTTCCCAAATGAACAACTTTTCAAAGTCTCCAAATTACATTGGTATGAGGACATTGCTAATTATCTTGCTATAGGTATAATTCCGACACATTGGAAAAAGCAAGATAATGATAAGTTTTTCAGCGAGGTACGAAAATTCATGTGGGACGACCCGTACTTATTTAAGTACTATCCCGATCAGATTATAAAGAGATGTGTGCCAAATCATGAGCAACACAGTATCATCTCCTTCTGTCACTCTCAAGCATGTGGTGGCCACTTCTCAGCTAAGAAAACCACAACCAAAATTTTACAATGTGGGTTCTATTGGCCCACCATGTTCAAAGATACGCATGAGTTTTGTAAGGCGTATGAGCCTTGTCAGAAATTGGGAGGAATATCCCATCGAAATATGATGCCACTCAATCCCATCTTAACAATTGAAACTTTGATGGAGGGTCTCACTTTTGTAATTGGCCATTTGAAGATTAATGAAGAAATATAGTGTTACTCCTAAAATGAGCACTTCCTATCACCCACAAACAAGTGGAGAAGCTGAGATATCCAACAAGGAAATCAAACACAATCTAGAGAAAACAGTAAACCTTGATCGCAAGGATTGGTCGATTCGACTTACTGATGAATTATGGGCTTTCCGTACAGCTTTCAAGACCCCCATTGGAATGTCGCCCTACAGACTTGTCTATCGGAAAGCTTATCTCTTGCAAGTGGAGTTGGAACATAGGGCATATTTGTTCGCTTGCCTCAAGTGCAAGGCTACGATGCAATAATAATTCTCAGTAAGACCGAGGTTGATCCATAAGGAATTAGGGTAAACCGATTCAAACTATTCCAGCAACTTCGAATTAAGCAAATTTGAAGTTTGATTTCATAAACTAAATAAAAACAGTAACTTTTGTAAAAATCTAGTAATTAATGAAACTAAGGCCTTAAGGATCCACTTGTAGTAGTTCCATGTGAATTCATTTATCCAAGCATAACACAACTAGAATTGAAGTTCTATCTTTCTTCTAGTCAAAAGATTTAGCAATTAAACATAAACAATCTCCACTTAAATCTAAAGTAAGATTCTAGTTTTAATGAAGCATATAGAATTCAACCATGTAGCCTTCGAAGTAACAACCATGCCAAGAGACTAAGGTATGCTCTAAGGTTACTACAATTCGAATCTAATCAATCCAAACATGATAATCTCAGAGAATTGCAAGGAACCCATGTCCAAAGCACATGAACTCTCATAAAACATCCAAAAATACCAACTTTGTTCAAACTAGAACCTTAAAAATCCAAACTTTAAGTAAAGGTACTTGAATTAAACATATTCAACATGAAAACTAGCTACAAGATTCACCTCTTAGCCTTAGCTAAGAGGTTCTAGCCAAGAATTGTCATACTTGAAATAAAAACAAAAAAAAACTAATCAAAAGCATAGAAAACTAGGAAAAAACCCAAGTTGGAGGAGTTGCGTTTGCTCCACAATGATCTCCCTTGCTCCCCACGAACTTATAACTCTTTTAGGATGCCTTACGAAGGATGTCAAGATGCCCTTTTATAAGAAAAACCACGCACCGCCTCGGATTGTGTAAGAATTTATGCACTTACGCCAGTCATCGGGCGCCCAGTCAAGTCCAGAAATGTCCAGCAGACTCAGCAGAAATCCTCTGAATTTCGGGCGCCCGACCATACTAATGGTCGGGCGCTCGGTGGCTGATTTTTGTGTTCTCTGAATCTCATTTTCTTCTGCCAATCTAGGTCTTTTTGAAGTAATTCTTCGAGGCTTCTTTCCAGAGTCTTTAATGTAGTTCAAAGGGATCCTTTTAGCTTCAAATTCATAATAGCTCTCTCTCATTCCTACACTTATAAACATGCATTAGATTAGTCCTTTAATCATAGAAATCATGCATAAAATGTAATGAAATGGGGTTAGAATATGTATAAATTGGAAGCTCAACACACTCCCCAACCAGCATTTTGCTAGTCCCAAGCAAAACATGCGTGAAATAATTTTCTTCTCTAAAAACTCAACTCTCTTTTAGAAACTATGTTTCTATAAACTTTAAAACATATAAGTGCAAAAATCAGAAAAACTAAATGATGAGAGATTAAATTCCAAAATTTTTCAAATATAATAAGTGTTCACGTAGAATCCCCATATGAATGGTCTAGTGTGCATTGTGCATGTTCATCTCATGACTTTTCAGGATTACCTTTTCCATAAATCAACTAAACCAGAGATCTAAGAGTGTACAAATCAACCAATTGCCTATGACAGGAATTTGCCTTACCGTTCCTTCGACGGCTTTCACACTACTTTCCATTTCCAGCTTTGGTTACGGGTAGACCATCCCCTAGTTGGTAATAGTTAGCCCTTTTTCGGATTTTTTCACAAATATACAATAATATCCATACTTTCTTTTTCCTTTCTCTTTTCTTTTTCTTTTTTTCCTCATGTATTAGATAGGATTTTTATAAATTCATATCTTTCATTATTTTCTCTTATTTTCACTTGAACAAAGATAGATAAAGTACCCCGTCTTGGTTCCTAAACACTTCAAATCTTCAGTCTCACCAATCTACAAGTCTAGTAATCCCTTTAAATCATGAGAATCGTGTAATGTGGACTAGACTCAAAAAGTGTTCAAATGTTCCATCGATCAAATAAATGGGGAGATTCACATATAAAACTATTTTGTTTAAGATAATTTAGAGATTTCAAAATCATATTAGTTCATCTTTCATCTTTTCATACTCATGACATCTCAAGTGCATAGAAACAAGGTTTTCCAAAAGAGTTTTGATATTTCAGAAAAATTGAAAATTTTCTAACAAAACCTTGCTCGAAATGTCACAAAGTGCTAGATTCAAGAATCTCACCCCCCAACCAAATCTTGCATTGTCCTCAATGTAAAAAGATATACAATGAGCATGAACATGAGAGTAATGGTAAAACAACAGAGTGTGAGAATGATAGTACCTGAGAGAGTCGATTGAGGAGGTCTACCTCTGGTATCAAAATCTACTAAAGCGACTAAAAATAGAAAAGCAAACTAAACCTAATCCTACTTAAAGCAATAAATAAAACCTAAGCTATCTTTTTAGAAAGAGAATCTTCATCAGACTAGGAGATCAATCATCCTGATACACAAGATCGTTCAGAGTGATGGACATGTCCTCTAATCAAATTTCTCAACGAATTGTTTAAGGCATTGTTCGTTTACTTTAAAATAGTTACCATTTGCTGCATTGTCTATCTCGACAGCCCCATGAGGAAAAAATTCTTTAACAATATACGGGCCAGTCCATCAAGATCTCAATGTTCTCGAAAAAAAGAAGTTGGGAATTGTACAAGAGTACTTTCTGACATCCATGAAATGATTTCTTGAAGATGTGTATGTCATGAAAGGCCTTCATCCTACTCTTGTAAATCCTCAAGTTCTCGTAAGGCATCGTTCCAGATCTCATCAAGCTCATTTAGTTGGAGTTTTCGAAGCGAGCCAGCCTTGTCAATGTCGAAGTTCAATGCCCGAATTGCCCAATAGGCTTTGTGTTCAAGTTCCACAGGTAAGTGACAAGCTTTCCCATAGACAAGTCTATATGGAGACATTCTAATGGGGGTCTTATAAGCGATACGATGAGCCTAAAGAGCATCGACTAATCGCAGCGACCAATCTTTGTGATCCGGCTTCACCGTTTTCTCCAAAATCTGTTTGATTTCCCGATTGAAAATTTCATCTTACCCACTTGTCTATGGGTGGTATGAGGTACTCACTTTATGTCTAATGCCATATTTCTTCATTAAGGCTTCAAAGGGCCTATTACAGAAGTGAGAACCACCATCACTTATGATGGCTCGAGGCATTCCAAATTTGAAAAGTATGTTTTCTTTGAGGAACTTTAGAACCGTACAATGATCATTAGTTCTACATGGAATAGCCTCTATCCACTTGGACACATAGTCTTCGGCAATCAATATGTAGACATGTCCAAAAGATGAGGGGGTGGTCCCTTGAAATCGATACCCCAACAATCGAAGAGTTCGAGATGTTGAATTGGGTTAAGGGGCATCATATTTCAATGGGACAATCCTCCTAACTTTTGACAGTGCTCGCATGCTTTACAAAACTCGTGGGTGTCTCTAAATAGTGTAGGCCAATAAAAACCACATTGTAGAATTTTTGCAGTGATTTTCTTGACGGAAAAATGACCACCACATGCTAGATTATGAAAAAACGAGATGACAAAATTTTGTTCATCATCAGGGACATATCTCCTAATTATTTGATCTAGGCAATATTTGAAAAGTAATGGTTCATCCCAAAAAAACCTGCACACTTCCCTTAGAAATTTTCATTTATCTTGCACAGTCCAATGAGTCGGCATCGCACCTGTGGAAAGATAATTTTCAATATCAACGTACCATGGTGGATGTATAACAACAAAGAGTTGCTCATCAGGGAATGAGTCCTCAATAGGTGACTCGTCAATGGAATTGGGTAGAACTAGGCGGGATAGATGATCCGCCACCACGTTCTCTACTCCCTTCTTGTCCTTGATCTTTAAATCAAATTCTTGAAGGAGTAGGATCCATCTAAGAAATCGGGGCTTAGCATCCTTCTTAGAAAGAAAGTGTTTCAGCACCGCATGATCCATGTAAACAATGACCTTGGATCCTATTAAGTAAGGCCTGAATTTGTCCAACACAAAAATGACGGCTAGGAGCTCCTTCTCCGTAGTTGAGTAATTGACTTAGGCGGGATTCAAGGTCCTACTTGCATAGTAGATAACGTGGGGCTTCTTATCCTTCTTTTGGCCTAACACCGCCCTAATAGCATAATCGCTTGCATCACATATCAACTCAAAAGAGATGGACCAATCCGGATGGTTGCATGATAGGAGCCGTCGTCAACATGTCTTTTAGTTTTGAAAAAGCTAATTGACATTCGGCACTCCACTCAAATTGGTTCTCCTTTTGGAGAAGGTTACATAAGGGCCTAGAGAATGGTTGAAATCCTTTATGAACCTTCTATAAAAATCAGCGTGTCTAAGGAAGGACCACACATCGTTTATGCTCCTGGATGGTGGTAGGTTGGAAATGACATCGATTTTAGTCCGGCTACCTCTATTCCACTAGACGAGATAATATGTCCAAGGACTATTCCTCTTTATACCATAAAATGACACTTCTCCCAGTTTAAGACAAGGTTCTTCTCCTCGCACCTTGTCAAGACCAACTTCAGGTGATTGAAACACTCATCGAATGTACAACTAAAAACAGAAAAGTCATCCATGAATACCTTGAGAAATTCACCCACCGTGTCTAAGAAAATACTCAACATGCATCGTTGAAATGTAGCGGGTGCATTACATAGTCCGAATGGCATCCTTCGATATGCGAAGGTGCCAAATGGGCATGTAAAGGTAGTCTTCTCTTGGTCTTCTGGGGCTATCTCAATTTAGTTGTAGTCGGAATAGCCATCGAGGAAGCAATAATAGGAGTGACCCGCTAACCTCTCCAAAATTTGATCCACGAATGGAAGAGGGAAGTGGTCCTTCCTAGTGACCATGTTTATCTTCCGATAATCTATGCACATACGCCAACCGATGGTCACTCTAGTCAGTATAAGTTCATTGTTGGCATTCTCTACGATAGTAATACTGAACTTCTTTAGGACAACTTGGGTAGGACTCACCCATTGACTATCCCAGATGGGGTAAATGATACCCACATCTAGTAGCTTTAACACCTCGACTTTGTCAACCTCCATCATGTTTGGATTTAACCTTCTTTGAGGTTATCTAGTCATTTTTGCATTTTCTTCGAGGTGTCTACGGTGAGTACAAACTGAAGAATCTATCCCCTTGAGGTCTGCTATTGTCCATCCTATAGCTCCCCTATGTTCTTTAAGTAGCTCAATTAACTTGGGCTCTTGGTCTTTTCCTAGGTGAGAGGTTATGACAACTGGGAATGTTTCATCTTGACCCAAATATACATATTTTAGCTCAGATGGCAAAGGTTTAAGGTCAAGCTTCGGTGGTTTGATATTAGACGGTAGAGGCTTTGATGTGCTTGGTGGTAATCTTTCAAAATGAGGCCTCCACCGGCTAGTATCAATTATCCGATTTTTCACTACTCAATGCTTGCACAATGTCATTAAAGATGAGATCTTTGTAATCTTCAAAATGTGTAAGGCATGTGTCCAAACTTTCTAATGGTTCAAGTTGAAGGAGCTCTCTTCAAAGGATTCGAGCATGTTTACCTCGAAGAGCTCCTCATGCTCCTCATTCCGTTGCTTTTTGCACATGTGGAACACATTTACCTCCAATGTCATGTTCCCAAAAGATAATTGCATCACCCCATTCTGGACAATTTATGATTGCATTTGATGTGGCCAAGAATGGGCAGCCTAGTATCACTGGTATTTGAGTGCTAGTATTCATAACTAGTTGCGTATCTAAGACGATAAAATCTATTGGGTAGTAGAATCTGTCGACTTGGACTAATACATCCTCAACCGACTTCTCTCGGTACACGGATGGATCTATCAGCGAGTTACAACGTAGTTTTGGTGGGTTTTAATTCACTAAAACCCAATTGCTTGTATACCGAGAACAGGATCAAATTTACGCTTGCCCCCAAGTCTAGCAATGCCCGTTCAATCTGGTAGTCACCAATGATACATGAGATTGTGGGACTACCAGAATCCTTGAATTTTGGAGGGGTCTTTTAGGTGAGAATAGCACTCACTTGCCCATTCAAAAAGGCCTTTTGTTGCACATTATATTTGCATTTAGTTGTGCATAGGTCCTTTAGAAACTTGGCATAAGAGAGAATTTATTTTATTACATATGTTGATCTTGACTTGTTTGAAAACCTCTAGAATGTCATGAGAGTTTGGGAGAGGTTTTGGAGCAACCAATCTCGAAGGGAATGGTGCTACAGGCTTAAAAATGTGTTCCGTTTCTTGTGGGGCTAAGTTAGATCCATATTCATTCTCAGAAATTACTAGATCATTAACCTTATCAGCCTTCCTTGGAATAGATTTGTCAATTTGCTTACTACTTCTAAGAGTGGTGGTGGATTTTTCTTGCTCCACATGTTGGTTGGGGAGATTAGGGATACTTATTTCATGTGCTTGCTTAGGATTGGGCTGAGGTTGGGTAGGAAAGGTCCCTTCCCTAACATTCAAGCGTCCCTTAATCTCATCAACCTAGACTTTAAGCTCTTAAAACATTTGTTGGTTCGATTGATTAATTTGCATTTGCCCTTGCATAAACGCCTTTAGAGTATCCTCCATTGAGAATTGAGGTAGGGGCCATGTTTTACATGGGTGGCCCTCCTTGAGAGTTAGTAGGATTACCTGTGAGATTATTCTTCAAACTAAAATTTGGGTGGTTCTTCTAAGTAGACGTTGTATGTGTTACCTACCGGTCCATTGAAAGGCCTTTGATACCCATATGTGGCATTTGCTTGCTCTTGTAACACTTCTTAAAATGCAAGAATTGTGGAACAATCTTGCGTAGAGTGCACATTGGTGGCATAAATTCCACATACTGTTCTCAATGGCTTCTGTGGACTTAGCAACTCCACTTTTGCTTAGTTTCATGGCCTTGACTTTTCTTGTGAGGTTGGCTATTCTTGCATTAACATCATCTTCCTCCTTAAGGATGTAAATCCCTCCTTTCTTTTTTTGTTGAGGAGGCTTGAGGTTACTAGATTTGTCCGAGGTATCCCATGATTGGGCATTCTTAGCCAACATATCTAAGTAACTCCATGCCTCATCTGGATTTTTGCTCATGAACTCACCATTACACATCCTCTCTACAAATTGGCGCATGTTGGAGTTTAGTCCATCATAAAAGAAGTTTATAATATGCCAACTTTTATATCCATGATGTGAGCAAGTGAGTAGGACTTCCTTAAACCGTTCCTAACTTTAAAAGAATAACTCACCCTCTTTTCCCATAAAATTCATTATAGATCGTCGAAGGGTATTAGTTTTATGAGCCTGAGAAGAACTTTTTCAAGAATTCTCGAGTCATCTCAGTCCATGACCTTATCGAATGCGGTCTAAGAGAATGGAGCCAACTCTTGGCTCTTTCTTTCAATGAGAAGGGAAACAATCTAAGTTTGATAACATCCTCTGAAACATTATTGTATTGCAAGGTAACAACAACTTCATTAAACTCCTTCAAGTGTAGATAAGGGTTGTCAGAATCTAACTCATGGAACTTTGGCAAAAGTTGAATTACCCCCAGCTTTATATCAACGTTCCCCCCGATGGTTGGTAAAACCACATAGGAAGGTGTAGTCGTACGAGCCGGTTGTAGGTAGTCCCGTAAAGCTCTCATTGGAGAAGCATTGTGCACCTCATTCTCTCCTACTCCTTCATGATTTGCATTTGTGGTTGGAGTAGGGTGGGGAGGATTCCCTAATGGAGTTTGGTCCATACTTTCCAAATTTTCACGATGTTCTACGAACTTTCGGACTCGTCTATGAATGGAGAGTGGTCCAACTAAACCACCTTCGGTTTGGAGACGATTGTTGTGGCCACGTTCCCAACGGGACATAAACCACACACGCTATAATCTAAACTAATCCTAAGTTCTAAAAACAAAATCTAGAAATAAAACTAACAATTCTAAAAACTGAAATTTGAGATAGTTCAAGTTGGAAGGATGGTACCCAATTTGCTTGAACTAGAAGAACTTCCTACTAAACAAAACAAACCTTGTTAGTTCAAAAATTCAGAAAAATGAATCCTAAGAAAGCAGTAAACCCTAACTACTTCTACTTTTATAGTGACTAAAATAATCTAGAACCGTTTAACTTAGATTCCCCGACAGCGGTGCCAAAAACTTGTTCACTCGCCTTAAGTGCAAGGCTGCGATGTAGTAATAATTCTTAGTAAGACCGAGGTCGATCCACAAGAAATTAGGGTAAATCAATTCAAACTATTCTAGCAACTTTGAATTAAGCAAATTTGAAGTTTGATTTCATAAACTAAATAAAAACAGTAACTTTTGTACAAATCTAGTAATTAATGAAACTAAGGCCTTAAGGATCCACTTGTAGTAGTTTCATGTGAATTCATTCATCCAAGCATAACATAACTAGAATTGAAGTTCTATCTCTCTTCTAGTTGGAAGATTTAGCAATTAAACACAAACAATCTCCACTTAAATCTGAAACTAAGATTCTAGTTCTAATAAAGCACATAGAATTCAACCATGTAGCCTTCGAAGTAATAACCATGCCAAGAGACTATGGTATGCTCTAGGGTTACTATAATTAGAATCTAATCAATTCAAACATGATAATCTCAGAGAATTGCAAGGAACCCATGTCCAAAGCACATAAAATCTCATAAAACATCCTAAAAATACCAACTTTATTTAAAATAGAACTTTAAAAATCCAAACTTTAAGTAAATGTACTTAAATTAAACAAATTCAACATGAAAACTAGCTACAAGCTTCACTTCTTAGCCTTAGCTAAGAAGTTCTAACCATTTATTGTCCTACTTGAACTAAAACAAAAGAAAAACTAATCAAAAGCATAGAAAACTAGAAACCCAAGTTGGAGGAGTTACAGTCGCTCCACAATGATCTCCCTTGCTCCCCACAATGATGCCCTAGGAAGGATGACAAGGTGCCCTTTTATAAGAAAAACCACGCATCGCCTCGGATTGCGTAAAAATTTGCCCACTTACGCCGGTCGTCGGGTGCCCAGTCAGGTGTTAATCGGGCACCCGACCATACTGCAAGTTGGTCTAACGTATTTTGATAATTTCACTTTTAAATATCGGGTGCCCAACCATGTGTTGGTCAGGTGCCCGGTCAGGTCCAGAAATGTCTAGCAGACTCAGCAGAAATCCTCTGAATTTCGAGCGACCGACCATCAGTCGGTGACCGATTTTTATGTTCTCTGAATCTCATTTTCTTCTAGCCAATCCAGGTCTTTTTTATATGATTCTTTGAGTCTTCTTTCAAGAGTCTTCAATGTAGTTCAAAGGGATCCTTTTGGCATCAAATTCATAATAGCTCTCTCATTCCTACACTCACAAACATGATTAGTCTTTTAATCATAGAAATCATGCATAAAATGTAATGAAATGGGGTTAGAATATGTATAAATTGGAAGCTCAACAATATTGGGCAATAAAGAAGATGAATTTCGATTCTGACAAAGCGAGCTCTTCAATTGAATGAATTTGTAAAGCTCCGGAATGAGGCATATGAGAATGTGAGAATTTACAAAGACAAGACGAAGGTGATTCCATGATAAGAACATCCTTCGTAAGACTTTCACGATCAATCAAAAAGTCCTTATGTATAATTCTCGATTACATCTATTTTTGAAAAAATTGAGGTCTCGATGGACCGGTCCCTTCATTGTGAAAACTGTTTATCCATATGGGACTGTCGAGTTGTTGAATCCAATGAACGGCAACATCTTTAAAGCAAATGGTCAACGTTTAAAGTCGTTCTTTGAGAACTTTCCTTAAAAAGGTATGTCCATACTTCTGACCGATCTTGTGTATCAAGATACTTGATCTCCTAGTCTGATGAAGGTATAGTGTAGCTTAGGATTAGGATTTTGCTTTTACTTTATTTGTTTTCCAGTAGGTTTGTCAAATGGAGGTAGAACCTCAATTTTTGCTCTCTTAAGTACTCTCATTCCTCACTCCCCTTGTTTATGTCGTTGCTCTCATGTTATCATTGCATTCAAATCTTGTTACATTGAGGACAATGTAAGATTTGGTTGGGGGTGAGATTCATCATCTAATATTTTGTACATTTTGAGCAATCATGTAGGAAATTTTTCGATACTTTGAAATTTCAAAACTCTCTTGGAAAATATTATTTCTATACACTGTAGATAATATGAGTATAAAAGGAAGAGAAATAAAGTGTTGTGATTTTAAAATCCTTGAATTATCTTAAATATAGTAGATTTTTATATGAATTCCCATATTGAATGATTAATGGAAATTTTGAACACTTTAAGTGTAGTTCACATTACACAATTTTCATAATGGAAGGGATTATTAGATTTGTGGATCAATTAGATTGAGATTTAAGGTGTTGAGGAACTAAGCTGGGAAACTCTGTCCATCCTTATTCATGAGGAAATAAGAGAAAAGAATGAAAGATATGGATTTCTAAAAATCCTATCTAATGCATATGATAAGAAAAGAAGTTCGGTTATTATTGAATATTTGTTGAGAAATTTCAAAAGGGCTACCTACAAACTAACTAGGGGAAGGTTTACCCGTAACATAAGCTGGAAATAGGAAGTAGTGTGAAAGTCGTCGAAGGAATAGGTAAGGAAAATTCTTGTCAGAGGCTTGTTGTTGATCTGTACACTTTGGATCTTCAGTTTGATTGATTTATGAAGAAGGTAATCCTTGGAGTTCATGAAATGAGCATTCACTTTGCATATTAGACCACATTTGTTCTAGATCTTCTATTTATCAAGCAATTGGTGGGAATTCTATGTGGAACACTTACTGTATTTGGAGAATTTAAAATTTCAATATCTATCATTGATTGTCTCTAATACTTGTATGTTTTAGAGTTTATAGAAGAAGTTTCCAAGAGAAAGTTGGGTTATAGAGGATTGATTTGTTTCATGCATGTTTTATTTGGGACTAGCAAAATGCTGGTTGTGGGGTGTGTTGAGCGCTTAAATGTGCATATCCTAACCCCATTTCATTACTAACTATGCATGATTTACATGTTTAAAGACCTACCTAATACATGGTTTTGTGATTGTAGATGAAAGAGAGATTCCACCATTTTGAAGATTAAAGAGCACTTCAAAGGATCATTGAAGAATCAAGAAAAAGAGGAAGAAATCAAGTGAAGAAAGTCTGAAGAGAAAGCAGAAAAGATTAAAGAACAGGCAGTTTCGATGGATCCACAATAGGTCATCGATCAATCGGAGGACGTTCCAATAAGTCTCCAATCAATCGGACCATCCATCGAACACACCTGAAAAATTGAATTTTTTAATAACTATCTGGATAAATTTCCGATCCATCGAATGATTTTCGATCAATCGACCAGGGGTATTCTGATCAATCAAAGTCATGTCCGATCAATCGAAAACAATGATGGAAAATAGCAACTCTCTGAACACTTTTATGATCCATCGATCATTGTCCGATCAATCAAAGACTACAGTCCAATCAATTGGAGAGGAGCTTCGATCAATTGGACCTGTCTGTGTAACTGCGTCAAGAGTTACACAATTCCAAAAGATTCCAAGTCAGTGGCGGACTTTGCTATAAAAGGGCACCTCTACTTCGTCCCTAAGACATGTTAGAAGAGATCAATTACATTAGGAGGTGGAGAAGGACGAATTTGGAGTTCTACAACTCCTCCTACTTTGTTTTCTTTCTAGTTCTTCATGTTTAACTTAGATTTCTTGTTTTCGTTTAACATAGTTGGCTAAACCTCTTAGCTAGGGCTAAAAGGAGAAGCTTGTAGTTGATCTAAGATGTTTTGATTCGTTTTTTATGTTTTCATGAATTAGTTTTAATGTTGAACAATGGTTTGTTGAGTTTGAATGAAGTTCTAAGTAGTTTTTCTTAATCTTATGATGACTTATGGATGTTTGGAAGGATTTTACGTAGTTCTTAGTTATTTTGCAAAGATCTAGACCTGTACGCTTCGAGGAATCGAATTCAATGCACTCTAGAACTTGGATCTTCATGTGGGAACTTCAAACTAAAGTTCTATCTTTTCTATAAAATCTGAAATATGAGTTGCTTGTTCATGTGATTTGAATCAAGTTCAAATTATGATATTAGTTAAATCTAGTGACAGGGTTTGATGATTATCATAGTTGTGATCTTAATCTATTGGAACTAGGATTAGCCTATGTAATTGAGTGTGCCCAAGTCCTAACTTGAATTGAGGGAATCATGTTGATGAACAACACATGTGTTAGATTGTTTTGCTAAATTAACTACTTTATAATCCGACTAGACAGGATTTGGAAACCAAAGCGAATTATGCAATAAGGATAGCTACAAGTGGATCATTGACACTCTAGTGCTTCTTTTAGATTGTTAAACTCATCTTAAAACTACAGATTGCCCGTACATATCCTATTTTCAGATTTAGTTTTAGTTTGATTTCAATTAGAGAATATTTGAAGAAATTCTGTAAATTCCTGAATTAGTCCCTGAGGACGATCTCAGTCTCTACCGAATTATTACTACATCGCAGCCCTATACTTGGGGAAGTGGACATGACACTTTACAAACATTCATGCAAGGACATGCTCAAATAAATTAAATAATTATGCAAACCTTACAAGAGCTTAAGCTGTAAGACTCATACCTTGAATTGCCCTCCGTATGCTTAGTTTTCGGTACCGGTACGTCCCGAATGGACCAGATTAGCGAGCCTTGATCGCGACCCTATTTTAGTACCGCATCAACCCAAGACCTATACCTCAGGCGACCGCGTAGGCGCTGCGATTCCAACGCCGCGTGACACGCCCCATTGCGATACCCGGTGTGAAAGTTGTGATCATTTGCGCAATCCGAGGCGGGCCGCAGGACGCACGTGTGGCGTGGGCCCCACTTGCACAAATCCCAAGCTCACCCATACCCCTCTCATCACCCTAGTCTACACACACCATACCCACCCCATCCCTCTCTCACTACAAAGTCAACACAAGCCCATACCTCCCATACCATCCTACCTCCCTCCCATTCTAGCCATCATCATCACATGACCCCCCTCTCTACCCATACAAGACCATATGTGGGGGGGGGGGGGGGGGGGCTTCTCATTGCCATTACAAGAAAAGAAAGGAGAGAGAAAGAGAGAGAGAGAGAGAGAGAGAAGACTAAGAAGAGAGAGAAAGAGAGATTTAGAGGGAGATTAAGATTAGAAGGTGGAGATCAAAGCTTGGAGGGCCCCAACCATCATCCGAACCGTTAGATCAACCACCCGACTCGATTCGACTGTCCATCTTTCAAGGTGAGTGTAACGGGGGACATAAACTCCCCCTTTTTCTTGTTTGCCTTTCATTTTTCTTTCTTTGGGCCCACCTTGTGATGGGCAATCAGATGGATGGATTGGATCGTCCATGAATGGGCCCCACAACCTGGAAAACATAGTAATAATAATAATAATAATAATAATAAAAGGAAAAAGAAGCTTGGCCGCTGGACAGACAGCGTCCAGAGGACGCTGCTGCCTAGTAGCGCTTCGGCGAAGCCCAATTTGGGCGTTAACCATGGGGACCACTCGTGGGACCCACCTTGATGTTTGTGTTCAATCCTCGCCGTCCATCTGTTTCTCCAGTCCATTTTAGGGCTGGATACTAAAAATGAAGTAGATCCAGATCTCAGGTGGACCACACCATAGAAAACAGTGGAGATAATGATGTAACGCCCCCAAAATTCGACACTCGAGTATATAAACTCAAATTCTGAAATCAAGGGTGTTATGTAAACAATGAATGAATCCTTCACAATCACAACTGATATTTTTTTTTTTCCATTCACAAGGTACCAAATATATAGAATCAAAATAAACCGAACTTTGAAAATTAAACTATTAATCAATGGGTCTACGAAATTGTTCCAAACTATCTAAACTAATGGCCATCTAATGGGCCTTATTACATCAATACTTTCAAACTAAAAATCAAATTAAATCAATTCTAAAAAATCTTCTAGAGTATTCCTTCATCTAGAACCGCTTCCTCGAAGTCTTCTAAATCATCACCTGTCACTACCGTTAATCAGCATAACACTACGTCAGCTATAAAAGCCGGTGAGTATTCTCATATAGTTTAGCACATGTAATTCGATATAGAAAATTCACTTGACCATTAATTACAAATCACTACAATTCTAATGGCAATTTTATCAAACCAAAATCTCTTAAACATGCACGTGATGCATGGTATGCAAGTATGCATCAACAATCTCAGTACGGTTATTAGTAGAACATCCAGAGCCAGTTTATAGTCGGGCCTACACTGTTTCACAACTGTAGAGTTGGTCTCTTGTACACATCAGGGAACTCACCCAACCTGCTAAAATCATTTAAAATCCACCGGGTACGCTAGTATGGTATCTTGCACACACCAGGGAGCTCAACCAACCCGTCTACAATCGATGGACTATTAGAAGGGTATATTGCACACACAGGGCGCTCAACCAGGGACTGTTGCACACACTTGGGCGCTCACCCAAACAATCATCAATGGGCCTATTGCACACACCAGGGTGCTCACCCTACGGTAATAACTGGAGTTCACAAATCGTGCTATGCATGAATCAAATCAATATTCCAGACATCTTTCCAGTATAATTCTAAATCGGGCTCACACACGTACAATTCAAACCAAGTATTAAAATCATGTTAAAACACAATTTGTAGAGAATACAACACGAAATCGATATAATTCTTAAATCAATCCATATAAAACAATTCGAACCTCCAAACGAAGAAATTTAAAATATAAATAAAAGAATTTAAAATTCTAAACCAAGTGAAAAATATATGAGAAGAACACTCACAGTCTCTTCTTCTTCTCTCTTTCTTTCTTTCTTTCCTTCTTCTTTTCTTTCTTTTTCCTTTTCTTTCTCTTTCTTCTTCTTCTTCTCTTTGCTACTGGAACATTGTTCCAGCAACGTGAATTGGCAACAGCACAGGAAACCTCCCCTACGATCACACTCTCTCTCTCTCTCTCTCTCTCTCTCTCTCTCTCTCTCTCTCTCTCTCTCTTCTCTCTTTCACTCTCTCTAACGTCTCCCTCTCTCTCTCTACGTTTTACTGGGGAGGGGAGAGACGACTACGGCCTCTTATAGCACACTGACACGCTAGAGGTAGCGTTTTGCGGATGGAAGAACCGGACCGACGTGTTTGAGTTTAAGTGGGAAAGGAAAAGATCAAGATTTCAGATCTCCCTCTACATCCACACTTGGTACTATGTGAACCGTTAAAACTGTAGGTGGGGTCCATGAAAACAATCCCTTAAAATTTCAGGGACTCATGCGTAGGATCGGTCCCAATCTTGAGCGTTCTATTTCGTTTAGTTCCAGGGTATAAACGAATTGTACGGTCCACTTTGGCTTCTAATTACTAAACTAAATTCTTCCCTTAGTAGACCCAAGAGGGGGCTACCCAATGGACGGAATAGATCTCCAGATGGGGTCCACCTTGATGGACGGTGTAGACCGTCCTGCCGACAGCCCACGCTGCTGTCGCAGCAGCGGACGAAGAAGATCCTTTGGTTATGCACACGGTCAACGCGCGTTGACCGTGTGGTTTAACGTGCACGTAATGGACGTGGGTCCCACCGTGATGTATGTGTAAAATCCACACCACTCATCAGTTAAGCTACATGATTTTAAGGCAAGACACCAAAAATGAGGCAGATCCGAGGTCCGATGGCCCACTTATGGCCCAATTTCTGATTATAACATTTGTAGGATGATCGAAGGGTTGAAATTTGACGTGTACTGCTAAAATATGCCCCTAAAGTATTATATGAAGTTCTGTATGAAACAGATCGTCAGAAACTGGTATACTTAAAATGATCAGTTTAACTTAAGTTTACTAATGGCATTTTCATAATCATTGTGAATTTGTGAGTTTTTTTTGTAAAATCTGACACTTCTACGATATTCTAGGGTTCATTTTGAGCAACTTTAATAAAGGGATCTTATATTAATTCCCTATGGATTATTTATTATTAATTTATCAGTATAATAATTCACGTAATTTACTAAATAATTTATTAAATTGCTATTTTAATTATTTCGAAAACTTAGGTCATTACAAATGATGCCCACTGTCGAAACTTCATGGGCCCACCGTGATGTTTGTAGACCCTATAACCTATCCAATATTGGACTCATTGGGTCCCCCATGAGCTAGGAACCTGATGAATGGAGTGGATCATACTCATGTGGGCCCCACTTGAAAGAAACCAAGAAAAGAAAAAAAAATAAAAAAATAAGAGCCTTGATGCTAGACAGTTCCAGCGTCAGACGCTGTAAACGTCCAGCGTCAGAACGCTGGGACGGTTGGAGTGAGGTCCCCACTCGTGGGACCCACCTTGATGTTTGTGTTCAATCCACGCTGTCCATCTGTTTCTCCAGTCCATTTTAGGGCCAGGGCCCAAGTATCAACCAGATCCAAATCTTAAGCGGACCACACCACATGAAACAGTGGAGAAAATGGTGCCTACGGTTGAACCTTCTTTGGCCCACCTTGATGTTTCTAGACCGAATCATACACCCAATATAGGGCTCTTCGGGTCCCCCATGAGCTAGGGAATCTGATGAACGGAGTGGATCATCCTTATGTGGGCCTCACTCGATAAAAACCAAGAAAAAAAAGGAAAACAGAAAAAGAGGCTCCTAGCGTCTCTGACGATAGGAGTGACGAGCGTCCACGGTGCTGGACGCGCGAGCGCCCAAGCAAGTGGCCCACGCATGGGACCCACCATGATGTATATGTACCATCCACGCCGTCCATCCCTTGTGCCACATCGTTTTAGGCCTCAGGCCCAATTTTGGGCCAGATTCACTTCCCTGGTGGGCCACAACGTAGAGAATAGTGGGGATAGTGACGTCCACTGTTGAAATATTTCCCGACCCACCATGATGTATATGTATCATCCACACCGCCCATCCTGCTGTCCAAATCATTTTAGTACATGGGCCCACATCTGAGCTAGATCCAAGTAATAGGTGGGCCACAACATAGGAAGCAGTGGGAGACAATGATGTCCATCGTTGAAGCCTTCTTAAGGCTCACTGTGATGTTTATAATGCCATCCAGACCTATGGCATAGGTCTGGATGGAGGGGAAAACACAAATATTAGCTTGACTCAAAACTAAGTGATCCTTGGGGGGGGGGGGGGGGTCATGCTGCAGACAGCGTGCGTGCGTGCGCTGCCCAGCAGGTGGCCCACCCTGTGGGTCCCACCATGATGTATTGTCTTATCCACGCTGCCCATCTATTTTCCCCAGATTATTTTAGGATATGGCCCCAATAATGAGGCAGATCCAAACGTCAGATGGACCACACCCGCAGGGAATAGTGGTCATTGATGCCCACCATTGAAAACTTCTTTAGGGCCACTCTAGTGTTTATTTTTCATCCAACTAGAGGTTGTGGGCCCATCTTTGGATTCCACCTTGATGGATGTATTGTGTATCATGCCACCCATTTTGATCGACGCGTGGGGCCCAATTTGAATGGGCTTCACTTAGGAAATTGTGGTGATTGAATACCTACCACTGGAACTTCCTAAGACCGATGATGTATATTTGCTATCCGACCAGTGGGCGGGGCCCACCATGGTCCTTCCTTTGATATATATATGCTTTATCCATGCCGTACACCTATTTTTGTCGGCCTATTTTATATGTGCAGGCCCAAGTATGGGGCCAATGTGGTCTCAAGTGGGCTATGCCACGAAGACCTTTACATTTCCAATGGGGCCCACAGTCCGGGTCCCACTCTCTGTATATATATTGGGCCATTTAAGGCCAACATTACATGATATGTCTGGTAACATGCTAGTATACTTAGCTTGATACTTCACACTGATAATATGCTTAGTATAATGAATACCATGCTCATTCATATGCCCATACGCATCATTTGTATGCCTGTTATGGATCACGATTAATCATAGCATATGCTAGTTGGCTTGTTATACTTAGGGGACTCATGTGAGACAGGGTCGCCCCACATGATTGCGCAGTATACGTAAGTTTGGTGCATGACTTGGATTGTATGACTCATGCATTTTGCATTATGTATGTTACGATCGCCTTCACACCCTAGCAGCATCAGGGTGGTGGCCACCATAGTCACATCGTGGTTGGCAGTAATGGACACCGAAAACTTGTTCTAGCACGTGGGCGCTATGGATGTCATTGGGTGAAAGTCCCTAAACCTTGTGGTACCAGTAGGATGCTCCAACGTCGAGACCGAGTGGATAACATGAGCACCCGAGTGCCAAATAGCAGTAGGCCGCGTCTCCCATTGTGTCGAGGTCGATTGGAAAGGGGTGTGACCTTATCCGCCCAAGTGGAGTGGGCTATAAGATAAGGTCGAGTCTGACCAGCTCGTGAAATGGGTCCGCTATCGGCGAGCCGGGTGGGCATTAGCATACCACTGACGAGGCGGATAGTGAGGTCTTTTCTACTCGCTTGGTTATGCGCGCGATGTGCGGCGGCCAGTATCAGAGTGTACTAGACCCCGGTGATGTCCTAGATGAGAACCATTTTGATATGTGGATTAGTTGAGGATTGTCGTGTTTGCATTGCATCTCTAGCATGTAACACTCGTCCAATGTAGGCCCTTGCATCGCATAGCCTTGGGATGGCTGATAGCATTCATGAACTTGGTAACTTAGCCCTCTATTACTTTCGCTTACTCTGATATCTGTATACTTGTCATATGCATCACACGAGCACACACACACTCTACTGAGCTTCGTAGGAAGCTTATGCGCATTTGTTTACGCTGCAGGTACTAGGGCACATTAGCAAGCGTTGAGCGTGGTTCATGTACTTGATATTTTGGGCTTTTGCTACATTTTGTATTTCCCTTTCCAGCACTGTACTCAATAACTATATAGTGGATATCTGATGATGTTTTATGGTTTTGATTATGCTCCTGTACAAAAAAAAATACCCTGAAAATCCTCCTGGTGGGATCCCAGGATCGGAACCTGGCATATGAGAGCTAGGAGCCGAGAATGGGGTACTACGGAGGCTGTTGGCACCAAGGTCAGCAATCGGAAATTTAGTGAGCCAAGGTCCCCGGATTTGGGGCGTGAAATAAGCCCTCGATGGAGAGAATTGAATCCTGCCTCAATGTTAGAGAGAAGGGCACATTCCCTACCCAACCTCAATCGAACCCCAAAGGCTAATATGAGGTAGTTGATTCAATCCGCCTGAAGTTGTGTCACTTTGATTACACTCGATGACGCGTATGCATGCGAAGCTTAGAGGAACAACTAGAATTATGGCTAAGTCATATAGGAGGTGTGATTAGGACCTTTTTGAAATTCTTTTCGCCTACTTAAAATGATTTACAATTAACACTAAGTAAGCAACAACACTTCGGCTTCTAAGCCTAAGTAGGTCCAATCACAAGACTAGCATTTGATAGGCAATTAACCTAGTCTAAGCATGCATATATTATCAAATGATTAAATTAATCAAACACCTAATCTATGGAACTTAAGTAAACTATATGAAAATGGATCATAAAGCTCAAGTCTAATCTAATTAGTGAACATACATCTTGTGTGTGAATGTGCCTATCTAGTGCCTAACATACATTCCAATTAGGCATTCATAATTAAACAATTAAAAACACAATGCATAAAAAGAAATGTGCTCAAATATAATCTCAAACACAACGATGTAAAGTGGTTCGACTTTGGGTCTACTCTACTTCTGGTTCAAGTACTCACCCCTTAAGCACACCAGCATTCACTAAGGTGTTTAAATCAGATTCCTCCTAAGCTAGGTGTTTTAACTCGATTCCACCCAACCAGAGAGTTTACAGGTTCCTCCCAACCTACACATTTACACTCGTGTTAGTAGCTTCCCTTAGAGACTTGTTTAGGCCCAACAAATGTGACAAGGATTGCCAACGTGCCAAGGATCGTCAAACGAACCTAAGATTTATGCCTGACAAATGTGCCAAGGAATGACAAACGCCTTTAGACTTTTAGGCTCAACAAACAAGCTAATGATTGACAAATGACCTTAGATCGAGTTTGACAAACAAACTCTACACTCAATTCCCACCGGAAATAAAGTGGATGGACTCAATATAAATTGACAACCTTACTTGTCGGATTTGAGACCCATTGATGCGCCGCTTTGGGTTGCTTGATCTTCGCTCCCCCGCACTTCAATCAACTCCCCTTTGTGCTCTCACGATCGTTGATGCCGCCGCTTTGCCAAGTCTTCAATTCTAAAATTAGCTCCCTTGCATATGATGCTCCTTTAGAGATGCCCAAGGTGCTAGGAGGTGGTGAATCCTCTACAAATTGTAGGAAATAAGTTTCCTAAAGGAATACACCTGTTCGAATTCCTAGGTGGTGTTTAGACATTTTACCTATGATCAAGGTGTCTAAACTCCTAGGAATCAAGAGGGAATAACTCCATTCTCATTTAAGCATTGAATGTCCTAAGCTTGTGATGGATCATAAGGAGAATGGCTTTAATGGGTTAGGATTAGAGCTCTTAATGGTATGCAATTATGGTAGCTTCTAACTCCTCAAAATCCCTCCCTTATGCCCAAAAATGAACCCCCCCCCCCCCCCCCTCGTATTTATAGAAAAATCTCTAATGAATATAAAACGGGCAGAAAATTGTTGCTTCAATATATCAAAAATTCGAAATGCCATTTCGATTGATCGGAACGATCTTCGATATATCGAAATGGTCTGTTCAATATATCGGAGAATCTGTCCAGAGAATCAGCAAGTTGCTGGACAGAATTCCCGATACATCGAAAAGAGTTTCGATATATTGAAACACTAATTTCGATGTATTGAAATCACCAATTCGATTAATCAAAGAAAATGTCTAAAGAGTTGTACAGTTGTTGGACATATTTCGATCTATCGAAAAAGGCATTCTGATATATCGAAGACCTATCGAAACTAGGCTCCGATATATCGAAACGAATCCCCCTAATTACAGTAACTTTCACCTCTTTTATTAACCTAATTTATCATATTTTTCTATATGATCTAAGGCTAATAAGGATGACTACGTGTTTTCCTAGTTGGTCCAAGTCATCTAATAGGATTTTGGTGTTTTGGTTCAAAGAGTTAGGGTCACCAAGGCATCTCATTTACCTGTTCTTCTTCCTCGATGCTTCTGGTACACTTGAATCTTCAATCTTTAGCTTACTAAGGCTCAACCTACATTACAACACATGGACACACGTGATTGACAAATAAGGTGCACTAGTATGCCACAAAAAAGTGCACTAACACCCCCACCCTCATATGGAAGAAGCCTAAATCCATCACCAGTCTTAGAAGTGGTAAAATAATTGACAAAGAAATTCCTCAGAAGGTTGAAAAACCTAAGGAACCTCAAAAGCCTAAGAATGATGGTGAACTTAGCAACACTTCACAAGAGAAAGAGGTCCAACTCGGTCATAAAGTCGTGGCCCCGTTTCCCCAACGCCTTCTCACATCAAAGCGCCTAATGGACGATTAGGATATTCTGGAGCTTCTACAGCAAGTCAAAATCAATATCTCTTTGTTGAACGCAATTAAACAATTTTCGTCTTACACCAAGTTTTTGAAAGACTTATGCACAAATAAGTGTAAGACGAACGTGCAAAAGAAAGCCTTCTTGCCATAACAAGTGAGTGCTATTATTAAACAAAACGCTCCTCCAAAATATAAAGATCCCGGAAGTCCTATTTCTCATGCATCATAGATAACTTCCAAATCGAACAAGCACTCTTAGATTTGGGGGCAAGCATAAACTCGATACCTTACTAGGTATATGAGCAATTGAGCCTTAGTGGATTAAAACTCACCGAGACAATATTACAACTTGCCGATTGCTCAATTCGGATTCTAAGAGGGGTAGTCGAGGACGTGCTCATCCAAATCGAAAAACTCTACTTCTTAGTGGACCTCATCGTCTTAGACACAGCAATTAATAACGTCAACACTGAGATTTCGGTCATCTTCGGACATCCATTCCTGGCCACTTCAAATGTAATAATCAATTGCCATAATGGAGTCCTGAAGCTCTACACTACATGAAAAAGTGGTAAATTTGACAGTTATGGACCATTGAATATTCGACGGTCCATAATAGTCGGATTTACCACGCGAAAAAATTCGACTGTCTCAAAGCATTGAATTTAGGGCCTCAAAATTCGACTGCTAATCACTGTCGAATTATTAAGTACCGAACAGTAGAAATTAACGTGAGGAAAAATTCGACTGTCCAAAACCATCTAATTTTTTACAATCTCTAAAATTCCCAATTTCCCTCTTTTCTTCCACTCCACTCAAATACGCCAAAATCGTTAATTTACTGACAGATTTTGCAACGGATGGGGATTTTCAAGGCGAAGTTAGGGTGTAAAATGGATATGCGACGGATTCCGTCCCTCCTTAAATAAACGTTTTTATATAAAAAAAATTATAAAAAAATTTGACATATTTTGAAAATATTAAGAATAAAGAAAAAATTGAGATTTTGACAAAAAATTGACGTTTGGAAAAAGAATCTCGGGTAGTTTAAAAGAATTTTAATTTAAAATAAAAAAAATTTGACAATGTTTTAGAAAATTTGAGATTTAAAAAAAGTTGCATTTTAAAACAAAAATTGACTTTCTAAAAAATATTGAGAAGTTTGAATAAGATTAAGGGTATAGTGAAAAAACTGTGACTTTTATTAAGTATTTGAGATTTTGTATTTTAAAATACATTAAGAAGTTTGATTAAAAAAAACAATAAGATTTTCAAAAGAATTTTGATTTAAAAAATTGAGAAGTTTGAAAAAATTAATTTGATATTTTGAAAAAAACTGATGAAGTTTTAAGAAAATTAAGAGGCTTAAAAATTGTGATTTTAAAAAAATCGGCAGCTTTTGAGAAAAAATAAGATTTTGAAAAAAGAAATTGATTTCGAAAAACATTAACATTTCAAAATAAAATTGGCACTTTGACAAAAATATATAAGTTTGAAAAAAAAATTATATTTTGAAAAAAAAAATTGAGATTTTCCATTTTCAAAAAAATAGTAAGTTTGATAAAAAAAAAAATTGAGAAGATCGAAAAAATAAACGATTTGAAAAAGAAACAGGGAAGTTTGAAAAAGAATTAAAATTTTGAAAAGAAATTGAGATTAAAAAAAAGTTATCTAAAAAAAACTATGATTTTGAAAAGACAAGTGTCATTTTGAAAAAGAAAATTGAGAAGTTCAAAAAAAAGTGTGATTTTGAAAGGTAAAAAGTCATAGTTTGGAAAATTGAGATTTTGAAAAAAAAAATTAAGATTTAAAAAAACATTGAGATTTTGATGAAAAAAATTAAGATTAAAAAAAAACACTAGGATTTTGAAAAAAGAAAATGGGCATCTTGAAAAAATTAACAATATTTGAGAAAAATTGAGATTTAAAAAAAACATTAAGATTTAAAAATTCACTGAGGTTTTGACACAAAAATTAACATTTTGAATGAGAAAATTGAATATTTAAAAAAAAATTGTGATTTAGATAAAAAAAAAAAGTTTAAAAGTTTGGAAAAAAAATTTAGATTTTTAAAAAACAATTGAGCTTTAAAAAAAACATTTAAAAAAAAATTGGCATCCAGAAAAAATTGATATTTTTGAAAAAAAAAATAGATTTTTCATAAGTTTGAAAAAAACAATTGAGATTTTAAAAAAAAAAAGATTGAGATTTTGGAAAAAAAAATTGAGATTTTAAAAAAAATTGAGAAGTTTGAAAAAAAATATTAAAAATAAATTTTTGAGATTGAAAAAAATTGAGAAATTTGAAACGAGTGGACCAAATTTACTAGTGGACATTTATTGAATAGTTGAAAATAAAAAAATTATGGTCATTGAGTTACCTGCCTATCCGATTGGTTTATGCATACCCACAAGTAGGGCTGGTCATGAGCCAAGTTAGCTCGAGAAACTCGATCGGCTCGACTCGAAAAAGCTCTCCTCGGCTCGACTCGACTTAGTAGAACAAGTCAAGCCAAGCTTCATTTAGGAGCTCGAGTAACAAATCGACTCAAGTTCGACCATTGGGTCACTCAACTTGACTCGACTCGAAACTTGACTCGATTCAACCTCGACTCGGCTCGAGCTCAAGCTCGACTCGTTTCATATAGATATTTGTTTTAAAAAAAAAAGCCCTAATCTTCTTATTTCTTGGTTCTCTCTCCCCCTTCCCCCACACACACCCAAGCTTAGGACATATAAAACCCTTACACGTTGGGGGGTTTCTTAATCCTACTATTTTGTTCAAGTAAGAACATTCCTTGTTGAGCATATCTAATGGATTGAGTAATTTCAAGTACAAAACATGGTGAGCACACAGTGGTTGTGTGTTTTACACACTACACAAACACAAGTGCTACGGTGAGACCACACACCATACATATCTATAAAACAGGGGCTATGGTTAGACCAAACACCATATCCAGCTATTGATTGCAATTTTACGAGGGAGGTGGTGCATCTAATCCATGAATCAGCTGGGCCTCATCATGAAGATAGTTCACACAATAATTAGGGCAATCCATTCACGTGGTGAGCTATGCGTGTACTGTGTTAATTATGGTTCATACAATATTACTAGTGGTCTGCATTCAATGCATGTGTGACTTGACCAAAGAAAAAACCGATCAGAGCTAGGTCATTTTAATGGTGGGGTCCACCTGTAGAAATACTATTCTCCCCTAATATATGTGTGACTTCTCGGACTTAATGTTGTTGACTTTTAATTTGTATTTTGTAATAAAAAATATAATAAATTGAGGTGAGAGCAAGCTCGACTCGACTCGATCCACTAGCTCGCCTCGAAAGTTTTAGCAAACAAGGCAAGCTCCAATGGTAAGCTCGAGGGTGAGCTCGAGCTCAAGCTCCCCACCTCGACTCGACTCGGCTCGATGTACAGCCCTACCCACAAGTTCACTTGTATCGAAAATGATGGCCTAAGTATAATGATGTGTAATTGCAAGAATAACTTATAATGATGTGAACGGTCATATATATTTGGAATGTGCTAAATAAGTTACAGAATAAAATTCAGCCCAATCTAACCTGAAACGAATCGGATCCATCCAAAACACTCTTTAAATGAGCATGATCAGTTTGTCTAGATCTAGACAACTTTTGGACAATCTGATTGGTCAAGAATGAAGAGTAAATGACTTAAGATGTTTAGATTAAATTTTACTCAAATTTAACTATTGGATTGCAAAATATGACCCGTCATATTGTTGATCATTCTTGTCTGTCCAATATCTTTCTCATCCGAAATGCGATCAAGGTGAATGACCAGTCAAATCGAAGATATTGATGAGTAGAATAAAGTGACTGGATCATAATTCCAAATTGGGCCAAATTTTTTTATTCAAAATTGCACTACGACTTGCTGACCTCATGAAAATCCAAGAAATGTGCAGTCATTGGACCCCAAACTCTAATCTAGCCGTTGAGATTTGGATCTTAAGTCTTAAGCTTTGGTATGACATCATAAAATGATATTTGAGAACAGATGAATGGGATAAATATACATAAAATATATCAACTTGGACTCACACGGTTAGGGTAGTGTGCTTAGCTAGTGACCCTAATTCGCCACTGGTTAGTGATTGGTGCTCTGTGGGCCCTACCATGATGTATGTGTTTCATCCACACCGTCCATACATTTTTTCATATCATTTTATGGCATGAGCCCAAAATCAAGATAGATCCAAATCTCAAGTGGACCACATCACAAGAAATAATGGTAATTTAGTGCCTCACCATTAAAAATTCCAAATTGCCTTTCTTAGGTGTACCATTTTTGTGGTCCCACCATGATGTATGTGTTTCATCCAAGCCATCCATACATTTTTCCATATCATTTTATGGTATGAATCCAAAACTAATGTAGATCCAAATCTCAGGTGGACCACATCACAAGAAACAATGTTAATTGAACGCCCACCATTAAAAGCTTCTTAGGGGTGAAGTTTTGGATCAAGCAGATATTTGTTTTTCCCCTACATCCACGTCTATATGACCTATTCAAGAGGTTGGATGTGAGATAAACATTACAGTGGGCCGCAGGAGGTTTTTAATAGTGAACATTCAATTATTACTGTTTTCTCGTGGTGTGGTCCACCTGAGACTTAAATCTTTCTCAGTTTTGGAATCAAGCCCTAAGATAATATTTAAAAAATAATGGACCGTGTGGATGAAACAGCTACATCATACTGAGTTCAGAGTACGTGGCAGCGTCCGTAGCCAAAACCCATTTGAGTTGAAAACGCACAGTGCGGACTTCAAAAAAATAAAAATTTAGAAAGCCCTCTCTCACGCTCCCGCTCAGAACCCCTCTCGGCTCTCCCTCTCTCACGCTCCCTCTCAGACCCCCTCTCTCGGCTCTCTCCCTCTCTCGATTTCGGATTTTTCCAGTTTCTGTCTGCTGAAATCGGACGCAATGGGCTTAGGGTCGCTTCCAGTCAATGGTGCTCTTCTGCTCCTGCTATGATGGATTCGCTGGGATATAATGTTGGTGGTGGACACAGTTGAGATCGCCGTGGGTGTGAGGCAGGAATTGGTGATTGTTTTCGGCAGCGGCGAGCGTCTATGCTCGTCGGAATCAATGGAGACAGTGGCGATAGGGGATTTTGGGTGGTTTGAATCGACGGTCGTGGGGGCTGTGGAATCGACGGAAGTGAGGATTGTCGATGCAATCAGTGACAATAGCAACGAGCGGCAACAGTGAGTTTTCTTCTCACTCTTCTCTCTCTCTGAATTCGTGAAGGTGGGGTTTCATTTAAGATGGGTTTCGCTGGGAGCATGAAGGACACCCACCATGTGTTTGATAGAATGCCTGAACGGCACATCGATTCTTGGCATTTGATGATAACTAATATGACCTTCACTCCAGATGATAACTAATATAGTTCATGCCTCTGTTTTATCCCTCGTCTTGGCTCTCTCTTGTCTATCCATTCACTTCTCCTTGTGCTCTGTTTGGATTCACAAATGAATGGAATTGCAAGCATTCGTTTTTTTTTTTTTTTTTCCTTTTTCTTTTTTCTTTTTTCTTCTGGGGAATGCTTTTCCTTGCGTTTTTATTTCTTGTGGGAACTCATGAAACAGGAAGTGTTCTTCCAAATTCAACAATTAAAATAAGATGATTATGGTAGTCTAATCGGTGTGATTTGGGTATCTTCTGGAACAACAAAACGGTTATCAAAGCTCTCAGGAGGCATTGCCGTTCTCAAGTCGATTCATGTCCCTTATACTGTAGGTATGGGTAATGGGCCTCTTATTGTTGTAACTGACCATATGATTTAAAGATTGGTGGGGCCAATGAGGCAGAAGTTGGAGAGAGGAAAGATGGGGTTAGATATGCTTTAAATGCTACAAGGGAAGCTGTTGAAGAGGGTATTTCCAGGTACAGTATATGGTTGTTTGTTTATATGAGCCTTGTTAAGCCAGATGCCATTCATGCCAACCTGGTGCATGTGGAACCATGCATCGGGTGGTCCTCTCTGTGCAGATGGCATGGCCTAGAATTGAGGCTGATCGATATATATGTGAAAGTAATGGGCAGTTGAAGAATAAGAATTGCCAACTGCCCACATTCAATGTACAGTGTGTGGCCCAACTGACGAGTTGACTGGCCTGATATTTTGGGCAGGATCCCATCTGATCCAGGGCTTGGTACAGTCTCACGTGAAGATGTGCCTTTGGGCTTAGCAAAACTCCATTTAATTTTTAAGTTAAATATGTTTATACCTTCTTCTTTTTTTTTCCCTGAAAAGTTAACAGAAATTCATTACATTAGGGAAGGGTGAGAGAATTTGCTATACAAAGAAAGGAACGCCAAGCCCTAGAACATGCAAGATAAAAAAAACTAAGGGATTAGGTGAACCGGTCAAAGGGATTAAACAGAATTGTTAGCACCCCATCTAGGAGCCTGCTGCATTTTAAATGAGGGCTGGATAAACTTCAAACTGCAAACAGTGACCAGAAGATAGGAGTCCAAATAACTCAAAATGCTTTAAAGGTGTCAAATTTTTCGATGCTTTCTTCATTTTTTTAAATTTTATTGTAGATGTATTTGATTGGATGGAATTAGCTTTCTTGTAGGCACCCACACGTGCAATTGCTGCAAATTCTAGTGTTGATGTTGCAGTAGTTCTTGGCAGACTATTAGAACAAAAGGATTTAATCTGGGTTATGATGCTGCCAAAGGTATGTTCATTTAGTTAGCACAGCGGCTCATCATTTTTATAATTCAAATGTCAGGGTGCAATACATAATTAGCAATGACAAGAGGATTTAAGAAACTTACTTACCATAATTAATCTATCAGGTGCAATACATTCAAAATGCTGACAAATATACAGCTTTTTTTTTTTTTTTTTAATTTACTCATGTGCCTTGTAGATGACTTGCCTCCTACATGGGGGTGGCCTCGACGAACCTCTTAAAAATAATATAATTCATATATTTTTTAAGAGGGTGAAGAAGTTAAGAAACAGTAAAAGAAGGGATGAAAAGGGAATTTTTTTAATTAATTTCCAAATTTATTATTACATCAGGACAATTCATCATTTCATTTTCCATCTACAAGTCCTTCTTTCCTTGAGTTAAATATCTGCTCAGATGACCTACCAGCAGTATTCAGTATTGAGCATGAGTTGTAATATTTTTCATTAGGGACCAGCAAGTTGGCCGGATGCTGTATGGCTTGGAACTCAAAGGTCTTGTGCTTGTTGCAGATAATTTTGGATTCCTTGTGAGTGTTTACTTTCCCTAGACTTTGAAGTTGTGTCATCTTATGCCAGCACAAAGTAGACCATGATCCCTTCAAAAAAATCAATTCAAAAACTTGAAAAGACTGAGAGGAACAAATTTCTACAAACTTACACCAAATGATGGTTTTGTACCTTTGAAATCTTGATTTTTAATCTTGATTTTTTCCCCATTATCCAATCAAACACACCCTAATACCAATTTTCACGCTATGATTCTTTGCAACCTGATTATTCTTTCACTATCTAAACAGAGTGGAGATTTTCATTGCTGCTACTCTGAATCTTTTTTTGGGTCACTACATATCTTCCAAATAACAAGTTTCAATAACTCAGGGGATTCCACAAAAGGTTTATTTCTCTGGATGGTAGAATGGATGTCTTGTTCAAAATATAGTTTAAAATCCCAAAAACTTGACTCGATGTTTAGTCGGTTCGGGTTGACCAGAACCAGCTTTTGCATGTACTGGGGTAACTTATGGCATATGGACCATCCATGGCCATAACTGGGACAGTAGATAAACAGCCTGGATTTTGCATCCACAGAGATTGGTTACAATTTTCACCTAGCTGATTAATTTCTTTCCAAAATTATAAGTGTGGTTATCTGAAAAGCATCTGATTGTTATATGTTGGGGAGCAGATTTGAATGGGTAGAAATGCACATGCTAATTTGCCTCCTTTTTCTCCTAAAGTTCCAAATTGTGATAATTGCTCATGTAAAGAGAAATCTCTCAATTTTATCCAGGCTCCACCATGACTTCTGTTTTATTAATGCTTTACTTGGTTTCTATCTTTGTTGCAGATATTCAGATTTGGAACAAAAACAAGTCCATAGAGAGCTGCATAGAGTTTTGGAAATTTGGGAAGGCCACGCACATTAAGGTACACACATTAAGGTATAGTTTATGCTTCTGCTTGAAGCTTGGAGGAATCTTAATGATGTGTAGGGAGGAGCTAAGCATGATATACTTATATAGATAAGTCTTCCATTGATGGTCAAAACAGTAAAACACAGGCCTATCTCGGACAAATGATCTTCAATTTCTGAGTTTGACTTGGTTGAGTCCATGAAAAGTGTGCACAAAGTCATCCTTGTACGTGTGACCTTGGGAACTAGGAACTTTCAAATGCAATTTGGAACTTTCAACATCTAAGTATCAGTGTTCTT
Source organism: Liriodendron chinense (assembly GCA_003013855.2). Taxonomy (NCBI): domain Eukaryota; kingdom Viridiplantae; phylum Streptophyta; class Magnoliopsida; order Magnoliales; family Magnoliaceae; genus Liriodendron; species Liriodendron chinense. The sequence goes on along the minus strand of ML058489.1, from coordinate 3,284,690 downwards.
AGTGTGTGTTTGGATTTACCACCACATTGTGGTTGGTGGGATTTTTTATCCAATAAGGTAGACTTGGCATTTGCCCATCTATTATTAATGCTTTTGTGCTCAATTCTGAATCTCTAAAGATTCCACTATTCCTTCCCTTCAATATATCCCAGAAAATGGAGAAAGGGAGAAGGTTCTGAACTTATTTGTGTTATTTTATATGGGTTTTCGAAATGAAATGAAAACAGAACTATTTTGTTTTCATGTCATTTTTTAAATACCCATGATGCAGAGTGAGGCAATAATTCTTCACTATTTGTAACACTAATAAATAAGGGTCGTAATAGTTAGGGTGGCCTGATAAATTTCTCTCTCTAAAAAGAGGCAAGGAAGCCAAATTGACCCTTCTTGGTTTCAGCTGCTTGACCCTGCTTGCAGGATGATTTTGGATCCTCATCATTTATAGATCTGAACTTTTTAACAGATTTGATAGAATCCTCGTCATCTTTCTCATTATTTCCTTGCACATTTATCATTGATCTGAACTTTTTAACAGATATCTGAGGTTGTTAGTAGCATGAAAGCCTTGATAGATTTCATCCAGGAGCACAACATCGGACCCATTGGTAATGCCCTTATATTTTTTGTTTTGAGGTTGTTTCTTGTGAGTCAGAAAACTAGTTGCTCAGGTGGATAAGACCATAAACATGAGGAGAAATGATCAGTAAGGACCCCTGTAAGTGAACTTCCACATAAATCCCCACCTTTCATGCCAATACATCATGCTGGTAAGACATCTGAGCCGCACAAAATATGGGTCTCACCATGATAATTTCAGGCCATCAAAATTTGGTCCATCGACTCTCTACGTGAGAAACACACCTACATTGAGTTAGACCATTGGCTTTCAATTGATTTCATCAATGTGGACTGCCCATTGAGTAAACCAACCTAATTGCGCCGGTTAATCTTCATGGGTGACCCACTTTTTACTTATGGGGATGTATGTGAAAATTCATGTGATCATTTCTCTTTGAATTTGGTATTCATATTTGTCTAGCTGGTGCAGTCTTTCTTCAAGTGCCCAAACTTCCCACACTTGAAGCAAATCGACGAACGAGATCGACTACCCCCTTTCATCCAATGCCTTTGTTCGCCAGATTGGAAACATTTCCTTGGCTGCCCTACCACACTTTTTTATCCGTCTTGCTGTAATTCATGGGGGTTGACATGTTGTAGGCAGAGACAAATGGAGGGATTTTTTTTAATGTATTCAAAACCATTCAACTTATTGTCTGGTGGTTTTTTAGCCATCTGTCCGTGGTTTTTAACCACCGGCAAAGGCCTATTTTCTTGTAGTTTATGGCAATTTGCTCTCTTTATGAATGCCCAACTTTCACTGCTTAGTGTTTATTGCGCTCAATTTTTTTATGTGTTTGTTTATCTCCATGTCAGAAAGATGATCTTAGAACTGGCATGGTACCATACCTGACCTCTTGAATGTTGTAGACCACGTTATTTGTATATAATGGCCAAGGGAGGCTAGGATTATGTAATGCCGATGGCCGTTATAACAGGTGTTTGCATATAATGGAAAAATGGAGGAAATGCCTAAAAGCCTGTTATATCAGCAATTGCAATCTTTTAACGGCCAGTGGGAATTTACATTATATTTAAAGCAAACCAATTCTGATTGGAAGTATTATTGGCTTTCTTATCTGTTCAAGGATTGTTCATGGAAATGGTATTTTTTTTGTCCTTTTGATTGTTTGGCTATCATTCTTCTATCAGTTTCCTGTTTGCTGCCTTGATCTCCTTGTCCTTTGATTGTTGTATTGGTTTTGGTATTTCTTTGGATGGAAGGTTGCTTAGGAGGATAAGATAATGAATAATCAATGTTTGATTGTTTATAATATGGTACTTAACCTAATCCATAGGTCATATAAACTTCTTTTTTCTGTTGGTACTATGTATTGTGGTTGTGGATTGTTGGTACTCATGGTTGTGGAGGATTGTGGTTGTATTGTGTTGGTTATATATTGTGGTTGTGGAGGATTGTATTATGTATTATGGTTGTGGACGATTGTGTGGGTTATGTATTGTGATTGTAAAGGATTTTAGTTGTATTGTGTTAAATGTTGTGGTTTCATAAATATAAGTTTACAGGATGTATTGGAGCACTCCCCACACAATGCACGCTTTTTGTGCAACAGAACATTCGACGGTTCAGGACCGTCGTTTCAATTTCTCGACTGTCCAGGACCGTAAAATAATTCACCTAGGGGCGGGTGGACTGAATTATTTTCGACGGTTAGTAGCAGTTGAAATTCCGATCAGAACGACTGATTTTGACCATTGAAAGAATACAATTCGACTGTTTTGAACCGTCAGTTAATGCAAATGGTGACGGTCCCCATTCCAACACTATTTGACGGGTATGTCAAACTGTAGCATCAAATTTCTCTTTCGATTATCAATAATTTGACAACTTTTTTTACTTCACAGACCATCAAATTTAGCGCTTTTTCATGTAGATCTTTTTCAAAAATATAACATTGGAATTGAATGTGTTTAATTTGTACAATTAACCAGGGGATGGAGAGGAAATCCACGAGATAAACATGGTTAATATGCTTGTGGAGGATGAGCTCTTCTTGACTACAATCTCCAATCCCTTGGAAGTATGTCTCGCTCACTTCATGGACTGGCGATCATATGATTATAGAGATGGTGAGCGCATTATTAGATGCGCATTCACACCATCTTACATAAGTGTCAAAAATACCTTTAAAGCCACGAATTTCAAAGCCATACCTCAAGGGTTCAAAATTAGAAGGTTAGTTCACAATCCGAAAAGATAATGGCTTAGATCCCTTGGGTTAGACAACAATTACCAAAAGAATTCAGTCCCTTGTTTATGAAGAGGCATGCCAACACCCCAAGCATTAATGACATTTCATGCAATACATATGCTGTAAATAGATATATTTTCTATACAGTAGAACATGAAATGAACTCGTCTACACGAAACTCTGAGGTCTCAATGAAGGATATAATTAGTTTCAAGGCAAGTCTTAGGGATACAAATTTATGGATGAACAAGTCACTTATTATGACATCGTCAAAAAATACTTGAGTTGGATTACATCAACTTCAGAGAAACGGTCTTCTATTGTGATTGGGTGCATATAGAAGACTTAAATGGTCGCTTTGTTAACCTAGAGACGAATTTGATATATTTTAATCTAGCTAGGTAAGTTAATGAGTAATTCAAAAGAATATAATAAGCCTTTTTTGTGCCCCAAACCCGACCTCCTGCACGGTCGATATGCGGTGGTCGAACATGGCTCGCGATACGTTGGACCCCGAACTCAGCACTAGGCACTCATACGCCAAGGCCCGATCTCAACGCTCAATTGAAGGATTTAGGGTAAAATCTTTCTTTTTCCCTTTTGGCGCAATGGTATCACAATCTAAGATAAGCATGTACTGTGTAGAAGGCAACCTTTACTGATTATAAATGTTTATCTACAAGAGTAGATATATATACACAACAACGATTTTTACAAAGCATACTATATGTGATGTTAAATGTCTCACTGTTAGGAGATGAGTATAACACTTGCATAACTAAATGCAAGAATGCATGTGGTGTATGATGTAGAATCTAAGGAATGAATGGATGTCAAACTTAAAATTGTAATCCAGTAGGTCGACACAATCATAATACCATACAATCACTGAATATCTCAAGAAGCACGGGGATCGACCTCGCTACCCACCAATGGGGTTGTATGCTACCACTAGGCACGCCAGTAATGGAACATCATTCATGCTTATCTTCGCTGGTAGGGTCAAATCGGTCCCTATTCGTACCTTGGCCTTAAAGCAAGTTGGACCCACTCCTTATCCCGACCTCAGTAGTGGGAGTCAAATCCATGATCCATGTGTCCTCCCGGCCCACCGGAGAGGCATCCCTAAGTACCATCAGGGTTTAGGGACTTTTAACCCAAGGGGCCTTGCCTACCCGCATTTTCAGTGTTACGCCCTTTATAGGGATACACAAGTCACATCATCATCAATGTATCGGTTGCCAAATATTTCCAATAGTATACGGTATGGCTGTGGGAGACTCAAGTTTAACTAGTGTCATGTACATAATCCAATGTCATACAACAATCACCGTATACAAGTGATTAGGAATGCCAATGGGCCAGGCTCAGGGTAGGTCTCGACCCAAATTTTGAACTATTTTGGGCTAGCTTTATTCAAAATTCTAATTTTTCAGGCCCGAGCCTGGCCCTTTAACACCCCTACAAGTGATATTCATGCATAATTAATACCATATTATCCACTATGTAAATATATCATGGCATTCATGATTCGTCATGCCCATGATGCTTGAACTACTACTATATGCAGATATATTATCACGCACCTCAATTAGCTCATAGTCATTTATCAGTTTTCTTCCTTAATCATGATCATTAATCTAGTCATTGTACACCTTTACACTAACAATACCTTTACCTACTTCCACAAGTACTAAGATCATGTTTACCTTGGTTACATTTTTTATTTAGCGGGAGTCTTCATCATTACTAGTGTGGCTAAGAATCTCCTTTTCTTAAGTTGATTCAACTATTAATAATTCATTCCAATTAGTTCATAGGTTAGTTCTAATCATGGTTTCATCCTTTGTGTTCGTCCTTGCACCTTTCATACCACTCATAAGGGTCAATTAGAAAGTTGTTAGTTCAAGGTGTACATAGGAACCTGAGTGATAAGCCCACTTCTAATTGGGTTCATGGAAGGTCCTTTACTCTTATTTGGGCTTAGGCGTTTGAGCCCTAAGAGGTGGTTTTGAGTAAGGCCCAAGAAAGTCATATTGGTTACTTAGAGTATGTGGTTACAGGGTGTATCTCCAAACCCAATTAGAGGTGGAAATTTGGGCTTTATGTTGGGCCCTTACATAGGTCATTTGAGGGCCATTTGTTTTAAACCATGGCCCATAGGTTATGGGCCTGTTTGATGCCGATTTAGAACCTAGATTTGGGTGAAAATTGGAGATAAATTTAAAGCCAATTGAGGGCAAATTTCTAAGGGCTCTTTATGTTTAAGTGGGCCTTACAGCCCTTGCTGTCATCACGGTGGGCCAAGCCCTTGGGCCCAAACAATGGTCGTCCAACCCCACCCTCAAGGGCATCCCACGTAAGCTTTAGGTCTATTTTAATTTGAGTTAGAGGCCCAATTATCTTTAGGCCACTAGTGTGGGACATATCATAAGAAGAAATGGGAATTAAACGCCCACTGCTAAAGCATTTCAAGGCCCATAGTGGGCCGCACCCAACTGGAATAACAAACTGAATCTAAATTGCATTAACCAAATGAAGGGATTAGATGGATCAGATTGACCCCAATTTGGTACACATGACAACAATTAAGTATACATTCATCACCTCAAATTTGAGACTAATTGGATATTTTTGGACTCAAATCTAGACCATTCAGAAGAGTGTCAGTGTTTATTGCACTAGATAACCTGGTCTGGATTGCATTAATTAGATGAAGGGTAATGCAGATGAAGGGGTTAGACAGATTGAATTGACCCAAATTTGACAAGCATGATAAAAATTAAGCATACATTTATCACTTCAAATTTGGGACTAATTGGATATCTGTGAACTCCTCAAATATGGATGATTCAAAATGATGTCAGTGCTATCTACTACACTGGACAACAAACCTGGTCCGAATTGCATTAATCAAATGAAGGGGTTAGGTAGATTGGATTGAGCCTAAATTTAGCACACAAGGAAACCATCATGTATACTATCACCATACAAAATTTGGAACCAATTTGATATCTATGGACCCCTCAAATCTGGATTGTTCAGAAGGATTTCTATGCTTACCACTACATTAGACAACAAACCCAGTATGCTGGGATCAGCGTGCGGGTCCCACATTGTGGGATTCACTTGAAGAAAATGAGAATGAAACATATACATCAATGTGGGGGTCCACTTAAGCCCCTAATTAAGCAATAAATTGTTAGGGGGAGAGATAATGAATTAGTGTACAAAACGTACCTAGACTCAATGTTTAGGCATCCCGCAGTTTACGTAACCGTTCAAACTTCCATCTAGCATCTTAAATTCTTATGCAGGTCATTCTCGAACTTGAGATCAAAGATCACATTCAGTGGGCTCCGAGGATTGATGGCCCACTAGGATAGTAAGAGGTGTATAAGGATGCATTTAACCAAGGTGGAGGACAATTTACTTACATTTTAAGGTAATGGCGAACCGGGATCGGTCCAGCTTGAGAATCGGACGGCCACGCTGTTCGAATTGTAGCTGTAGAAGCGTCCTCAGCAACGGACCAAGCTCAAGTTCACTAGAAGGTGGCATCGGAGAGGGTGAGAGCCCCGTTGTGCCCGGACCCTGCCGCATCACGAGGCACTGTCGGCGAGTCGAGTTGTTTGGGAATGCAGCCCCAATTGGGCAGTAAATTCCTTCCAAGGCTAAATACTGGCGAGAGACCGATAGCGAATAAGTACCGCGAGGAAAATGTGAAATGGACTTTGAAAAGAGAGTCAAATAGTGCTTGAAATTGTCGGGAGGGAAGCGGATGGGGATGTTGGGGTTGGTGTAGGCATTCAAGGTAGCCCCCAAATTAAACAGTTGGGGGATGAAGGCTAGACGTCCAAGCTGAACTCCTTCTCTTCTTTCTTTGTTCTTCTTTCTTCCTTTGTATTGATGGTACTTAAGGGTGTGGGATTCAAGAAAGGTTATTTGGATTTTGCAAGAAGGGTGATTTAAGGAGAAAGAGGGATGGAATAAAGATGTTTAGGGGTTAAGATTTGGGCACTATTGTGCCTAAAATTCAGGCCTAGCAACTCCTTTTATAGATGGGGAGTTAATTAACCAAGTTTTTTTTTCTAGAAATTGATGAGGTGGGTGATCCACCTTGTTTCAAGGGAAATTTATCCCCCTAATTACTTAATTAAGGGTGCTTAAGGGATAATAATGATCCTTCATAAATGTTTTTCACTTTTTCTAGAAAAGTTATGCTAGGTGTGCCACTTTTCCTTAATTTATGAGACTTGTTGTTGACTTTTATGAAAAAATGCTAAGCGCCTTTATTAAGTGACTTAATTAGTTAATTATTTAGCTTTAATTTATGCTAGAACCTTGTTGAGTGGTGTTTTATATCCTTAATGATTTTCTAGAAGTGGATGAGGTATCCATACCGCCTTATTTTAAGGGGTCTTTTTTTACTTTAGAATTCAACACTTTATTATCCTTAAGTAGATGTTATGGGAGGTTAATCATGATTCATGGCTCATGAAGCTTGATTAGGCTAATATAATAGGGTCTAGGTGTCCTACATCCCCTTATTTTAAGGAGAACTTTTGACTTTTGCTAATTAAGTTGATTCCTTTTAGTAGCTTCTTAATAAAGGCAGTTTTTTAAGAGATGGGACATGATTAAGGAGTGTGATTAGGGTTTGTTTAGCCTTAAAAGAATAGTGATCTCTATGGTATCATTATAACATTATCTTGATGCCATCATTGTAATGCAAGTGTAGTTTACATGGGTATTAGAGCACATATGGGTTGGATTGTTCTTCACACGTTATCTCAGCTTCGGGTGTACATATCCGTGCACGGAAGATATCGTCGGATATCAGCGGGGCGGTCATCTAATACAAATTTCAAACTTTCTTGACGTTGTTTTCCTAGGGCGAGCACATTAGGGTTTTTCCTGGGTATATCGAATGACTATTGGAATGTCGATTGAGTTGTAGCTTAGTCGGGAATGGTGTTACACATTTTATTCTCGCATCGTGAGCAACTTAAGTCTTTTATCGCAAAGACCACAGTATGCCCATGGATGATTGTTACATTGTCTTAGACGCTCCTAAAAGATTGAACCGGAATGTGGAGGCTTATGAGGATCCTTTAGTCTTTGTGGCAAGGATAAATGTATTTGCTTTAACATTAGCCCTACAAGAAGATATCATAAAAGACGATGATGAAAATAATGTAAGTAAGAGCGTAGAGAAAAGAGAGATGAACTACAGTAGCTTGATCTTATCATAATGATAGGTATGTAGGTAGCTCTCTCGTTAGGTACAGAGATTCCATTTAAATAAGAAAAAAAAAAACTTGTCATATAACTTGGATTCTATTTTATTATGTTTTCTTCTTATTTTGGATAAATGAGAAAATGAAAAAGAAACACGAAATGAGAGCTCGACTGATAGAGTTTTTTACTACATAGTAGAAATTATCTGTTAATGGATTAGACTCTCCATAGAGTTAAGCTCTCCATATAAGTTGAGAGCCCAACTCTATGGATAACCTAACTCTATGGACAACCCAACTCACAAAAGACACTCTCCACCATGCAGTCAGAAACCCTATCAGCCGAGCTACATTAAGGAATGTTCATTTTCTTATGAAATTCATGTAAGCTCCTCATTTCTCCTACCTATTCTCATCATAAAAAAAAAATCAATTAAAATCCAAGTTATATGATTATGAACTATAGTCACTTAATCTTTTCATGATAATAAGTATGTAGGTAGCTCTCTCGTTCGTTATAGAGAGTATAGTCTAAAAAAAAAACGAAAAACTCTGTTTTGTTACCTACCTAATAGTTGCTTTTAGAAAAATATGAAATTGTTAGCTTTCATCAATTCTTTTTGCATTGTCTAAGAATGCCTCTACATTCCAGGGTGGATCTACCAGCTCATTTAGAAAAAATATCATTATTCTTTTGAATCTCCTTCAATCTATGAATGATGGATGTTTGATCATTGCATTTTTTTTTTAATTTAGTTGATACGAGGATTTCATCTTTATGTCTATTTCTTTTTCTTTTTTTTCCTTCTATTATCTTGCATGCGTATCTTATTCCATGAATACAGACACTATCACATAATACACTAGAGAATTCACCTAACTAGGAGTCTAGGACGGGAGGATTTACCTCCTAGAGAGTCTATTTCCCGATCGAGGCATAGAGTATCTTCTTCACGATCGACGACACTAGATATAAACTAACTTTCATCTTTTGGTCCACGTCACCATCTATACTTTAACTTAGTAGGGAAACATGTTGGGGAGGGATCAGTTCAATTAGTGATGCAAATAGGTCATTTTCAATGAGCAACATGTCGCCCTTATACCCTTCTTGAAATCAGGTTCTAGCCTAGATGCTGATTTACTTTAGAGTCTTATTCAGGTAATGTTTGAAGATTCAATTTATACATTTAATTTAAATTATCTAATTATATATATTACTTAATAATTTGAGTTATTTGTTCAACTTATTCACATAGCCACTTTGATATCACTAGTGACTACCACGACTATTGTTTGAAGAAAGCGGGTAAAACTAAGAAAGATTGAAAACTTATATTAGGAAACGATTATTAAGATACAGATATGGAGTGCAAAATGAATAAGCACAATAAATATATCAAGTAGGAAGATTGGGAGAAGTTTGTCAACTTGAAGTCGACGACAGCAGAGCAAGAGAAGAGTGCAAAGTTTAGGACACTCCACAGCAGGATGAAGAGCCCACATACCATAGGAAGAAATGGTGTGGCAAATAGAGTTGAAGAAATGGTAAAGATTTTGACATGTATAGTATTTGCTTTCTTTCTTTTCTTAAAAGTGAAAATTATGCTTATAGATTAGTTTTTAATTTTATATAAAAAAAAAAGGGCGGATGGTAGTGTGTTTACCAGGACTATTTATACATCATCAACCATACTAGGGTTGATAGTAACACTTTAACACCTTAAGTAGCCACAACTATTGTGAGTGATTATAGATTTATTTAATTTATTTTTTAATCAATATAAATTTATATTTTTAATGATTTTTTATTTGTAAGCACAAATAAGAAATATCATTACGGCAAATCCCACATTTGGACAAAGGGATATAGAGCATGATGCCATAGCAGTGGTAATACATACATGTTCTTTTAGATTAGTTTTTAACATTCATTTTTATATAAATTCTTGTTCTAATAAAAATAATATTTTCCGCACAAGTTTATGAAAAAGATAGGAAATGTCATGTACACGGCATGCGAGGGGGATCACAAAGACCACTTTACATCATTCGGCTCCTGTTCGGAGTCGCCTAGATGCAATAGAGAGTTAGATGTACAATATGACTTATGACTAAAAAATGCATCTAATGATGGAAAAGATAAATTCAATGATACAACTATATGTGGGTTCTTCTTCCCAATATATATGAAGATGAAAGTTCTTCTTGGATATGAATTTTATGCACTTTCATCTTGTATGTAACGTGATTTTTTACTTCTAGCGTTGAATTATGAGATTACATACTTAATTCCCTTAATTGTTAATCGGAAAGACATGAATCTTCAAATCCTAAGAGGTGAAAGGACAAGGCATCAACAGTCTCCCTCCCCACATATGTCTGATTGTAGGAGGTGTTACTTGAAAAAATACCAAACGAATAAAACATACATGAACGAATTGTTGGTTCAAACAGAGGATCCAAATTCAAAGTACTATAAGGTCTGTATCGAGGAGATCTTTGATGTGATTGCGGAGCTATAGGACAGAGATCTTCTTAAGGGGATGGCATTTGTAGATTTAGATATATGAGTATTAATTAGGTGGCCTAGGTAATTATATAAGTTATTGACATTTATAGAACTTATTTTTTAAAATTCATGTAATTTTTTTAATGTATAATGTTATTACATTTCTTTATTAATTAAATGCAATAAATGCAAGTTTGGTTTGATTTGAGATTGACTTGAATATGTTCGGGCATAGTTTGTTTGATTTGAGATTGGTTTGATGATATTTAAGTATAGTTGGTTTCATTTCAAATTGATTTTAAATTATAGGTGTTTGGGCATAACCATAGTCCTAAGGCTCCATAATTCATGTTTTTTTTTTTTTTTTTTTTTTTGTGAAAAAGCAAAACTTTGACGACTTATGACCATCAAAATTTTCACCCAAAATGACAAGTTGAGGCTATCAAATATTTACACTATGGCTCATGTGCGTTGAAAGATTCACCCAAAATGACAGTTTTGGACCATCGAATACTTGAATGGTGGCTTATGGCCGTCGAAATTTTCATTAAAACAATAAAAAAAATTTGACCCCCACATTCGACGACTACTTAATAACTTTCGAATACTAATCAACGTATTAATCTAGCCATTAAATACTGAATTCGATGACAAAAATTTTGATGGGATTTTTTTACGGTAGTGCCTGTCAAATTTTACATAATTCGACTACTTTGGTCCATCGAAAAATTCATCTTTTCACGTAGTGATATAGGTCGGAACAAACTGATGGCTGGACTGGATCTCACACCTACGTGTCAAGCAGGCAAATGTGTGGCATGTACATGAGCTTCATTGCACACGCTTGTGTGCTTAGCAAAGTTCTGCATATAAATATAAATTTAGTTAAATTGCAATTTATATCTTTAAACTCTTGTGTGTCAATGGCTCCACATCTATTACTTTTGAGAAAATAAAGGTGAGAAATGGTTAGATATACTGTTCCAAATGAACTTTCAAATGCAAGCCTCTCTTTCTCATCCAACACTTTACTTACGCACATCATTCCAGCCTTAAAACAAGGTAATCTATATCATAAAGATCAATCAATGAGAAAATATGATAAATCGATTGATTAGATGGGCCACATTGATATATTTAGTTGCTTCATGTTTGTCATTGATTTTGATGTTGCAAGGCACTAAAAGGAGTGGAAGACCATGGTTGTCATCCTGTTTAGCTCAAAATTTGGTCGTTGAGTGCGCGAGCATACCAAAGTTGATGCGGCTCGATTCAAACCAAACACCTATGACCCTAAGTGCCGAGATAGATAAAGAGATCGTGAACGATTATCTATAATTAAGAAATTAGTAGTTCAACCATCTATTCAACAACCTACAAAAGAGACCAAGCAATTTGTGAAGGGGGGTTTGTCTTTCTAATGAGTTCTTTTTGTTTATCAATCAAAAGGACTTCAATATTCATATGATTATGACCGTAGTTTAACAATGAAACAATAAAGAAAGAAAAAATAATAAGCCAAAAGCTAAATGTAATTTTATTAATGGTTTATAGTGATTGCACTAACTATCAGATACTAAGAACAACAATCCTTTTGTTGCTCGATGGAGACTAAGCTTTATAGCAAGAAGGTCGTCCAATAGAGGATGACAATCATCTTGATGGATAGTGATGATTGTCAGGTGTAATATGGCGATCCAGTGTGGTAGCATGGCGGTTACAGCATAACGTCGCAACAACATAACAACATAGCTATGTAATAGCATAGCAACATAGAATCTGACGTAATGACTAACAATATAACAATATAGTCATAAAACAACATAGTTGCATAAAATTTGGTGTATAGCAACATAGTGGCATAACTATGTAGAATTTGGCATAGCAACGCAGTTGCCTAGAACCCTGTGAATAAGCACCACTATGTTGGGTCTCATTGATTCGAGCCCCCTCCCCTATAAAACTTTGTTCTAGGCTTTATTTGTAGATGATATGAGACAATTATGTAACCATTCCACTACCTTCTAGGTTATAGGTAGTTATGTAACCGCTCCATTACTCTTATAGTTATGGTTATATAACCGCTCAACTACCATCTTAGTTATGTGTGGTTATGGAGTGGTAAGCCACTGAGCAGTCATGACCTCTCATATCTCACCACATGTATATGGCGGTTATTACTGATTGGCTTCGACTATGTGTAGAGCTGGACACGAACCTAGTTTGATCGTTCGAATTGACTTAAATCGACTCGATAAAACTCTGTTTGCACAGAAAGTCTTCATATTCGAACTTTGTTTGAAAAAACAAGGTCTGTTTGAAAAAAAAAATTGAGTCGATTTCAATCATAACCCTGTTCGACTCGAACTCAAACTCGACTCAAATATTGACCGACTCAATTCAATTCGTTCATTCGACTCGATTATATATAATATATATGTAGAGAGAGAGAGAGAGAGGGGAGGGGGGGGGGGGGGAGAGGGGGTTGGATGACAAATAAACATGAATGTGGGCCCTAGGAAGGTTTCAATAGTGGACACCATTCTCCTCACTGTTTCTTGTAATGTGGTCCACTTGAGCTTTGTATCTGCCTCCTTTTTTGTTTAATGCCTCAAATGAGCTGTACAAATGGATGGACGGAGTGGATAAAACAAATACATCATGGTGGGACCCATAGAGCTTTGACACCAGCTTGTTGGCCGATGTTCGCGTCACCAACCAAACAACGTCCGCGGATGAAATTTGTAATTTGTAATTTGTGAACAAATCGGTATTCACTACTCAGTAGTAGAAAAAATATTTTCAAGTGATAAAAAAGAGCAAAATTGTTCAAATCATTCGAACTTGTAAAATTGTCCGAAATCCATATGCTCGAACATGTTCAAACATGGTTGGGCCAGACCAAACTGAGTTTGAACAGAGCCACCCTGCTTGAATGTTTGTTCGAACACACCCACTTAAGCAACGATCTGATCTAGCTCGTGTTCGACTTGGATTGGATCGTTGCCCACCTCTAATTGTGTGATATGTGGTCCATGACTATTACCAATCAGCCATCATCATTCATTATCAACCATAATTGGCCATTATAGATGTCGGCCGAAATCAGTTGTTTCAACCATTAGTTTACCATTGGCTATTGTTTTTTAATGGCTGTAAAAATTTTCATTGAAATATTGCTACCATGTGATGTCTTCTGAACCATCTGATTTGATGCAGTCAAATTATGATTCAATAATGCCCCAACATCTCTTTGCATTTGAAAGATGTGAAGAGATGTGGTTTCTTTTTACTAGAAATTGTGTTTGTGGCTTCACGTGGAAGCTCTCCACGATCGCTCTACTTATGGTTCTTGCGTTGTGGAGCTTAGTGATGGAGGAACTAAAGGTATAAGAGGTTGCCCCCAAATTGTTTGGCTCTAAAGTCAAATTGCCCCCAAAGGCTTCATGGTTTGGCTCCTCTTAGTCATATTGGCCATAGGGTCGATCGTCGCGGCAATTTACCCTTATGCTAACATAAAGTGGCAAATTTTTTACCATTTTAGATTTTCTAATCATATTGTTATATCGTTGAACTAAAAGTCACACATGTGTCCCACCAGACGACGTGCCAAAATGGTGCTTGACTCGAAATTTGGTCGTTGAATGTGTGGGCATGCTAAAGTTAGATGCAACTTAATTCGAACTAAACACCTATGACCCAAGTAAGAAGATAGATAGTGAGACCACGAGTGGTCTTCTATGACTGAGAACTTAAAAGTTCGGATGTTTATTCAGCCACCTATAAAAGAGATAAGACGATTTGCAAAGGGAAGGGTTTGTCATTCTAAGGAGTTTTTTTTTTTTTTTTTTTTTTTTTTTTTTTTTAAGCTGAAAAGACTTTAATATTCACGTGATTGCGACCATAGTTCAACAATGAAATAATAAAGAAAGATAATAGGCCAAAAATTGAAAGTAATTTTATTAATAATTTACAGTGATTGCACTAACAATATTCAAATACTAAGAATGACAATCCTTTCGTTGGTTGGTGGAGACTAAGCTTGATAGTAGGTTAGTTGTCCAGTGGAGGATGATAATCATCTTGATGAACGGTGGAGATTGTCAGGTGTAATATGGAGATCTAGTGTGGTAACATGTCGATTCAATGTAGTGGTGCAGCAATGTAACAACGTAGCGATGAAGTAGCATAAATTGGTGTATCGACATAACAGCATAATAGCGTAGTTGTATAGCAGCTTAACAATGTAGCAACGTAGTCGCATAAAATTTAGTGTAGCAACATAGAGTGTAGCGGTTTAGCCACGTAGAATTTGGCATAGTGGCGTAGCAGCATAGTGTCCTAGCAGCCTTGTGAATAAGCAGTGTTCCGCTAGGTCTCATTGATTCCGGCTCCCCTTATAGAATTCTGTTCTTAGCTTTATTTATATATGATATAAGATGGTTATCTAACTACTTCATCACTTTTTTAATTATGAGTGATTATGTAACCGCTCCACTACTATCTTATTTATGGGTGGTTATGCAACCGCTCAATTACCTTCTTAGTTATAGGCAATTATGGAGTATTTAGGCCACTAAGCAATTATGGACTCTCACATCTCACCACCCATACATGATTAGTTATTACTGATTGACTTTGGCCATAACACTTGGCTCATAACCATGACCAATCGCCATCGCCAGTTGTTACCAACTTGACATTGTTGGCTGGCCGTTTCGGCCATTAGTAGGCCATTGACGGTTTTAATGGCTAATTTTATGGTTTTAACAGCTTTCTTAGCCGTCTAATATGAGGCAATCAGATTAGGCATCAAACACATCTCACATAGATATTTAAGGGGTGTTGTTTTCTAATTCCATCCTGAAAATATATGTAAACGGGTAATAATTACTATTTACATATGAGTATTTCCTTCTTAAAATGCTGTTTGAAAAAGATGGACTTAAATTCATGAGCCCCACTATAAGGTCTGTGACATATCCATGCTGTGTATCCATTTTCTCATAACATTTTAGGAAATGAACTCAAAATTGAGGCACATCCGATGCTCAAGTAGCCTACACTATAGGAAATCATCGTTGTAAAAGGTTTTCAATGATAGGCATTTAACTAACTCTTTGCATCTGCTTCAATTTTAGGTCATGCCCTTAAATTAACTTGTGATAAGCCACAAACATCACAATGACCCTCTATGAAATTTGTACTATCTTCATTTTAGTGTTCAAAAAGCAAGCTGTAATTGTCAGTCTACAGAAAAAAGTGAAGAATTACATCGGTAATTAATCCATCACCATCTGCGTGTAAATTATTTACACCAGGGAATTGAAAAGCAAGCACCCCTAAGGTGCGGCCCACTATTTTCACGGACCTGATTGCCCAAAACAAACACCCCCTAAGGTGCGGCCCACTATTTTCACGGTCCTGATTGGCCTGGACAGCCGAGACGTCAAAGAAAAGCAGTCAACGTAAAGACCAAAGACAACACAGGGTCTCCCGTCTTCTGCTGCTCAGTTGTGTAAGAAAGAGGCTCCGAAGCTTTCTTCTCTCCCAAGTCGAGAAAAGAGAAGAAACGCATGGGCAGGAGGACACAGCAGCAGCAGCTTCAACGGTCCTCCTTCCCCAAAAATGCCGGCCTGGGCCTGGCCGCCATTTCCTACGTGGCGATTGACTACCTCCGTCACGTGTCCCCACCCTGGCACGAGCGGTTGCAGCCGATTCTCTGGGCCACCCTGGCTCTGGCCTCTGTGGCTCGAGCCCCCTTTTACAGGCAGTGGTCTTTGGAGCTTCGCTCCGCCATTCCTTTCATTGCCTCCATGCTCTTCATGCTCGCCGCTCTCCTCTTCGAAGTCCTGTCCGTTCGATTCGTTACCGCTGTTCTCGGCCTCGACTGGCACCAGTATGTGCAGCGAAACCCTCTATTGCAAGCCGATGTGAAATTGCATTTCTTAAAATCTTGTTTTGTTGTCTTTCTTTTGTGGGTTTTGTTATTGGAGGTGCTGTTTGATTTGGGTTCTTTTTAGTTTTCGGATTTGTTGTTTTGGTAGCGTTGTTGGATTCTGTAGGAATATAGGAATGCAATTAATTCAAAGAGGGCTAGCAATGCCGATTGAGTTTTCCCGATTAGCTACATTGTCGCAAATCGTCCACCCTGTAGATGGTATTAATATACATCAATTTAGGCCATCATTCATTGGATGATCCTAACCGTTAAATTGGTGGCCATCGAATTCGACAGCTAAAATGCATATGTGGAGCAGTTCAAACTCAATGAGGCATGCCAGATGTCTATGACTGTCAGATCAAGTGGGCCATTACTAATAGGGCAGAGGTAAAGATGTTCTCCAAGAGTTCAGTCTTATTCATTTACCTGTCTCCTGGGGAGGTGATCTTCATGGAAGAAATTTTGAGGTCTTGATTTGAAGCTCACATGGACAATGAGGTCTTGGATTCCTTTGCAGCCTTGGGGATAGGAAACCTTTCTGTTGGCTTGGAAGTCAGCAAGTCGTTGAAATCAACCTACCTACCTCGAATCGAGAGCAAGTTATGTATATGAGAAATGGCAAGAAAGCTCTATTAAAACACATATCTCTTAAGGTTCTGAACACCAAGCAAAATGTATGGATAATGAGACCAGGAAACCTATGCATTGGAGGAACATATTTTTGGGGGTTTTGTTTCCCATGGCCAATGTGTAGGCAATGGAAGTGGCATCACAATAAGATGTGATGGTCTGAACAGTCCACTAGAGCAGGATCTGATAATTGAGTCCAATTCCAACTGAAAGAAGTGGCCTCAGGCTTCTCTACAACATAGTTAGAGGAAGGGAGATTAGCTGAGATATTTAAAAGTAAATTATGGGAAGTCTGATATCTTTTGGGGCTTAGGTGTGTGTGGTTACTGTGGCTTTGATGTATCAGAAAACCATAAGATGATGAGATATGGACAACCAATGGAGAGTGACAAAGGGTCAGGACAACATTGGGAATTTGGGAGTTTTGTACAGAGTGTAATTGGGAACCTCTAGCATTCATCCAAAATCTGCTCAATAGTTCTCCAAAGAAGAGGTAGCTGACAGTTGTGACGAGAGTGCATCCCATGTCAGATTAGAAGAGATTGTCACAGTAAGGAAGGTGCAGACGGATGTGTGCACACCTGCAAATAGCTTGGATCTAACAAGATGGAGGGGAAGAGTTTTCTGTGCATGCTTGACTAGGACAAAGATTCTTTGGAATCATCATCATATGCAAAGAACACTCTGTTGAGGTCAATCCCTTGGAACTCTACAAAAAGACAGGAATAGATTTGGGAGCTCTCCAACATCCAAGTCCAATTCCAATCATGTCATTATGTAATTATGGAGGAATTTGGTTGTCTTGTGAAGGCAAAGGAAAGGAACATAAGATTCTATGCTCAAATTTGGAGAAGAAGGATGCTTTTACTCTCTTAGGATGGTAGGAAAATCTCACTCCAAACCCAAAAGAGAATTTTAGAATCTCACATATTTGTTCAACTATGATAAAAGGGAAGATAAGAGGATTGATTCATATTCAGAATGAGTTATAATGGGGCAAGCTAGCATCCTTGCCCAACAAAGGCTGTCTTGGAATATTGGGGGTGGGGCTTTGGAGTTGTAGATAAGCGGTTGTTTGTTAGGCATTTAGTGGCTATTAGAAAGTTGATTTTTCCAAATAAGCTTGAGAACGGAATGTTTTAAATCAACGAGATGTGGGGTAGGCATATGAAATGTTCGTCTTTTATCCTTTGATGGGTAGGTTGGGTTGGCATTAATTTTTTGGATGGGCAGGTATTAGTAATGGTCAATGTTGGGAACTTGCAGAAGCACAAAGGAGAATCAAACAAGCAAAACACAAAGCACACAAGCAAATCCATGTAGAGATAATCCGATTTTTACGTGGAAAAACCTTGTGGGAAAAAACCATGGCACAAAGCGATTTGCACTATGAACTCATAAGTTACAAGAGATGATCAAACCCGAAACAAAGATCCCAAGAGAAGCCAATCTCTCTCTCTCAAAACTCTTTCACAAACCCTAAATTCATAGTAGGAATGCCTTTGAATACCCTAATCCCGATTACAAGTTGCTTAAATAGACAAAGAATCGAAATTGGAAACAAACTGCAAAACTGCGCAAACTGTCGACCGTCGGTTCGGCTAGCCGAGCTCCAAGTTTGGCTGGTCGAACTAGTCGAAAATTGTCCAGAGAGTTTTAGCATATTTTTGAATCCTGTCGGTCGGTCGAGCCCTAATTTTGGCCTTCCGAAACTGCACGAAATTGTCCAGTGACCTTTTGTGCCATTTTGGGCATATTCAATCACTTGACTAGGCTGGTCGACCGGCCGAACACTCCTGTTTCTGCACAGATTGAAGGCTCCACCAAGGTTTCAATCACCAACATAATTTTTTATTTTCTCTATCTATCATCTCTACTTCATCATAGCTCCACTGCTTCTCATGCACACTGCGTCTTCATTCTGTCTTCGCCAGACTCAGAGAAGTTGCACAAAACTTGAACTTGGTGAGCATGTCCGCTGGATTCACACTTGTATGAATCTTTTCCAGAGTCACATCGCCTTCCTCAAGCACTTTCATGCCCCAGTCGCTCATGAGGCCTAAGCGCACATGCCACATACGTGTAGACGTGGAATCCGCTATAGTCGCTGCAGCTCCACCTGATGATGTATTCCCAATCAACCTGTAAAGGTTTCTACTCCTCTATACTTTTATAATGACGAGTGCCCCTTTAGCAACTTTGCAATACCGATCAAAACTGGTGAATTTGCACCCCATTGTCTTGAATGCACCAAGAGAGATCAAATTCTTCTTCAACCCGGGAATGTGCCTCACATCTGTCAGGACTCGTTCGATCCCATCAAACATCCTAATTCGCACCGATCCAATACCCACAACCTTGTAGGCGTAGTCATCACCTAAGAACACCAAACCACCTTCATATTCCCTATACGTAATGAAAGCGCTTCGGTCAGGACACATGTGATACGAGGCCCCTGAGTCCAAGAGCCACTCATCACTGAGAAACCCAGACCTGGATATAGTAAAGACCTCACACACATCACTTACGTCCTTTGATGATTCTGCAATATTGGCCTCCCTTGAAGATTCACCTGTCCTCTCTTTCTTAGACTTGGGATTCTTACAATCCCGTTTCATGTGCCCTGTCATGCCACAACCCCAACACTTCAACTTGCCTTTTCCTTTGCCTTTAGACTTCGATCTCGACTGAAAAGATCCCTTGTCCCGTTCAAAGTCCCTCCCCCTCATAACTAGTGCGTCAGCCGAATTTCCCACATCACCGCTCTTCTTTCTCATCGCCTTCGATTGAAGGACTGAGACAACGATCTCCATGCTAATGGTAGTGCTGCTGTAGCACAAAGAGTCCTTAAACGACTCGTACAACTCTGGAAGAGAGTTTAACAGGACACATGCTAGATCATCATCCTTCATCGGTTCATCTACGTTCAATAACTTGTAAATGAGCCTATTGAAATTGTTGATGTGGCTCTCAACATCGGTCCCCTCCGTCATCTTCAAGTTGAACAACTGAAGTTTCAGATACAAGCAATTTTCCAGAGACTTCTTTGCGTAGATGTTCTCCAACTTCACGCAGGTATTAGCTGCAGTCTTCTCTCTCATAATGTTATACAAGACCTCATCCGTTAGGCACAATTGAATTGAGATATTGGCCTTTTGAATGAGTTTGTCCCACTCTTCTCCTTTCATAGTCTCTAGTCCCAAGGAGCGCATCTTCCGGCCCTTGCTGAACTAGGAGGCCCTTCATCTTGACCTTCCATAGTTTGAAGTTATTTTTGCTGTAGTACTTCTCTACGTCGAACTTCATGCCGGATGCCATCGATACTTGTCTTCATATGTCAATCTGTATCTCAACGAATGCTTTGATACCACTTGTTGGGAACTCGCGGAAGCACAGAGGAGAAACAAACAAGCAAAAGACAAAGTACACAAGCAAATCCACGCAGAGACAATCTGATTTTACATGGAAAAACCCTTGTGGGAAAAAATCACGGCATAAAGTGATATGCATTATGAACTCAGAAGTTACAAGAGATGATCAAACCCGAAACAAAGATCCCAAGAGAAAAACCAATCTCTCTCTCTCTCCCTCTCTCTCTCTCTCTCTCTCTCTCAAAATTCTCTCACAAACCCTAATTTCATATTAGGAATGCCTTTGAATACTCTAATCCCAATTACAACTTGCTTAAATAGCCAAAGAACTGAAATTAGAAACAAACTGTGAAACCACGCAAACTGTCGACCGTTGATTCGGCTGGCCGAGCTCCAAGTTCGGCTAGTCGAACTAGTCGAAAACTGTTCAGAGAGTTTTAGCATATTTCTGAATCCTGTCGGCCAGTCGAGCCCCAATTTCAGCTTGTCGAAATTGCCCGAAATTGTCCAGTGACTTTCTGTGCTATTCTGGGCATATTCGGTCGCTCGACCTGGCTTCGGCCGGCTGAACACCCCTGTTTCTGCATAGATTGAAGGCTCCACCAATAGTCGAAGCATGTGGTTGGAAAGAACTTCGAGGAGGAAGAGATGCCAATTGGCTTTCTAATCCTAGTAGTGACTAAAAGCCCAGGTCCAGATAGTTTTCCTATGGTTTTTTTTACGACTTTTTTCTTGAATAATATGCTTTGCTTCTTCACATTATTTGCAATTTTATACATGTGATTACTAGCTTTAGCTATTAGCTTGTTTGGACATCATCAAAAATCATTTTTTAGGTAAGCTGGTCTTGAAAGGCCTCAAGATCACCAAAAGTCTTTTATTCTTTTATTCTGAATCTAGTTGCATCATTGAATGGATTTGCTAAGGTGGCCACTGGGTGTGGGATTTGTATGGGGCACTTTGGTTTTGTTGTGTGCTTGGTGCATGATGTGCATCTCTGTCAGAGATGATTTCTCACTATCTTTGTATCATCTGAGGCTCTTGAGTTTTTCTTTATTAAAAATGCCACTTTGTCTGAGTTTTTCTTTATATATCATTGAATTGATTTGAGCTTAGGGATAGGAATCGTAAACTCAAATGAGATTGGAGGTCATAAATATTTTCATAGGATTTGGACATCTAAAGTGAAAGAAGATCTAAGAAAGATGAAGACATGAAAGCCCTCAAACCGGATGGTGTGTTAGGAGGGGTCTTGAAGTGAACAGGAAATACTAGTTTATTTTGGTTGACAGTGATTATAAGATCAAAGAGAATGGCATATGAATGGAGGAAAAGTACTATGGTGCCTATTAACAAGAATAAAGGAGACAGAGAGAGTTGCACTAACTATTGTGGGATTAAACTTGTCAGTCATAATATATGATTCTATGAAACCTTAGTAGAGAGGGATGGAGCAAAGATTATTGCAGGAGATGAACGTATCAGAAAATCAGTTTGGATACATGCTAGGAAGGTCGACCATTGATACGATTTTCCTGCTTAGACAGCTGATGGAGACTTATGGTGGGAGGAGGAAGGATCTCCACATGGTCTTTATTGACTTAAAGAAAGAATATAATAGGGTCCTTAGAAAGTTATTCTGGTGGGTGTTGAGGAAGAAAAGGAGTCTCAAGAGGATATTCGGACATGATTAAGGAAATGTAGAGGGATCGGTAACAAATGTGGGGATCACTAGTGGAACAGGATTTGTGTAGCTGACCCAAATTAGTTGGGATAAGGCTTACATGGTGATGATATGATTGAACGGATTTGAGCTTCAAGTTTAGGTACACATCTGAATCATCCTAAGTTCAATTTCTCTCAGTTTTCTTGCATCAAAAGGTTTTCTGAGTTTATCACAGACAGTGAACTGATTGATCTTCCTCTTCGAGGAGGGACCTTCACTTGGTTAAACAATCAAGTGTGTCGGATTAAAAGCAAGTTGGACCGGTTCCTTGTTTCTTCTTCTTGGGAAGAACATTTTAATGAGGTATTGCTAGTGCATGCTCAGTTGTTTCTGATATCTGAAAATTATGTAGCTAGTGGAACTTGGTTTCATAGATTTGGTGACGAGGTAGTTATGGTGCATGAGCCAAATTGGAAGGGAGGGATTGGGTTCATAGAGTTCCTCTCCAAAAATCAGTTCATAGAGTTCTTCATCACTTAGTTGCAAGGACCTTCAGCACAAGATGTTGGTCTATTTCTCACTTTGGAACCTCACACTTTGCATTTTGAAAAGTCTCTTCCAACTGCCACTCCGAATTCGCTGCTCTTGTTTGGGTATCTTCGTATTACTGGTTACTCATATGCAGATTGGGTTGGCTTGGCAAATAACAAAAAGTCCACTTCAGGTTACTGTAAATTCTCAGGTGAAATCTTGGTGACAAGGAAAATAAAAAGCACTTAGGTGTAGAATGGTGTAGCGCAAAGGTGTATGACACTATGAAATACAGATTGTGAACTGGTTTTAAGGAAATTGTTCAAAGAATTGAAGTTCAACACCCAAGTTCCTATCAAGACGATGTGTGGAATCAGGCTACTATTCATATCACAATCAATCTAATCCTCCATGAGAAACCCAGACACAGAGAGTGTCACAACCCGGAATTTGGGAACCGAGTACACTACCCAAATCCTGAGTTCTGCGATGCGACTTAAAGAAAAGATGTACGAAGTCATGTGCATACACATCATTGACATGTTGAAACCACAGGCATCAACTAATTTATTTGAATAAAATGAAATCAAAGTTCATAGCATAAAAACCGAAGTAGGTCCAAGTACTTAAGCAAATCTAGAAATAAATTGATCCACCCATCTAGGATCTTATTACAACTTTAGGAAATAGAGAACTACTGGTCTAAAGCCGCCCACTCTTCCTTGGACAGATACGACCACCTATCCCGAGGATCATCTACTAGCTCGGTGGTATCCTCTGACTCTTGAGCTATGGGTTCATCGCTTGCATGGCCTATTTGTTCAGAAGTACAGAGTGAGCTGGCCAAACTCAATGATAAGTTCCCACCATGGTTCCACTATGCTAAGATCATAGACAGGCAATACATATGTATAACAAGTAGATATATAATGAAGATAAGCACATCAAAGAGGTTCCATGAAGTGTACATTCCGAAGGCCCGGGGAAAAGAGAGAGTCATCTGCACTTGTTGCATAAGAAGAAGAAGAAGAAAAAAGCCTTCATCCACCTAGCCATGATGTAAAGCACAAGATGGCATTATCACATAATCCTTGAGTAGAAACTATGTGGCATCATCATATGGACATGGGGACGGGCACCATATGGCATCATCCCATAGACCTTGGAAAGGCACCATGAGGCATATAAGAAGAAAAGTGAGCATTTTTTTATGGTACACGGCATAGACCCAACACCAATTTGGTTCACAAGCATGTGCATGAAAAAAAAAATGAATTACAGTTCGATGTAATGAGAGTTAACACTAAATTTAAGCATGTTAAATGAGACATAATTCAATGAAGTTCTATAATTATTTCAAAGCAACCACCCGAATTTAACAGTAGTGAATTCAAGTTGGGATCCCCCTCACTTTTGCCTAATGAAGCAGACATTGGTACACCTAGTTCACATAAGGTTCCCATTAGTTATTCCTTCCTTCTTTTGACATCACAAGGTATAAGTTTATGGGTATATGGATGGCCCGACCAAAGATGGGCTCGAGGCCCAAAGGGGTCAATGGTCATGCTCGTAGTGTAATGTACTTGCCACTCTTTGGGTCGATTCCTAAACAATGTTGGGCCTGCCCAATCAGGAGGGTGTTCGGTGTGTGTGAAGGTCATTTGGATGTAATTTAATGTCCAAGTTACGAACCTTAAGTCCATACAAAATTCATCCAATTGTGGCCCATCTTATGAATGCATGTGCCATAATTCCCTTTTGGTCAACATTACATGGTTTGCTTTGGATCGATGTTTGGAGGGTCTAGGGTGGTCAGAGGGCTGATATTTTTCACAAGTATGAAGTTTATTTAGTAGACTACATGTTTACGAAAGGTGATCCGCTGAAACAACCAAGTATTTTGCTGAAAGTGGACCCGCAAAAGGATCGTGAGTGTGGACAGTTTTCTGGACCTTTCTTTGGGCTCGCTTTTGAGGGAATTCGATTCGTTCGTTCAAGCTAATTTTTGGTGAGTATTTAGTTTATGATAAGTACTATAATTGTCCAGAAGAAAGCTTCCTCATCCGATGCTCCTAAACCATCGAAAAATGGGTCATAATCCAAGGTATAGTTGCTATCTCGAATTTGACAGATTTTGCTTGTCCGTTTTTTCATGATTCTAAGGCATCGATTGAGCCGTCCAAATCATGATTTAATGGTTCAGATTTAGGCCTTTTTTTCTCATGCCAGTGTTCATCATAGCAGGGCCCACCTTTTGTTCATGGGTTTCATCATAATCTTAAAAAAACATTAATCTAGATCATAATGTGAAAAAAAAAAAAAAAAAAAACATTAATCTAGAGCATTACAAGAATGTATATAAAAGAGATAGTCTTACCTTGATTATGGCCCACTTGATCGACGAGCAAGATCACCGGCTTACACCACTTTCTTAAACTCTCTCTCTCTCTCTCTCTCTCTCTCTCTCTCTCTCTCTCTCTCTCTCTCTCTCGTTTCTAAAGTTTTCTCTAACACTCTAAGGGTGGAACGTTCCACTAAGAGAGAGCATGAGGCCTGAGACCCTTCTCTTATAACTTAAGGTTGGCGAAATTTGCCATAAAAGGTGGATTTTTAAGTATGTGTTGTTTCAAGGGGTCCATACGACCTGTAAGTTGTGATGATGAGAGACCCATAATGCTAAGGTATACCGTTCAAAAGTAAGAGCATATGCTCCTCTAACATTCCATATCAAAATCTATGGGGCAGATTCCGGTAGTGTGGGAATTTTTGGAGACTTTTAGGAGATATCGGGATTACCGCCACATAGAGATGTAGATTTCATGCTAGGGGCTATGCCGATCTTTATGGCACCCTATCGGATGGCCCCTGTGGAGTTAATGGAATTGAAGGAGCAAATAGAGGAGTCAATGCCTCTAGGCTTTATCTGACCTAGTACCTCACCCTGGGGTTGCACCTGTCTTATTTGTGAAGAAAAGGGATGGCTCGATGCGTCTATCCGTAGACTACCGTTGCTTAAACCAGGCAACGATAAAAAATAAGTACCCCATCCCTCGCATTGATGACTTGTTTGATTAGTTAACAGCAGTGCGACGTTTCTCTAAAATTGACCTAATGTTGGGGTATCATCAATTGCGAATTAAAGACGAAGATATTCACAAGACAACTTTCAGGAAACGCTTCGAACATTATGAGTTTCTAGTCATGCCCTTTGATTTAATTAATGCCCCGACAATATTCATGGATTTAATGAACCAAGTCTTTCGTCAGCACCTGAATCAGTTCATCATCATATTTATCAACGACATCTTAATATACTAGAAGACTTGTGAAGATCATGAAGCTCACTTAAGGATGACACTGCAAATCCTGAAGGACCACCAACTTTATGCAAAGTTCTCTAAGTGTGACTTCTGGAAAGGAAAAGTCAAATTTCTTGGCCATGTGGTCTTGAAGAAGGGAATATTGTGGATCCCTCTAAGGTTGAGGCCGTACTGAAATGGGAACAACTCACTAATGTTTCTGAGATTAGAAGCTTTCTCGAATTGACTGTTTATTACAGAAGGTTCATTGAAGGGTTTTCCAAGATTGTTGGGCCATTGACAAATATGACTAGAAAAGGAGTGATCTTCGAGTGTACCGATGATTGTGAAAAAAGCCGTTAATGAGTTAAAGAAGTGCCTAACGTCGGTCCGAATGCTTGCTCTTTCAGAAGGAGTTAAGTTTGTGATATACATAGACGCATTGATAAAAGGATTAAGTTGTGTGCTTGTGCAGAATAATAAGGTGATCGCTTATGTGTCTAGACAACTCAAGACCCATGAGCGTAACTACCTGACACACGGCCTAGAATTGACTACAATGGTGTTTGTCCTAATGAGTTGGAGACACTTGTATGGTGAACAATTCCACCTCTATTTAGACCATAAAAGTCTGAAGTATCTGTTCTCACAAAAGGATCTGAATATGAGGTAGAGAAGATGGGCTGAATTTCTTAAAGATTACGAGTTCACACTTCTCTACCACCTAGGCAAGGCCAACGTGGTGGCAGATGCATTAAGTTGAAAGCAGTACAAGCAGGAGTCTATTGCCAACATGATGTTCCGTGAATGGTGGCAACCGCTGGATGTCGCAAAAAATTTTGACATAATGTTACGATGTGATGGAATTGTTCAAAGTATCTCCGATATTATCGAAATATCCCCGATATTATCTTTATTTCCAGCTCGGCGATACCAATAACATTGGTAGCAATACCGATAATACTGGTAGCATCAGAAATTACAGGTATCGATGATGTATCACTTAGTATCGCCAATGTATCGATATTGCCAATCTATTGTCAATATTTTTTATTGTGTAAATTCCATTTGTCGCTTGTATTGCCAATGTATTGATATCGCCAATATTTTTTGATGCAGGATGCCCTAATTATGATGCATACTCATGAACATAATTAAACAGCGGAAAATAAAAGAAATAAATAATCTAAAATTCAGAATCACTCATCATAAATTAAGAAAATTCACTAGGAGCTTGCAATGGATCGGGCCAACCGTCACAACCACGAAGTTTGAGTTTCAAGTATAGCTAGGGTTGGATCTAGTGAGGGATAGGACCTCCCGATCTTGCATGGCCATACCCAATCGATCAATGAAGATCACTAGTCCGAAGAATCAGGAAGTTCTCGGATTAGGGATTCGAGAATTTGAAGATTTAGGGTTTAGGTCAATTCTCAAAGTTTGATTGAAGAAGGATTAGTAAAACTAGAACTAGAAAGAATAAAGATAATTACCATGAAGAATTTGGAGGGGCACAAGAAGAAGTTAGAAGAAGAAGATTAAGAAAAGAGAAGAAGCACAATGAGAGAGAGAGGAGGGAGAGGCCACCAAAGAGGTTTGCTTTTTCATTAATATCAACTAATCTCGTTTTTAGGGCTTTAGCCCACTTAAATAAGCGATAAGAAAACATAAAAGTACCAAAATACCCTTAAAAATTAAGTAAAAACAAGTTTAAAAAAAAAACAGTTCGCGTGGTGGTCGGGCGCACGACGAGGACCAAAAACGTCCAGCAATCAAATCTTCAAAATCGGAGAATTTCGGGCGCCTGGTGACCAATTTGGTCGGGCGCCTGACTACCTTCAGTCGGGTTTTCTTCCATCCTACACATGTGTCTTCTATGTGCCAAATCACGTTGAATCACGTGCGTAGGGTCTTCAATGCTCCTCAATTATCGCCTAACCACAAGGAAGAAGCTTGTGGTGTGCGCTTTCTTCGTTGGTAGACTTTAAATGTTCTTGTGTCCTTATCAATTCCCCTCGGGTGAGAAAAACTCGACTCCGACGAGTTAAAACTCTTGTGGTGCTCTAGTAAATCGGGATCGACGGTCTGCAATTCTATTCAGTCAACCATGTAGATTCTGACGATGGTTTATTCTTCTACTTGACAAGGTATCTTTGGAAACCTCCATCTCTCGTAGATACTATTTCCTCATCCAAGATTTCCTTAATTTCTTCTTTATGGACAATAGGTGGAGGAAGGGGTTGTGAAGCAAAATAAAAAAAGGGCCATGAGAGAGATGGATCAACGATGAGATTGTGGGAACAGACTAGATCTTCCACATTAAAAGTTGGGTGAATGCCCATTTCAGGTGGGAGGTCAACCCGACGCGTTGGACCCAACCTTTTGCAATATCTTGAATGGTCCAGCACTACGTGCTTGTAACTTCTTAGCGGAACCTTGTGAGAACCGCTCAGGCCTTATTCTCACCATTACAGTCTCCTTCCAGAAATTCTTGCAATCTACGATGAGAATCAGCAGAAATTTTATAATCATCATTACTCTTATTTATCCGCTGTCTAATATGTATCCGTAGATCATGGATATGGCGTGCAAATGCATCGACTGATTCAGAAGACCTTTGGGTAACAGACATGGGTGAAACTAAAGGACTCTCTGAAAAAACAACGGACTCGAAATAAACAATCCTATGACCTAGAACTTGAAAAACTGAAACAAAAGGACACTTCTCATGGGTGATACATAATTTCTCATTATAAGTATTATAAACAAGGATGATTTTCAGGTATCCCAACACTTGAGAACACACACTATTAATACCAAGTCTTGAGGAGATCTTGGCATCAGCCATTATGTCTAAAATGTCATCAAGATGCGGGATAGGGACTCTGGCCATCATATCAACCATGAAGTGAATACGTCGCAAGGTGGCATAACACTTGATTAAAGCTTTGTGGACCGCCAGGATATGCCCACATATGCGCCATATGCCATCGTTTTTTAATGTGAAAAGGGCAGGCATGACACACAAAACAAAACTCCAACTCAAACTTTCCTTATCGAATTCTTCCCTGAGAAGTTTATCAAATTGACGCTGCATTTCTGTATTTTCTGCGGGGTTCACCTGGTATGGAGGAAAGTTTGACAGAACCGACCCAGGAACAAGATTGATTGTGTGCTGAATGTCCCATTTTGGTGAAAATTTATCTCATAAATCATCTAGTAGGATATTACAAACAGTGTTTGCATTATCTCCGATATTATCAAAATATCCCCGATATTATCTCTATTTCTAGCTCAACGACACCGATAACACTGGTAGCGATACCGATAACACTGATAGTATTAAAAATTCTTGATATCGGTGATGTATCACTAAATACTGCCAATGTATCGATATCGTCAATATTTTCAATTGTGTAAATTCCAGGCGTCGTTTGTATTGTCAATACATTGATCCCTTCGGTGTATCGCCAATATTTTTTACTGTGTAAATTCCAAGTGTCACTTGTATCGTCAATTTATTTGCAGTATTTCGATAATATCACCAATGTATCGATAATATCACCAAAAATCTATATATTTAAAAAATTCCCATTTCATATTTTTTATGGGTGCATGGTTGTATGCAGCACTCAATTTGTTGATGATAACATTGATAATATCACAATATTATCATTATCGCAACATGACAATAACGAGACCACAATCTTTAGCTTCTTTTTTAGTTGTTAACGATTTGTTTGGATATTTCATGTGTTGCCGATATTCTGAAATATCAATGGATGTTTGAATGGAAGTTCAGATTTTGGATGGATGAGATGATTGGACTGACTTCTTACTGTAGCACATGCTTTTAGGCCCCTATTAAATAGAAACCTATTATGTATGCATTCTTTATGCAAATTTTTTATTCCTAAATATGTAACTATGTGTATTTTATCAACTCCTGAGGTTTCATTGAAAAATTTCACTGTTTTTCCCATTTTCCCTGCATTTCCGGTTATCAACGATATTATCGGCGATATCGATATTGTTTCCATATCCCCGACTAGCGAAACTTGTAGCGATACCGAAACTTCGAACACTGATTACAAATCATGTGCGTGTCCATCATCAAATCGTCACTAGTCTCCTCTTCAAATTCATTCATGTGTATTATGGTAAGAGACTTAGATTAGGAATCTACATCACTTAAGTCGAATATGACATCTGGAAGTGGTGCGGTCTCAATTACTTCGACCTTTTCATCACTAGCACACACTTCGTCATCCTCAACGATGATGAGCGATGCCTCAATTTCTTCCATTTCATCAGTAGTGACATTAGGCACGTAATCTTCCACTTCATAAACATCATATTTGGATCCATCCAACTTGCCGTTCACCAAGGCATAATGTTGATCAATTTTTCCATAGGGCTAGTCTGGTTAAATGCCTTTAATTTGTCGTTGAGATTCTGGAAGGATTTTCTAGAATGGTTGTCAATGTTGTCCAGGCATCGAGATGTAGCAGCCAAAGCCTCTAGAATCTGATCCTGATTCATGGTAGTGATGCGTAATTCAAAATCATGACCAAAACGAATGGGCACATAACGGATGACTTGTCCTAGGTTCTTCCTAAACTCGACTCTATGGACTGGATGACTCACAATATGAATGCGATGAATTTAAACTACAATGAACTGACACTAATTAATTCTAGATGATGCGACTCAAATCTGGAAATTTTCCAAATTAGGAAACTTTCTAAAATTGGAAACTTTCTAAATCTGGAAATTTCCTAATACAGACCTAAAAATCAAAACCCTAATTTAATAACTCGATCTAGACAAAACCATGCAAGCCTATTCTCTGATACCGAATTTGATGCAGGATGCCCTAATTATGATGCATGCTCATGAACATAATTAAACAGCGAAAAATAAAAGAAATAAATAATATAAAATTCAGAATCACTCATCATAAATTAAGAAAATTCACAAGGAGATTGCAATGGATTGGGCCAACCGTCACAACCACGAAGTTTGAGTTTCAAGTATAGCTAGTGTTGGATCCGGCGAGGGATAGGACCTCCCGATCTTGCATGGCCATACTCAATCGATCAATGAAGATCACTAGTCCGAAGAATCAGGAAGTTCTCGGATTAGGGATTTGAGAATTTGAAGATTTAGGGTTTAGGTCGATTCTCAAAGTTTGATTGAAGAAGGATTAGTAAAACTAGAACTAGAAAGAATAAAGATAATTACCATGAAGAATTTGGAGGGGCACAAGAAGAAGTTAGAAGAAGAACAAGAAAGAGAAGAAGCACCATGAGAGAGAGAGAGAGAGAGAGAGAGAGAGAGAGGCCACCAAAGATGTTTTCTTTTTCATTAATAATCAACTAATCTCGTTTTTAGGGCTTTAGCCCACTTAAATAAGCAATAAGAAAACATAAAAGTACCAAAATACCCCTAAAAATTAAGTAAAAAACAAACAGTTCGTGCGGTAGTCTGGCGCCCGGTGACCAATTTGGTCGGGTTTTCTTCCATCCTACACACGTCTTCTATGTGCCAAATCACGTGCAATCACGTGCATAGGGTCTTCAATACTTCTCAATTATCGCCTAATCACAAAGAAGAAGCTTGTGGTGTGCGCCTTCTTCGCTGGTAGACTTTAAATGTTCTTGTGTCCTCATCATTTTCGACTATGTAAATTCCGGGTGTTGCTTCTATTGTCAGTGTATCAGCGGTATTTCGATAATATCGCCATTGTATCAATATCACTAAAAATCTGTTTATTAAAATTTTTTCCCTTTCATTTTTTTTTTTATGGGCTCATGGTTGTATACAATATTTAATTTGTTGATGATAATATTGATAATATCGTAATATTATCGTTATCACAACATGGGTGATATCAAGATCACAAATTTTCGTTTCCTTTATAGTTGTCGACGATTTCTTGACGAAATATCGTGTGTTATCGATATTCAGAAATATCGATGGATGTTTGGATGGAAGGTTAGATGGTTGGATTGATTTCTTATGACAACACATGCTTTTAGGTTCCCATTAAATGGAAACCTATTATGTATGCATTCTTTTTGCAAATTTTTTATTCTTAAATATGCAAATATGTGTATTTTTACATCTCCTAAAGTTTCACTGAAAAATTCCACCGTTTCCCATGTTTCCCCACATTTTCGATTATCGGCGATGTTATCGACGATATCAATATTGTTTCCATATCCCTTGCTAGCGAAACTTGTAGTGATATTGATATTTCAAGCACTTCATGGACCACAGGCTTGTCTGTGCAACTTGAGCCAACCTTGGTGCGCCGAATCATTATAGCACAAGGCTAAGACATGTGGTTGTAGAAGATGGCGTCCAAAGCCATAGAAGATAACACGTTAGAGTGGAGGATGGGCGCAAGCAATGGAATTCGGTTCCACAACCGCCTATTCGTACCAAATAGCCCATAGTTGAAAGAGGAGATTTTAAACAAGGTACACCGGTCTAAGCTAACTATCCATCCGGGGAGTACAAAAATGTACCAGGATCTAAAATGACAAACTGGTGAGGGAATATGAAAAGAGAGATCGCCGAATATGTCTTTAAATGCCTCACGTGTCAGCAAGTGAAGGCAAAGCATCAGAAGCCCTCAGGACTACTTCAACCGTTGCCCCTAGCTGAGTGGAAATGAGACTTCATATCTATGGACTTCATAGTGGGATTTTCTAAGACCCGAAGGAATGATGATTTAGTCTGGGTAATTGTCGACTGATTAATTAAGTTAGCTCACTTCATACCAGTGAGCATTAACTACTCGATGGGCAAGCTAGCAAGCTTTACATCAAGTAGTGCGTATTCATGGAATCCTTGTATCCATCGTGTTGGACTGCGACCCGCACTTCACCTTGAGATTTTGGTAGAGCTTACAAGAAGCAATGGGTATTGCGCTCGGTTTTAGTATTGCATTCCACCCCTCAATTCAACGGTCAAATGGAGCGAGTAAATCAAGTGCTCGAGGACATGTTGCAGCTTGCGTTCTTGACTTCAAAGGAAGCTGGGACGATTATCTTCCATTGGCGGAATTTGCATATAATAATAGTTACCAGGCAAGTTGAGGGATGGCACCCTACGAGGCTTTATATAGATGACATTGTCGCGTGCTGAATTGTTGGACAAAAATCGGCAAGAAGAGTTTGATCGGACCAGAAATTGTTCGGGTGACTTCGGAGAAGATCGATATTATCAGAAAGCGCTTATGTACCACCTAGAGCAGGTAGAAAAGTTACACCAATAATAGGAGGCATGATCTGGAATTCTTTGTGGGAGACCACAAATTCTTGAAAGTCTCCCCATGAAGGGAATGATGCACTTTGGTAAGAAAGGAAAGCTTGCACCACGCTATATTGGACCATTTGAAGTTTTAGAATGCGTCAGTACTGGTGTATAGACTCGCGCTCCCGCCATAATTGTCAAGCATCCATAACGTATTGCACGTCTCAATGTTAAAGAAATACGAATGGGATGCAATGCACATTATCGATTGGCAGGAGATAGAGCTTCATGAAGATACGTCATACATAGAAGAACCTGTATGTTTTTTGGACCGTAAGGAACAAATTTTGCGCACAAGGACTATACCTTTGGTCAAGAACTTATGGAATTACCATGGCGAAGATGAAGCATTGTGGTAGTGAGAAGAAGAAATTCGCAAGAATTATCCTCATCTCTTCGACCACCCAACATAGGTAAAATTCGAGGACGAATGTAACATCCCTAATAAATATTAGGGGTATAGAAATTTTTATTTAATTGCTATTTGTAGAACCTGCTACAATCGAAAGTCGTTAGAACCAGTGTTTGCATTATCTCCGATATTATCGAAATATCCCCGATATTATCTCTATTTCTAGCTCAGCGACACTGATAACACTGGTAGCGATACCGATAACACTGATAGTATAAAAAATTCTTGATATTAGTGATGTATCACTAAATATTGCCAATGTATCGATATCATTAATATTTTCAATTGTGTAAATTCCAAGCGTCGTTTGTATTGTCAATACATTGATCTTGTCGGTGTATCGCCAATATTTTTTACGGTGTAAATTCCAAGTGTTGCTTGTATCGTCAATGTATCTGCAATATTTTAATAATATCACCAATGTATTGATATGCCAAAAATCTATATATTTAAAAAATTCCCATTTCATATTTTTTATGGGTGCATGGTTGTATGCAACATTCAATTTGTTGACGATTACATTGATAATATCACGATATTATCAATATCGCAACATGGCAATAACGAGACCACAATCTTTAGTTTCTTTTTCAATTGTTAACGATTTGTTTGGAAATTTCATGTGTTGCCAATATTATGAAATATCAATGGATGTTTGGATGGAAGTTCAGATTTTGGATGGATGAGATGAGTAGACTGACTTCTTACGAAAACACATGCTTTTAGGCCCCCATTAAGTAGAAACCTATTATGCATGCATTCTTTATGCAATTTTTTTATTCCAAAATATGCAACTGTGTATTTTATCAACTCCTGAGGTTTCACTGAAAAATTCCACTGTTTTTCCCATTTTCCCTGCATTTCCGGTTATCAGCAATATTCTCGGCGATATCGATATTGTTTCTGTATCCCCAGCTAGCGAAACTTGTAGCGATACCGAAACTTCGAACACTGGTGAGAACTGAAAGCCTTCCATGATGATAATAATTTCTTGATGTGTTACTTACATTAGAAAACGAGACGGATGCTTATGGATACTTCTTTGAGTTAGGTACTTAGTGAATTTTATGCTTAAGTTCACCTCACATGCTTAGTCACTTGAGTATTAGATAATCTGTACATCGAAACTTAAATATGGGCCATCTAGGTTGTAGAACAACCCTAGTTTTGTTAAAGATGCCATTTTGAGGCCGTTCGAGTAAGTGGACCACCTAGAGCTTAGTGGATTACTTTACGGTCAACTGATCAACGGTCCCATCTTGAGAAGCCAAGACCACCATCTTGTAGATCTTGAAAATCCGAGAAGAACTATTGGAACCGATTTCTAAAATTTCATCAAACGAGCGGTCTATGGATTTTGTTCGCGCGAGTCACCTAGAGTAAGATATGGGAGAGATCCCATAAATATTCTATATCTAGCAAAACCGTCAAAAAATGTAACAGCCGGAGATTTCGGCTTTGGTGGATAATATAATGGGTCGAGTTCTCGAGTGTCAACTTGAATATGTTAAGGACATAATCCCACATATTCCCTTTTATACACATATTTTTCATTCTCATTGCCTTCATAGCGTAAATGACGAAAATTAAACTTTCATTTCATATAAATTCTATTCTAAGTTCTCAATCGTAAAGTCCTTAAACAAAATAATAAAGTTCAAATGACTATCCTCTCATGGAGGCTTAATACATCTTTCAAGAAGGAATTCAAATTAAACTTAGAAAATAAAGAAAACAAGATAAAGTCCCTCAAGCCATTTCAGCTTCCTCGTCTACCATCTGTTGCCATGAGCCTTTATTGTCCTCTCATTGAGGTTCAGTTCCTTTTAATGGATCGTCACCTGCGTCACCTACGGTTGTTTTTCCAATGAGAGGTATGAGTTGCCATTGTTCAACTCAGTGACGACATCCCTCCAAGATTAGCACAATAATAGCACAATCATCAAAACGAAACATGCATGAGAAAAATCTTATTTAATGCAATGCATGTATGCATGCTCCGGTTAAGTCACCCTGGCTAGATGATGCGGGAAGTCACGTTTAAGACACCCCTATTACCCATCAACGCTAGCCACTAGTCACCAGAGTTGTTTATGAAGTGAGTTCACGATAAAACCTAACTAGAGGAAGGGGGATCCCCTGTTACACTTCCAACTAGCTAGTGTACAACAAGAAGCGGGAAACTCCCAGTTACGACTTCCGTTGTGACACACAAGGGGTTGGCCCACCAATTCGGGTCCAGTGAATGCATGATTAGTTTCACCTTTAATTAGGTTAGTTTAGCATCCAGCCAGTTTATCAATGTCCATGATCAATGGTCACTCCTTAACCCCATCCCATGGTCCACCACACCCTAGAATAGCTGTTTCTTCCCAATGGCGGCCAACCGTGGAAAGGCGTACACATCCTAGTCATGATACCACACATGGCACATGTCTCATATCAATTCTTCATGGACCCTTCATAGGTAAACATGGACCCTTCATAAGTAAACACATCCACAAGTAGATCCTTTGGCAACTCTCTAATAATCATACATAAGGTCTTGCCATCAATGTAACGACACAACCCTTGATGGGTTCAACTCTTCAAAGTACAATTTATCACATATGGGGCAAGGGGCTTCCACTAACGTGACATCCACATACATAATTCCGTATCCAACATCACATATCATAGTATATCCATCATAAGTACATGTTATTCATGAAACTACACATAGTTTCCACATAGTTTTCACGTAGGCATGTACATATACATGATTTCTCATCCAAACGTCCATATACATTATGGTGATTTTTGACAAAAAATCCAGCAATATAACATTAAGATATTTCTAGATAAATCACCTTCATACCAGGTATAAACTTCTCACACAACCCCAAACCCAAAATCATGTTGTATAGGGTGCACACGTTCAACTCTAGGGGGCACACCATGTCTAGGTCAGCGAGTGGACTCGATTCCACGAGTTAACTCGCTAACCTAGTTGATTTCATGGATTCCCACATCCTGAGACGTCCACATCATGTTCATAGGATCACATGCCCCATCTAGGTTAACACCTAGACATAGATTCCATATAGTTTGTACACCTAACCCAACATAGTTTAGATTTAGGTCTAAACATGATTTAAACTTCAACAAATTAAAACCCAAACATGAATTCATTAAATCCATATTAAAATTAAAGCAATAATTCAAATAAATCAGAGAATTAAAAACAAAATTCATGAATTCAAATCAATCCACAAACAACCTAAAATTCTAGATGTAAAACTAGAAAATCTAAAGCTCGAATTGAAACTAAGCTTCAAGGGATCCTCACCTTTGCGTAAATGTGAAACCCTAGGTAGAATTGATGGAGAAGATCTTTACACGAATCACGACGACACGAGGAAGGGTTGGAGATGGTTACATGTGTGGATGAAGAAGGAAGAAGAATGAGAAAAAGAAGAAGGGGCTTGGGCATCCTCTTTCTCTCTTTCTCTCAGGCGTGTAAGGGCTGGACATGAGGGGAGAGGGCGTGTGGCACTTGGGACAAATGTGGGAGAGAGTGGGTGTGCACACGCTCTTTTAAAGAGGAGTGGACGTCCACCTCTTCCTAATCCAATTGGGACACTCAAAACCCTCCACTTTGAGCTATCTTTCTTCAAACCTCACTCGTTCATGGTGTCGGGATCGTCGAATAGAGCCAAAATATATAATTTTCTTGGTGATTCGAAATTTTGACTGGCCGATCTTAAAAAATGGCTTGGCGAGTGCCAAAACGGACTTAATCTCAATTAACGGTCTACGCTTGATGATCAGGGCCCAAAATTGGGGGGAATGTGTAGTCATGATAGGCAAATGATTGGACAAAGTTTGGTGGTTGATTGATGGTAGCAAAAACCTAAATCTAAAATTCTACCTGTCGTGGATAACGGAAGGGTCTGACTCTAGGATTTGACGGTGTAGGATCATAGATCGGGGTTCAAACTTTGTATACTTTTATAGTCATATAAGGTCAAGGTATGGTCCAAATTTGAGTTGTGATTTACGGTGGGAAGTGGGTTAGTTGAAAGGTCTAGATTTGAAAAGAGTTGATAATTCGATTATTTCCTAAAATGAGATTACTTGGCGCTTAAGAAAAAAGCTTATCAAGGTAGGGCACTCAAATCGCATATTGGTCCATGATATGGATGATCTAAGTCACTCACATGAAAGAGAATATTCAACTACGACTACCCATTCACTTTCCTTACTCGATGGACACTAAAAATCAAGGGTTAAGGGGCTGAGTTAACAACTGGGCCACTTCTACTATGAGAAGGTCTAGGATTCGACGTGTAAGGCTAATTCATGATAGATAGGCATGAGATAAAATTTCAAGTCAAACGGATCATGGGAACCATAGGATCTAGAATTTGAGAGTTTAGGTTAGTGGCATTTTCATAATTATTTCTGATCTGAGAGTTTTGTAAAATCTAATGGTTCTACATGGTTCTAGGCTTGTTTCTAACAATTCTTATAAATGAACACATATCTAATTCATCACAGATCATATGTTATTCACAAATCAAATTAAAATTCACGTTAATTAAGAGAAACACACGTAACTACCAATATGATAAACTTAAAGTAATAACAAAAAATCCAGGGCGTTACAAAAAATGCTTATCGTATATTGAAATGACCCCGCATTTACACCAAATGCTCCTTGAACCTTTAGGCTCATTTCCATGAAATCGGTTGGTGATCACATGTTTTATTCATCATCCATCGGTAAATCGGACCATAACTAGCTATTGAGCAACCTTAGACACAAACTGTAGTGCATTACATAGATCTCACCCTACCCGACATCTTAGATGGTTCACCTTTCGAAGAACTTCAACCATGTGGTCATGGGACCCATGGAGTGTACCCAAGATAACCAAGGGGGACTACACTTTCCATTTTTAGAAACCAGGGAAGGCTACAGTTTTCACTTTTGCATGGGAACCATGCATTGGCATGCATGGTTTTCCCCTTACATCTTATTATATCTTTACCATCGGTAATCAATCCATCAAACTAAGCATGCCACTAGAATGTATACACTTAAGGCATTCATGTGAGCTATTTAATCCAAACTTCCTAACTCTTTCCACCATTTAAATGGGGTATGCAATAAAGACCCTTCATCTCCTTGATCAAATGTCCAATCAATAAACCGCTACACTGTGATGGATGACATACTCCCCTAACTTTTCAATGGTGTAGAACAACCATCAAGTGTCCCAAACCTCACAACATATGGAACGTATGGCGTCTTAGGTCCAAGGCATACAAGAATCCAAATATATGAAAATGGAATGTAGAGATTGTGGTGTCCATGCATATGTACGAAATCCACTATTCGTCACACTATAACTTGGAATCCGAGTGACCATTGAGGGATCCATTTGAGTCTACTTTCTAGCATAATATAACCTACCTAGTGGACCAATTATCTCACCATTCTAACTCATCTACACCGTTCATTTAACAAAACTATTTGTAACGCCCTGAAACCCCAAGGGTCGAGTACAAACTCGATCCCTAGTATCCCGAGAGTTACTAATGCGTATGCAATGCGTGTCATTCAAGTGTTTGGTCAATATGGCATCAAATCATAGTGATAGGTCAAGCTAGGAAATGAAATAGGGACGTACCAGCAAATAAATAAGTTAAACAGCAATGTATGAAGGGGTCCACTCAACCTGTCTGATTGGGCCTCTTCTAGCTTGCTAGCTCATGAGGGACCTGCACCAATGAAAGTACCTGGATGGTGTTTTAGAACACCATCCCAAAGTGGGAGTGAGTCATCAACTCAGTGGTTCCATTTCCCTAAGTTACTCAAAGCACAAATGTAATCAAACGTAGGTAATGAAACAACATACATATATAGTGGTCATAAGTGTAATATATAATAAAACGAACATACATACATAGCAGTCAAAAGCATAAACATAGAACCTTTCTAGTCACAGCCGACAGTGAGTGGCACCACCACTCTCCCGCACAGACTCAAGTCACCAATGAATGGGGCACCACCCCACCAGTCGCACAATCACATCTTATAATCTTCATGCATGAATGCATGAAGTACAAATGCATGCCCGAACACCGGTTTTTAGTCACAGCCGCCAGTGAGTGGCACCACCACCTCACCCGCACAAACAATGCATGCCATGCCGAACTATGTATGATTAGCCGAGTTATTAGTTATTCCGGTTTAACATCCAGCTGGTTGGCGAAACCACCGTACCATTATTCTATCACCAGGCCAAACGAGGAACATCTGGCTCCCTACGTGGCGAATGCATCTCATCGCCAGTAACCCCTCGATCCAAGTATGGTTAGACAGTGGCCCGTCAGCCATGCCCAAGCCAAAGCAGAAGGGTCGTCACCCAACCACTAATACAAATAATTAATTCAAAAGTGTGGGCTTGTTATTCAAATTAACAATAATGCCTGGGTCGTTCAAGCGGGGTTCTGGCACGAAACAATCGGTCGGGTATTTGATATAGCCGCTCGAACAACCCTGTGCTCAATGGTCACTACGGGGAGGCACCATCCCAATGCAGGCCGACAGCTCGGGCATAGGTCCCATACCACCATCCCCGGCTCATGAGACTTGGGGATCGATCGCCGTACGATTTAAGTGGGCCCATCCAGTGGTAACAATGGTACTTAGGTTCGAATAAAAGCGACAGGTTACACACAACACGCCCAACCCGGAGTCGGGCCGACACCTCCGACTGAGACGAAGACGAGGGGTCGGCCTTAGGCGCCCGTGGTCCGCGTGGTCCTCACACCACAGCCGGTCACCCACATTCTACCTCCGTCGACGGTTTCAGTCCCAAAAGGGCGATCGGCCTCATGCAGCCGCCCCTAATTCTCATCCATTTGCCGAGTTAGACAAATCATAGGAAAACACTTCATCACAGCAAATTGTTGTATACATCAAGTATAATTTAAGAGCATGAGACATAAATATGAACGTACAAGTGATTCTAGCATGCATGATAGCCTTAAAGAGCTCTACGCAAGCAAATTTCGGCACAGTCATCATATAGGCATGCTTCTAACATCTCAACAACAATGACAGCAAAATTAATCAAAGATTTGGACATTAACTACATTTGAAGGCATTTGGTGCTAGGCAACCTAGAGGTAAATGGTCCGCACCTTAAATCTCTTGGTTATTTTCAGGAAATCCTGCAAAAGGAGGGCTACATGTTAGAGAATTGAGGATGAAACTTAAGAGAGGCTGATGTGGGTTGAGGGATTTACTCATAACTTACATTTAGGGCTGATGGAATGAACTAGTGGTGAAGGTCGGCGTCAACGGAGCCGTAGGAGCGATCCGAGCTTGGTAGAGTGACATGCAAGGGTCCTAGTGGCCCATCCTAGAAAAGGTGATTCTAGTAATGATTGCTCACTTAAGGTCTAATGCAAGTGTACTTGCACTCTCATGTGCACTTATATGACATCTCAATTTTTATGATTTCGGGCACTGATCTTGTTGTAACGCCCATCTAGGAGCGTCAAGCCCGGCCTGGGGGTCGTCCTATTCGAGTTTCGGGTTCATTGGTCTTGGAACGGGCGATCAAACGACCTCCTACGAGTGCCTTCGAGTTATATTTCAATGCAGCTATGGTCCTACTAGGCTAAGGGTGGTCGATTATTCAACCTAAGATGACGTGCAGGATGGGCCCAAGTATGTGTTCATATTTTAGAAAATGCGATTTTACGGGGCATTACACTATTCATGGCCCCATATCTTAGCAACCACACCACTTACCCACAAAAGTTAATATGGAATGTTAGAGGAGCATATGCTCTTTCTTTTGAATGGTGTACCTTAGCATGATGGGTCTCCCATCATCACAACTTAAGGGTTGTATGGACCCCTTGAAACAACACACACTTAAAAATCCACCTTTTATGGAAAATTTCGCCAACCCTAAGCTATAAGAGAAGGGCCTCACACCTCATGCTCTCTCCCATACATAATGGAACGTTCTACCCTTAGAGTGTTAAAGAGAAAACTTTAGAAAAGAGAGGGAGAGAGTTTGAGAAAGTGGTGGGACGGTAATCTTACTCGTTGATCAAGTGGGCCATAATCAGGTGGGCCAGCGATCTTCCTGCAATGCTTTAGATTAATGTTTTTTTTAATATTATGATGAAACCTATGAACAAAAGGTGGGCCCTACTATGAACGCTGGCATGAGGAAGAAAGCATAAATCTGGACCATTAAATCGTGATTTGGATGGCTCGATCGATGCCTTAGAATCACGAAAAAATGGACCGACAAAATCTGTCAAATTCGAGACAACAACTATACCCTGGATTGCGGCCCATTTTCTGATGGTTTAGGAGCATCGGATGGGGAGACTTTCTTCTGGATAATTTTAGTACTTATAATAAACTAAATACTCACGAAAAATTAACCTGAACGGACAACTAGAAGTCCCTTAAAAGCGGGCCCAAAGAAAGGTCCAAAGAGCTGTGCACACTCGCTGGATAGCACTCACGATCTGTTTGGGGGCCCACTTTCGGCAAAGTATTTGGTTGTTTCAGCAGATCACCTTTTGTACACACGTAGTCCACTAAATGAACTTCATACTTGTGAAAAATCTTGGCCCATAGACTACCCTCAACCCTCCGAACATCGATTCAAAGCGGACCATGTAATGCGTACCAAAAGGGAATTATGACACATGCATTCGTTAGGTGGGCCATGATTGGATGACTTTTGGATAGACCCAAGGTCAATAACTTGGACATTAAGTTACATCTAAAATGATGTCCACACGCACCGAACACTCTCCTGATCGAGCGGGCCCAACATTGTTTAGCAATCGACCTAAAGAGTGGTAAGCGCATTTCACTTCTTGCATGACCATTGACCTCTTTGGTACTCGAGCTCATGTTGGGCCCTTCTTGGGCCAAGCCATCCATATACCCATAAATTTATATCTTGTGATGTCAAAAGAAGGAATAACTAATGGGAACCTTATGTAAACTAGGTCTACTTCATTAGGCAAAGGTGAGGGATCCCAACTTGAATTCACTACTATTAAATATGGGTTGTTACTTTGAAATAATTATAGAACTTTATTGAATTATGTCTCATTTAACATGCTTTGATTCAGTGTTACCTCTAGTTACATCAAACTGTAATTCATTACTTTTGCATACACATACTTGTGAACTGAATTGGTGTTGGGTCTATCATCTATGTTGTGTACCATCCGAAAGTACCCACATTTCTTCTTCTATGCCTCATGGTGCCTTTCCAAGGTTCATGGGATGATGCCATATGGTGCCCATCCTCGTGTCCATATGATGATGCCACATAGTTTATACTCAAGGACTATGTGATGATGACATCTAGTGATTTACTTCAAGGCTAGATGATGAGGGATTTTTTTTTTCTTCTTATGCCCACACTAGTGTGGATGACTCTCTCTTTTCCTTAGGTCTTAGGACTGTACACTTCATGGAACCTCTTCGATGTGCTTATCTTCAATATATATCTACTTGCTATACATACATATTATCTATCTATGATCTTAGCATAGTGAAACCATGGTGGGAACTTGTCACAACTTATCACTGAGTCTGGCC
The DNA here is from genome assembly GCA_003013855.2 of Liriodendron chinense. Taxonomy (NCBI): domain Eukaryota; kingdom Viridiplantae; phylum Streptophyta; class Magnoliopsida; order Magnoliales; family Magnoliaceae; genus Liriodendron; species Liriodendron chinense. Next base: position 3,241,291 of record ML058489.1, on the reverse strand, counting down.
AACTCACCCTGTACTTTTGAACAAATAGACCATGCAAGCGATGAACTTGTAGCTCAAGAGATGGAGGATACCACCGAGCTAATAGATGATCCTCGGGATAGGTGGCCACATCTGTCCGAGGAGGAGTGGGTAGCTTTCAACCAGTAGTTCTCTATTTCCTAAAGTTGTAATAAGATCCCAGATAGGTGGATCACTTTATTTCTAGATTTGCTTAAATACTTTACCTACTTTGGATTTTTATGCTGTCAACTTAGTGATTTCGTTTTATTCAAATAAATTAGTTGATGCGTGTGGTTCCAACATGTGAATAATGTGTATGCGCATGACTTTGTACATCTTTTCTTTAAGTCGCACTGCGGAACTTGGGTGGTGTACTCGGTTCCCGAATTCCGGGTTGTGACATAGAGGTCGATTGTCACTTGATAGTTTTTCAAAAGGAAAAAAAAAGAAGACAATAGATATCAATCCATGTGGGTAGTTTGAATGGTTCCTTTTATACCATTTTCACAAGGCATGATTGATGTATGTGCAAAAGCATAAGGAGAATGTAGCGGGGTTTGGTTGCTCATTGCATGATTATATTGCATTTACATTAGTTGTCCTCATTGTCTGTAATTGGGGGCATTGTTGTAATTTTCATTGCATCTATTATTAAATAATTGGCATCCCAAAGTAGATGAGTGGTGAGGCTCTCTCATGTCTCGTCTTTCTTCAATTTATCATTCATATGATCTGATTTGTTTATGTTATTTTGCTATAAATGGAGCTTCTTCTCATGCTGCAATTGCAATAATTTGGTGTTCTCGTTATTTCCTTTTATCTATTTTGCAATCTGTAAGCAAAATGTTACTACTATCATCCAAGCGATTGTTAAGATAATGCTACTTTTCACTCAATATTGACAGATCGACTTCTCCTCTTCCTGATACTGGCCAGTGGCTGTTTCTAGCTTTGAACGAGAAGCTTCCCCATGTGGTTGTCGAAATATTAAGAGCTCGTATTATTGGGTTGCACCATTATCTGATGTTGTTTCTGATGCTGGCTTTCTCAGTATTGTTCAACTCTGTCAAAGCTCCTGGTCTTGGACTTGGTGCAAGGTATATGTTCACCATGGCTATCGGCCGTCTTCTTCGGGCTATAACATTTGTTTCTACAATTCTGCCATCCACCCGGCCTTGGTGTGCTTCGTTGCGGTTTAGAGTGCCCTCACATCCTCATCCTTGGGCACAAAAGTATTATGTGCCCTATGCTTCGGACTTTGATGCGATCCATAAGATAATACAGAGTGACAAACATTATGGTATGTATGATTTGGAGTGCTTGAGTTTTTCTCTTTTTTCTATTTTTAAGGGCATGTTTGGTTGCATTATCCAATTCAACACTAATAAATAGTCTAATGTAGAGGAATTTGTCAAATCTAATTTCTTTAGCATTCATATCGAAGGACTGGACTCCAAATTGCAATTACGGTAATTTCAAGTTGGACCTGAAAGGGATGTAACTGCTATTTGAGGGCTAATTCCTGATTGTGAATTCTAAGAAACATGATTGATTTTTGTCATTTATCTCTTGATTAGATTGATGTTGCAATTTGGTTCATTTATGCATCCAAACACGGCACAATGCTTTGTCATCTCATTAGTTTGACGACATAAGCACGCCAAAGCAGTTTCAAAGAAAGTGGGACTTTTATGTATCTTCTTTTTTGTTTTTTAGCTGATGTTGAGGAGTACCCTGGTGAGTATCGGCCAGACTGGGGATCAATGAGGTTCCTAATCGATTTTTTGAGGCCCACTGTTTCGGAAGGGTCGTCATGGTACAATCTGCTAACGAAAGCTGGTGGTGGCTGCAACGACCTTCTATACAGCGGTCACATGCTTGTTGCTGTGCTGACTGCTATGGCTTGGACGGTATGTCTGAATTTTTTCACTAGTCTTTATTACATAACATCTGCATCCTTCTTTAGAGCCTGTTTGATTCTCCAAATCCTCTGTAAATACCTTGTAAATAAGCAATTATTACTCTTTCACCCTGTTTGAAAATACAGCAGTATTTTTGCTTTGAAAACCGGTCCAAAAGGACTGGCTTAAATTTGTGGGCCCCACTGTGATGTATATGACATATCCACGCCATCCATCCATTCTACCAGAACCCTTTGAGGCATGAGCCGAAAAATGAGGCAGGTCCAACACTCAAGTGGTCCAAACCAAAGGAATCAGTGGCTCCAAGAAGTTTTTAATGGTAGGTGTTTGATTCCCTTTTTCCTGTGGTGTGGTTCACTTGAGCTTTGGGTCTGCCTCATTTTTTTGGCTCAGGCCCTAATTCAGCCGGCATGACAGTGTGGATAAGCCACATACATCATGGTGGGCCCCATATATATTTCACGGCGTCCTCGGTTTTAGCATTCAAAAAGTAGGCCGTCAAATCAAGCATTGGGAACGATGCGGTAATTACTTAAGGAAATAATTATTACCCATTTACAAGGTATTTACAGAGGATTTGGAAAATCAAACAGGCCCTTAATGTTAAGGGAATTAGATTTTCAGTTCAGTTGCTGTGGTGGCAAGTATGTGTGTGCGTATGCACGTCAGTTTATGGAATTGTGGAAGTAGCATGCATGATATCCAGACATTGAGTGACCTGTCACTCCAGTTATGTCAGGAATACAAAATAACAGTGGGCCCACCTAATTGACAAAAATGACAGCCGGGTGGGACAAACACTTCCATTGTTACAACAAGACACCACTTATCCAGGATCAGTAATCTTTCCCCATCTACTATTACATCTCTCCATTATTTATTTATTTATTCATTTATTATTATTATTATTTTGCTTTCTTGAGCGGTAAGCAAGGCTTGTGCTGAGATGTCAATGTTGAAGCACACCCTGTCTGCCATTGGGCTGTGGGTGCAAACCCAATTACATCACTATAATTTCTAAAGAAATCCTCCTTCAAGACACCCCTGAGTTTGGCCCTTGCATAGCCCGATTCCTCGAGAGTGTACTTCGCCGAACTTTTGATGCTTTCTATTGGCACCACCTTGTTTTCAAATATCCTTCGATTCTTCCTTCCAAATGATCCGCATAACAGCAAATGGAACCATTTTCCACAACACAGTCAATTTCGTAGGAAATGGACCACGGGTCCACCCCTCTCCTCCAACTCACCTAAAGATGCCTGAAGCACGAGCTCAATACCCAATAGAGACAAGAACTGGCTTCAGATCACTCTTGCCATTTGGCATTGAAGGAAAAGATGATTTAGTGTCTGTCTTCCCAGTACATAAAGCAATTGGCAGGAAGCATGGAATTCTTCATTTCCAGATTATCCACCATTAAGATTTCTTCAAGAGGTTCGCAACCAAGTAAAAGCTTCAACTCTCTGAGAAGCGCCATTCCTTCACAACTTGGCACACAGCAATCCCTCACTTCAACTTCTAACATGATTAAAAAAATTGATTTAGAGGAAAAGCACCTGGGCACTGACTGCTTCCAAGTATATTATGTTGACATGCATCATTTGGTTGAAATATTAAGCAGGCATTCTTGGTTTTTCTATTTGTTATAGCATTATTACTACAAGGATAGATCTAAACCGAAAGTACGGTAATGGACACAATTCATTTGTTTTTCATCAGGTCAAGCAATTGTGTGACTTTGACATTTGTTCTTGCTTCAAGATCAAGATTACCCACATTTTCTGTTTCAATATTTTATTTTAATGCTTGTTTTTATTGTCTCCAGCCAATGGTAGTTTCAGCTTTGTCGTTTCTTGATCCTTGTTCTTCAGTTTGCAATTGATTTTCTTAAATTAAAAAAAAAAAAGAACAGCATAATCTTTCAGGAATTGCTGAACTGATCCATGATTCAAAAGTAAAAAAAAAAAAAAAAAAAAAAAAAAAACGAAACAGCATAATCTTTCAGGAACTGCGGAACTGATCCATGATTCAAAAGTGACTTTGTTGCGGTGGATATTATAACTTGTACAATACAGGATGAATGTTTATAAGTAAATAGTGTGTGCTCAGCATAGGAATCTATATTTGCCAGGTCCACATGGGTGATCAGGACCATTGCTTTGACCCCACCCCACCCTGGATGGGGGATGCTCTAAAATCTCACACATTGGAAGAACCCAACTTTTAACATCGGACTATCTCCACTGGATGTGGGCTGTTGCCGTAAATTGTCAATTTGTAGGCCATTGATTGAAGGGTTATTATATTACAATTTTGGAGATTTTCTTGGAATTTTCCTGACTCCCATCCATGGTGGGGCCACTGTCTGGAACTTGGATCATGTATGTGACATCCTCAAGTTTTGCACTTACTTTCCCTTACTCCTGTCCCATCATGTGCTCAAGAGCATGAACTGTTGAATGCTTAGGGTGATGAAGAGGATAAAACAAATGTAAGTCAGGCAACAGGACACTCATAAGCTAAATGTTCCCTTCCACCACATCTGAAGCATGTGTTAGTTTGATCATCATTGGGGTTTTTATCATATGGGGTTGTTCACTTTCTGGGTTTGGGCATTTGGTGGACAAAGTTGTAATTTGCTTATCTGTAGAGGTTTGAATGCTTGAAACCTCATCAAACCACTTCAAAGATCTCTGTTTCAGTCTCTTCGACCTTTAGAGCCATTTGATAGGCCTCATCAAGACAACTTTGGTGATGTAAAACTATCTGATCATTAGATTGATAACTTTAAACCACTCAAATATCTTTGCATCTAGTCGATCATTTGTTTCTTGAAAATCGACCCGAATTAAGAACTCACAAAATGCTTCAGTAGAATCAGCCACATGCTGATCATTCTTTCGTTGGAGATTATCAAACTTGCAGTACAAAGTTTGAGAGTAATCTAGAGGTTGATTTCAGCCCATGTGTTTCTGTTGGTTTCCTCTCAGTTCACAGCTTGATATTGTAGCCGCGTAGCTAGGGAATGGCCTTTGAGTTTCATAGCTACAAATTTAACTTCTATTTCCTCCGTTACTTCTTTTCACTAAGAAAAAAGTCTCCAAAGAAGCAACCCGATCACTATAAGCTTTAGGATCAAGTTTACTGTTGAAGTTGGGAATGTACATTGAGCACGGGCTTGACGATCCATTGCCTAAGTAGATTGTTGTGGGGGCTGGGATATTGGGGTAAGAGTTGAACTTGATGAGTTGAAGGGGTTTTCTTCGTTAGGTTCTTCAGAGTTGTTGTGTTGTCCAAATTCTTGTGCTGGAAGTCTATGGAAGACTTCCTCCATCATGCATTCTAAATTTTTATTGGCCTGAGCTCCACCTCACAAAGAAGAATATCTTGGATCGATGTCGTGCATGTAGTACGATTTCTTTGTCCTGTTGGCACATGAATCAATGATGCAGGACACATGTAAACTAGCCTAGGGTGAGTGCAAGGAGATCAAGTTATGAATTAAATAAGTAATCAACAATTAAATCTACGCAATCCACATCATAGAACAAGGATAAATCAAGTAGGTAGCCGAATAATCCTAGGTTAGTTGCATGTGCATAACAAGAGAATATAAAATAAGGTCAGGGAATGTCCCACTTGGAAGATAGAACTTCCAATCTAATGTAGGCTAGGCTCAATTTAGAGAAGGAAAAGGAAGTTTAGGGTTTTAAGGAAAAGGAAGATGGGAATTTAACAAGGAACAAAGAGAGGGGGAATGAAGAAGGGGGCCATGTGTACAATCGCACGTGTGAACGTGCGCACGTGTATACACGTGCGCGCGTATGCACGTTTGCACGTGTGCGTGGGTATGGTGGATGGATTGATGGGGTGGGTTGATTGGATGGGTTTGGTTGGGTGGTTGGAAGAAGAAGAAGGAAAAATGATGAACGTCTACCCTGGAGAAGAAGAAAACTACCAAGAACTTCTACCCTTCCACTTGAATTGGAAGGGAGGGTTTCCCACTCAAGTGGCAAACTGAGTGAAGATAGCCTCGTTTCAACACTGAGGTCATGGTATCGATTCCCATAGCGGGGGTGGCTAACATTATGATGTGACTATCAGTGGTGGGTGGGTGCACTAACAATGGGGTGTTTGAACTACCCATAAAAAAAGAAGGGAGGGTTTCCTCACAAACCCTAAAGAAGAAGGGGGAGAATCCACTCTCTCACAAGAAAAAAGAAGAAAACCTTTTTATTTTCTCTCAAAACTGGGTTATGTATGGGCGTCCCCTGCTGTGCTTTTATAATTTTAATTTTCAATATTTACAATAATGCTATTGCTCAAAAGTCTGGTGGCCCACATCCAAATAAGCAAACTACAAGTCAAATAATTAATCTAAATCGTCCAATAAACCTAAAAAAAATAACGAAAAACATAAATATAAAAAATCGAGGTCCAGGGGGGCCCAGATCTAAAAACTATGGTGGCCCGATGGCTCGATCACTATGATCCAACGGTCAGAACGACTCGAAAATCAAAACCTATGGATAAACTAGACTCCCGAGCAACCCACATGCATCATCCTAGTGTGGGGTCTTCCTGATGCACATCTAATGCATGTGGGATTTTCAAAATGGCCAAGTGGGCCCCATCTGAAAAGCCATCTCCTATCCAAAGAAAAAACTGCGCTAATGTCGATGGTCGCCTCCGTCTGTGATAAACTCGTGTAGGTCCTCTGATATCCCCATCAACTTTCCCCGGCTGAGAAGGATTTGCCACTGTCGAAACAAAACTGTGGTAACGCTCGAGGAGGTCGGGATCTAAGCGCTGAAACTCTGTCTCAGTAATTCAGGTGTTATCTGACTCAAGCCTATCCTTCCACTTCACGGGATCTAAGCGCTGAAACTATAGGACGCTCCGGTGAAGCAATGGACTCAAAATAGACAACTCTATTATCTAGAACTTGGAAGATTATGACAAAAGAACACTTTTTGTGGGTGACACATAATTTCTCATTCTTTAGTATTCCACAAACTTTCTCTAACTGATAGAGGTATTGCTCATTGTAAGTGTTATAAATAAGGATAATGTTCAGGTATCCCAATACCTGAGAACACACTTTTGATGTCAAGTCTTGAGCAGATCTTGGCATTGGCCATTATACCTAAAATGTCATCAAGATGCTGGATAGGGGCTCTGGCCATCACATCCATCATGTCGTGAATACGTCGTAAAATGAACTGACAGTCTGACACTTGATTGAGATTTTGTGGACGGCCAGAATGTGCTCACACGTGCACCACGTGTCATTGTTTTTGGAAGTGAAAAGGGCGGGCACGACACACGAAATAAAACTCCAACTCAAACTCTCCTGAGTGAACTCTTCCTTGAGAAGCTTATCAAATTGCCTCTGCATTTCCGCATGCTCCGTGGGGTTAACTTGGTAGAGGGGAAAGCTCGATAAAGTCGACCCAGAGACAAGACCGATAGCATATTGAATGTGAAGTTCATCCCATAAGTCATCTGGTGTGGTATCACAAGTCCTTTCCAAGTCCACATCACTAGTCATGTGGGTGTCCGCCATCGTATCCACACTAGTCTCTTTTTCAAACCCGTTCGCATTCACTATGGTAAGAGACTTAGATTAGGACTCCATATAATTCAGGTCACACATGATAATTGGAAGTGGTGCGGTCTCAATTTCTTCGACCTCTTCATCACCAGCACTTACTCCTTCATGTTCAACAACGATTAGTGATGCCTCGATTTCTTCTTCATCACTATCGATTTCAGGTATGTACTCTTCCTCTTCATAAACAACTTATTTATATCCTTCCAACTTGCCATTCATCAAGACATTGTCTCGCTCCCAGGGAATATAATTGGAGGTAAATACCCTTCAAGTTGCTCAGAAGTCGAGATTCCCTTAGTGACCGATTGGACCACTTTAAAAGAAGGTGGCCATTTGAGTTCTCTTTTTGAACGAGAAGGTGGGACGACTCTTTCCTGAGCTAAGGGCTTTTGACGGTAAGAGATGGGAAGATACTTTTCTATTAAATGCTTTTTCATCTCGTTCCACTATGAGATCACAGCTCCACCTTTCCGCTCAATTCTTCATTTCAAATCCGTTGAAAACAACTTGGCTTGGCTCACCAATTTCAACTTGGTGAACCTCACTCGACGATTGTCTAACATATAATATCGGTCAAAAAAATACTCCCAAGTCTTCAAGCCAATCAAGGAACGTCTGTGGGTCCTTGTGACCACTAAAATATGCCAAATCGTTGGAGTTCGGCTTTCCATTGGGTCTCGACGGCCCCAAGACAACACTTAAACGACCCTTGGTATTTTGAGCGCCTATACTCCATTCATTATGGGGAGACTCAACAACTAAACTCTAAGTGCAATGATAATGAAAATAAAGATAAGGTAGACCTAGACGTAACAATATGGATCCTAGACTCCATATGAACTATATATATATATATATATATATATATATATATATATATATATATATATATATATATATATATATATATATATATATATATATATATATATATATATATATATAATGAATGCAATGTAAAATTCATCTTTTAAGCCTCTTAAATGTGACTCTAAAAATTTTTAGATTTGATGATGCTCAAAGCAATACTAATCTAGGCATGCAATGAGAATACTAACCTACGCTCAGATAAGGCTAATCATGCAAAACTTTAGATGCAAACCTATATACAAAATCAACTACATGCATCAAACCCTAATATGCCACATGAAATAAGATTTCTGTGGCGCAACTTCAGATGTGCACACAAAAGAAACAACTTGTTGAAAATCAGATTTGCGCACAAAAATCATTTTTCTGAAAATTAGATTGCTAAAATTCAGATGGTTGAAAATCAGATGGGTGAGAATCAAATTTACGCACAAAATCAGCTTGCTGAAAATTAGATTTCTAAAATTCAGATGTCTGAAAATCATATTTGTGCACAAAATCAGCTTGCTGAAAATTAGATTGCTTGAAATTCAGATGGCCGAAAATCAGATTTGCGCACAACTAATGGTACTGAAAATCAGTTTTCACAGAAATTGTTTGCGCAGAAAATCAGATTGGCACTTAAATTCAGGCATATGCAGTAATGTTATTCATGTAGGGATTTTATCGAACACCTGATATACAAGAACTAAACCTACGCTAGACCTAGTCTCCGATACCAAATTTGATGCACAACACATGTAAACTAGCCTAGGGTGAGTGCAAGGAGATCAAGACATGAATTAAATAAGCAATCAACAATTAAATCTACGTAATCCACATCATAGAACAAGGATAAATCATGTAAGTAACCGAATAATCCTAGGTTAGTTGCATATGCATAACAAGAGAATATAAAATAGGGTCAAGGAATGACCCACTTGGAAGATAGAACTTCCAATCTTACGTAGGTTAGGCTCAATCTAGAGAAGGAAAAGGAAGTTTAGGGTTTTAAAGAAAAGGAATACAGGAATCTAACAAGGAACAAAGAGAGGGAGAATGAAGAAGGGGGCCACGTGTACAATCGCACGTGTATACACGTGCATGTGTATGCATGTTTACACGTGTGCGTGGGTATGGTGGATGGATTGATGGGGTGGGTTGATTGGATGGGTTTGGTTGGGTGGTTGGAGAAAAAAGAAGGAAAAATGATGAAAGTCTACCTTGGAGAAGAAGAATAGATCTTGAAGAAGATAACCACCAAGAACTACTACCCTTCCACTTGAATTGGAAGGGAGTGTTTCCTCACAAACCCTAAAGAAGAAGGAGGAGAATCCACTCTCTCACAAGAAGAAGAAGAAAACCTTTTTTTTCCTCTCAAAATTAGGCTAGGGCTGGACGTCCCCCTGTGCTTTTATTACTTTAATTTTCAATATTTACAATAATGCCATTGCTTAAAAGTTTGGTGGCCTATATCTAAATAAGCAAACTACAGGTCAAATAACTAATCTAAACCGTCCAATAAACTTAAAAAAATTAAAAAAACATAAATATAAAAAATCAGGGTCCAGGGGGCCCCAGATCTGGAAAATCTGGTGGCTCAATCACCCGATCATTATGATCCAACAGTCGGATCGACTCGAAAATCAAAACCTATGGCTAAATTAGACTCCTGACCAACTCACGTGCATCATCCCAATGTGGGGCCTTCCTGATGCACATCCAATGTATGCAGGGTCTTCAAAATGGCCCAGCGGGCCCCATCTGGAAGTCATCTCTCATCCAAAGAGAAAACTACGCTGATGTCGATGGTGGCCTCCGTCTCTAATAAACTTGTGTAGGTCCTCTGATGTCCCCATTAGTCAAACTTGCTTTTACCAAATCTGAAGCAAGTAGGAAGGAAAGGAGGAATGAAAGAAAACTTTGTTGATGTTTATTGAAGCCATGTACAAATATTAACATAAGCAAACCAGGTAACTATTGGGACTCACTCAGCCAAAGAGATATTCTCAACTCTTCATAGCAAGCTACAAAAGCTTATCAAATTTTGATAGATGTATTTATAGATTTATGAAGGGATAATCTCTTAATCTATATAAACTCAAACTCTAGATAACCTACTTAAAGTCCATGCATATCTAAAAACTTATAGGTAAGAAAATACTAATCCTAAATCAACAGACAAAAAATCTTTAAATTTTCTTGTGGGACCCATGATGGTGGGACTGCAGGTTCTATCTTTGCATGATCTCATTCATTGAGCATGCCTGCATCAGAGGCCCATACTCCCAACGGCTTGGATTAGTTAACCATAGCTCATATCAACTACATTTCACAATTGAGTTGTTTGATAAATTGACAGAGTATAACTGGCTATGTGCGTGCATACAGCCAGAAAACAGCTATAATCATGGAGCTCAATCATAACCACTCAAATAGTGGACCCCACTTTGGATGGGAAATTATCATAAATCTTACATCAAAGGAATGTCTCTGTCTGATTGGTGCTTGTGAAGTGGATGGTTAAACGGAAAAAACAGCAACCATTGAATTCAACAAGCAGATGTCCATTGAGAAAATGGTGGAACAATCAAAATCTAATTTGGGGGGCCATGTCCAATCCACTGCAGGACCCACTAAATGGACCTGGCTCCATCACCATGTACTGCGCACATATGTGCCGGGGATGAGGTCTGCAACATGCTCACTCGCATGCATAAGGGCACACATTAGAGGCAATTGGATGATCAGAACTGTCCATCCTTTGGGCATATTGAAGTTTGGCTGTGATCCAGAAAACAACAAAAAGCTCACATTGAAAGCATCATACTGACCATTGATTTCTCAAGTAGAATGGGAACTGTTGAAAGTTGAAAAATTCCATTTGGACGCCCTATAATTCAACAATACATTGATGATCCAGCTGAGAGGAGAGAGTCCAGATGAGAGAAGAAGAGGGAGAGAGAGTCCAGCAAAGAGAAGAAGAGCTAATCATGGTTAGAGTTCCTTTATCTGAACTAAACATGGTTAGAAATTCTTGGAAACAGCATTCTCTCATGCAGGTAAAATAGGAGCCATCAGATTTCATCTAACAGGGAATAGGAAAACCGCATGAGGGGTTGTGGTATGGTTCATAGAGAAAAATTCCATATGTATCTATGAGCTCACCTAACTTGGAACTCAACACAAACTCCACTAACAATCTCTCTGTCCAATGCAAGTCCACCCTTGTGTTGTCTTGCATTCTAAGCCAAATTCTTGTGCAATGTGCATAGCACCTAGTTTGGCACTCAGTAAAGTCTAACCCAAGTAGGGTTGGGCTGTTCTGCAAATGCCACACAGGCAATAGGACTACGGAATTAGCAAGTATGTGACAAGCAGCTGAACTCCATGTTCCAGATCATGCCTGATAGGGATGGTAGTGGAATAATCACAAACCGACAGCATCGTTTCCCTTTTCGACACACAAGCTGCAGCCTGCAGCTAGGAATGTTGAGGCCATTCATTGTGGTTGAGTTTTTGTTGGTACTATCACATACGTCACTTCTGAATCTCCCGCTATGGGTGTCTACCCATGTACATGCATTATGTATGTGCTTGCATCTTTCAAATGTCTTCAAATTATGCAGGTTTAATAGCCTCACAGATACCCTCTCAACACACACCTCTACACCCATAATATCAAGCTTTGTGCATGAGTAGGTCATCTGAACCTTGGATAAGGTGTGTCCCATGTCCTATGACCTGGGGCAAAAGTCAGGCCAGTCCACTCAATGGTTGGAACACCTCTAGGTGAAAACAATGGATGGTTTGGAAATGCTTGTAAGATGTCCAGATAAAACATGGATGATTGCCTACCTTGTGATTTGGACATTCATTATTGTGTCAAGTCATATGCACTGTGGGACCCACCTTATGCAACATGTCAGATGTGCCACATAAGTACCAGATTACTGACAAGGGCCTCACATAAAGGTGAGTATGGGGTTAGCATGCTATGTTCATGCTTTTGTTTGTCAGCCATTGTTTCAATGAAGTGCTAACCTTTGGGCAACTGTGGCGAGCAGGAAGCATATGGAGGTTGGACATCTGCTCTTATATGGCTACTTGTTCTGCACAGCGGCCAGAGAGAGGTACGTGAACGGCACCATTACAGTGTTGACTGTGTTGTAGCCATCTATGTCGGCATCCTCTTGTGGAAGATGACGGGCTTTATATGGTCGGCAAAAGATGAATCTCAAACAAAAAGGCTTGTTCACCTTGAAAAGATCCAAGGTCAACTTATTAAAGCTGCAAAAGATTCGGACATGGATGAAGTGAGAGAGCTTTTGAACGAGGTTGAGTTAGCCGGTCAAGAGCGTCAAAGTTCTACCAAATGGGCTATCTGGGGATTTGCCTGCATTACAATCCTTTTCTCTCTTACTATCGGTCTTCTGGCCTTTACATGGACAAGTGATGGGTAATTCTTTACTGTGCGATGCTTGATTTGTAATGTTGGCTTTGGACTTTTGAGGATTGTTGGGGTTTTGTGTGTTCATGTTGTAACAGTGTGATAGATCTTAATTAGAAGTTGCCTTTAAAAAAAAAATCTGTTTAGAAGTCATCTCGATTGCAAGAAGGGGAACATTTCTACTACCATCACATGCCCAGGCCGGCACAAGTGTGTTCTATCTTGTGTGTGTTACAAAGTAATGTTTCCCTCCAAATCATGGTAGCATTAAAGCAAGGGTTGCGTTGTTATTTTCACCATCCATGAAAGTAGAGTAGACAACCTTACTACATTATCATATCATGACATACAAACTGTGCAAAAGGTGCTGCATGTATATTGAAGTGCCTCATGTACCATTTACATGAATGGTCGGATTTGGTTCATGCAAGTCTATATGGATCATTATTAGAGGATTTTTTTTTTCTTTTTTTTTTTATATGCTCATTCCAAGTTTCCAAGTGTGATTTTGATACATAGGCACCACAGTATTGTACAGGTGCTGCATATGATAAATTAAAACTAAATTGCAAATGGTGTACTGCACTTTAGATGGATCATAAATCAAAGATTAAACTAATCACTTGTTTATTTTTTTGGAAATCTATAGGATAGTTAAAATGAAACTTATCCAATGGTCCAAATTCTGCAAACAAGTTTCCAGGACTCAAAAAGTCTATGTTTATGCAACCAATCTAATTTTATGATCATGTTCTATCTACACTGGATCTTGAATTTTGATTCACACTGGGCTCAAGTGGGGCGGCCTGTGGACTCAGGGGCACACTCGGGGTGGGGTCGGCTGTGGATTCAGGGGGACCGTGGATTCGGGCCCACGTAGGAGGATTCAACCGAGGGCCTAAGGGTGACTCGTGGATTCGGGGCCCTCTCGACCTGGGCTATGAGATAAACGAATTGATTCACCATACTCTAACAGTTTGAGCTTTTAGAGCAAGTGGTTAGTTGTCTTGCACCCCCCCCCAACCCCCCCCCCCCCCCCCCCCCCCCCCCCCCTTGAGTTAATATATTTAAATGAGGTGATTCAGGTGAGATCCAATGTAGATCTAACTTTCTATTCACTTATGGAATCCGTCACTACAATTATCCATGTATCAACCGTCACACATTTCGAGAGTATCAAATAACTCACCCATATGTTACAGCTAGCACCATTTTTGGGAACATGGGATAGTTGGACAACTAGACAAGACTGTCAAACCAACCACTGGGTGAGCATACAAAAAAATTGCACGAAGAAGATAATGTTAGTCATCTGATTTTCCCTTCAGATTTAGACCACGTAAGTTCTAAATTCTAATCATCCGTTTGATAGTGATTAATTGGGTGGTTAGGATTGCTTGGTCAGTATAGATTCTGATATATGCACCATCCACAATGGGACCCACAATTTGGATGGTTTTGAATGGATAATTGTACGCATCTGAGGAGGATGACTTGCCCTATTTTTAAGGAGTGCACAACCAACAAAGAGACTAGCAATTCTTAGAATGTCCAAGAAGCATGAGACATTGAGGAATTTGTTTTGATGATAGTGGTAAATGATTTTCTGATTAAAAAAAATGTATTCGTGGGAATGATAATTTTAGAAATAGCTTCTGAAAATTGATTTTATCTACTATTGGACAACCAGTTTTATTATGTTCTGTAACATGTTATTTGGATGTTAGTATCTGAACAAATCATCTAAAAAAAAATGCAATTGGATGCAATTATCCACCCAATTGCGCATATTCAATCCTACAATTAATCACTAAATCTCAATTCACATTCAGATAAAAATATGCCTATTTCTGGGGCAAGGATCTTATACCAAACTGTGCCTGCTGAATATGTATATTCAACTATTTTGTTTTAACTGTTTCTTTACAACCCATGATTGTATCATACTGTCGCAACCTTTTTTTTTAACAATCCGTAAACTAGGATCGCCCAGTCTAAAAAAACCACAGATCCAATAAACCTAGCCATCACTTTTGTTCACTACTTATAATTCTCGACCATTAAATCTTTTACCTCCCACTTGAATGTTAATGGACTCGAGTGGGCAGGATCATCCCATCTCTTCAGTTCTTGAATTATGATCCACCCAAGGCAGAGCATAGTAGAGGGGCAAATCTCAATCCACCTCCCCTTATGCCCTCAGTATGATGCGAGGAAGGTGTTGGGAAATATACTACATGATCATATATTATAACACCAATAGTGGGATACATTTTTGCCCCTGCAGTTAATTTCCAAATGGCAGATAACTTTGTGTGTTCAGGGATATGAAAACATATTAAATAAAGTATGAGTATTTTATGAATTTGAAAATGTGTTTGCTTAACAATGTTTGGTTAAGATTTCACCCACAAATGCCACTTAATGATTTATATTTTTCACAAAAAACAAAATAATAATAAAGCTAAAAACCATCAATCCTGGCACTGAATTTTTCTCTCATAGAAACCTGATTTCCTAACAAAAAGCCACTTGGGTGGAACTTCCACGAGATCCGAGATCCGTCCTGTCCATTAAGTATGCTGCCCCATTCTAACAATTAAACCCAAAAATCATGATCCAAAACTTTGGTAGGTCACACCATAGGAAACAGTTGGGAAGGAATGCCCATTAGTTTTGTGCTAGGCCAACCAGGGTGTTTATGAGCCATCCAATCCATTCATCTGATGTTCCTCATGAAAGAATTACCCAAAATTCATAGTATAACAAGACCTAAGTGAGCCATACCACATAAATTTAGAAGTTTTAGGTGTAAAATTTCATAAGGTGGCCCGCTAGAGAGCTGAATCAACCTGATTTTTTGAATCAAGGCCAAACAATGAGCGATTTACCTGATGAATAGTGTAGATTTTATGCATGTTAAGCAGTTTACCTCACATTAGTGAAAGAAACCTAGATGAGTTGCTACATGAGGCATCCAGGTGGGTGCTTTCCGACTTTCCCTCTTTTATACGCACATGCCATGAGCCCTAGTGTGAGTAATATGTATGCATGTGCACACATATTCTCCCTTGAACCCCATCATGATGTGTATGTGAAATTCATTCCATACATGAAATGTGTCCGTCCATGTTAGGTGTAGGTCTAAAAAATCAGTCATATTCATATTCGTTGTGGGCTGCACGAGCAAAAACAGTGTGAGGTACCCTACTGTTACCCTTCATGTGGCCTACTTAAATCATAGATGAGGCTGATTTTTGGGCCTAGGTCTAACTTTAGTTTAGCATGTAATGGTTGGACTGCATTTCATATAATCATCACAATGAGCCCTTAAAAAGTCAAGGGCAAATGTCTCTCCTCCAACTATTTCTTTTAGTGTCGCCCATCTGAATAACATTTCAACTTGATTTTCTGGCCGAAGATCTAATTTAGAATGATGCATTTAATGGTTGGAGTGGATTTCATATAATCATCTCAGTGGGCCATGTAAAAATCAAGGATGTGTGACCCTTTCCCAATTGCTTCCTATCTTATGGCGCACCTAAATCATCAACAATGCTGATTTTTGGGCCCTAAGATTAAAATGGGCGACTCACTCGGTGATCGGAGTGTATTTCACTTAAACATCACAGTTGGGCCTACTTTAGTTGACCACACTTTAAGATCATAAATACAGTCAAGACTCTCTCTCTGCACGTGAGCAAACATACAATCAACCTACTAACATCCTCGTTCTTTAGCCTTTTAACAGGACACACAGTTTGAACCATTCATTCATACAATCCTGCGCAAGTCATGGTGCAAAAATCATGCTGATTAGATGTCCAAACTGAAATTCTGTTGGTAGTCTAACATGACACCTACACATATACGTGCAGAAGCTATAGAGGAGCAATTATAATTATGGCTAAGTCCTAGGGGAGAGGGGGGGTGATTAGGACCGTTTTAAAATTCTTTTTGCCTACTTAATAGTTTTATCAATTTAAACTAAGTAAGTAATAACACTTTGGCTTCCAAGTTTAAGTGGGTCCAATCACAAGATTAGTATATAGATAAGCGATAAGCTACCTAGTCTAAGCATATATAGATTAATATATCATTAGAACAATCAAGCACCTAATCTATGCAACCTAAGTAGACTATGTGAGGATGGATATCATATAAGCTCAAGTCTACTCAAGAAGTGAAAATATATCTTGTGCGTGTGGATGTGTCTAAAAAGTGCCTAGCATACATTCTAATTAAGCATTCATAATTAAACAATTAAACATAATACATAATAAGAAATGTGCTCAAATACAATCACAAACACAACGATGTATAGTGGTTCAGATTTGGGTCTACTCCACTCCTAGTTTAAGTACTTAACCCCTTTGAGCACACCGACATTCACTGAGGAGTTTGAATTAGGTTCCTCCCAACCTAGTTGTTTTAACTCGGATCCACCCTACCGGGGAGTTTACAGGTTCCTCCCAACCTGCACAATTACACTCGTGTTGGTAGCTCCCCTTGGAGACTTGTTTAGGTCCAACAAACATGCCAAGGACTGACAAACGCCCCTAGACTTTAGGCCTAACAAACGTGCTAAGGATTGCCAAACAACTCTAAAATTTAGGCCCGACAAACGTGCCAAGGAACAACAAACGTCCCTAAACTTTTAGGCTCAACTAACGAGCCAAAGATCAGCAAGTGACTCTAGATCGAGTTTGATAAACAAAATCTACACTCAAATTCTCATTGGGAATAGACTGGATGGACTCCTACAAATTGACAACCTTACTTGTCAGATTTGAGCCTCGTTGTTGCGCCGCTTCAGGTTGTTTCTTCTCTCTCTCTCATGCTTGAATTAGTTCCTCTTGTGCTCCCACGATCATTGATGTCGCCGCTTTGCCAAAGCTTCAGCTCCAAGATTAGCTCCCTTGCATATAATGCTCCATTGGAGATGCCCAAGATATTAGGAGGTGGTGAATCCTCTACAAATGGTAGGAGGGATACACTTATTTGAATTTCTAAGTGGTGTTTAGACAATGTATTTACCAATGATCAAGGTGTTTAAACTCCCAGGAATCAAAAGAGAACAAGTTCATTCTTATTTGAGCATTGAATGCCTTAAACTTGTGATGGATCACAAGGAGAATGCCTTAAATGGGTTAAGATTAGACCTCCTAATGGTATGCAATGATGGTGGCTTTTAAATCTTCAAAATCCTCTCTTAGCCCAAAAAATAAATGCACTCGCTTTTATAGAAAATTCTCCAACGGTAAAAAAAACGGACAGATTCATGCATCTTTAATTGATCGAAATGTAGTTTCGATTGATCGGAATGTCAGTCTAGAGAGTTTATCAGGTTATTGGACAAATTGTTCGATCGATCAGAAAATCAACTTCAATTGATCGAAAAATCAGTTCAGAGATTTCATCAGGTTGCTGGATAAAATGTTCGGAAGATAGTTTCGATTGATTGGAGTCCTATCGAAGTTGGTCTCCGATGTATCAAAGACCAATCGGAAATTGTTGTTTGGGCTGGTTTGATTACAGCAACTTTTACATATTTTATTCACCTAATTTATCATGTTTTTCTATATAATCAAAGGTTAATAAAGATGACTAAGGGTTTTCCTAGTTGGTCCAAGTCATCTAAGAAGGTTTAAGTGTTTTGGTTTAAAGGGTTAGGGTCACAAAGGTATCTTATTTATCTGTTTTTCTTCCTTGATGCTTCTTGTCTACTTGAATCTCCGGTCTTCAGCTTGCCAAGGCTCAACCGACATTACAACACATGGACTCATGTGATTGACAAATAAGATACACTAGCATGCCATAGAAAGGTGCACTAACACAAACCCTATGAATGGGGCTAATTTTTTTTTTTTTTTTTACAACTATGGATCATTGCAAGATATAAATCATATGATCAGAACCATCAAAATCAAATTGTTACTTTTTCGCATCATAAGAAATGCAAAGTGGGATTTATTTATTAGATGTTTCAAGATGATGATGGGACTTACTTTGTTCTTTTGGGCAATCCTCACTATCCATTTTCATGTTATGGATTAGATCACCTGATTGGCATGATTTTTGCTGGATTGTCCATAATGGTATGAAATAATGGACTATCTAAATTGATGATTGGGCATTCCACATGTTAGTTAAAGTCTTTGGCACGTTCACATTATCGACATCCCTAAAACTATTAATTGACACATGGGTTTCCAATCATTAATCCAGACCATTCATTTGGTAGTACTATTGGGAGCAAGCCATAGTGTGAGGATCATACTGATTGGATGATTTTAACCCTAGGATGAAACTAATTTGTTCTAATAGTCTATTTTCTTTTACAAAGCCATAGACCGCATGGTTATAATTAAAGTGCTACTTTGAAATCATAAGCAATACAAAGTAGAATCGGATAGGTCATTCAAGATGATGATCAGACCTATTTGTTCTTCTGTTCACTATCGACTATCCATTTTCCATGTTATTGATTGGATGACCACCGGATTGGCATGATTTTTGCACCATGACCTGACCCTAGTTGTATGGAAGAATGGACGGTCCGGATTAATGATTGGCCATCTCATATGTCACTTAAAAGCTTCCGGGACATTGTTGCTGTAGGAAGGAAGGATGAGTTCTGTGTGACCCACAATAATTTGCATCAAGCATCAGAACCGTGCATCCAATGAGTCCCCTCTAGCTGATGGGCTATCCGGAACTCAAGTGGGCCACATGCCCAAACCATAGAAAACCGTGTAAAATCATCATAAACATCTAAAACCTTTCTGTTGGACCTACCTAAGTTTAAAATAGCCCAAGTTTGGTGGGGCCTCTCATCCAAGAGGATACACCTAATGGATAGGTCAAATGTCTGAACCACATTAGGGTGGGTCCCACAAACAGTTAGGAAGACTTTATTGGTGTAACGCCCCAAAATTTAGACTCTCGTGAATGACACGATTGGCCAAATTTTTTAGTATTAACTCATATGTGTTAGGGTTGCGTTTCCACACATTCACCCGTAAACACATACATGTGTGGTATTCATATTATAACGTCGGAAAATTAATGTTCTTATTCCATAACTTTCTATTCTAGATTCTCAATCAAATGTAATGAAAAGAAATCATGTCCAACTCAATGTTTTAGCTAGTGTCTCTCTGAGAGACTTATTATATAATCAAGAGAAATCAAATTTACTCTACTAAGAAACCAAACAAAAACATATTCATGCTACTTCGGCTTCATCGTCTGCCATTTGCTGCCACGAGCCTTCATACTCATCACCTTGTAAATCGGCCTTATCTACTGGATCGTTACCTGCAATGTCTGGAATGGTGTTTTAAAAACACCGTCCCAGAAGGACGTGAGTTGCTCGCGATCAACTCAGTAAGGGTCATCCACCAAGAATAGTACAACAATATTTAAACACAAAGAGCATACCCAATTCAAAACACACATGAGAAATCTTGTTTTAATGCAATGCATGATATGCATGCTCTAGCTAAGGCATCTTGACTAATGAGATGGGACTTAATCCAACTCTTCTCACTAGTCACTAGTCACCAGAGTCCACGATGAAGCAGGTAATTCCACAACTTCATGTCAACAAACCGAGCAAATGGAGGTGATAGCAACCCACTACACTACCATAAGCTAGCGCCGTAGCGCCCGCAGGGCTGACCCACCAAGTCGGGTCCCGTGCATGCATGATTAGTTTCATATTTATTTAAGTAGTTTAACATACAGTCAATTTAATGATGTTTAAGATCAACGGTCGCTCTTCACCCCATCCTACGGTTCATCATAACGTAGAATAGTCATTTCCCTTCAACGGGGGCCAACCGTGAAAGGACGTACACATCATAGTCAAGACAAAGCGCATGACATGCAAATATTGACAATTTCTTAAGGATTCATCTCAAACATTCACTTTTAGATCCGTTGGCAACTCACCAATAATACATTCATATGGCTTTGCCAAATTATTCCATCCAACACAATCCTCATGGTTCAATCCTTTTCAACGTACAATTATATTACTTATGGGGCAAAGGGCTTCCACTGATTAAACATCCGCATGAGTAATCCCGTATCACATAACACTCTATTCATCATACATACCCTAAGCATGTAAACATCATTTCTTAAGCATAAACTTCACATATATCTCATGTAGGCATGTATAATGTCATGATTTCACTTTCAAAACACACATCACACATTATGGTTTATATCAAATAAAAATTCAATAAGAGTTTATTAAAGTATTCCATACATTAACTCATGTTCACATGGAAAAATTCAATAATCATAAATCATATATAACAACGTAGCAAAAACTCCCTATATTATGCATAAGATGGTTAAATAAATCAATATTATTGTGGCTATACTTTGAAGGAAATCCTTACCTCTAATATTGGTAGATTTGAGATATTGTTAGAGCCGTGAAAACCCTCTTAAGTTCAACCCTAACATGTTTAACATAGATTATATAGTTAGGATATGATCTTCACAAATGATCACCTATGATTAGATCTCCATCTATGATTTGAGAGTAGGGATAAATCTAGAAAATAGATGTGACTTACCACTTCTCAACAGCAGATCCAGAAAGAAAAGGAATAGCAACGTAGAAGCAACAACAAGAGAACATGGGTTCTCCTTTCTCTCTCTCCTCCCATGATCTCTCTCTCTCTCTCTCTCTCTCTCTCTCTCTCTCTCTCTACTTTCGATTTCTCTCTCTTTCTCTCTACTGTCGATCTTTCTCTCTCTTTCTTAGGGTTTTCTATAGAGTAGAGGACGTCTAGGGGAGCCATATATGGAGCCCCGAAGTCGATGCAACGTAAAATGGGATTGGTTTCCTAATTGAAAAAGGAAAGTAGTGGGTCCTCCTCTAACGACCTATGTCTCATGGAGACCGTCCAAGGGGAAGGTAGGGTCCATAAGAAGTCGTGGTTTCAATCTCAAGCACTCATGCAAAGGAACGACCCCGATCTATATCAATTTTGAAAGCAATGGCTTTGAATGGTGAGAGTGTAGCGGGCCGTATGGATCGAGGAAAGTAGCAAAACTTTGGGGGCATGGGTTTTGGTAGAGTACAAAACAAATGAGCGGAATGGATCTGGTTGTGGGGCCCATCCTGGAGGATGGTGTGGGTCCGCCGAAGAAGAAGGAAGAAGAAAAAAAAACTTCTTTTGACGTGTAAAAGTGTAAAAGTTACGTAAAGAACTCGCTTAACACTCGGGCTTGACAGGTGAGGTCTACTATGATAGATCGGGGTTTTTCGCTCCGTCCAATAGGTCGGTGAGATGAAAATAACCGTTGACGTGAAATGTGGGACAATTCTGAGCTGACGTGGGCCATTTATTGGCTATTTTCTGATCGGGAAATTTGTACTATGATTTAAGTGTCGAAATTTGATGTGTACGGTTATTTTGGACCTAATAGAGTTATCCTAAAGTTTTAGCCTAAACGGAACGTGGAAAATTAGTCTACTTCAAACGTGGGTTTATTTAGTGGCATTTTCGTAATAAACATAAAACGGAGAGTTTCTCAAAATCTGATGCTTTTATACTATTCCAGAGATTATTCTAGGCAACTTTTACAAAAGGATCTCTCTTTGATTTTCTGCGGATGATTTGTTATGAATTTTTCAAATTTAAATTTTGAATAAAAATTAAATAATCAACTAATTAAATAAATACATAAATAAATTGATAAATAAATAAATTTATACTAAAAATACGGGGTGTTACAATTGGGTTGCACATCCACTCTCAACTATTTCATATTGTATGGCTCACCAAAGTCATGTGGGCCGAAAATGGGGGAGACATCTAATGGATAGGGTTGATGTCCGGTACTCATCACGGTGGGTCTTGGGCTCGACCTCACTATGACTTAAGAGTAAGGTGGATTTGAGAGGAGCATTTTCCAAACACATAGAGAGAGGTCTCAGGTCCAACTGGACCACAAGTTTTGGCCCACCCAATGGATAACTTCCAACCTATTAAGTACATGCAACATGCCACCTTTTTTATAGGTTGGCCCCACCATGAGGATCACCTTATGCAAAGTCAGCCCCCTTTACTCATTAGGTGGGCCACACCATAGAAAACAATGTCCATTGGTAAATAGAAAAATACAAGCGTGGCCCATTAAATTAGTGGGCATGGCTAATTTTTGCAGAAGGTGATCCTCACAGTGTGGCTAACTAGTTAGATGAGTCAGATGTTGTAAGCGCACGAAAGGTTGGAAGTTATCACTAAGTGGACCATAACTTGTGGTCGAACTGATTGGGCTGGAGACCTCTCTCTCACATGTGTGTGTGTGTGTGAGAAATGCTCTTGTGCTTCCGGCACACTACAAGTTACAGTTCTCCTAATTGAATTAGGAGACTTAGGCAATCCAATCCATTGATCTAAATCATTCACTATGTTCAATGCTGTGCAAACTTTATACTAATGTGATAGAATCCGGATCCTCTGTTGACTCCTAGCATAGAAACCCTGCTTGGAGCCTTTTTATTGGACCACGTCATCACATAGGTATGCAACCTTGTCACATCCTCACTGCAACTTGGTTACACCTAAGTGCAACCTGATCATATTGACGTCATGCAGTATGATGTGGACTAATGAAAAGGCTCCAAGTAGGATTTTCCCATTTGGAAGCCAGCAGAGGATCCAGACTCAATCTGATAACATCAACCATCTGATCAATAACATTTAATACTGACAGTCGAGATCATTTATACAAAAATTATGTCCAATCAACATTTGATCTATATGTATAATTTGTCAGGGTTCATCATGGTTATTTATTTATTTATTTATTATTATTTTTTAATGATTCTAAAGGATCATTTTCTAAGGCAATCCTTAGTATGCAATTTATGGCTAAGAAGAAGGATGGCTAAAATAATAACGTCAACTTAAAGTAAAAGAGTCTGAATTTTCACATGATAGCTCATGAAATGTATCTTGGACTTAATGGACTGTTCATATTAGTCAATGGAAATATCAAATCATCTAAAGCAACTAGAAGCTGTATAACTAAAATGAAAAAGGAAAAAACAAGAAGAAAAGGAGCACTATTACTTAATAGTGCCAGGAGAGCATTGGACTGTTATACAAACACGTGCATAAATAAAATGTTTTATAGACATGAATTACATGTACCAAATATTCTCTATGTGTAATCATTTATGTTTAAACATCAGCATATCTTCAAGTGCATCATACATACCATGTGTCATTACCTACTACTCCCATGTTATCAACAATCAACGTGTTCCAGCAGTACTCCTTGACAAACAGGATACAAACGATGAAGGACCTTGCATGGGATGCGCAAGAGATCACCTGCAATTCACTGCCGCAAGAGAATAATGAGTCAAGACAGACAAACCGGTCGACGGACACAACCAGGACTAGCTCCGACAAAACATTTGCGGCTACCAAACATTTTCTTGAGATTCTCCCTCCAGCATATCTAGCACATCGTCGAGGAGATTTATTAGGAAATCGGATTGGGTACTGAGTGACTCAGTGCTCTCTTATCGTACTGAGTAAACTCAGTTAGGCCCACTGTATTTACGTGGTTTATCAATATCGTCCATCCCCACTGTAAATATATGTGGTTTATCTATATTGTCCATCCGTTTTTCCAGCTCATTTACCCGGTCGAAACGAAATTTGAAGCACATCCAAAACTCAGGTGGACCATTGATTTCCACCATTGAGACCTTTCTAGGCCCCGCAGTGATGTTTAATTGTCATCCAACCTGTTCACAAGATCATGCAGACATTGATGAAGGGAAAAAATAAATATCAGCTTGATCCAAAACTCCCGTGGCCCCCAAGAAATTTTCAACGGTACATGTTAAATTCACATTGTTTCCTGTGGTGTGGTCCACTTAAACTTTTTATATGCTTCATTTTTTGTCTCAAGCCATAAAATTATCTGTTAAAATGGATGAACGGAGTGGATAAAATACATAAATCACGGTGGACCCCACAGAGTTTACTCAGTAGGCTTAGCGTACTGAGTATCAGTACGCAATCCGCTTCTATTTGTAGACTAATGGCCCAGATTACCAGTGGCCCCACTTGTCAGATTAGAAACACGTGTAACACGTGCGGGCCGATTCCTCTGATTCCTTGCGGAATGCGATGGGCTAACCAAATCCTGTACCATTTTTCGTCTACTCTCTTTCTACTTCTTCCCTTTCACACCGACCCGTCTCGAATTCCTCGCATAGCTCGAGGGAAGACTGCAACAATGGCGATTTCCCTAACAACATCGACAATCTCATCCTTCAATCTGGACCGTCAGACTGCTTTCCAATTCACCAAGCTCTCTTCATCGACGTCTCTGCGATTCGCCCCGTTTCGGTGCCTTCCGTTTGGAAGCCGCAAGTCCTTGTCCTTTAATCGGCCTCGTCGGATTCTTCCTCGTGTAAGTCACCTCTCCCGTGATTGACTTTTATTTCTTTGAGAAAACATTCAGGGTGCGTTTGGATGCACTATCTAATCGAATTGCAATAATTAATCTGATAAAAATGGTGTAAAGGGGATATTGTTTGTTTGGGCTCAAAATCGCAATTACTGTACTTTCAAGTTGGAATAGGAGGAAACGGTACTGCAATCTGAGACCTGCACCATTTGATTTTTGCCATTTTTCATTAATGAAACTGAATGATTGCATTCCAATTTACTTGTGCATCCAACATTTTAATGAAATCTCGTTCCTGGCAATTCCTCATGCTTAGAATTTCTTGTGATATTTTAATTTTGAAGTTTTTCTCAGGATATTATTGGGAAATCGTCCCTGAAAATATAGATTTAAAATTATTTATTATAAATTAATCAAATAATTTCAAAACTACACACACACACACACACACACACACACTCACACAATTGAGTAACAAAAACTTAACTAAAAGTTGTGATGATTTCATGATAATCTCACAATAAAATCGTGAGAAAATAGGAAATTCTGAGATTTTGAAAATATCACGATGTTAACTTGATATTTTGCTAAGATATCACGGGATTTTCAATATCTTGGCGATATTTTTTTACATTGGCATCCAAATGCAGTGTCGATATTCAGTTGAGCTCCTGGCCCCGTCTTCTTCTTTTGGTTTGGGCCACTGTTCTGTACAAGTGGATCCTGGCTTTCTGGTGATTAGGATGGTTTATTTGGTGGGGCCTGTAGAGGATGGGAGAATGATGCAGGGGCATGCGATGAGCTAACCCTAGATGCATGTATATTCAGTTGGTTGATATTCAAATAATAAAATTAACAACTAACTGTTTTCAATCAGAGGAAACTAACAAATCTCAACACAGAGATGAGATCCGTCCGTCTGGATCATGTCCCTTAGCATAAGAATCATGTAAAACCGTAAAATAGGGAGGATATAGGGATATGAGGATATCCTAGATCTAGCATAGACCAGTCTACAATAAATTTTGGATCCGGTTCTCATGGTTAGGCATCTCTCTTTTCCGATGGTACCAAAAGAGATAGATTCAGGGAAGAACGAATGCGATGAGGGAGCAACAGGTTCGAGATGAAAGATAGCACAGATTATGAAAATAGAAAAAAATCGTACATTTCTTACACCTTGAAGAACTAGAGATGAGAAAAAAACGGAAACCGGGGTGGAATCCTCAACACCCAAGGGCCAATCCCGAAACCCTAATCTCTTGAAATAAGAGGAAGAAAAGCAGCTGAATTTTCTATTCATTCAATAATTTTGAAATAGGGTTTCTCACAGTATATATAAGCTACAAAAATAAAAAGTGCACTAAAGTGTCTAAAAACAAAAGAAAATAACATAAAAATGCCTAGAACTAAACAATGACAGTAGAATGCCTAGAAACAAGAAAATAAACAGAAAAACGCTTAAAAGTAAATCCGCTCCACGGTCTTGCGGTCATGATGCTCCTGCGTGATCCTGTAGCTCACGTACTTGTAACGTGTCAGAAAATGGGTCCAATGGGCCCGATGTCCATCCACATCAGCTCATCTGTCCCAACACTCGATTTGCGACGTCGCCTCTTCTGGTACACTCTGAAAGGTGCACCACTGATGTCTGCAACAGAGAAGCTGCAGGTGATTATTTCAGTGAACAGTCGTAAGCGTCTGATTAGTGGTCTGCAAATGGATGATTATGGATCCATTTAGACTGAGGGGAATACAAAGTATTTCTCCCCTAGATAATGTGCAGTGCTGACCACAAATATTATACCATCACAACTTTTGGGAAAGCTTTCCTCAAGTACTGTAGCAATGCATAAAAAACTATTTGGAAAATGCTCTGAGGGGCCTTTTGGTGTGAGGGATTTGGGGCAGGGATTTGTGAAATATATGGATTTGAAATTTCCCTTGTTTGTTTTTGTTGGGGATTTGCCAAATCTGTGGATTTCCCAAATCTACGCCTCTGTAAATCCATGGTTTTGGGGCAAATCTAAATCCACACAAAAACTGAAGACTTGTCAAATCCTAAAAATGAGAGAATTTTTAGAAGCAAAAAAAGTAATTCATTTATATTAAATGCTCTACCATGTAATAAATGCTCCCCAAATCTATGGATTTGTAGTTGGATTCCCAAATAGTGGACTTTGGAATTTGTGAAATCGATGCAAATCCATGGATTTGACAAGTTTATGGATTAACCAACCCATTCTCATTTCCTTGATCCCAAACAGGGCCTATGTGCTTTGTTGGGAGAAAATAACATGGTATTCTACCATCTAACATGGCCCTTGAGAATGAGATATAGCTAGTAAAGAGAAGTCTATAGATCTAATGGTTGGGTTGTTTTAAGGAGGTCTTCTTTAGTCAAACAAAGATGTCCCTTTTCAAACTTGAAATCCCTTGGGAGGATTACCTATGCATAACAGGAGACCTACATAAGATGGAATAAACCTCAACTTGCATCCCATGATATTGGTTAGATTCTCTAGATTATTCCATGCATCACTCCTAATGTTTTCTTCTTTCACAATTTGATCTACAAATTTATAAGAATTTTGAAATAGATTAGTAGCACTAGATACACTTTACAACTACAATGGTGGAGATCAAAATAATCTCTTCTTGCCTTTTAGGTTGATCTGTATAATTGTACTGCATTAAAATTTCAATATTTTCTCAATTAAATGATCTAAATAGAAGTGAACTAGAAGTAATGACTAATGCGGCTCATTAGAGGCCTGTTTTATTTTATTTTTTTTTTAAAGGAAAGGAGAAATTTAGTCACCACTCTTCAACCAAAGAGGGTGAAAGCCCCCGATACAGGCAACAAAACTGCACAACAACAGGCTAGGAAAAAAAGAAGAAGAATCTAGCTCACAACCTGGGCCAAGAAACTAAAAATCCACATCTCGGGCTAGGATTCATAGGAACCACATGATATTTGATTGGGTTATAAACTGAAGGGGACATATAGAGAAGGGAATGCCTCTGATGATGTTGATCCAACACAAAAAGAAAAGAAAAGAAAAGGAAAGAAGAAAGAAGTAGAGACGTAAAGGGAAGATTAATTGCTTTGCTTGAAAATGGAGGTGACAATACACTATAGATATCTTGGGGATTCACTAACCTAATATTGGGGATCCACTCACCCAAACACAAGAGGATTCACTCACTCTCAAGGATGATCAAAGATCTTACAAAAAGGAAAAATAGACTAGTCCCTTTTCTCCACTTACAAAATTATATTTATAGAGAGAGGGGGTTAAGTGGGGTGAGAGAGAGAGAGAGATAGAGAGAAGCATTGAATGGAGAGGGGCCCAAGGTGACCATTGGTATCTTCAAAGCCACACTTGAGTATGATATGGTGCATTTTGGCATACCAAGCATTGCATCAATCTCCTTCCTATAAAAACAACTCATCCTCGAGTTTGGCTTGGTAATTCTTTCTTACATTCATCCATCGAGATCCTGTAAGTCTTCATCGTTGATCCAAGTATCTTTGTATCAGGGCTTGCTTTTTCACTAGATAAGATATTTAGTGTAGGTACCTTGGCTTATACTCACGGACTGTTGGTAGAATGTTGTTAGGCCATGGAAGCATTCGGGAACCAATTTTGGGGTTGACCACTCCACACTTGCTTTGGTCTTCTCTTCATTTACTTTAATGCCTTGGGATGAGACAACATAGCCCAAAAAGACTTTTTATTTTTATTTTTTCCAATAATGAATGAGTATTTTTTGAGGTTGACATATAGCTTCTCTTCACGCAAAAGACGCGGCCAATGGTCTTCGGGTGCTCGAGGAGTGGCCAAAACTTCACGAATAACAAGACTTTCACCTTCATTTGATCCGGTTATTTCATCAAGCACTTAATGAGCATCTTTGTCATAAATCGGCCCATCATCATTGAATTCCATGTTGTCTTTATTCACTTCACCGTCATTTGGTCCGATCATTTCATCAAACACTTCATAGGCATCGTCGTCATAAATCAACTTATCAACATAAAATTCCATGTGGTCTTCGTTCACTCTACCTTCATTTCGTCTGGTTATTTT
The DNA here is from genome assembly GCA_003013855.2 of Liriodendron chinense. Lineage (NCBI taxonomy): Eukaryota > Viridiplantae > Streptophyta > Magnoliopsida > Magnoliales > Magnoliaceae > Liriodendron > Liriodendron chinense. The sequence goes on along the minus strand of ML058489.1, from coordinate 3,211,900 downwards.
ATCAAACACTCTATAAGCATCTTTGTCATAAATTGACTCATCATCATCAATTTCTTGTGGTCTTCCTCCACTTCACTACTATTTAGTCCAATCATTTCATCAAACACTTCACGGGCATCTTCTTCATAAATCGGAATGCATGTTGTTAATGTCAGATTTTGTAACGAGATCCTCTGGCTTTCCTCCTTCACTCCAGCAGAGATTTCCACCACCAGACCTGAAGCAAGACAGCAAATAAGGGTGGCTGGGGACCAGCTGTCAGCCCTCCGATGCTTAAGTTAGGCCACAGTAAGAAGAGAAACCAAGCGAAACGGGACCCAGATTGGATGTTGTGTGCGTACCTGCTCTTAATGGAGCCACCCCTTTATATAGATCTGAAGCAATCCAATTTGTTACGTGAGATGTCGAAATCCCGTTGATGTCGCATACGATACTGAGAATTCGCTGATTTCGTGGGATAAGATCCTATCTTTTTAGTCAGATCCAACCCAATGACTTATTTCAACAATCACGCCCCTTGATGGTAATCCCTTGAAATCCGGCTGGAAGCCGTAGTTGGAATCATAGCTTCCGAAAAGGAAGGAGACGCCCGTAGTTGGAGTCATAGCCTCCGAAAAGGAAGGAGACGCCAGTAGTTGGAGTCATAGCCTCCGAAAAGGAAGGAGACGCCCGTAGTTGGAAACCACCGAACTGGTTGTAGCCCTGCTTGGTGTCGCAGAGGGATTGGAGAAGCTGCTCGACGGGAATCGGGTGCTAGTACTGAAAGCTAAGAGATATTACCGCAAGAAAGCTACTCGCAGGTTAGAATGTGGTCGCGAGTCCAAGTACATACTTTAGATGTAACGTCTTTCAACGACTTGTGAGAAGGTCTGTTCGCGGATCGAGCTTTGCCGTATTTGACTATCGGTTATGAAGACTCGAGACTTGCGAATAGCTGCTTCGTATTTTTCAATCTATGACTCCTGATCAGGTGAGCTCGAGAGTCGAATGGACGTCCCGCACTTATCCAATATTCGACTCTCGATCAGATAATCTCGAGAGTCGAATGGACGTCCCGCTCTTATCCATTCTTCGACTCCCGAGCATACGATCTCGAGAGTCGAAGCCGTACTCCACCCTTACCCGTTCTGCGACTCTTGATCAGATCATCTCGAGGGCGAAATGGGCATTTCCGCGTGAAATCTTATCTCCACCATTTTGCCTATAACAGATGCCCCCCAAGTCCTTGCCGCCAAGAATTCTAAAGGAAAGGACTTTGCTCACTATCACACGAAACCGCCCGCTGCTTTCATCGAGAACGGCACCCCACATGATGGGCTGAAATTAATGAGCGCCAGCTTTCCGCAGCCTTTTCGCTGATGGAAAATGAAGGGGCGCTCGCCACGTGTTTGAGGAGTTAATGGGCGTGCCTGCTCGAGCGCTGTGTCAAGAGAGGGACTGCCACGTGCCATTAGATACGGCGGAATGATTGCCTATAAATGTACGGAGTCCGCCATTTCTTTGATTTTCTACAGAAGCTTTTTCGAAAGGAACCTGCAGTTCTTTCCATTCTTCTTCTTCCTCCGGTGTTCATTTTCCTTTCAGTTTTTGGTATTACTTCTTTTTTTCTTCTTTTATTTTTATCTCATGGCTGGGAACTCTGACGAGACCACTGTCCCTCTTGGTGATGCCACTCCGGAATCCTCTGCCTCCAGCAGTGCAAGGGTTCCGGCAGGGAGATACACAGCAGCCGGATATCCTTCCGTTTTATCGGAGGACCGGCTGGCTGAGCTACGGGAGAGATACCTGATCCCCGACTCAGTAACCCTTCGCTTGCCCGGAGGTGGAGAAACACCCGACTCCCCCCCCCCCCCCCCCCCCCCCCCCCCCCAGGATGCGTAGCATTTTATGAGTATCAGCTTATCCTGGGGGTACGCCTTCCCCTCCATCCCTTCGTTCGCGATGTACTCCGGTGTTACAAGATTGCCCCTGGGCAACTCATTGTGAACGGGTGGAGGGTGGTTCTGGGCTCCTTTGCCCTTTGGGCTCAGGCTGGCAACGGGGAACTCACGGCGGAGGAGTTCCTCTGTATGTTTCGTCTGAAGAAAGCTCCCTCCAGCGAAGGCTGGTATTATTTGTGTTATTGGCACCGGGATAATTTCGTGTTGGGGAAGCCCTCCTCGAACTATCCCGGCTGGAGGAAGCGGTGGTTCTATGCTTCCGGGAGCTGGGAGTCTGCCTCCTCCAGGGGTCCAGGAGTGACCCGGTTTTTCTGTGAAGGTAGACAATCCCGCATTGTGCAATTTCCCCAGAAAGGTTTTTTAGGGTTTTTCTTCGTTTGACCCCCGTTTGTGCTCGCAGGTATCCCGGCCTTGAGAAAACCGAATCTGAAAGGAGGGATCAACGAGAAGATTGTCAAGGTGTACAAGGTGCCTGTCGGAGATAGGCATATCGAGGCTTGCTTGTCCCCTTCGCGACTTACAGCAGCAGGCCTCATATCCAGAAGAGAAGTTGAAATGACAAAGGCTGGAGAGAAGAGAGGCCTACTGCCCCGACTGAAGGGCACAGGCTCCAAAAGGCAGAAGAGAACCCTTGCCGAACCTTCTCAATCTTCCATCCGGACGGGCAGCGATCAGCCTCCCCTTCCCGCGAGCATGGCGGGGGCCCCAGTTGGGCCCACTATTCCTTCACTGGTGGTCGCACCTGGGCCATCAGTGATTAACATTGCTGATAATTCCCCAGATGGGGTGGGGTCCGGCTGCCCCCCAGCCGAAGAGGCTCGAGAGCAGGTAGAGCCTCAAGAGCCACCTCCTGCTCGCGAATTGGTCCCGGCTGCTGAGCAGGGACCTGCTCGCGAGTCAATGCCTCCACCTCGCGAGCAGGCCGGGTTGGTCGTTGCCCAACCGTCTGGGAGCGGGACGTACTCTATTCCCCGCCACCTTCATCCTGTATGTAAATTTTTGTTTGAGAACGTCCCGCCTCACGCCTTTGGCTCTCTTCCCGAGCCAAGTCCTGAGAACCTTATCCTCGAAGCGGGGATGAGGATGGTTCAGGTAAGACTTCGTCAAGACCTGCTACGATCAGTTATTACGTTCCAGAATACTCTTACATTTTTCATCTCTTTTGCAGGGTTTAGATCTTATTCTGCGAACGAGGCGTGATATCGTTGCCGCCCGTCGCACGATAGAGGAGGCTGAGGGAAAGAGGACTGCCTTGGAAAAGGCAGTTCAAGGAAGAGATCAACTGCTCAAGGCTCGTGAGGCGGTGATCACGAAGAGAGATGAGGAGAAAAAGATCCTCATCGAGAAGATCCAAGTCCTGACCGACAGGTATCAGGCCTTGGACTCAGACTACGTGAAGCTCACGGGTCTGAAGGAGAAGGCTGAGAGAGAGAGGGAGATCTTCCGGCAGGACAAGATCTCGTTAGAGGAGCAATTCGCGGGGGCCAGGTCGCAGCTCAAGGAGGCCTACGACAACTTGACCAGGGAGCGCACCGCTCTTGCGCAGCTTAAGGACGACTCGATCCACTGGGACGAGGAGAGAGTCGCCCTTGTAAAAATGCTCTCGGAGGAAGGTGCTCGGGCAGTTTCCGAGTTCCGGACTTCGCAGCTGTATGACGATGAACGATATGAGTCATACGATGCTGGTCGAGACTTTGCACTAAGAGTAGTGCAACGAATGATCCCATCCTTCGATATGGGGGAATTCGGTCGAGTCGCGACCATCATAGCTGCAGAAGAGCAAGCTGCTGCCGAGAACGAGGTGACTGAAGCCACGCAGGCTGGAGGGGCTCCTGAAATGGGCCCTGAAGTCGAGAGCGTGGCTCCTCCAAGCGATTGATTTCCTTTTATTTTCTTCTCTCTTGTATCTGCGATCATGTATCTGTAATCATCTAATTATCAATGAAAAGATATTTTTGGAAGTGTTACTGTTTTGTTGCTGTTCTCCCTTCATCTTTCATTTTTTGCTTTATGTTGATCTCGAATGGATTCATCAGAGATGTGACCCTTTAATTCGAGCATGAGCTGAGCTGCTCGCATTTAGGGTGTATGACCACATATTCGAGCGCGAGCTGTGGTGCTCGCAATTAAGGTGTACGACTGCGATTCGAGCCCGAGCTACGGTGCTCGCGATTAGGGTGTGACCCCGATCGCTGCCCTAATTTGAGCACGAGCTGCGGTGCTCGCATTCCGGAGTGCGATCCCTCCTCTCACCAATCGCGAGTAACTAACTCATGAAAAAATGAATTAGACTTAATCCGGGAGTCGTGAGACTATGTCCGCGTTGAGATAGACTGATCTATCGATTGAGATTTTGATTCTACCAAGGGCAGAAGGTTGGTCAAGAGATGGTATCCATTCTCTTCGGGGCTATTTAGGTCCATGTAAATGGAGAAGCGACCAACTAGTAACAATTTCAGTCCTACCAAAGGTAGGCAATTGGCCAAGAGGATGTGTAAGCACTCTTCAGGGCTATTCAGGTCCATATAAATGGAGTAGCGGCGAAAAGATATCTTTCACTTTATTCATAAAACGTTGTAATAAAACTACATCGAATCTAGGGGTAGTATCGTAGCAAATGCTCCACGTGCCAAGGGCGACGTACAGGCTTCCCTTGCATGTCTTCAAGATAATAAGTACCGGGTCTCACAACCCTAATAACCCGATACGGGCCTTCCCAATTCGGATCCAATGAACGAGCAGGAACTCCAAGATTTTGCCTTAGGACCAAATCTTCGGGCTGGAAGGATCTAGGTCTAACCTTCGCATTCCGATAACGAGCAATACGTTGTTGATATGCTGCCACTCGTACTTGGGAAGCATTTCTTCGTTCTTCCAAGAGATCGAGATGAAGTCGGAGGTTTTCCTGATTGCTTGCGGGATCATACTGTTCGATCCGATATGAGGGCACTTGAGTTTCCACTGGTACTACTACTGCGTCAACACCAAATGCTAAGGAGAAAGGAGTTTCACCTGTCGATGTACAAGCCGTGGTTCTATAGGCCCATAACACCTCTGGTAGAAGTTCTGGCCACACCCCTTTACATTCACCTAGCTTGGTTTTTAAATGATGCTTTATGATTTTATTCACTGCCTCGACCTGCCCATTCGCCTGAGGATGATATGGAGAAGTGCGGAGATTACGTATCTTCCATTTGTCGCAAAATTCATCAAAGGCTGCGTTGTCGAACTACGTTCCGTTATCGGTAATTATAGTATGAGGAAGTCCGAAGCGACATATGATATTTCTCCACATAAACTTAGTAGTTTGTTTTTCAGTAATTTTGGCTAATGGTTCTGCTTCGGCCCATTTGGTGAAATAATCAACCGCCACGATCGCGAATCTATTCTGTCCCTTTCCCATAGGTAAGGGCCCGATGATATCGATCCCCCACTGAGCAAAAGGCCAAGGGCTGTCGACTGGGGTCATCCGCTCAGACGGTACACGAGGTATAGGTTGATATCGTTGACACTTGTCGCATTTTTTAGAAAATTCGATGGCGTCTGCTTTCATAGTAGGCCAATAATATCCTTGCCTCATCGCTTTATATGCTAGAGATCGCCCCCTGGGATGATTACCACATGCCCCCTGGTGTACTTCATCTAGAACACGATGTGCTTCTTCTGGATGAAGACACCTTAAATAAGGCAAGGAGAAGCTTTTTCGCAACAAGATTCCATCTTGTAAGGTGTACCTGGCAGCTCGAAGCCGAATTTGTCTTGCAGCTTTCTTGTCTTCTGGTAGGTATCCATCTCTAAGATAAAGGATGATAGGATCCATCCAGCATGGAGACGATTGTACCGATATAACTTGCTCGAGAGTCACTTGGTCGATACTCAAGTTCTGACGGTGCTCGATGGGGATTGAATGTGATAACTCCGATTCCGGCGCAGAAGCGAGTTTTGCCAAGGAATCGGCAAGTTGGTTCTGCTCGCGAGGGATATGAATTATTTTATAAGTCTTCAGTTTGGCGAGCAGGATGAGGACACGAGACTTGTATAAGGCCATTCTTTCTTCTTTGGCTTCGAATTCACCAAGAACTTGATTGACAATGAGCTGGGAGTCGCTATGAATTATCAAATTTTGGACTGCGAGGACAATGGCCAGTTCGAGGCCAACAATTAGGGCCTCATATTCTGCTTCATTATTGGAGACGCGTGATTCGAAACGCAGAGCGTATTGAAAATGCGACCCGTCGGGAGCCACTAAAATCAGACCCGCTCCACTGCCAGTGGCCCGTGACGACCCGTCCACGAAGAGCGACCAAGGAGGCTGGTCGCTGGTCGTGACATTATCTTCAGAAGAATATGTAAATTCGGCAATGAAGTCAGCCACGGCCTGGCCCTTGACTGCGGTCCTAGGACAGAATGAGATATCATGATCACTGATCTCGATCGCCCATTTAGTTAAGCGCCCGGAAGCCTCAGGTTTTTGAAGGACTTGTCGTAGTGGATGATTTGTTGGTACTAAAATAGCATGGGCTTGAAAGTATGGTCGCAGTTTTCGAGCTGCCGTGATTAAGGCTAGGGCCAGTTTCTCCATATCAGAATACCTAGTTTCTGCATCAACCATTGCTCGACTGATATAATAAACGGGCCTTTGCACCCCGGAATCTTCCCTTATTAAAGCGGCGCTAACGGCCGTGGAAGACACAGATAAGTAAAGAATGAGTTGCTCATGTGCTACAGGCTTAGATAAAATGGGGGGAGCGCTCATGTATTGCTTCAGTTGTTGGAAAGCTTCTTCACACTGAGGTGTCCACTTCCAATCAGATTTGGCCGTTGCACGAAGGAGTTTGAAGAAGGGCAAGCACTTGTCAGATGCTCGCGAGATGAACCTGTTCAATGATGCGATGCGACCTGCCAGACGTTGAACGTCCTTCAGAGTAACAGGGAATTTCATCTCTATCAATGCTTTAATCTTTTCAGGATTTGCCTCAATTCCACGCTGGCCAACCATGAACCCAAGAAATTTCCCTGCAGACACTCCAAACGCGCATTTTTCCGGGTTTAACTTCATTTGATACTTTCTCATCAGATCAAAGGCTTCTCGAAGATCTGAAATGTGGTTATCTTCAACGATGCTTTTCACGAGCATATCGTCGACATACACTTCCATATTCCTACCGATTTGAGCAGCGAACATTTTGTTGACAAGACGTTGATAAGTGGCCCCTGCATTTTTAAGACCGAACGGCATTACCTGGTAGCAATATAGTCCTCGATCTGTGATGAAGGCAGTATGCTGGCTATCAGGTGGATGCATCACAATCTGGTTGTAACCAGAATAAGCATCCATAAAGCTGAGGAGAGCATGTCCAGCTGTTGAGTCGACCAACTGGTCGATCCGCGGTGTCGGAAAGCTATCTTTGGGGCATGCTTTGTTTAAGTCTGAATAGTCGACGCACATCCTCCATTTGCCATTAGTTTTCCGGACGAGAACTACGTTTGCGACCCATTCTGGGTAGTCAACTTCCTTTATGAAATTAGCCGCGAGAAGCTTTTCAACTTCTGTTTTGATTGCCATTTGTCTTTCTGCAGTAAAGGCACGTCGACGCTGATGTACGGGTTTATGCTTCGGGTCAATGTTGAGACGATGTGCGATGACATCAGGATCGATGCCTGGCATATCTTTATGAGACCAAGCAAACACATCCTTGTATTCGGTGAGGAAACGGATCAAATTTTGACGATGGACAGTGGTCAAGGAGGACCCGATGCACACGATCTTAGATGGGTCGTCTTCGGACAAGTGGATTGCCATTGTTTCCTCCCCCGGAGTTCCCGACTTCAGAGCATTCTCTCTCGGATCCAACGAGGTGGTTGAGGGATCGTCGGGTGATCCTTGAGCTATCTCCATGACGGGTGTCGCTTGAGCCTTCTTTCGATCTTGGGGGGCATCGTTGAAGGATTTTTATCGGTGGTTAGCACGATTGATTTTGATGATCAAGTCGTTCCCACAGATGGCGCCAAACTGTTAATGTCAGATTTTGTAACGAGATCCTCTGGCTTTCCTCCTTCACTCCAGCAGAGATTTCCACCACCAGACCTGAAGCAAGACAGCAAATAAGGGTGGCTGGGGACCAGCCGTCAGCCCTCCGATGCTTAAGTTAGGCCACAGTAAGAAGAGAAACCAAGCGAAACGGGACCCAGATTGGATGTTGTGTGCGAACCTGCTCTTAATGGAGCCACCCCTTTATATAGATCTGAAGCAATCCAATTTGTTACGTGAGATGTCGAAATCCCGTTGATGTCGCATACGATACTGAGAATTCGCTGATTTCGTGGGATAAGATCCTATCTTTTTAGTCAGATCCAACCCAATGACTTATTTCAACAATCACGCCCCTTGATGGTAATCCCTTGAAATCCGGCTGGAAGCCGTAGTTGGAATCATAGCTTCCGAAAAGGAAGGAGACGCCCGTAGTTGGAGTCATAGCCTCCGAAAAGGAAGGAGACGCCCGTAGTTGGAAACCACCGAACTGGTTGTAGCCCTGCTTGGTGTCGCAGAGGGATTGGAGAAGCTGCTCGACGGGAATCGGGTGCTAGTACTGAAAGCTAAGAGATATTACCGCAGGAAAGCTACTCGCAGGTTAGAATGTGGTCGCGAGTCCAAGTACATACTTTAGATGTAATGTCTTTCAACGACTTGTGAGAAGGTCTGTTCGCGGATCGAGCTTTGCCGTATTTGACTATCGGTTATGAAGACTCGAGACTTGCGAATAGCTGCTTCGTATTTTTCAATCTATGACTCCTGATCAGGTGAGCTCGAGAGTCGAATGGACGTCCCGCACTTATCCAATATTCGACTCTCGATCAGATAATCTCGAGAGTCGAATGGACGTCCCGCTCTTATCCATTCTTCGACTCCCGAGCATACGATCTCGAGAGTCGAAGCCGTACTCCACCCTTACCCGTTCTGCGACTCTTGATCAGATCATCTCGAGGGCGAAATGGGCATTTCCGCGTGAAATCTTATCTCCACCACTTTGCCTATAACACATGTGGAGGCTTGTGTGGGAAGTCCTTGCAAAACCTCATCCATCATGCGTTGCAGATTGTTATTGGCATGCCTACATTTTTCAATTTCTTCGCGAATGTGGACATCTTGAATTGAAGTCATCCATTCATCCCGTTTTCATCTTCCTCTTGCCATAAGAAACCAAACTCAATCCAAAAATTGAACTCGCTCTAATACCAGATGATGCCGATCCAAAAAAAAAAAAAAAGAAAAGAAAAGAAAAGAAAAGAAAAGAAAAGCAAAGGACACAAGAAAGAAGTAGAGAAGAAAAAGGAAGATTAATTGCTTTGATTGAAAATGGAGGTGACAATGCACTATAGATAGCTTGGAGATTTACTCACCCAATGTTGGGGATTCACTCACCCAAATACAAGAGGATTCACTTACTCTCAAGGATGATAAAAGATCTCACAAAAAGGAAAAATAGACTGGTGCATTTTCTCCACTTACAAAACTATATTTCTAGAGAGAGAGGGAAGGAGATTAAATAGGGTGGGTGGGAGAGAGAGGAGAATTGAATGGGGAGGGGCCCAAGGTGACCATTGGTATATTCAAAGCAACACTTGAGTATGGTATGGTACTTATTGGTGTACCAAGGGCTGCATCATCTAAGCCTAAGCATTCTCTCCTAATGTGAGCTGGAAGTGAAGCTTAAGGACTAATAGAGGAGCTTTTTGAGAAGGAGGCTGACTTGTTTAGCATACATGCGGAGCCTCAAGTTGCCAAGTTATAATCTTAAATAGCCTGCCAAATGTTGTTGCTTTGCAGTTCAAGATTTAACGATTGATAGCTTTCAAAGTTCATCCTTTGAATGACCCAAAATATGGCCTTTCAAGGAGTTTTTAAGAACGTGGCATTTTGTATGTGGGCGTTTGTCCAATAGCCTTTTAATAATATAATTTCATTGCTCTTCAAGAAAACATTGCTTTTGGTAAAGAAGAGGGTGCCTAATGTAGCTTAAGAGAGGGGCCCAATGGCCACCTTGGGCCCCTCACCATTTAATGCCTTTCTCTCCAACCCACCCCCACTTACTCTCTTTACCCCTCTCCATCTCTCTATAAAGGAGAAGATCAATAGTGTATTTTTTCTTTTTTTGTGAGATCTTTTGATCATCTTTAAGAATTGAGAGCTTGTAATTGGGTGAGCGAATCCTTAACGTTGGGTGAGTGAATCCCCAAGCTATCTATTGTATATTGTTACCACCATTTTTAATCAAAGCAATCTTCCTTTTCCTCTCTACTTCTTGTTCGTGTCCTTTTTTTCCCTCGTGTGTTGAATCAATATCATTTAGTATTAGAGCAAGTTCGGTACTTGGAATTGATGCGGACATCAGAGTGTATCACCGTCGTCGTAGGAGAGCCCCAGGCCCTAGCCCAACCTAGCCCACACTTTTTTTGGGTGATCACTACTTGGGCCTGGCCTGTGGGCCACTTTGAAGACCCCATGTGTATAGGATGTGCATCATGAAGGCCCCAGATTGGGAGGATGCACATGGGCTGCATTATTTGGAGTGCCAGGATAGTTTTTGGGAGTTTTGGTTGAGATCCGACCATTGGATCGCGTCCAATCACATGGTGGCCCACCATGTGATCAAGTCTTTTTTTTTTTTTTTTTTTCAGTTTTTAGTGTCCATTTATGTTTTGTTATTTTTTTGCACATTTTGGTTGGTTTGAATTTCGTAGTGGGCCCCTACTTTGCTAGATTTTAAAAGGGACATGTTGGTCATTTTACTTTTAGTGTAAAAACTCTATTTGGGGGGGGGGGGGGGGGGGGGGGGGGGGGGGGGGGAGGACATCCAACCCTAGCCCCTAATGAAGAGTACACATTTTTTTTTCTAAAGAAAAGCCTTTCTTTCTTCCATGTGACTTGGAAGAATCCTCCATGAGACTTGGAGCAAGGTGGTGAGATTCTATATTTTTGTGGCGTGCGACTTGCTCACGTGTTTATCTTCTACAAGGTGTGATATTTTCATCTCCATTTCTTTCCTTCTTCATCTACTCCTTCAAAAAACCTCTTTGATCCTATCTAGCCTAAATCCTCCAATCCATTGCGCCCAAAACCTCGACACCCTATGTCCCTGCCTCCCACATAAAACCTACCCTAGACCCTCCCCCAATTTCATCTCACAACCCTCAATTCCCAAATTACAGATTTATCCCACCCCATATCCCATGTGATCTTTATCTCCTCTAAACATAGTTTATGTGGTGAATGAGTATGGTGAATTCTATGTGTGTGAAGCTGCCCATGAGTATTTTGTTGATATTCTGTGCTAAGGGGTTGTTCTAACAACCTTGGCATCCTGCGATTTAATCTTTATATGATTGTGTGCATGTGGGGATGATTTCTAATGGAATGACATGATTTTTGCTCGCTGAAATTACTGTTTGGTGAACTGTTTTGCCAAAATTATTGTTTAGTGGGCTTGGCCCATAACCCACAGGTCCTAGGATCTGTATGCTTTGAATTGTCCTTTAAGTAATCTTCTGTGAAGCATGACATCCATACATGTATGCTACATCATTTTTGGTATCAGAGAAAGGTTTAGCATAGAGTATTTGTGAGTGCCATATAAAGTTAGGGTCTTTTCACTCTTTTGTGTGCATGCATATTGGTTGAGATTGCATCTCATGTAGTGTTTAGGCCACGCCATTAGGGTAGTAAATCTGAACTAGAGTCTAGGATTACATTGGGTGCACCCCGTGCCTCATCGAATCAGTTTTCGTGTCAGTCCTAGAGTTAGTTTCTTCCTTTTGAGTGAGTCCTTGCATTAAAGTTGTCTTAGGTGTGTTGCGGTATGGCAACCGCAAGTAATAGTCGTGATCCCGACCCGTTATCTCAACAGATCCTAGCACAACTACAAGTCATCATGGCTAGGCTAGATCGTCTTGAAACAGCCGTTGAGGAGCAGCGCGCAGTGACAGAATCCAATAGGCGGCGCTTTGCTAACCTTGAGGATCCTGGTGACGAGCATGAGTCTCAGGCTGAGGTATTGGAACATGGTGCTAGGAGGGATCCCAAACCCCTAGTAGAACTAGCTAGGGCTCCCATAGCATGTTCTACCCCTCAGAGAGAAAGCCTAGGATATGAACTTGTTCCCTCTTGATCTCTAGGAGTTTAGGTACCTTGACCATAGGAAAAACCAATGTTTTAAATAGCTACGCTATGTAGCGTGTAGCTTATGCTACGTAGCGTAGCTTAGCCTAAATGCTACGTAGCTCATGAAAATAGCTTAAGTTGTGTGTAGCCTATGCTACATGATTAATTTGGATACGCTAAACTACGCTGCACGCTACATAGCTCACATTACAAGTCATTTTTCACTATAACATTAAAATCAATAATGTTTTTAATGATTTGTTACATTTTTCTATTTCAATGAAAATTCGTTAGTATTTTCAATGCTTTTAGTAAAATAATATAAGAAATAGTTTTAAATCAATTTTGTGGCTCTTTCTTCACTTTTATACTTAATCATTACCCCTTGCTATTACTTTAGGTTACATTCGGTTGCATCAAATATCATGAAATTTTTTTAAATTTTATTATTAATCATCTAATTTGATGCAACCAAGTGCAACCTTGATTAAAAATCTAAGTAGTGTGTAGCTTACGCCTCACGTTTCAAAGGGGTGAAGGCTACGCTACACGCTATTTAAAACACTGGGTAAAACCTTTGTCTAAACACATCCTAGAGATCCAATTAGGTGCATTTATTTAAGCAACAAGCCAACAACTTCCTACTAGTTGTAGTGGATTCACCACCATCTCCTAGCACCTTGGGCATCTCAATTGGAGCATCTTATGCAAGGTGATTGATCGTTAGAGCTGAGGTGTTGGCGAAGCATCGACAACAAGATTAGGGGAGCTGATTGAAGCATGTGAGAGCGGAGATCAAGCCAGCCAAGCGGTGCATCAACGGGGCTCAAATCCGACAAGTAAAGTTGTCAATTTGTAGAGTCAAGCCACTCTCTTCCCGTGGGGAATTGAGTGTAGAGTTTGAATTACTAAACTCGATAGGTTCGGTTGTAGGGCCGAATCAAGTCTTTGTGGAGAGCCTTCAGTGGGAGTATACGCTAGGTCCGATTGTAGGACTTTGGCTCGGTTGTAGAGCCTAAAACCATTGAGGTTCAGTTGTAGGACCTTGGCTTATGTGTGAAGCCTAAATTGAGATTTGGTTGTAGGACCTTGGCTCTTGAGTAGAGCTTAAATTGTTAAGTCTTCGAGGGGAGCCACTGACACGGGTGTGTACGTGGTCCACCAACACGGGTGCGTACATGAGGTTCTCGAATAGGACCCGGTCCTGGAGTAGGATTGTAAGGTTGGGAGGAACCTATTTAAAACTCCGAGGTTGTGAGGTAAACCTGATTTAAAACCCTCGTAGTGAAATCTGGTGTATTCAAAGGATGAGTATAACAACTGGGAGTGAAGTAGACAAGTAGTCGAACCACTATAGATGCTTGTGTTTGTGATGTATTTAAGTACATTTCTACTTATGCATTGTATGTTTAATTGCTTAATTATGAATGCTTAATTGGAATGTATGCTAGGCACTAGATAGGTACATTCACACATAAGATGTATTTTCACTAGCTGTGTAGACTTACGCTTATATGATTGCATCTCATATAGTCTATATAGGTTGCATAGATTAGTTGCTTGATTAGTTAAATCATTAGTAATCTATGCATTTAGACTAGTTGCTTAATAGGTATATCTGTGCTAGTATATGTGATTGGACCCACTAAGGCTTGTTAAATTAGTTAAGTAGGCGAAAAAAATTTCAAAAGGTCCTAATCACCCCCCCCCTCTAGGACTTAGCCATAATTCTAGTAACTCCGCAAAGCGCATAGCGTGACAAGGCATCGTGTTAGACTACCACACAATTTCAAAATTTACACCTATTGTTCTATTGATACGTACGAATAGTGAGATGATTACTCTGACTCAAGAAGAATATTCTAAGTTGCTGAATAATCTACAGAATAGTTTGTTCCTACTACTTCTGTAGCTACTTCCACCCACATGGGCTACATTCGTGATCTTAAGTACGGCTTATTTAAGATCCAGGTCTCATACTCCATGTGTAATTGACTCTGGAGCATCCGACCATATGACAAGTTAGTCTAGTATGTTTTCGTCTATTGATGGCTCATTAACATGCCCTTTTGTCACTTTGGTAGATGGTACGCAATCCGAAGTATATGGAATTGGTATCGTTTTACAAGCCCTTCTCTTTCATCATCTTCTGTTTTATTTGTTCCAAACTTTCTTTTAAGCCTTCTGTGTATTAGCAACCTTACCAGATCCCCTAATTGATGTATCACTTTCCATCCTTCACATTATGTTTTCCAGGACCTAAAGACGAATAGGAAGATTGGTGGACATGAGTACGGCAGGTTGTACTATCTTGATTGTGATGTTGTGGGCGCAACAACATAAAAAGACATCTCAACTTATTAGTGGCACTACTGTCTCAATCATCCATCATTGAAGATTCTTAAGAGTGTCATTTCTTGTCGTTGATGTCATGTTTAGAGTGTGGTGTGTGTGAGTTGAGTAAGCATCACCGTGCTACTTTTTCAACCCGTGTTGAGAAGTGTTGTTTAGTTCATTTCTCTTTAGTTCATTCGAATATTTGAGGTCCAATTAGAGTATTTAGTAGGTTTGGGTTTACATATTTTGTTTCATTTGTTGATGATCGTTCGAGAATAACATGGCTTTATTTAATGAAAGATAGATCTGAATTATTTTCTATTTTTAAGACATTTAACATGTAAGTATAAAATCAGTTTAATTCGAAGGTATCTTCATTTCAATCTGATAATGTCAAGTACATGTCCTAAGCTTTTATTTTTTTCCGAAACAGAAATTGTACATCAGACACCCTTAAAAAAAAAAAAGAAATCCTACATCAGACATCATGCGCACACACCCCACAACAAAATGGGACTACAGAACGGAAAAATCATCACCTTCTTGAAATAATTTTTGCTTTATTAATTCACATAAATGTTTCTAAGAGTTTTTGGAGTAATGTAGTACTCACAACATGTTTTTTGATAAATCAAATGCCTTCATCTATTTTAAAGGGTCACCTTATCAAGTTTTGTTCCCAGATACTCCGTTGTTTCCTTTACATCTTAAAGATTTTAGATGTGTTTTTTTTTGTCCATCAGTTGGAGTTTGTCCATAATAAGTTTGATCCTCGAGTAGTTAAATGTATTTTTCTTAGATATTCTCGTAGACAGAAGGGTTTTGTTGTTATAGTTCATCACTTCGAAGACAATATATATGTGAAGATGTTATCTTGTTTTAGTCCACCCTGTTCTTCTCAAAAGATAGCAGATATCTTAATACATAACCTGTTCCCATACTTGTTGCGGTTAAAGAAGATATCCAACCTTCATCTACTGCCTCTTCTACTCTCACCGTGCCTCAGTCGAAGGTCTACTCACGACGAAAACAGACAAATGGTACAACTGATCGTGATGTGCCATCCAACATATCTTCTTCAGAGACTTATGGTCCAGTGAGTTCTTTAGATACATATGATATTCATATTGCCCTAAGAGAAGGCAAGCGTACACGTACCGATCATCCCATCTCTAAATATGTTTCTTGTTATTGCTTATCTCCAAATTTTCGTGACTTTGCCCTATCCTTATCTTTTCACTTTGTTCCCAAGTCATATGAGGGAGCTCTGTTACATGGTGGAAGTAAGCTATGGGGGAAGAGTTGGATGTATTTCATCGGAATGACACTTGTGAACTTACCACTCTTCCAACGGGTAAATGTGTTGTGGGTTGCGAATGGGTCTATAAAATCAAGTTTTATCCTAATGGTACGGTTGAATGGTTGAAGGATTGCTCAGTCGTTAAGAGGTACACTCATACACGTAAGTGTTGATTGCAGTGAAACCTTCCCTCTTATGGCCAAGTTGAATTCCATGCAGGTTATATTATCTGTAACTGTTAATCCTGGCCGTCCCCTCTTCCAACTTTGGTGTAAAAAATGCATGCTTTCATGGTGATCTTACAGAGGAAGTTTATTGGGAGCAACTTCTTAGATTGCTTAGGGTTGTCTAACAAAGTTTGTAAACCGTGAAAGGCAAATTATGGGTTAAAACAATCTCCACGTCCATAGTTTGACAAGTTTATCAAGTTTGTATTAAAACTATGGTATTGTTTGAAGTCATGTTCATCATTCTGTTTTTGTTACGAAAAGGTATCTTAGGTCTAATTGTATTTGTAGTATTTGCGGATGATATTGTTATTATTGGAATTGACAACAAGGGGATTGAAGAATTAAAGAAGTACCTTCAAAAACATTTTCTCACAAAAGATTTGGGTCATCTTTGATAATTCCTTGGTATAGAAGTAGCAAGATCCAAAGGAGTTAATCTATCTCAACGGAAATATGTTCTGAATTTACTCATTGAGACGGGTCCTTCTTAGGACTAGGCCAGTTGACACTCTAATGGATCCTAACTACAAGCTTGTAAGTGATCAAGGAGAAGCGATGGAGGATCCGGGGAGGTGTAAAAGATTGATTGGAAAACTTATTTACTTAACTATTATTTGACCAGACATATCTTATGTAGTGAGCATGGTAAGCCAATTCATGAGTTCTCCAAGACTACGTCACATGGAAGCAGTTATTCGAATTTTGCGTTGCCTCAAAAGAGCACCAGGTCAAGGAATTTTGTATAAATGTAGTCATCTTTAGATCATAGGATATTGAAATGTAGATTGGGTAGGTTCCTTAGCAAATGGATGATCTACTATTGGATACTGTACATTTGTAGGAGGAAATCTAGTCATATGGAAGAGAAAGAAGCAGAGTGTGGTGGTCTGATCAAGTGCCGAAGTAGTGTACAAAGCAATGCTCATACCTCTTGTGAGTTGATGTGAATCAATAAATTGTTGCAATAAATGGGATTTATAGTATGCCTACATATGTAGTTATTTCATGACAATCAGGTTGCTTCACACATAACAAACAATCTAGTCTATCACGAAAGAACTAAATACATCGAAGTCGACTGTCACTTCAAACGTGAGAAAGATTCCAGTGGCGAAATCTCTATACTATATGTTTGATTGTAGGACCAACTTGTTGATGTGTTCACTAAGGCTCTTCGTTCCACTCAGGCTACACAAATATATTCCAAGCTTGGGATAGATAATACCTATGCTCTACCTTGATATGGGCCTACATAGGCCCACTTAAATGGGTTATTTTGATCTAGGACACAGAGGGGATTTTTGCTTTTTGTTATTAATGGCATTTTTGTATTATAAAACTTATGTAATATAAAAGGAGAGGCTAGATATGAACCCAAACCTCAGCTCATTCTCTTCTCTCCACATTCCCTTTTCTCTCACTTTCTTCTTCTCTATTCCATCTCTCTTTCCACTATTTTACAGTTTCCATTCTAATCCATACAACATTCTCCCCCTTCGCGAGGGGCCAGGTTTCCCCTTGATGACCTATCAACATTGAGCTTCATTGGATATCTTAGTGGTCAGATGCATTTAGTCAACAATATCTAGGAAACCCTAGTGCAGTGCGGTTCTATACTTAAGGAATGGAGGGCTAGACACTCCGAGTAGGAGACATCATTTTTGAAGTGCATTAAGCTACTTACATCCTTAAAGAGGACTGCTTGTTTATTAGTGGGCTTGATCTTTGTACTAGATAACAACATCAAGAGGGTTGCGATGTCTGCAAGCCCCTATCATTATGAGGAACTTAAGTAATCTCAGGGAACAATATTTGCATATTAGCTAATTGCTTCAGCATTCTTCTCAGTTGTCCTCATATATCATTGGTGATTTTTGCATTCTGCTTCAGAAACCTCAGATGCCTTTTGTATTGGTGATTTTTGCTCTTGATCTTTGGATTTTTCTTTTATGTTCTTCTGTTTTTATTTTGAACATTTTATATGAGATACAGGTTTTAGTTTATTGAGATATTTAATTTGAATGAGTAGGAATAGGGATTTCGCTTCGTTTTCATGTTTATATTCTATTGTTCCTTTATTTTTTTCATCTCTATAATACATTGATACAAGATATGACTGAGCTATTGAGTTGAAATAATTTTGTGAATATAATCCTTTATTTTGTTTCATTTTTTGTAGGTTGAAGCAATGAAGCAAACATTTTCTTCATTTGATGAAATGCTGGCAAATTCTGACAAGCCTGTATTGGTCGACTTTTATGCAACATGGTAAGTAGCTCTTTTGTTTAATTGATGGATGTGACTGTTGTGGGTTGTATTGTAAGGGTAGAATAGCTATCCTACTTGAACCATATGTTATCCATTGCATACATAGCAGAATGCTCAACTGTGCCTAGTGCTACAGTGCACCTAGTTGCATTTTGAATTTGTAGGCAGTCCGAATCATCAATATGGAAAATCCCATGGATCTCCATGCATTTCCCATGGCCATTTGATCCAAGCCCCTCCTTGTAAGCCACTTTGAAAAACCACATGGATTGGATGATCCATCATCTTTTTGGTGGTCACCATTCAATTTAGTTAGATGAAGGTAACCATCTGATCAATGGCTTGTAAAAATGGGTAATTATATAGAAAAGGGCCAATGCATAGAATGTTAGAGTCAGCCGGTTGACATTCTGAAAGTGGCCTATGGAAAGTGACTTGAACTGAATGGACTGTCCAGATTGATGATATGGATGCACACATGTACCAGTGTATCTAGGAGGATGGTAAGGTTTCTATCCACTATGGTTGTTTGGATGCGTGGAAACCTTAACTTCAGACAAAGGCGGCCATGGATAGTGAAGGCTTCCTGGGTTGGGATGCCTTAAGTATTATGTTGAGGGGCTTCCATTGGACAAGCGTTTCCACAAAAATTGAATATTCAGGGTTGCATCCCAAATATTGGGATGCTCACATTCATGGAAGAAAGAATACACCACATCCCTATTCCCTAGTGCATCCCTACTATAGCAAATGCAATACAATGACCCATGGCCTGGATTTCAGGATAGAGAATGTTCACATTTTAGGACCCACCTAGTACGTGGCTTGGATCTCATGCATGGGTGCTAGTACATTGGCATATGCCATAGCATGCCTGTTCAATACATGCTCCTATGGAACACTTAAATTCCCAGTCATGAACATTTCCAAGAGCAAATTATCTTTCACCTTTCAAAAAAGAAAAAAAAAGAGGGAAAACATATCAACTCCCAGAAGCTCTCATCCAAACATAATATCTCAAGATCTGTGGGCTCTAAGTGTTGGCATCCAAGGACAAAATCCTTATATAGGATTTAAAGATCCATGGAAATGGACTTCCGCTTGCAAACTCTCTTTGACACAGCCAAATTGAGTCCTTAGTGTGCAATGAGGTTGTGCGCTCCACACAAGCACATGCACATGCGCACACACCGTGTGCACACATTTAGGTGTGTGAGGATTATGTCCTCACATCCACCAGTTGCTGAATCCAGACAATTATTTTGATACGCCTTTGGTAATAACATGCTAAAAAGTTCTCTTTTTTGAACCCATTTGATAAAGCAATTCTTCTAGATGGTCCAAAAACTTTTCCTAAAGAAGTCTACAATAACCTCTGCTTTGGATTTTGGATTTTGGGGATCATCCAATAACTTTGATTATAGTGTAGATCTCCTAGGTGGGGTCCGTCAAATCAACTGTCTGGATGCTGCCTTGTGTAGCTCCCCATCATGACTGAGGAAATCATTACGTTCTACATATAAGTAGTTTGGCCAAGAAAAAATATGTTTCTTTTTCTTTTTCGTTTTTTTTTTTGGGTGTGTGTGTGTGTGTGTTTTCGGGGGGATCCAAACTATTCATACTGCGGGTTTATCTTGGATGAGACATGTTCTGAAATTCTCCCTTGTTAGATGACTTGACCTCCTAGTGGACCTATACTAGTTAAATGTCAACCATTATCTGAATCATCTTTAGTAGTCCATGTGCCAGCAACCAATTGGATGGTTTAGATCATTAAATGGGGTGTGTTTTCCTGCAGAGACCATCCAATGATGGTGCCTGCCAAAGGAATGATTGGGATAATGAAAAGATGGGGCCCATTTGTCAGTTGTCGATGACTGATCAAAATGATGTTGCTTTATGCAGTTGAGCATGACATAATAGCTTATGAGGCTTTATGGGATATGCTAAATGAGAGAAATGATTCTATTTGGCATAGATATGATGATATAGGCTGTTGATTTGGTGGGCCTGTCACGACAATGGGACATGCCCAATATCTTCCCCATCATATGGTTCTATCCATTTGATGAAATGGACAATTGCAATCCATGATATACATTTAACAGGGTTCCACTTGGATGATTATGGTCATATGATGGGTAAATTTTTGTGGTATCTTAACTTGGTCCACTTGGATGATTCACCATATTGACAATTATATCATAAAAAGGTGGGTCCTTTGTGTACAATTTGTTGGTTGAAGAAATTGATTGAACATAGTATATTTCCTCTGTAATTATCTATACTAGGGCCATGGCACGTACCTTACTACATGGAGAGAGGAAGGAAGAGAGACTGGGAGGGAGAAAATCAGTGTAGAGAATCGTGAAGAAAGAAAGTAGGTGCTGGGGGCCTTTTTGAAATGACAAAAATAACCTTGGTTAATGGCCCACATTTTTAAAATGCTCCAAATACCCTGACCTATATTGAAAATCCCTCCTACGTCCTTTCAAATCTTAAGATCGAGGACTCTCTTAAAACCTAATTGCGGGGGCAAAATCATCCAAAACTGCTCACATTATGGAGATATGCATGTGAGGTATTATATGATGGTTCATGGCCTTTGAACTCGACTTAGTAATGGTACGCATGAGGTCCCTTCACTAATATAAGCCATTGATCTAGTCTTGCCCATCCAGAGATGGGACATGCCCAATGATTTCCCCATCATATGATCATAGCCATCTCATGTAAAATGGAGACACTGACAACAAATAATACAATATTTAACTGGCGCAAATTGGATGGTTAGGTTTTTCTTTCTGGGGAATTTTTTGGTTCATATGCACATATCTTGACATAGTTTCAGTTTGTCTGGATGCCACGGTCAAGTTTGTCTTCTTCTTCTTCTTTTTCTTAAAATTCTAACCTTCATATTTTTAAGTGTTATTAATTTTTAAAATTTTCTTACTTTATGAAGTTTCTAGCTCTCATCTCACACATATACATTGAATATAGCCCATTCACGAACTCTTTGCTAAGCATCCATTCTTCTCATACATGTTACGATTCACAACCACAATTTATAATGCATCTTATTAAAATGCATGGAATGCATGCACATGTTCTTCGACTAAGGATGCACATCCAGTCGGACCAATGCATGGGATCGGGTCTTTCAAACAGTCGACCCGTTCCCTTGACACGAGAGACTGGTCTTTCAAACAATTAACTCAGCTCAAAAGGGTCATTCGAAAGTGGTCCAGGAGCCCGCAAAATACTCGAAGTACACGAGTCCACATCATTTAGATTAGCCACTTGATAACGCTCGTGTGCCATGAATGCATGATTTATCCACCATTAGTTAGTCCAATTTGCAAACAATCTAATTATTTCAAACCTCTACAACTAGTGGCCAATCCTGATCCAGTGAGTAGGTCCTACCAGCACCAATTCACCTAAATTTCTAGTAGAAAAAGCGGTTCCACCCTACAAATCCACGAGGCACAAATGGTCGCTCAAATAGTGGACTAGGAGCCAGCAAAGTACACGATTGTACACGCCTCCACATCATCTAGCACCCGATAGTGCCATCCAACAAAGCCACATAGGGCACCACAATCCAGGGAGATGGTAGGGTCTACAACCCAATTCCATTTAGTCCAAACGCAAGATAGCCAATAGTTCAACGTGCCATTTGCATATGCGTTATGCCCATATGAATCACAAAGAGGGCAGTCCGGGTCACATGAGTCCATCCACAATCACCCATAATCCCTATGGAGTTTGCAGTGAATTCCGGTTGCCGCTCTGTGATTCCAAACATTCTAGCATCCTAATACGCAACACATGTAATTCCACTACAGTATGCTATAATACATGTTCATGTAAGTCGTACACGATAAGGGGCATGTTCGAGTGTTTTGGAGCATGTTACGGAGTGTACGCGTGTGAATTGTCCTTCGTAAGAGTTAACATGTTAGGTGATCATATACAAGATTTTAAACGTGTCATAAATTCTAGCAGGTCACCCTAATAATTGGATACACGAGATGGATCACAAGAGTTATAGCATGATTCATAGGTTAATCTCATGACTAATTCAAGTATCGAAACTATCGCAAGAATCCACTCCGACTCTCCCATCTCTCTCCCTCTCTCTCATTTTCTCTAGAACCCTAAAATCAGAAGAAATGAAAAAAGAAAGGGGTTTGAGAAGTATTTATAGCCCCAACAGATTTCCCCCAAAATTCACAATTCAACGTGAACTGTCGGTCAGACTGTCGATGGTTGTCGGTCGGACCGACAGGAGTCAACAATGTGCTGGTCGGGCTGACAGATGCCCAACCTGTACTGTTTGAGTTTAGCTCACCTCTCTTGGGTCCTAAGGGCTGTGTGGTCAGGTTTATCATCATTTCTAGGTCGGGCAACTCGAATTTTGGGTGAGCTCGAGCGAGAGTTTGATTGTTTGGGCATTGGAGACTAATTGGATGTATCTCATTGATCGATTTCCGACTTGAATACTCAATTTGGTGTGTTTTCAATGTAGGCTCTACCTAATTGAACGTTCAGGCTAACAGACTGGTGATCCGGGGCATTCAGGTCCCACAAGGCTAGGGTTCGCTCTAATTGGCTAGCGTACAAGATTAATTTGTGTCACTACTGGGTTTAGGGCGTCACCTACGGACCTTAAGCCTCCGGGTTTCAAACACGTGCACGCACACATACAGACGCGTGCGATCTCATATCTGTTCGAAAATTTTCCGGGTAACACCCGAGGACGTCCAATACCTGAGTATTGGAGGGCCGGTGTGTTACAGTTGTAGAGTGAAATTTGAAACTTTCTTCTCCTCTCTTATTCCTAATGATGCTTCTTTTCTTTCTTAAAATTCGTCAACTACAGAATTAATTGATATTTATATCGTCTAAAACATTCAATCCTGCTCAGTTGGAGATTAGTCTTTAGGCCCACACTGACTACTGTTTACCTAGCACCTTACTAAACGTGGCAGGAGGGAACCTGTACAAGATGTCTGTTTGACCCAGAATGGCATAGACTTGCCGAGATTTGGTGTAACTGATTCACACTCAGCCATTACTGTTGAAACAACAAAAAAATTGTATTTATTCTCATGGGCTCAAGGATACATGTGCCCCCTTTCAATATACTGTCTAGGAATATTCAACTTAATGCACATCACCCCCAATTGGGCCAAACTATTGCTACAGGCACATTCTTGCTTTGTGGAGATTAATGATTTAAATATCGGTATCAATGCATGTATTGCACCCTTGGGATGTGGAAACATATTGATATTGCATGTGAATTGTTTAGAAGCCCGATGTGGCATCGAGGACTTTCCAATGTCCTCCCGCAAGCCTGCACACCAAAACGCTCGAAGATCTTAAATAATTGTATCGCATGTATCGAGGAATATATTGCTGTTTGAGAGACATCGGGAAATGATGGAATTTGTCAAAAGAACTTCAGGATTTGTTGAAAGAGAGACTTGATTACACATAGAGAACTCAATAGATCACAAAAAAACAAGTATGCACAATAACTTTCCTTTGTTTAGGGTCCTAAACTATGCACTGTCTGATAGATGCAATTCTATCAAATACCATACGCTGCAAGTAATAAAACATAAAAAAAGAAAAAAGAAAAAAAGAGGCATCAAAATCACTGAAAGAACGAATTCTCTAAAAGATCCTACAAAAAATGATGAAAAATTAGATTTTTAGGAATTTCTCATGAATTTTCTCATAGGTATCAATGATGATATCACTGGTATTACCAATGGCATGAGAAATATATACTGGGTTCGAGCAAAAATATCAATGATAACAATATCATCGCTAGATATTTGCCAATATTGTTGAGAATATTGGTGATATCGGGAAATTTTCTATTAACTTGTGTTTTGGTATCGCTGAACTGGTGATATGCCGATGTTATCGATACTATCATCAGTAATTGGAACACTGCACGGCTTATGGATCCTCTTGAAGATATGAAGTTTTGATATGACATCAAGGTATTAAAAAAGGGTTACGTAACGGCCGTCCGGTAACAGTGGTAGCCATTATGTGCTAATGGCCATTACAGAAGCAAGGCCCGTAACTGCCCCATAACGGTCAGTTACTGGGCGGAAAAAGGTTTTAAAACAAATGGCTTTGATGGCCGCTACGACCACATTACTGTTAATACCTTGTGTGGTATTTAGGCTAGGAATGTGCAATTTTTGCTGGCAGAAACAGTGGTAAAGGACTTTATAAAATCGAGAGTTAAAAAGACTGTTATCGGCATTGGTATCATTTATATGGAGTGCAATTTTTTTTAATGCGATGGACACCAACTGAATATTGGTAACAAATCAGCGAGCCAAGTTCCAACACTCGTCTACAAGCCAGTAAAATTTCCAACATGAGCTGAAGTTAATAGCTCATAGTTACATCCCAAGATCATTATCACAAGTCTGATGGTGCATCAAAGAGACGATCCTCAATGGATACACTTTCCAAAACATTGGATACACTTACTGACGGAGCACCAAAGTGACCATCCAAGTACTATAATACAAGAAATTACATCCATGATGGGAAAAAAAAAATCCATTAATATCCGGTTATCCACTAAAATTGCTTGCTACTGGGGAGGGCCTCATGCATCGCCCATGCGTTGTGCTACTGCAGCGGCCTGGTGCACCCCTGGGAAAAAAAAAAAAAAAAAAAAAAAAAAACCCCAAAACCGTTAGCTTTCCAAACAAAGACAACAATAGCTCAAGTATCACCTAAGCCAAAGTCAACAACAGCCATCTGGTTGCACATGCGAGAGTTGGACCATTCATCATGTGGGGCTCACATTGAACATGTTTTGTCATAAAATTCAAGCCAGTCAACTCATAAGGTGCACCAGATGTGTATAGAAAAAAAAATGGACAGTTAAAATGATGTCTATCAACAATCTAAATTGAACATGAATTTTTGGCCTGGCTGGCGAGTGGGTGAGCCTAATTTTTGTGCCAGGTCATAAGCAGTTTAAGACCTGCCATATGCAAAAAAGCAGATGTACTTCCCACCTTGAGGATGGATGGGTGCTATTTTAGATTCTATGTAATCTCCAGAACTAAGTAAAAAGTCCATGTGATGTTTAGATTCTATTTATCATCATCATCATCATCATCATCATCATCATAACCCTGTCCCATACATTTGGGGTCAGCTTTAGGAATCCCATTTCTCATTTCTTAGGCCCTATCCTTGTTTAGTGAGCAAGCTTTGATATCCCTCCTCACTACCTCAATCCAAATCCATTTGGGCCCTTCAATCCCAGTCAAATGGATTTGTTCCTTGTGAGTTATGACCAAACTGTCTCAATCTACTTCTCAGCATTTTTAAATTCATAGCTGTAAAATTTAAAATTATTGAAATTTAAAAATTTCTAAATTCTTAATACTCCTTTTATTACTTGCAGTACATTTTATTATTCCCAAGACTTTAATATAAAGTTACTCTTGTAAGAAACTAACTCATGTGAAGCCTGTTGATTATCCGTAGTCCTATGAGTTCTGTAACAATGAATATTGTGATCTATGCATTTATCTTAATAATCTGTTTTAATTGTTGCACACAAAACATTAAATGAAAAGAAAAATGATCCAGAATTGGTGGGACCACATATCATTAACTACCAACGGCAGAAACAACAGCAGTTACAAAAATTAAGTGAATTTGTTCCTTAAGGTTCAAATTCTCTCTGAACAGATCATATCGCCATATGAATTTATTGTGATACATACAAAACAATACTTTCCAATATTATTGATATTGGTAATTGGTATAATATTGAATTTCATTAAATTATTTGGGAGGAACGTATAGATTTGTACATTCTGATACCATGTATATCAGACTCCATCAACAACACAAACTGATATGAGGGATACTTTCTGATACATACACATCTCGAAGCAGATGCTTTTATTGTATTGCCTGGTCAATCTATTGCCATATAGTACTGATATGAGACAATTCATTCTGATGTTTTGGTCCATGGGATTTATTGGTTAGTGGTTACCATTTACCACTGTCTTGATTTGATTCAATGCCCTAGCTTTCCAATTCTATAAGACCTTTCATGAGCCCATGTCCTCTTTTCTGTGGATGGATAACCTTTCCATGGGATTTATTGGTTAGTGGTTACCATTTACCACTGTCTTGATTTCATTCAATGCCCTAGCTTTCCAATTCTGTAAGACCTTTCATGAGCCCATGTCCTCTTTTCTGTGGATGGATGACCTTTCCAAGATGGAACCTGCAAATGCAATTGACTCTTACCTTATTCATCTTGACAAACAAGCAATATAATAGTTGGCTTATACATCACCTCTAACAGCAGAAGTTTAGCTACCAAAAGAAAAAGGGAAAAACTCTTAGTTGGCTTGTACATCATCTCTAACATCTCAAGCTTTGGAACACAAGAAAATAAAAAAATAAAAAAAAGAAGCAAATATGACTCGTACATCAAACCTAACATGTCTTACCCTGACATGCTCTCTTATGATGCTAAAGCACAAATCAAATCAGATATTGAAACCACTTTAAAATTCATTTGTCTCTCGATTGTTGTGTCTATACAAATCTGGATGTTAGCCAGCCCCTCCCAAATTCACAGCATCCAGTCTCTCATTTGCAGGTGTGGTCCATGCCAATTCATGGGTCCTGTTCTCAATGAAGTCGGTGATTCATTGAAAGATAAGATCCGAGTGGTGAAAATTGATACGGAGAAGTACCCAAGCATTGCCGACAAATACAGAATAGAGGCGCTACCCACATTCATTATTTTTAGAGAGGGGCAGGTCTGCGATCGCTTTGTAAGTCAAAGATTCTTCTTTTCAAAATCTTCCTACTTTGAGTGACCCTTAAACAAAGGAACACCCATTTCCCCTATTCTTATTTTATTGTCATCTCTCTGGTTTATTTTCAGGAAGGTGCTTTGACTGCAGATCAGCTAATCCAACGCATCGAGGATGCACTGAAAGTTTCACAATAGCATACGCAGTGAGCATTTTTATGTAACTATGTTGGTTGTGACATTCTTGTTGTTTGTTTTGTTTCATTTTCTTGTTGTCTTTTTACCTGAATTGCAGCAACCAATTTTCCATTATTCTGTAGTAACCAGATCTAAGCAATCTGTGGTCCATATCGCACTGATTGATCAAATATTACCCTATCAAGTTCATGAAATGTGAAACTTCAATGGAAATGATATTGGTTTGAACCCTACGGTATCCAGTTCTCTAGTCTGACATTTCTGTAGGTTACATCCTGACATACATGGCTCAGGTTTTTTTTTTTTTTTTTTTTTGGGGGGGGGGGGGGGGGGGGGGGGTGGGTGGGTACACACACCCCACTGTTAGTACACCCACCCTTCATGTTAGTCACACTGCAATGTTAGCCACCCCCACTTTGGGAATCGATACCATGATCTCAGTGTTGAAACGAGGCATACATGGTCTCAGTTACTGGGGGAATGCACGTCCAATGTATTCATATCATGCAAGATAATGTGTTTTTTTGTTTTCATTCAACGACATGAATACTTCTCTAGGATTTATACTCTATTTTTCTGTCAAACCAGCTGATGATTATGTAACAAGGACACTGCTTCAACTGATAAATGGACGAAAATTGCCATGTCCGACAACGTTGTACACTCTGGACACGCACTGATGATTAGCTACTAGGAAAAGGCCTCAGTTTATCATTTATTTTGGTACTTAACAGCATTTTATTTTTATGCGAGAGCTTCGCACCGCATGTGCAATAAAGCTCATGTACATGCCACACATGCCAGCATGGCACAGTAGGTCGTAGATCCAATCCATCCATCCATCCATCAGAACGGAGCCACTATATTGATGCCCTTGCCCAAGAATCAGATTGATCCACTGGTCAGGTGGTCCATTTTGCAAAACAAAAATACAGCTCTGGAAAACTTGGCTGAAGTTCTCTAACTTTTCCACCTATTTCTGATATCGGGTCCGCATGCTCAGTGGACCTGATTTCATTTTTGGTATGAACGGTTCAAATAATGATCTTCATCTAATGGATGAAGTGGATACACACACAAATGCTCTCCGTGTTCTCATGAGAACTTAATGAGAACTTTTGACATGTGATGCGGGTAATCGGACAGTCTACTAGACGAGTCACCTCATGAAAATCCTAGGGTTAGCTTTTTCGTCTGCTACAAAAATCTGCTCAGCAATAGTAATGTGAAAACTCCCAGGCCTAGATTTTCTTCTCAATTTGCTATGGCTCACCAGATTTTTGGATCAATCCAAAACGTTAGCATTGGGGGGTTTTATGAGGTAACTCATTTAATGGACGACCAGATTTTACATCAACATCACATGTCAAAAGTTCTCACGGATCTCTCTCTGCACACACATGGGAAATTACCATAAGCACATTTAAAACGAGAAAATACAAAGTCCTGATTCAATAGAACCAAACCTTGACTGGTTTCTTGCTGCGCAAGTTTTTTAAGCCCATTGTTCTTGGATCCCCACCGTTGATCTAGATCCTACAGTAAAGGGAGATCTTTAAAAGGCTTTGTTTTGCCTCTGTTGCCACTCAGGGTCCAATGTTGCTGTTTGAAGAGTCTTCAAAATTGCTGTCTTTTGGGGTGTCTGACCGGTCTGATTTTTGGATAGTGAATACAGCGGGTCTCTGGATAAATTTTCATAAGCTAGACCGGTCAGACAGTGGGGTCTGACCAGTCATCTGACCGGTTGGGCAATCGGTCGAGTGCGGAGGCAGATGTGATGAATTTGACAATTTCTTCTTTGGACTGTTTTTGCATGGTCTGACCGGTTGGCCATGGGGTCCGACTAGTAGGCTGTATACATAGTTTCTTACGCAGTTACGCTGATCTACGTGAGTTGTTTTTAATTTTGGGTTTTTGCCTATTTAAAGGGGTGTAATTGGGAATTAGGAGGTATCCTAAGGTGTCCAAGATTTTCTAAGTGTATTAAGGAGAGAGAGAGAGAGAGAGAGAGAGAGAGAGAGATTGGCTTTCCTTACTTATGGGTTGTTTATCTCTGTAATCTTCTGATTCATGGTAGATCGCTTTGTGCCGTGGTTTTTTACCCGTTGAGGGGTTTTTCCACGTAAAAATGGATTGTCTCTATGTGGTTAAATGCTTATGTGATTGGTTTCATTGTGTTGCTCATTTGATCGCAATATTCTGCTGTGTAGCTGTTCAGCTTTTGCTTCCGTTGCCGGTGTTTTTTCCAACAAGTGGTATCAGAGCTAAAGTTGGGGTAGAGTAAAATTCATATTTGAGACGAGAGCATGGCATTGAGCACGAGATTAGACATAGAGAAGTTCTCCAGCAAAAACAAATATGAACTATGGAAGGTGAAGATCGAATCTCTCCTAGTTCAACAAGGGCTTCAAGAAGCTCTTGGAAAGTGACTTGAGGCTATGAAAGATGATGAGTGGAAGAAGCTCGACAATAAAGCTAAAACCTCGATCCTGTTGTGCTTGATAGATAATGTCTTCTATCATGTCATGAAGGAGAAGACAACAGTTAATATAATGGCTAAGCTGGAGAAAGTGTACGCTAAGAAATCTCTAGATAATCACATATATCTGTTGATGCAATTATTCACTTTGAGGATGACGGAGGGGACGGATGTAGAGGACCATATTAGCACGTTCAATCGACTGGTTTGCAAGTTGGTGGAGGTAGGTGAGTCTATGAAGAATGAATATCAAGTATGCATCTTGCTGAATTCTCTTTCAGAATCATACGAGTCATTCAGGGAGTCTTTGTACGTAGAGAGGGAGACGATTAACGTTGAGACCATTATCTTAGTCCTCCAGTCAAGGGCGATGAGAAAGAAAAACGGTGACATGGGTTCTCGTTTTTCCTCAAAGGCACTGATTATGAGGGAAGAAATTCTGAACATGGTGGGAGATATTCTAAATCAGGGTCTAAAGCCAAGGGCAAGGGGAAAACAAATGTGAGGTGCTAGAATTATGGTCAGGAAGGCCACATGAAAGGGGACTGTCAAAATTCCAAGTTGAAGCAAGAGAAGTTTGAAAATTCTTCTGGAGAGAGAGTTAATACTGTAGAGGACGGTGGTGATCTTTGTGAAGTTCTGACTGTATCCGTTAAGGGATCTCACGATAGAAAGTGGATCCTCGATACAAGTGCTTCATGTCACGTTTGTCTTGACCGGAGTTCATTTATGACATACAGGGAGTATGATGGTGGATCAGTGTTTATGGACGATGGTTACACTCACAAGGTGGTGGGTATTGGATGGTGCGCATCAGGATGTTCGATGAGATCGAATGGGTCCTAGAAAATGTGAAGCATGTCTCAAGATGAAGAAGAATGTGATCTCTCTTGGTGCACTCAAGGCGAAAGGGTGCAGGTTTATTGGCCGCGATCGTCGTTGTAAAAGTGATGAAGGGGTCACTTGTGTGGGTAAAGGCACGGAGGTGTGGTCATCTTTACAAGTTGATCGGGAGCACGTTTCATGGTGGAGCTGCGGGATCGGTAGTAGGATCCACGGTTGCTCGTATGTGGCAAGTGCCCAAGGGCCACATGAGAAGAGCTGTAAAGGGTGTGAAAGTGCAAGGATAGGGTTGATGGAGGCACGCGAAGCGGTGGAACTATGTTGAAGTTGAGATGATGAAGAAAGCAAGGAAGGTTTTAATTCGACGTTTGAAGCCTTGGTGGTGATTGTTGGAAGAGTCTTCGAAATTGCTGTCTTTGGGGTGTCTGACTGGTCTAATTTTTGGACAGTGAATATAGTGGGTCTTTGGACATATTTTCACTAGTCTGGCCGGTCGGACAGGGGGTCTGACCGGTCGGGTGTGGAGGCAGATGTGACGAATTTGGCGATTTCTCCTTTGAATTGTTTTTACGTGCCTGGCCGGTCGGCCATGGGGTCCAACCGGTCAGTTGTATACGTGGTTTCTTACAAAGTTATGCAGATCTGTGTAAGTTATTTCTAATTTTTTATTTTTGCCTATTTAAAGGGGTGTAATCCGAGATTAGGAGGTATCTTAAGGTGTCAAAGGTTTCCTAAGTGTATTAGGGAGAGAGAGAGAGAGAGAGAGAGAGAGAGAGAGAGAGAGAGGAGAGAGAGAGAGAGAGCTTGGGTTTCCTTGCTTGTGGGCTGTTCATCTCCGTAATCTTCTGATTCATAGTAAATCGCTTTGTGCCGTGGTTTTTTACCCGTTGAGGGATTTTTCCATGTAAAAACGGATTGTCTTTGTGTGGTTGAATGCTTGTGTGATTGTTTGCATTGTGTTGCTCGTTTGATCGCAATATTCTATTGTGTTGTTGTTCAGCTTTTGCTTTTACTGCCGGTGTTTTCCCCAACAGTTGCCGCCATCCAGATGCTTTGATGGTCCGATGATGAACAGTCCAAGTTCTGGTTGCTGCCACGAGAAACGCTATTGCCCCATAGCGATGATTGTAACCATTTATTTTAGGAGCTGAATGTGAACCATGGAAAATTTTCTTTTCATTATTTTTAGGGCTCTCAATGGGTTGGATCTGGATCAGATCCGGTTGGATCCGGATCCAAGTCCCTTTTATCTGTAGACGGATTCGGATCGGATTTGGATCCAACTCAGAAACAAAAGGTGATATCCATATCCGATCCATTTATAAATTGTTAGATCCATTTCCGATTCAAAATCCATATAACCATCGGATTCGGGTCAGATTTAGGTCCGAATCCACCTCATTACAAATCTAAAAAAATATATAATATAATATATTTAATTTAATAGAAAAATGATGCAAATCCCACTATTTAATGTGGTATGGTCCACCTAAGAGTGGCATGTCTCTATTTTGAGACATGGCCTAAAATAATCTGGAAACGGATGGCCAGCATGAATATAACATATACAGTAAGGTGACAATGAGTCCGATCTTAATCGGATTCAGATCGAACTCGGATATGTTCTGGTGAATCCAAATCCAGTCCATTTACGTAATCGGACTTATTTTAAGATCCAAATCCGGTCCATTTAACTAATCGGACCTATTTTTAGATCCAAATCCGCATTATACGGATTCAGAATGAATAGGATCTCGGATCTGACCCGCTCCATTGAGAGTCCTAATTATTTTAAATGCATCTTCAAATTCTGATGTTCATAATCATCCATCGAGTATATGTTTGTAATGGTGGGCCATATGGGATAGAATTCACAGCATGGACGGCTATGATAGCTAGACCATTGAGCATGAGGGCCCAGCAGGAGTAGGGCTGTCCACGGGCAGATCGGACCAGGCCAAGGTCAGTCCGTGCATGGCCTGCATAGGCCCAAGCCTTGCTTGTGGCTCATGATGGGCAAAAATAGACAGGCCTCAGCCCTGTGCTTTAAGTTAGGCCCAGCTCAAGCTTAGCCCTAACAATAAACAAGAACATTAATTGTTATTAATAAATTGTTTAATTTAAATTATTCATTAAATATTTCAAAAAATATATGAAGAGAGAGGGGGCTGAAACTTTTCAATATACCCTTGAAATTATAAACCAGTCCGGCCATTGAGAGAACTAATTAGTGGAAGGCCACGTACCTAGATCCTGCATCGCTAGGCAAAAAGGAATAAAAATCTGTCGCATAAGACACTTACTTTTTTTATATGTGCAGAAAATCTCTTGCTTTTAATCTATTTCCCCTTCCTGTTTATTTCGAATACGTCCTGTTAACAGCTGAAAATTCTTTACCCCTAGTTTACCGCAGATATTATTGTTCTATCTTTTACGTTTTTACCTTGGCCTAATGATGGAACTGCCGTTCCTTCCCTATTTCATCTGTTTCATTAATTGCATGAGCATCACTACCTACGGACGCATGAGGATAGGTGGGGTCCACCATGATGTTGGGGCTTATTCATGTCGTCCATCCGTTTTACAAGATTATTTTAGAGCAGGAGCCCAAAATTGAAGCATAACCATTGCTGGTGGGTCACACAAAAGAAAACAGTGGGGACAACGATACTTGCCGTTGAAACCTTTATAAGGCTCACAGTCATGTTTACCAACCTGCTCATAAGGTCACACAGACATGAACGAAGGGAAAACACAAATATCAGCTTGATCCAAAACTTCTATTGCCTCCAAAGAGTTTTCAATTGTAGAACTTCAATTCCCACGGTTTCCTGTGATGTGGCCCACTTAAGCTTTGGATATGCTTCAATTTTGGAATCTTGCCCTAAACCAAGCTAGTAAAACAGATGGACGCTGTGGATAAGAAACATACATCATGGTGGTCTTCAATGAGTTACTCGATAGCAAGCTGGGTCCACTCACCTAATGCACATTAGTTAATCCAAAGCATCGTCCATAGGCAAGGCAACCAATGCCCGGCTATACCGACGGCAAAGAATGAGGAAAGTAGATTTAGGTTCTTTGTGGAATGTAATCGTCTACAAACATGCACTTATCAAAATGTACATGTGTCAGG
Organism: Liriodendron chinense; assembly: GCA_003013855.2. Lineage (NCBI taxonomy): Eukaryota > Viridiplantae > Streptophyta > Magnoliopsida > Magnoliales > Magnoliaceae > Liriodendron > Liriodendron chinense. The sequence continues at coordinate 3,178,171 of ML058489.1, read as the reverse complement.
TCGACTGACCGATCTTGGCCAGTATGATTGTATAAGCGGTGTTTTACACAGTTACATGGTTTTGTGTAAGTTGTTTCTATTTTTGGGTTGTTTGCTATATATATGGCATGAATCCGGACTTAGATGGTATCCTATGATGTCCAAGGTTTCCTAATTGTATTAGGGAGAAGGGAGATTATTTTGAGAGAGAGAGAGAGAGAGAGAGAGAGAGAGAGAGAGAGAGAGCTTGGATTTTCTCTTGGGTTTCCTTGCTTGTGGGTTGTACATCTCTGTAATATTCTGATTCATAGTAGATCGCTTTGTGCCGTGATTTTTTTATCTATTGAAAAGTTTTACCATGTAAAATCGGATTGTCTCTGTGTGGTTGATTGCTTGTGGGTGTGATTGCATTGTGTTTCTCGTTTAATTCCATTCTCTGTTGTGTCGATTGATTTGCTTCCACTGCCGGTTGTCCCAACAAGTGATATCAGAGCTATCGTTAGGGTGGAGCAGAATTCGGATCTAAGACGAGAGAATGACATCAAGCACGAGATTCGACGTAGAGATGTTTTCTGACAAAAATAATTATGAACTATAGAAGGTGAATATCAAATCCCTCCTAGTTCAGCAAGGCCTTGAAGAAGCTCTTGGAAAATGACTTAAGGCTATGAAAGATGATGAGTGGAAGAAGCTTGACAAGAAGGCCAAAACCTCGATCTTGTTGTGCCTGATGGATAATGTCCTCTATCACGTCATGAAGGAGAAGACAACGGCTAATACAATGGCTAAGCTAGAGAAAGTGTACGCTAAGAAATCTCTAGATAGTCAAATGTATTTGTTGATGCAATTGTTCACTTTGAGGATGACAGAGGGGACATGCTACAATCCGAAGATTGCACACCCAAGTGCAGGTAGCGAAGTAGTAAAATACTCGGTAAGACCGAGGTCGATCCACAGGGATTGGGGTTAAGAACACTTAGAGGAATTAGTTTAGGTGAGAGAGATGAAATCTGGTTTAATCCACAAGAGTGGAGCAAGTTGTGTGTGGTGGAAGACAGAAATAGAAAAGGGGCTAAGGCATTAGGGATCCACATTTGATTCATTCACAAGATTTAATTCATTGGTCCAACTATAACTCAACTGGAATCGAATAAAGATTCATTCAAATTGGAAGATGAAACAGTTAAACCACTGCATATTTCATAAAAGATGGTGATCTGAACCGATTGATTTAACCATGAAGCACTCGTTAGTCGATCGCAGGGAATTCCAAGCATCCATGTGCCCGGAGTCGACAATGGATCAAAGAATTGTACAGATCAACAACTTTGCCAACAAGTCAACCGATAAGATCACAAATCACACGATCAAATGCATACTTACAAGATAGGAGGCTTTGATTGACCGATCCAACCGTTAAGATCTCGTCTATCGATCGCAGGAAATCCGAAGCATCTAATGTGCCCGGAGTCTACAATGGATCAAGGGATTTTACAGATCGATGACTTTACCTGCATTAGCTCGATGACCGTAGGGAATCCAAAGCATCCAACGTGCCCGGAGTCGACGATGGATCAAGGGACTTTATCGATCATGAACTAGCTAATTGGTGTGCAAGGGATCCCAAGCATCCAACGTGCCCGGAGTTGACGATGGATCAAGGGGCTTGCACAACAATAGCGTCCGCCGAGGTGGATAACCGAACCAATCAACCAAAGAAAACTCCAACATTCACACACCAATGTTGAACCAAAAGAACAAAAACTTGCAAATTTCTTCAAAGGCTTTACCCCTAGCCTTAACTAGAGGTTTAGCCAACCATGCTACAATGGAAGACTAAATTCTCTACAAAGGAAAAACTACACTACTCTACACTACAAAAGAAAGAAGAGAAGACTAAAGAAGAGAGAACTCTTGGATGGGATGATGAGAATGAGAGGGAGAGGAGCTTCTTTTATAGCCTCATGAGAAGCTCCCAAGCCTAGGTGGCACTCCAAAAGTTTCTTTAGGTTTGAGAATGGAGTTAGGCTTGGAGTGCCCAAAGCAAACTTTTCTTTTAGGTTTGAGCTTGGAGTTAGGCTTGGAGTGACATGTGGCAAGAAAAGTACTCCAATCCTAGGTGTTACTCCAAGCCTAAAGCAAACTTTTCTTTTAGGTTTGGGCTTAGAGTGAGGCTTGGATGATGAGGTGGCATTCCAAGCCTTACACATGTGTGGGGGGAGAGAGAGAGAGAGAGAGAGAGAGAGAGAGAGAGAGAGAGAGAGAGAGAGAGCTCCTCACTTGTTTGCAAACGTGTGGGGGAGAAGAGCTGCTACCTTTTGATGGGGTCCACCTTGTTGTGTGATGGACAGCTGGAGAATTGAGATCTGTTTGCTGGTGTGCTGGTGCTGCAGATGGTTGGACGGCTGGCGAAGGATGGAGGCCTGGAAGGACGTTGAAGCTGCAGCATTACTGCTGCACGTGTGGGGACGCTGATGAACGGCTGGTGCTTGAGAGTGGATTAAATGGCTGCTGATCTTGAAGCAGCTGGACGGTGCTGGTGATGGAGGTGTAGGAAGGCTGGGACTGACGTGTGAGAGGAAGATGGAGCGGTCCACTTGCTGGATGTTGAAGATGGAGTTGCAGCACTGCTGCTGCACGTGTGAAGCTGCCTGGCCGTTCAAATGCAGCACATGTGTGCTGATGATGGATGGCTGGGATGAAGTTGCTGCAGGTGGATGCTGGATGCTGGTTGTGGACGGCCTCGCTGCAGCTGGACAACCATTGAGTGGCTGTATTTGGACGAAGGAGATGATGTGAGGTGGACGGTAGCTGAAAGATGCTGGAGGTCAGATGGACGGCTTGATTGTTGGTGTCCATTGAGCTGGACGGTAGACATGGTTTCTGGAGCTATCTTTGATGGACGGCTGCTGGTTCAGCTGCACGTGCAAGGTGGGGCCTACTGAAGTTGATGACGTCCACCGCTGGTGCTTGGATGGGCGGCTGAGGTTGGCTGCACGTGTGATGCATGATGACAGTTGTCCATTGATAGGCGGTGGAGATTGGGGCTGCACGTTGATGCAGCTACAGCTGCAGATGGACTGCTGTGTGGCCCACCTTGTTCATCTGGCACTTGTGAGGCTGGTGGACGGTTGCAGATGAATGGTGCTGGAGATCTCCAGCTACTGGACGGTCTTGATGGTTTGGACGTTGGTGGAGTGAAGTTTGCTATGTGTGGTCCACCTTGCTGAATTGGATGGTGAAATGGACGGTTGAGATGAAAGATGTCCAGCTATTGGACGTGTGGCATGGACGGACTGCCCTTGGTGCAGCTTCTGCTTGCACACGTGTGCTGATCACACTTGTCAGGTGGCTCCACTTGATGAACGACTGGATTGAAAGGGCAGCTATTGTTGAGGCTTGGATGTCCAACCCTGGTGGACGGTTGCAAATGGATAGTGATTGAGGTGGGTCTGCCCTCAATGGACGGATGAGATGAAATGGACGTCCATGTGATGGCTGGATGGACAGTTGGGATTGTTGATCACGCATGATGGATAGTGGAGACGTCCTTCACTTGTTGGTTGATGCACGGTTGATCCACATGTGGCCATCTAATCTTGATCATTCAAACTTGCATGCTTCCCTAATCACCAGAACTTAGATTTCCAAATGAGCAGATGTGGTGCGGTCCATTATAGCATGTGCTCCATCATTTGACCTTTTCGGTTTAGTTTCCTTCAAGACTATCGCACACTTGATCTTGATCACTTTTACGTCCGAAAATGCCCTAATTGGGTTATATCTTGTCCAACCTCTCCTGAATACCTGAAGACAGAAAATTAACCTAATGAGGGATAATTAACTAGAAAATAATGATATTGCTCTTAACAACCAGGGTTAATTATACAATATTAGGTACTTATCAGGACAGATGTGGAGGACCACATTAGCACATTCAATCGGCTGGTTTACAAGTTGGTGGAGATAGATGAGCCGATGAAGGGATGAATATCAAGTATACATCTTGCTGAATTCTCTTCCAAAGTCATACGAGTCATTTACGAACTCTTTGTACGTAAGGAGGGAGACCATCAATGTTGAGACCGTTATCTTAACCCTCGAGTCGAGGGTGATGAGAAAGAAAAGCGGTGACGTGGGTTCTCATTCTTCCTCAGAGGTATTGATTATGAGGGGAGGAAATTCTGAGCATAGTGGGGGATATTTTAAATCCGGATCTAAAGCCAAGGGAAAAGGGAAAGCCAAGGTGCGTTGTTGGAATTGTGGTCAAGAAAGACACATGAAGGAGGATTGTCAGAATCCTCAATTGAAGCAAGAGAAGTCTGAGAGTGAGCTAATACCGAAGAGGACGATGGTGATCTTTGTGAAGTATTGAATGTATCTAGAAATGGGTCTCTCAGTGGAGAGTGGATCCTGGATTCAAGTGCTTCATGTCACGTTTGTGCTGACCGGAGTTCATTCATAACATACATGGAATATGATGGTGGATCGGTGTTTGTAGACAATGGCTACGCTCGCAAGATGGTAGGTATTGGTACAGTGCACATCAGGATGTTCGATGCGATCGAATGAGTCCTGGAAGATATGAAACATCTTTTAAGATGAAGAAGAATGTGATATCTCTTGGTACACTCGAGGCAAAAGGGTACAGGTTCATCGGCCGCGATCATTATTGTAAAGTGATGAAAGGGAGGGGCATCTCGATGATTGCTCTTGTTTTGGTCTCGTCGACCCTGATGCCATCCTTGCTCACCATAAAGCCAAGGAGTTTACCTCTAGTTGCACTGAAGACATATTTCTGAGGGTTGAGACGGAGCTTGTACTTTTCTAACTTGTTGAACAGCTTCTTCAGGTCTTCAAAGTGTCCTTCAATCGTGCGAGATTTGACGATCATATCGTCCACATATACTTTGAGCTCTTTGTTCATCATGTCATGGAATAATGTTGTCATTGCTCGCTGATATATTGTCCCTGCGTTCTTCAGACCGAACGACATTACCCTATAACAGAAGGTCCCCCATGGAGTGATAAATGCTGTATTCTCACGATCTTCGACGGCCATTTTGATTTGATTGTAACCTGAGAATCCGTCCATGAATGAGAAAATCGTGTACCCTGCAGTGTTGTTGACCAGAGTGTCGATATGCGGCAGAGGGAAATCATCTTTAGGACTGACTTTGTTGAGATCTCGAAAATCGAACCTTATCATCCTTCTTTGGTACTAGTACAATGTTAGTGAGCCATTAAGGGTAGTTGGAGACTACCAAGATTCTCGCATTGTATTGCTTGATGACTTCATCACGAACATTCAAGGCCTATTCTGGCTTCGTTCTTTGCAACTTCTGCTTAACTGGCTTCATATTCGGCGTGGTTGGCAAATGGTGTACAACGAGTTCTTCATCGAGCCCAAGCATGTCTTCATATGAGAACGCAAAGTTGGGCAGTCTTGGAGTTAAGAACTCTATCATTCTCTATTTGAATTCTGGCAGTAAGGATTTCCCAATGTGTACTTCCCTAGGGATCTCTAGTGTCCCCAAGTTTACTACCTTAAAATCATTGACTACAACATTAGCTTTAGATTCAAACTTTTTGAGGAGGTCCTTTAGTTCGGGAGTCGGGTCATCATCTTTCCCATCCCGAGCTTCGTCTAGACCCATGAGCTCGAAGTCTAATTCGATGTCAAAGTCATATGATTCAACTTCAAACTCATGCGACTCTTTAGACAAACTTGGCACATTATAAAATGCAAGAAAAGAAATGTTTTTTAGTTTTTGAGAATTTTCTAGAATTGAAATGCTAGATGTTTTTATTTTTTGAAAGTTTTTTTTTTATTCTTTTGAATTTTTGGACTCCAAGGGACCCTGAGCAAGTGGGAATTGCAGACTATGATTGATCACAACTTGGCCTAAGGTGCCGAACGTTACTGAAATCTGCATTTTTTTTTTAAAGCCAGAGCCCTTGGATGACCCTCTACCTGATTTAAAAGTTAGGGGAATATATGACCATTTGGGACCCACACTCCCCCCCTAGAGAGGTGGTTGGTGGTGATTTAGGTGGAGAATCACGGTTTGGCCTAATAACCATGATTTCTCACTGGTTGGGTTCAAGATCTGAGTCGTACTCAGTCCCTCTCGGATCACTTACCTCGCATTGAAGCTCGCCTGGTTCCACGGTGAGATATTGTCTTAGAATTTAGACATCGGACCAATTCAGGGTTGGCCATTTCTCTCTTTTGGTCCAATGGATGGGCTGCTTCTGCCCCTGGCTGTTAGTTGATTCTGCGGAGATGGGTAAGTTGTGTCTCTTGTTGACTGATGCTAAGATGGGAAAGTTGTGCCCCTGGTTGACTAGAACTGAAGTGGGCAAGTTGTGCCCCTGGTTGACTAGAACTGAAGTGGGCAAGTTGTGCCCCTGGTTGACTGGTGATGCAGCGAGGAGAGGTATCAGAGTATCTTGGTCCTGAAGCTGCTGTATTTGATCTTCTCCTTCCTCGGTGTCGTCTTCTTCTTCTTCTTCTTCTTCTGGAGGCTTAGATGATTTGAGAATTCAGTCCCATCGAATGGGAGGCCACATGGCCCAAGCTAGGCTCATCGGGAGACCTTTATGTAGTATGGTTGGCAAGTTTCTTCTTGGATCTCTGCAAGGTTCTCTAGGCCTAACGAATTGAATGACCAAATACCGAAACTTCTTTTTTCTTTTGTCCATGATGACTGACCTGTACCCAAGTCTCCATTTGCGTTGATTATATACCAGCGGCATATTTCTGAACTTGAAATGATTCTTCTTGCGGTACTTGAGACTCAGACGTTCTGCTAGTGGAAAAACATGGTCTACACTCATCGGCTCTGGATTGGCGATGGCGTTCACAATCTCGAACTTGAAACTATGATACGAGACGTTTTCTTCAGAGCGTTGGATGTCGATGACGGGGATATCCGGTTCAATGGTAGCAATATTGGAAGGAATGATGAGCTCCTCTTCTGCATAGACATAGATCACTTGGTTCCCACTGATATAGTTCACCCGTTGATGCAAAGTTGATGGCACGACTCCGACCTTATGTAGCTAAGGTTGTCCAAGCAACATGTTGAAAGAGGCTAATATGTCCAAGATTTGAAATGTGATAGTGGAGACTTTTGGACATATCTGTACTTTTATGTTGACTTCTACCTCCACTGATCGACGGGTGTTGTCGAATGCTCTGACGTACATGGTGCTGGGTCGGAATGAGGAGGGATTGATTCCCAAGCGTTTCGCAGTCTTGAGCGGGCAAACATTTAAGCTCGAGCCGTTATCGATAAGGACTAGTGGGACACAGAGTTCTTTATATCGTAGGGTTATGTTGAGGGACCGCCCATGGTTGCGTCCTTCTGGTGACAGCTCATTATCAGTGAAGGTGATGGCGCACAGAGCTAAAAGTTGTCCGATCATCAATGTTATCATTTCGGGTGCCGTGTCTGAGGAGACGTGGGATCACTTAGTGTCTTGGCAAACATTTCTCGGTGTATGCGAGATGTGCAAAGTAGTTCCCATACCGAGATTTGGGCAGGGATTAACTTGAGTTGAGTTGCGACATCGTACGTGGCTTCATTTTTGTTGCCGAGGCCTGCGAGAGTGCTCTTAGGATCTCATTTGTTCTGATTATCTCTTCGAATGCACCACCCATTAGGATTCATGTTTCCTACCTCCACACATTTTGGGTAGTGTCATAAGACCTCTTTGTATCTCTCCTCCCCGTTGCCTTCTAGGACCACTAGTTCTTGCAATTGTGCTGTGGGGATACCAAATCTTCCTCATATGTAGCTTTTGCCTTGAGGACTACATTGTTGCCTATGGTAAAGTGATAATGTCGAAGCTTGTCTTCATAAATCACATAAGGTCGCGGCCCTGGTTTAACTGTCCCTGGAACAAGAGGTTCCCACGGGATGAACATTGGTCCTCTCGATAATGAGGGGTCTTTTTGTTCGGCTTAGCTGATGTAGCGTAATTGACACTTTGTAGCTTGGCGACAGGGGTTGCCCCTTGAATATATATGACTGGCTCGACTAGGAGTCCCTTCTAAGATAAAAGCTCCTGATGCTGATAAGTGAAATCCCTCCATTGGGGATTGAATTGTTCCTGAGCTAAAGCTGCCCCTTGCAAGATGACATGCTCGTATGCGGGCTCAGTGTATGATTGCGCTCCTTTTAGGATGACTGGTTCCCAATATGGTTGATTGTAGGGTGCCCCTTGTAAAAGGATGGACCCCTAAGCTGGCATTCTTTGCAGCTGGACGATTGACGCGTCATATGGAAGTGCTCCCTCGAGTATTAGTGGCTCAAAGACTGAGGGAAGGAGGGGGCTTGCCCCTTGCAGTATTGGAGGGAGATTTGTTGACCCATAAGTGTAGGCATAGATGGACTGGATGGGGGAGAAGAAGTGATCAATACGCTCTCCTTCTTTTATGCTGTTGACGGCACGACTGCGAGATGAACTGGGGTACGTCGGATGCTGAGGTAGAGGATTCAGAAGGATGTTGCTGGGAGCGGCTGGAGGAGTTCCCGGGATTGGGATGACGATATTGCAGTCGTCGATCAGATTTTGGATGACATTCTTTAAGGTCATGCATTGGTCAGTGGTGTGGCCGTGCCCTTGATGGTAGGCACAATACTCATTTTCATGGTAGTTCGGAGGTAAGGGATTTGGAGGAGGCATGGGTGCCATTGGAGTGAGTAACTGCTTTTGTATCAACATAGTCATGACTTGACTGAGTGGCTGAGTGAGCGGGGTGAATTTCATGAACTCCCTATAATTTTGCCTGTTCTGATATGAGTATTGGCCATTTCCCTGGAACTGCTGCTGTTGTCGAGGTGGTTGTGACTGTGGTTGAGAATTTGGTTGCAGTGGAGGTAGTTGCGGTTGGTACCTCTGAGGTTGATGCTGAGACTGATTCTATTGATATGACTAACGTCCCTGTGGGGGAGCGTATTGAATGCCATGAGCAGTGGCGATAACATTGTTCACCTCTGTCGGACGAGGGGGAAAACTATTGCGGTTCCCATTCCCATATCATATGGGCCTTCCTTCCACTCTGTTCCTTTTGATTGGAGAGGCCTGGTGAGGCCATGGGGAGATCGTCCTTGCGCGGATTCCTGCTTCAACTTGCTCTTCGACACGGATCAGCTGAGAGAAATTTGCATAAGGGTGCGAGATGAGATACCCAGATATGTCGGGATATGTTGAGTGAACAATCATGGAGATTTGTTCCTCATCGTCGATGGGTGTTCGCATTTAGGCTGCCATAGCTCGTTAACGCCCCACATAAGCTGACAATGTTTCATCATTCCTTTGCCTGAGAGCTGCTAGGTCTGCTCTCCTGGGTGCCATGTTGAGATTATATGCGAATCTGTCAACGAAAGCCTAAGAAAGTTGTTCTCAAGTCTTGATGTGATGGCAATCCAATGACATATATCAGTCTAGGGTGTCACCCTTCAGAGATTTTTGGAATAGGCGAATGAGTGCCTCTTCATTTCCTGCGACTACGCTTAGCTCTCCGCAGAAGGCCTTGAGATGTGCTGTGGGGAAGCCGTTGTCGTTGTATCTCTTGAATTTTGGTACCTCAAAGTTTTAAGGTATCTGAGCATCTGGAAGGGGACATAAGTTTGTGAATTTAGTTGAGGGTATATCGATCCCCTGTTGCCGTTGTAGTTAATTTTGCAAGGTCTGGAACTTCTCCCACAACTCGTCTAGTCCCACATAATCTACTTGAGTGATGGGTGCCTCTTGTAGCAGGGCGCGTTCTTCTTTAGCATAGTGGTCAATATCTCTTCGACCCTATGAGCTTGTTGGAAAACAACTGTGGGTTGTTGAATTTAACTTGATGATTGAACTGCATTTTGATGAACTTGTGCTGAAAATGACTGTAATTGAGCTAGAGATTGAAGTGGATTTTGCTGGAAATTAACTAGAGATTGAACTGGAATTTGCTGGAAATTAATTGGAATCCTATCGGCGGGGATATGCTGGAATTGAAAAGTACTCCTGTTCGTAGGAGGCTGAGTTGTTGGGAAGTGACCCCCTTGTTGGGTATTCGCCATTGTCCGTTGATTGATGCAGGCTTGACATTGACCCTCATTGTGGGAATTCGCCAGTGCTGTCCATGCTGCTGGAAATTAAATTAAAATCTCATCAGCGAGAATGTGTTGAAATTGAGTAAAGGTCCCATTGGCGAGGACATGTTGGAATCTATTGAGATCATTGCTTGCGAGATTGACTAGAAGTTGACTAGAAGTCCTTGCGGTGGGAATGCTCTGAGACAGTCTGTTAAGCTCTTAATTGTGCATATTCTAACCCCAATTCATCACTCATTATGCAAGGTTTTCACGATTTATAGACTAATCTAATGCATGAAATTGTGATTGTAGGATGAGAGAGAGGTTTCATTAAATGGAGACTTAAAGAAGCCGTTTACAAACATAGAAGATCAAAGGGGCTAAGCGTCAAAGGATGAAAGAAAGAAGTCAGAGAAAAGAATAAAGAAAGCAGAAGAAGGTACCCACGACCGGTCGTCCGACCGGTCCGATCACTCAATAGAGGGGACCCAGAGGCCACAACTCTCTGGACTGTTCACGACCGGTCATTGAATTAATTTTTCTGGGTTGAAAATTCCCAGAACTCTCTGGACGATTTTGGCGTTTTTTAGACCGGTCGTACGACCGGTCGTCCAGTAGCTCAGACCGGTCGTGCGACCGGTCGTCTACATAATGAGGCGTGTTCTACAAGTCCCGAAAGTCTCTGCGCACTGCGTACTCTTACGCAATTTCTAGAAGATTCTGATGCTGCGGACCCTCCCCACTATAAAAGGACACCTAGGGATCGTTCTTAGGGTATCTTAGAAGAGTTTGAACAAGGTGGGAGGCGGCGGAAGTGGATTTCGGAGTTCCACAACTCCCTCTAGTTTGTTGCTATTTCTATGTTTTTCTTAGTTGTTTCATGTTTCCTTGGATCATGAACGGCTAAACCTCTTAGCTAGGGCTAAGAGGTGAAGCTTGTAGTGAATTTAAGATGTTTCAATTTGTTTAAAGTTGGTTTTAAGATTGGATTTCATGTTTATGAACAATGGTTTGAAGTTTAATTCAAGTTCTTAGTAGTTCTTCTTAGTCTTATGATGACTCATGGATGTTTAGAGGAAGTACTTGATTCTTAATTGATGTGTGTTAGTCTAGACCCGTATGATCCGAGGAATTGGAGTACGCTCCAGTACTATGATCTTCATGTGGGAACTTCCTACCAAAGTTCTACTTTTTCTGGAATTGTGTTGTATGTGGGATTGTGTATGTGATTTGAATCAAGTTCAATTCATAATCTAGCTTTGTCTTGTGACAGGATTTAATGATGATATGGTTGTGATCTTAACCTATTGGAATTGGGACTGACCTATGCAATTGAGTATGCTCGTCCTAGCTTGCATTGAGTGAATCATGTACATTGATCTTACATATGGCAGATTGTTGGCTTTAACAGCTCTATCATTCGACTAGATAGATCTTAATTTCGATTCTAGTTGAGAAAGTGAAAAAAAAACCACAGCGGATTGAACATCAATGATTGCTACAAGTGGATCCTTGAACCCCTAGTGCCCTTTTATTAATTGATTACTTCAGTTTAGTTCAACATCGCTACTTACATCAATCTACTACAAATCTGGTTATTAGCTTCTTAATAGAAACTATTGGATGTGTTTGTGAATTCCTACATAAGTCCCTGTGGATCGACATCGGTCTTACTGAGATTTATTACTATATCGCAACCCTACACTTGGGGAAGCGAACAAGTTTTTGGCGCCGCTGCGGGGGACTTTGATGGTTTTTCATAAAATTTATGAAAATAGTGTTTATTTAGGATTTTTAGGAATAGTTCTAACTTAGTTTGTTTTGTTCAATTTGTTTTCTTCTTCAGGGATTTCTAGGAAGTTGAAGAAGACATAAGGATCTCAAAGGCCCAATCAGGTTCTATCTTTCTAAACCTTACTCTTCTTCTTCCCCTATTCGTTCCTATTCATCTCTTGTAGAGTGGGTGGAGACTCCTTTTTGGATCTCTGAAAGGTAGGCCTTGTGCCACCTGGATTTTTATTGGTCGGCTCTGCCGTCTTGGATCACCTTGTGCTCAGAGATTTCTCTTCTCACCTCTACTCTTCTTTCTTCTTTTTTTGCACTTTCTTAAAAGATTCAAAGAGTGGGTGGGGAGTTCTCTGAACCCCTATTGACCAGGAGAAATCGGTTTCTATCCTTGCTTCTGGCCTAGCCATTGCAAGACACCTTATGCTTCGGTCTTAGAGAAGAGTAAAGAAAGGAAGGAAGAATTCTTCTTTCTCTTTGTTTCATATTTTTTTGATTTGCATGCCACATTGGGCTCGGGATTCCAATAACCGACTCATTAGCGAAGGGGGAATAGTTGAAGGAATTGACAGAGAACCACGTGCTAGGAGACATCCAAATTCTCCAATTTTGTTTGAAAATATGGCTGTAAATCAACCTAATCCGATGGCCAATCCTAATCTGGGCCAAAACCAAACCTAAACGGGAGAGAATGTGGTTGAGAATATTCCCCGACCAAGAACATTACATGATTACTTGCAACCAGCAAGAGCGAGTACTCCCTCATGCATAATCTTTCCACAAAATGCAGGGAATGTAGATTTGAAACCGGGAGTGATCCAACTCCTCCCAAAATTCCATGGATTAGATAGTGAAAGTGCCTATCAACAACTTAAGGAATTTAATGAGGTAATAACCACCATGCACTTTGCGAATGTTACTGATGATGTGGTAAGACTTAAATTATTTCCTTTTACCCTTAAAGATAAAGCTAAAGGTTGGCTTCATGCATTAAGGGCAAGATCAATTGGTGCATGGACTGATATGCATAGGGAATTCATTAAAAAATTCTTCCCTACTCACAAAACGAACATGTTGAGGCGCCTTATCATGAACTTTGCCCAAAAGGAAGATGAGATCTTCTTCCAATGTTGGGAGAGGTTTAAGGACTTGTTAAATGCATGCCCACATCATGGCTATGAAATTTGGCGGGTTATAAGCTTTGTCTATGACGGACTGACTTCGCCCATGTGCCAGTTTGTAGAGATGATGTGTAATTGGGAGTTCATGAACAAGGAAGCCGATGAAGCATGGGACTATTTGGAGGAAGTGGCTGAGAATGCACAGTCTTGGGATGCATCTAAATCAACAAAATTCCAAGACTAGCCAACAAAGAGAAAAATGAGGAATTTATGTCTTATCAGAAGAGGATAGCATAAGTGCATGGGTGGCTAGCCTCACAAGAAAAGTTGGTGTGTTCTTGTGCCAATTCTTGCATGATTGGCGTGTTCTCAATTTGTAGTTGTTGCACTGGAGGTTGCGCTTCGGTCATGTCAAGGACAGGGAAGAGGTGACCTTCCTCCTCATAGTCTAATATGGCTTGCTGAACTCTGGTGCGAATTATGCTGCGGAAGGGAAGCTGTTTCCGAAGACGTTGAGCCTGAGGAGGCGCAATGACGAAGAATATGTTATGCACTTTTTTTGGGTTTCAGGTTTTTTTTTTTTTTAGTTTATGGATGAAATGCTATACAAATGACAATGTAAGAGGACTATTGACTTTTAATTATAGGAGAGATTTTATTTTTCAAGTTGAATCATGTTCGCTCGCCTCAAGTGTAAGGCTACGATGTAGTAATAGAACTCGGTAAGACCGATGTCAATTCACAGGGAATGGGAGAACAAGTTCCAAACTATTCCAGCAACTCAGTTTGCAATAAATAAGAGATTCAATTGGAACAATTATGCTAAAACAGAAACTTAATGGAAAACAGTAATTTAAAGGCACTAAGGCATTCAATGATCCACTTGTAGTAATCCCATGTCGATCCAATCAATCCAAGCAAGATACACAACTAGATTTGAAGTCCTATCTCTCATCTAGTTGGAAAATAAAGCATTAAACGCATTCAATCCCACTCAAGTTGAACTTCCAAGCTCTAGGCCCATTCAACAATGTAGAATTTGAAATCATAGCCTTCGGAGTAACAGCCATGCCTATGGACTATGGCCTGCTCAAGGATTACTATAATTCGAATCTAAACAAGTACAACATGATAATCTCAGAGAATTGCAAGGAATCCATGTCCGGAGCACATGAACTCTCATCAAACATCTAAAACTATCAACTTTAAGAACTAGAATATGCAAAATCCAAACTTGAATTAAACTACTAGAAATAGAACTACTTGAATTAAACTGAATCAAACATGAAATTTGCTACAAGCTTCACCTCTCAGCCTTAGCTGAGAGATTCTAGCCGAGCATTGTCATACTACAACTAGAACTCATAAAGGAAACTAGAAAACATAGAAAAACCGGAGTTTGGAGGGTTGCAGACGCTCCAAGACGGCTTCCTTCCTCTCCCACGACATCCCTTAGCTTCTATGATGCCCTAGGAAGAGATCCTAGGTGTCCTTTTATAGTGGGGAAGCTCGGTTGCATCGGAATCTTCCAGAAATTGCGTAAGGATACGCACCGCGCAGGAATATTTGGAGTTCGGAAATAGAAACATGTTGTCTTAAGCAAGGCCGACCGGTCGTGACCGGTTGGACTGGACTTGCCGACCGGTCTTAATCGGTCGGGCATGTCTGTAATTGGTCAAGCGTGCATCAGAGAGGATCTGGCCTGTTGGCCGACTGGTCTTGACCGGTCGGACCAGCTTGATCCGTTATACAGCAAGTCTCAAAGGAGGGCAATGGTGTGGCCGACCGGTCTTGACCGGTCAGGCTCCTTTGGCCGACCGGTCAAGACCGGTCGGACCTTCTTGTCTTTATATTTTCTTTCTTCCTTTCTTCTTCTCTCTTCTCTCCTTGCTTTCTTCTCTCTTGGTCCTCCTTCAATCTTCATCCAATGCCTCTAAGTGGCTCCTTTTGGTCTCTAATTAGGTGAAGTCCGCTCTCATTCCTACAATCACAAAACATGCATTAGATAGGCCTTTTAAACATGCAAACCATACATATAATGTGATGTAATGGCCTATACAATGTATAAATTGGACGTTCAACACACCCCCCAACCAGCTTTTTGCTAGTCCCGAGCAAAACATGCGTGAAACAATTTAAAACCTCCAAACCAACTCTCCTTCAGAAACCATGTTTCTGTCCATTCCAAGACATACAAGTATAAAATTTGGAGAAATTAGGTGATAGAAGTTGAAACCTTAAACTCTCAAAGCATAATAAGTGTCTACATGAAATTCCTGCTGATTGATTGATAAATAGAAGAACTCGAACAACTTCAACCTAGTGTGCATAGTGAAAGTTCATCTCATGAGTTTCTGGGATTATCTTCTTCATAGATCAACTAAACTATAGATCTCAAGGTGTACAGAGCAACAACAAGCCTATGACAGGAATTTCTTACCGTCTTTCCAACGACTTTAACACTACGTCCCATTTTCGGCTTTGGTTATGGGTAGACCATCCCTCGGTTGGTAATAAGTAGCCATTTTCAGAATTTTTCACCATTTTTCCATCATTCCCAATTTCATCATTCCTTTTCCTTTTTCTTTTAAATTAGATAGAATTTTTAGAAATCCATATCTTTCGTTAATTTCCCATAGACAAGGATGGACAAAGTACCCCGGCTTGGTTCCTCAACACCTTAAATCTAAGTCTAGCTAATCCACAAATCACATAATCCTTTCAACCCATGAAATCGTGTAATGTGAACTAGGTGTAAGAGTGTTCAAATTTTCTACCAATTACATAAATAGGGGAATTCACATATAAAACCATTATGTTAAGAGAAGTTCAAGACTTGCAACATCACACACTTAGTATCTCCTCCTCTTATGCTTGTATCATCTCGAATGCATAGAAATAAGGTTTTTTTGAAAGAGTTTTGAAATTTTTAGAAAATTCGAAAAAATTTGCACATATGATGATTTTCGAAATGTTGCAACATGCTAGATGAGGAATCTCATCTTACCCACCAACCAAAACTTGCATTGTCCTCAATGTGAAAAGATATGCAATGAGCATGAACATGAGAGCAATGGTAAAATATAAGAGAGTGAGAATAATAGTACCTGTGAGAGTCGAACATGGAAGTCTACAACCCAACAACTAAAGCTACTAAGCAAGCAAAACTAAACGGCAGAAATAACTAAACCTACCTACGCTACACCTCCGCCAGACTAGGAGATCAACTATCCTAATACACAGGATCATCCAGAGTGATGGACATGTTCTCTGAATCAAATTTCTCAACAAATGGTGTAAGGCGTTGTCCATTAACTTTAAAGCAGTTACCATTCGCTGCATTCTCAATCTCAACAGCCCCATGAGAGAAAACTTCTTTGACAATATATGGGCCGGTCCATCGAGATCGCAATTTTTTCGAAAAAAGATGAAGTCGAGAATTGTACAAGAGTACTTTCTGACCTTCATGGAAGGATTTCCTGAAGATATGTTTGTCATGAAAGGCATTCATCCTACTCTTGTAAATTCTTGAGTTCTCATAAGCGTCGTTCCGGATCTCATCAAGCTCATTGAGTTGGAGTTTGCGAAGCGAGTTAGCCTTGTCAACGTTAAAATTTAATGCCCGAATTGCCCAATAGGCATTGTGTTCAATCTCCACAGGCAAGTGGCAAGCTTTCCCATAGACAAGTCTATAAGGGGACATTCCAATGGGTGTCTTGTAAGAGGTACGGTGAGCCCAAAGCGCATCATCTAATCTTAGTGACCAATCCTTGCGATCCGGCCTCACCGTCTTTTTCAAAATCTGTTTGATTTCCTGATTGGAGATTTCAGCTTGCCCACTTGTCTGTGGGTGGTATGGGGTACTCACTTTATGCCTAATACCGTATTTCTTCATTAAAGCTTCAAAAGGCCTGTTGCAAAAGTGAGAACCACCATCACTAAGGATAGCTCGAGGCGTCCCAAATCTAGAAAGTATGTTTTCTTTGAGGAATTTTAGAATCGTATGATGATTGTTGGTTCTACAGGGGATAACCTCGATCCATTTAGACACATAGTCTACGGCAAGCAATATATAGACATGTTCAAAAGATGAGGGGAATGGTCCCATGAAATCGATGCCCCAACAGTCAAAGACTTCAAGATGTTAAATTGGGGTAAGAGGCATCATATTTCGATGGGATACTCCTCCTAACTTTTGGCAACGCTCGCATGCTTTGTAAAACTCGTGGGTGTCCTTAAATAATGTGGGCCAATAAAAACCACACTGCAAAATTTTTGCAGTGGTTTTCTTGGCGAAGAAATGACCCCCACATGCTTGATCATTGCAAAAGGAGATGACGGAATTATGTTCATCATCAGGGACACATCTCCTTATAATTTGGTCTGGGCAATATTTAAATAGTAAAGGTTCATCCCAGAAAAATCTGCGCACTTCCCTTAGAAATTTACGTTTGTCCTGCGTAGTCCAATGAATCGGCATCGTACCTGTGGACAGATAATTGGTTATGTCAGCGTACCATGGTGAATGCATAGCAATAAAGAGTTGCTCATCAGGGAATGAGTCCTCAATAGGTGACTCGTCAATGGAATTAGGTAGGACTACGCGAGATAGATGATCCGCCACCACATTTTCTACTCCCTTCTTATCCTTGATCTCCAAATTGAATTCTTGAAGGAGTAGGATCCATCTAAGCAAATGGGGCTTGGCATCCTTCTTAGAAAGAAGGTGTTTGAGCGCCGCATGATCTGTGTAAACAATGACCTTGGATCCTATTAAGTAAGGCCTGAATTTGTCCAAGGCAAAGATGACGACTAGGAGCTCTTTCTCCTTAGTCGAGTAATTAACTTGGGCGGGATTCAAGGTCCTACTTGCGTAGTAGATAACATGGGGCTTCTTATCCTTCTTTTGGCCTAACACCGCCCCAATAGCATAATCGCTCGCGTCGCACATCAACTCAAAAGGTATGGACCAATCCGGTGGTTGCATGATAGGTGCGGTTGTCAACATGTCTTTTAGTTTTAAAAACGCTAATTGACATTCGGCACTCCACTCAAATTGGTCCTCCTTTTGGAGAAGGTTACATAAAGGCCTTGAGATATGACTAAAATCCTTTATGAATCTTCTATAGAAACCAGCGTGTCCAAGGAAGGACCGCACATCGTGTATGCTTTTGGGTGGTGGTAGATTGGAAATTATGTCAATTTTTGCCCGGTTTACCTCTATTCCATTGGATGAGATGATATGTCCAAGGACTATTCTTCTTTGTACCATGAAATGACACTTTTCCCAGTTTAAAACGAGGTTCTTCTCCTCACACCTCATTAAGACCAACTTCAAGTGATTGAAGTACTCATCAAAAGTACAACCAAAAACAGAAAAATCATCCATGAACACCACAAGAAATTCACCCACCATGTCTGAGAAAATACTCAATATGTATCGTTGGAATGTGGCGGGAGCATTACATAGCCCGAATGGCATTCTTCGATATGCGAAGGTACCAAACGGGCATGTAAATGTGGTTTTCTCTTGGTTCTCTGGGACTATCTCAATTTGGTTATAGCCAGAATAGCCATCTAAAAAGCAATAATAGGAATGACCTGCTAACCTCTTCAAAATTTGATCCATGAATGGGAGAGGGAAGTGGTCATTCTTAGTGACCGTGTTGAGCTTCCGATAATCAATGCACATACGCCAACCGGTGGTTACTCTAGTCGGTATAAGCTCGTTGTTGGCGTTTTCTACGATGGTAATACCGGATTTCTTGGGGACAACTTGGGTAGGACTCACCCACTGGCTATCCGAGATGGGGTAGATGATGCCCACATCTAGTAGCTTTAATACCTCGACTTTGACAACCTCCATCATGTTTGGATTTAGCCTTCTTTGAGGTTGTCTAGTCGTTTTTACATTTTCTTCGAGGTGTATACGGTGAGTACAAACCGAAGAATCTATCCCTTTGAGATCCGCTATTGTCCAACCTATGGCTCCCCTGTGTTCTTTGAGTAGCTCAATCAACTTGAGCTCTTGGTCTTTCCCTAGGTGAGAGGCAATGACAACTGGGAATGTTTCTTCTTGACCTAAGTATACGTATTTAAGCTTGGATGGCAATGGCTTAAGGTCAAGCTTCGGTGGTTTGATGTTAGACGGTAGAGGCCTTGATGTGGTTAGTGGCAATCTTTCAAAATGGGGCCTCCACCAGCTAGTACCAACTACCGATCTCTCAATATTCAATGCTTGCACAATTTCACTAATGATGGGGTCTTTGGAATCCTCAAAATGTGCCAAGCATGTCTCCAAGCTTTCTAGTGGTTCAAGTTGGAAGAGCTATTCTTCTTCAAAAGATTCGAGCATGTTTATCTCGAAGAGCTCGTCATCATCAACATCTCTGTGCCTTTTGCCCAAGTGGAACACATTCACCTCTAATGTCATGTTCCCAAAGGATAATTGCATCACCCCGTTCCGACAATTGATGATTGCGTTTGATGTAGCAAGGAACGGGTGGCCTAAGATCACCGGTATTTGAGTGCCAGCATCTAGAACCGGTTGTGTGTCCAAGACGATAAAATCTACCGGGTAGTAGAATTTATCAACTTTGACTAAAACATCCTCAACTATCCCTCTCAGTACACGGATGGATCTATTAGCGAGTTGCAACGTGGTTTTGGTGGGTTTTAATTCACTAAGACCCAATTGCTCATATACCGAGTATGAGATCAAGTTTATGCTTGCCCCTAAATCTAGCAATGCACGCTCAATCCGGTAGTCTCCAATGATACATAAGATTGTGGGACTACCGAGATCTTTGAATTTTTGGGGGGTCTTTTGAGTGAGAATGGCACTCACTTGCTCATTTAAGAAGGCCTTTTGTTGCACATTATATTTGCGTTTAGTTGTGCATAGGTCCTTTAGAAACTTAGCATAAGAGGGGATTTGTTTGATGGCATCAAGCAAAGGAATGTTTATCTTGACTTGTCTGAAGATCTCTAAAATATCATGGGAGCTTGGAAGAGATTTTGGAGCAACTAATATTGAAGGGAATGGTGCTACGGGCTTCTAAATGCGTTCCTTTTCTTGTGGGGCTAAGTTGGATCTGTCCTCATCTTCAGAATTTACCGGATCATTAGGCTTGTCGGCCTTCACCGGAATAGATTTGTTGATTTGTTTACCACTTCTAAGGGTGGTGACGGATTTGGCTTGCTTCATATGTTGGTTGAAGGGATCAGGAATGCTTACTTCATGTACTTGTTTTGGATTGGGCTGAGGTTGGGCCGGAAAGGTCCCTTCCCTAGCATTCAAGCGTCCCTTAATCTCATCAACCGAGACTTTAAGTTCTTGGAACATTTGCTTATTCGTTTAGTTAATTTGCGTTTTTCCTTGTATAAACGCTTTCAAAGTATCCTCCATTGAGAATTGAGGTGAGGCCATATTTTGCATGGGTGGCCCTCCTTGAGAGTTGGTAGGATTGCCCATGGGAGCATTTTTTCAACTGAAATTTGGATGGTTCTTCCAAGTAGAATTGTACGTATTACCCACCGGTCCATTGAAATGCCGTTGACACCCATATGTGGCATTTGCATGTTCATGTATCACCTTTTGAAATGCAGGAATTGTAGGACAATCTTGCGTAGCATGTAAATTGGTGAGACAAATCCTACATATGGTTTCAATAGCTTCATTGGACTTTGGAACTCCACTCTTACTAAGTTCCATGGCCTCGATCTTCCTTGTGAGGTTGGCTATCCTTGCATTCATGTCGTCTTCCTCCTTGAGGATATAGATCCCTCCTTTCTCTTTCTCTTGAGTAGGCTTGGGGTTATTGGGTTTATCCGAGGTATCCCAAGATTGGGCATTCTCGACCAACATATCCAAATAACTCCAGGATTTATCTGGATTTTTGCTCATGAACTCGCCGTTGCACATCATCTCTACGAATTGGCGCATATTGGAACTTAATCCATCGTTGAAGAAGTTTATAATTCATCAACTCTCGTGGCCATGATGTGGGCAAGCAAGCAGAAGGTCCTTAAACCTCTCCCAACATTGGAAGAAAGATTCACCCTCTTTGGCCGAAAAATTCATTATGGCTCTTCGAAGGGTGTTCGTTTTATGAGTCGGGAAGAACTTTTTCAAGAATTCCCGGGTCATCTCGTTCCATGACCCTATCGAGTGTGGTCTAAGAGAGTGAAGCCAATTCTTGGCTCTTTCTTTCAATGAAAAGGGAAAGAGTTTAAGCTTAATGGTATCTTTCGAAACATTGGTGTATTGTAAGGTAGCCACCACTTCTTCGAATTCCTTTAAGTGTAAATATGGGCTGTCCGAGTCTAGCCCATAGAACTTTGGTATAAGTTGAATTACACCCGGCTTTATGTCAATGTTTCCCTCGGTTGGTGGTAGAACCACACAAGAGGGTGTAGTTGGCACGGGCTGATTGTAGGTAGTCCTGTAGTGATCTCATTGGAGGAACGTTATGTACCTCATTCTCTCCTACTCCCTCTTGATTTGCATTTGTCGTTGGAGTAGGGGGGGGGGGGGGGGGGGATTCCTTAAAGGTGTTTGATCTATACTCCCCAAATTATCCCAATGTTCTACAGATTTTCGGATTCGTCTATGAACGGATAGTGGTCCAACTAAACCACCTTCGGATTGGAGACGATTGTGGTCTCGTTCCCAATGGGACAAACCACAAAATCCAAAATCTAAACAAATCCTAAATCCTAAAATCTGAAAATAAAAACTGAAAACTAAAAGAGTTCAAGTTGGAAGGATAGTGCTAATTTGCTTGAACTAGAAGAACTTCCTACAAAACAAAACAAACTTTGTTTGTTCTAGAATTCTGAAAAACTAATCTTAAGAAACCAATAAATCCTAACTACTTCTATAGCCACTAAAAACAATTTAGAACTGTTATATAAATTCCCCGGCAGTGGTGCCAAAAACTTGTTCGCTCGCCTCAAGTGTAAGGCTGCGATGTAGTAATGGAACTTGGTAAGACCGAGGTCGATCCATAGGGAATTGGAGAACAAGTTCCAAACTATTCCAGCAACTCAGTTTGCAATAAATAAGATATTCAATTGGAACAATTATGCTAAAACAGAAACTTAATGGAAAACAGTAATTTAAAGGCACTAAGGCATTCAAGGATCCACTTGTAGTAATCCCATGTCGATCCAATCAATCCAAGCAAGATACATAACTAGATTTGAAGTCCTATCTCTCATCTAGTTGGAAAATAAAGCATTAAACGCATTCAATCCCACTCAAGTTGAACTTTCAAGTTCTAGGCCCATTTAACGATGTAGAATTCGAAATCATAGCCTTCGAAGTAACAGCCATGCCTATGGACTATGGCCTGCTCAAGGATTACTATAATTCGAATCTAAACAAGTACAACATGATAATCTCAGAGAATTGCAAGGAATCCATGTCCGGAGCACATGAACTCTCATAAAACATCTAAAACTATCAACTTTAAGAACTAGAATATGCAAAATTCAAACTTGAAATAGA
Organism: Liriodendron chinense; assembly: GCA_003013855.2. Classification (NCBI taxonomy): domain Eukaryota; kingdom Viridiplantae; phylum Streptophyta; class Magnoliopsida; order Magnoliales; family Magnoliaceae; genus Liriodendron; species Liriodendron chinense. Next base: position 3,155,684 of record ML058489.1, on the reverse strand, counting down.
ACTACTTGAATAAACTGAATCAAACATGAAATTTGCTACAAGCTTCACCTCTCAGCCTTAACTGAGAGATTCTAGCCGAGCATTGTCATACTACAACTAGAACTCATAAAGGAAACTAGAAAACATAGAAAGACTGGAGTTTGGAGGGTTGCAGACGCTCCACGACGGCTTCCTTCCTCTCCTACGACGTCCCTTAGCTTCTATGATGCCCTAGGAAGAGACCCTAGGTGTCCTTTTATATTGGGGAAGCTCGGTTGCGTTGGAATCTTCCAGAAATTGCGTAAGGATACGCACTGCGCATGAATTTTTGGAGTTCGAAAATAGAAACATGCTGTCTTAAGCAAGGCCGACCGGTCGTGACCGGTTGGACTGGACTGGCCGACCGGTCTTGACCGATCGAACATGTCTGTAATTGGTCCAGTGTGAATCAGAGAGGATCTGGCCTGTTGGCTTACCGGTCTTGACCGGTCGGACCAGCTTGATCCATTGTACAGCAAGTCTCAAAGGAGGGCAATGGTGTGGCCGACCGGTCTTAACCAGTCCGGCTCCTTTGGCCGACGGTCAAGACCGGTCGGACCTTCTTTTCTTTATATTTTCTTTCTTCCTTTCTTCTTCTCTCTTCTCTCCTTGCTTTCTTCTCTCTTGGTCCTCCTTCAATCTTCATCCAATGCCTCTAAGTGACTTCTTTTGGTCTCTAATTAGGTGAAGTCCGCTCTCATTCCTACAATCACAAAACATGCATTAGATGGGCCTTTTGAACATGAAAACCATACATATAATGTGATGTAATGGCCTATACAATGTATAAATTGGAGGTTCAACAGATCACGACTAGTAGGATTAGATCATTCCCTAGTAGAGTTGTCATTCTGTGGACGCTTGCCTTTCTGCTCTTCCCCATTTTTCAAAGGCGCGCAAATCACTGTTGTCACGGGCTCGCCTCTTTCTCGAGGGCAAACTTGTCGTGTTATCATTGGATTTCACTGAATATGTTTGGATAGGTTTGTATAAGGCCAGAGTCGCCACTACAGTCGGCTAAACCCTGTAAAAACGTTCAAGAAGGGAATCCGAAGATTATTTCCTCTAAAATGACTCTTTTTTTATCTGCGGTCAGAGATTCGAGGTAAGGGATCACAGTTACAGGATGAGAAGGTGTTAGGCACCCGCTTTGCACGTACCGAAGTATGGTCTTTACTTCACAGAATCTAACTAATACTTGAAAGTCTGAACTATTCCTCATACATTTTCATGAATGATATAATGCATGAATATGGGTATGAATAGTAAGAGTTTCTGATGGGCAGGTTCCAATCAGATAGGCAAGCCCAAAGCATACGCTCGAACTAACATGTGTTTTATGTGATATGCATGATGTGTCTTTGACCGGTCAGAGTTTTTGATGGACTAGTTTCGAACAAGTTGGCAAACCTCAGAATATACGTTAAGAACTGATCAAGTGCTTGTAGTGGAATGATAAGCAGGGGAGTTGGAAGAATAATAAATATTGCACTTATGCTATATGTGAATGAGATGATGTTGGTATAAGAGTAGCTGAATGGACAGAGGTATCGCAAGGATTGACTTCGAGTGGCTAAGATTGGGACTTAGATAGCTTATAAGGCTTAAACCAGGGTTAAGCTAGGCTGGACCAGGGTAAGACTCTTCTGACTCAGGCTCTCCTTAGCGGAGGAATGGGCTAAGAGGGTGGAGATGTACTCAGAATTTCAGGATTTTCTAGGTTGTTGAGGGATTATAGAAACGAAAGAAGGATGGGGAATTTATAGCTGTGGAAAGTGGCAACTCCCGTAAAAAAATTTGGGCAGCGCCCGTAGAGTCACTTTGCTTCAGCTTCGGAGAGTACGAACTCCGAACCTAAAGTAAGAAATCTCCAAGTCTGAGGTTCGGAGCTGCTCCGAAGCTGTAGATCGGAACTAGGTGAGCTGACTAGGTTTTGAAGGATAGGTTGACAAGGCGAGTCGACTGGGTGCAAGGATTGGGCAGATTCAGTGAGTGGACTCGGTGATATGACTCAACGGGTTGACTCACCAAGTTTGACTTTCTAGAAATTTTTGTACTGGTTTTGTATATGAATGACTTTTTGGGCTGATGTTTAAGGGTGAGTTAACTGAGTTTAAGCTTGAGTTGGGCTATGGATTAGGGCTTGCAAGGGTGAGTTTGACTGGACTTGGATATATGGTTTGGGGGTATGGACCTCCATTCATTCAGTAATCTCAACCAGCTTTGTAGCCGAATGTGAGGTGTCTGCAATGGCAAATAAAAATTATAGTGGGCCCTAGGAAGTTTTTAACAGTGGGTCCAATCACCACTGTTTCAGGCTGATGTGGTCCACCTGAGATTTAGATCTGCCTCATTTTTAAGCTCATGCCCTAAAATGAGCTGCCAAAATGGACGGACGGTGTGGATAAAAATGCATACATCATAGAGGGGCCCACAGAGTTTTGACACCGGCCAGCCGGCGGGTGTTGGGTCACCAGCCAAACCACGTCCAAAACGGACGCCCTAAAAATGAGCATGCAGTACCGAATCCGATTCGAGAGAAGTAACACGGAATGTTTTGACGTGTGGAACATCTGTGGGCTACACCCACGATGTATGTGTTAGATCCAAACCGCCCATCCATTTTCCAGATCATTTAATGCCAAGATCCCGAAAACGAAACAGATGCAAATCTCAAGTGGACCACTCCACAGGAAGCAGTGGGAATTGGACGCCAACCGTTGAAAACTTCTTGAGGCGAAAGAAGTCTTCGATCAAGCTGATATTTGTGTTTTTCTTTCAGCCAAGTCTCTGTGTCCTTATGACTAGCTTAGATGGCAAATAAACTTCATGGTGGGCCTTAGAAAGGTTTCAATGGAAGTCGTTCAATCCCCACTTCTTTTTGTGCTGTGGTCCACTTAAGCTTTACATCTGCCTTGTTTTTCGAATCTTGGCCAGAAATGATTAGGCAAAATGGATGGACGGTGTGGATCTAAAACATACATCATGGTGGGACCCACATAAATTCTACACGTTGATCGGTTTGGAGAGAAAATCGGTTTGCCAAAGAGGAAATACATATATTTACAAATAGGCACGTATTTCCATTTTTCTTTTTACTTTTTCTCAACTGTTATTAGCGGTGATGTCATGATCTGTGCCTACTTCTTCTTTTAACCTTTCATTTTCTCATACGAGTTTTCTCCAACCTACATTATTTTCAGTCTATCTCATGTCCGAAGATCAATGGCCTTGATCTCTGACACAAGTGCGGTCTATTTAAATCTCTCACACGTGTTCTACGCTATTACTTGTCGAATTACGGCCCTTACAAGTTACTTTCAACCATTACCCACGTGCGAAAGACATAAATCCATTTTAATGTGAATCGTTTTGAAAAGTAAAACCGTTTCAACATTTCCATTAAAAGAATATAAATTGGACATCTCTCCATGCCCACCACTTACCAAACGACACAACAACTACTATAAAATAGTGAGAAGTACTGAGACAGAAAAATCACATTCACTAGGGCGAAGATGGTAGATCGGACGGCTTCAATGGTGATCCTATTCATTGCCTTCATTGCTGTGTGGGTCCCACCAGCTTTTGCAGATGTGGCCCCTCCCCCAGAAGATGAGTATTATATCGCACAGCCACCGGGGCTTGCAGAGAATTGCCTATACAATCCGGTGAATGGATTAACTTACGAGTGTGCCAAACAAGTGTATTTCTCGATTGATAAGAAGAAAGTTGATGTAACGGATGCATGCTGCCGGAGAGTTATAAGTATTGGGAAGACTTGTTGGAGCATTATACTATCCATCCAGGCCGATGATCCATGCCACTTCTTCCGTTTCGTCACCGATCATTGTAAGAAAGTAGTAGGAATTGAATCGGACGGTGATGATGACATCCCCACATCTGATTGTACCCAGTACTGAGGTGGGCTCCACTTACATGAAATATATAATGAAGTTCACATGTGCTTCTTCTTTTAGGTTCCTTGTGTTGAATAACGAAACTCCAGCTTGCATGAAATAATATATATATTTTCTTATAAAACTCTACTGAGCTATGGCATAGTCAGCAAAACAGCATACTGGAAGAAAAATGGCATTGGAAACATTTGTGTTTAATTTGATCTTAATAGTTAAAAAGATGGTCAAAATTTTATCAGAGTGAAATAAAGACTATATTATGCATATATGTGAGTACATATTATGCATAAAGAAGGTTAAAATAGAAGATTTTATTTAAAATAATTAGAAGTCCTACATGTATGTGCAATAATGCATATAGGTAATCAAATAGTGTCTTTTCCTCTGTCGTATCTTTTTTTTTTTTTAAAGTAATATATGTATAGATTGAATTATTTTAATTAAAAATTTCACATTTTATTCAATTGGCGAATTTATATTTTGTAAAGGGATTTTTTAAGGCAAGATTCCTCTGGGAATTTGATTTTACCAAATAGTTTGACTTTTTGAAATGAGATGAAAGTGCTTTTTGTGAGATAAAATTACAAAAATAATTTCATTTATTTTTTTCTTTAAAAAGTAGCGAAAATTAAGACTTGTGTGGCTTACATGTAACATCGGACCCCTCCAATGTATGCAGCCCACCATTAAGATGACACAAACATAACATCGACCAATCAGAATAGATCCACTGTATTTTTTATTCGTCTAATAATTCTGTTGGTTTGCATCCATTGGACAGGTTGGATGTGAGATAAATGCCAAGTGGCCTCTACAATTCTTGATTCCAAAACTTTGTTATTAAAAAAAAAAGAAAAGAAGAAGAGGTTTTTACACGAAAATTCCTCACAAGTTTCTCGAAAAGATTCTTTCACCTCCCATATTTACCAAAATACTCCTGGAGCCTATTAACAATGGTAAAATGACCTAGTTACCCTTATTTTGAGAGGAGATGGAAACCAGCTAGTCAGCTACGTATGATAAAGAAATGAACAATAACGTTCTGCGCACATGCGTGTACATTAACACTCGTATACATGCCACACATGTGCCAGCATGGCGCATACGTACGGGATCTAATTCATCCATCGAGTTTGTCTGACCTTATACATGTTTTCCTAAAGGGGAAATTTAATTCAATTAGCATGTAAGCTCCAATATTAAAAACATGTAAATGGGTTGGGAAAAATTTTCATTTAGTTTCTGTGACCGTTGAGAACTTCCTGGGTCATAGACGTTTTGAACTAATCTTATATTTGTGTTATTTTCTCCGTCTAGGTTTGTGTGACCTTATGAACAAGCTGGATGGTAAATAAAACATCACAGTGAGACCTAAGAAGGTGGGCATTCAATCCCTGTTGTTTTCTATGGTGTGGTCCACTTGCGCTTTGGATTTGCATCATTTTTTGACATGTCATAAAATGAGCTGGAAAATGGATTGACAACATGGATAAAATACATAGTTCACGTGGGCCCCACGGAGCTAGGCCACGACTTGCCACAGCAATATCTCTGTGGGGAGTCAACCTAGGTGGGGTCCACTATGATGTTTGTGAGAAATCTATCCATTTTGCATGCTCGTTTCAGAATACGAGACAAACATGAGACGGATCCAAGATTCAAGTGGGACCAGTTTCAACGGTAGGCATTTCTTTCCCCAGCTTTTCCTCTCATATGGCCCACTTAAGTCTTGAATTTGCCTCATTTTTGGGCTTATGCCATAAAATGATTTGGCAAAACATGTGAACGGAGAGATTTCTCACAAACACCATAGTGGGCCCCACAGAGTTTACCCAAGTATGCGCAATCCGCTTCCCTCCTGCCTCAATGGTCTAACGGCCATGACGCTCCATGCACAAGGACAGTAAATCCCTTAGGAAACTATTTTCACATAGTAAGATATAAAATGTTTCGATGCATGTATACGTTGAGTTTAGATCCGTTGGTTATTTACTTTACTAATCTATTTTTACAAAACTTGTGGCCCACCTGACGAATGGAGAAGCCTGTTTTTAAGCCAAGGTGCATCCAAGTCTTTGTGACCTTATCAACATGTTGGATGGCATATAAACATTACAGTGAGCCTTAATTAGGAAGTTTTTAATGGTGGGCATTCCCTGGCCACTGACCTAGAATGAGCTGGAAAAACTGATGGATGGCATGGATATAAAACATATACAACAAGGTGGGCCCCACGATCAGGGGAACACCTACTATGGCGTTAATTGGCTAACACCTAATCCGCTCCCCAATAAATAAGGGGGTGTCAATGGGCCAGGCTCGAGCCTGAAAAAATCAGAAACACATGCTTACAAGTACAAAGAAGGGGAAGCGGATTGCGTCCTACGTACCCCTCCCGTTTCTGGCCTGGCCTGGAATGGACAGATCTTTGTGGGGCCCATCATGATGTATCGACCTGGAATGGACAGATCTGTGTGGGCCCACCATGATGTATCTGTTTATCGACCGTCCAAAACATAGATCTTCCCGCTCTCAATCAGCTTCCCAAAGAAGGGCTAGTTTTTTTTATGATAGCATTTACTGCACTTCTAACGTTGCTGGACTCAAACAAATCGTTTTTTTTTTTTTTACACCCCCATACCCGCACACCCACTCACACCACATGGAAACTCGATCCCTGACCAAGAAACAACTTTCAAAGTGCTTAAAGCTCCCAGTTTCTGTGGGGCCACCATATTATATACAACTTTTTAGATATGGATGATTTTGTTATTTTCATTTCATCTGAGTGGGTTACACCCGATTAACAGGTTCAGTGAAAGATACACACCATGGTGGCCTCACAAACAAAGCTATGTTTGGAATCTCATCCCCATAGTTCCCCCTGGTGTGGCACACCTGAGTTGTGGTTGTCACTGATTTTTTTCCGGAGGGTCTAAAATCGAGGATAGAACTGGATGAACGAAGTGGCTTGGTGTGTTGTTGAGGATCCTGAATATCGAAACTAGCAACCATTGTTTTCACCATGATTATGATGTGCTTATGGCTTTATTAAGAATCCATCTTTTATTATCTTGCAAATGGGACTTGTAAAGGTTGCTTATTTCATCTAGTTCGGCATGAGCCAACCAACCGATCAATTTCCTTATGAGTGGGGAGTAAGATCCAATCCCATGCTCCCCTTTTGTTGGATAGACCGTGGAAAAAACAGTTCAAAACGTTCCAAAACTAAAGAAGATTATAGGTAGCAATGGTTGTTCAGCCTAGTGGGCTCGTCCTGCCATCCAGAGTTTGGACTGGGCTCAGCTCGCATTTCAGGCCGGGAAGCCCAATGAGGGCCACCCTATACTCGGTTTAAATTCAGGGCTGGGCTTGGGATTAGTCATTTCTAGCCCAGTTCACTTAAAGCAAGCATATTTATTAAAAAAAAAAAAAAAAAACCTATTCCAGCAAACAAAAACCCTTAACCACATCGAAACCATATTTCATCTCAGGAGTAAAACCGATCTATAGTGTCCCAATATTTAGGCGGTTTGGATTTGAGGTAGATGCCATGGAAACAGTAGCACCATAACCATGGTAGAGGTGTGGCACAAAGGTGGCATACACGTACCGGCTTAAATCATAGGACTCATTACAAATAGATTGAACCCAAAACTCTTTCCACATGAAGTTGCGACTCTACCTGTTTGATTGATGAGTTTCGATTGCAAAATTAACACACAATGGTCATGTAATTAGTGGCCAAGATTATCTGATCACTTTGATTTAGTGATAATGTTCTGTCTATATTGGATGCAATTGCTTCATTTATATTTCCATGCCACATTTACAAGTGATGTTACATGATTATGAAGACTCATTATCCTATGGTTGGATGACGCAGGGAGGATGTGGGAGGTCGATCACTGTCTTCCTTGCTAGTTGGTTCTCATTTTCATGAGAGAAAGTAAGAGATAAAAAAGAAAATAATTTCGAATAATTGATTGAATGCTTAAAACGGAATTACAATACGTATAAATAAGAAACTAAACCCTAGGTAAAGTATCACACTCCTACTCAAACTAAAACACCCTAGAAAACCCGACTTAATATAAATAGTAAACTTACTATTTATAGAAGTTAGTTTACTATTTATAGAAGTCTCTCAATCCTACTAGAACTTATGGTTTTCGGTAAAAAATAGAAGGTTTTCAAACGGCCCAATCATGTTGTTCGACTAATTATTCTAAGCCCTTTTCATGTTGGGCACTAACTCTAAAATCCTACCTATCAAAAGTTACGATCGAATAAAAACTTACTATAAATAATAAAATTGAAAATAAACTAGCCTAATAATTGTCGATCCGGTCAAATCTGGCAATTCCGGCATGGGCAACCTAGTGTAGTGGGGTTGGGTGGCTAAAGTAGCTCGAGCTACCCCAAAATCATATATTATGTGTCCAAAAACACATTACGGATTGCGAGATACAACCGTTTTACAGTCCTGATGGTCCAGATCACTTCTGACCCCGACCTGTCATCTTTTGGTCCATCTGGGCCATGTAGTAATCGGTGACCCGCTCTACATCATTGGAGGTTCCTTTTACACAATGATTAATGATCTAGTTGGCTAAGTGTATGGGCCGGGAACCTTCCCATGCTCACAGTTTCATTTGAACTTGTTGGCATTTACATCAACTACATGGACCCTCCTGTTACATCTACTGCGTCTGCATGCCTTGGAAATTCATAAGGATCAGATGGACCAAACCGTTATCATAATGGCATGCAAAATCGGTGTAGAAGATTGTTCATGGAAGATAGGTCCAATCCTGGATGTTAAGAACCATATGGATGCTGTGATTTTTACCAGGTAGCAGAAGAAGATGGGACTAGACCTAATGAATGGCTCGTCTAAGTAATGTAAATGCCGAGAAGTCGAAATGCAACTATACGCATGGGAAAGTTCCCATACACATAGCCAACTAGATCATCACTATTTAATAATTTTGCAACCTAAGGTTACAAGCACTAGACACATCTGACAAAGCGTACTTGAATCAATGAGGGACTTCAATGGACCAGGATGCAGAACTTCAATAATTAGTAAGTATTGATGTACAAAGAGGTCCTTGTTGTGGGACAGAGCTTCTGTGGGCCCTATCCACCATGTCCATCATGCTCTCCCCCCTCACGCTGAAACTAAAAATCAGGCTGATCCAAAACTCAGTTGGGACACAGCGAAGGGAACAATGTAAAATCATGCCTAAGATGTGTGGCCCACCTGTGCTTTTGAATGGCCTGATTTTTTAGTGTCCTTCATGGAGTGCATCTGATAAATGGTTTAGATGGAAGATACACAACACGATGGACTCTACAAACAGTGTGGAAGGTTTCATTTGGATCAACATCCCTGACCAAGTGTTCTATCTGTTGCCGAACACATAAGTTTCCTTTTGGGTTGATTGTTGGTCATGTGGCCTAACACAGAAGGGCACATATAATGGACATGATGGATCTGACGAACAGTTGATGTTGGCCTCACAGCAGCCAACCGCAAGTTGTGGTGGCAACCTTGCCGCCTGACCACCTAAACCCCTGCCCTGATGAACGATCCCGGATCTGGTAGATATAAGCCAGATCGACATATGGGATGTTTGTATTTCAGGCACCTAAACCATGATTATCCCGGATCTGCACAGTTGCAAATACATTAAGGGTTGTTTGGATTCATGAAAGGCATGGTGAAGGAAATAATGTTTCTTATATAACCATATTTCCAGAAAAAATAGAGAAAGGAAACAATGTTTTCCTACGGTAATGTAGTGAGACTAGTGAGAAATAATTGTTTTAAATAACATTAATATAAATTCATCAACCATACTTTGCAGCACTAGTGATACATAGGGGCCTGTTTGGCGTTACTTTTTCAAAGGATTCTGCACAATTCTAATTTCCAAAATCCATTTCTTCATGCATTACAAGTTTATGCAAACCGATAAACATCATTTGGGTGGGGGGATGCATATTAGATCTATATGCATAGTGTCAGAGATCCGGGCCATTTGTCAAGTAGGGTTTACTTGAACATTACATGAAGCAAAACTAGGGTAGCACATACATCAAGTGTGCCACACGTGTATGTTAGAATCTGAACTTTGGAATTTTTCTAATGGCCATTTTTTCTTATACAAGATCTGTCTGCCTAATCAGCGGACTGCAGTTATTTTCGGTCCATGTCTGCATGTTCATGGTGTAGCTGCCCAATGAATGGCCCAGCCCTCTAAAACGTCTCATCCGCCCAGTCTCTGACACATGTTCCATTCCCACATGGAAAAATGTGCACTAATACCTATTTTTATTTGGAAAGGATCCCTTCTCCATTTTGTTTGGCTACAAAATGGTAAGAGTTTTAGTAGAATATGATGCTTCTTCTCTAAACTTTTAGGAGAAGAATCCTTTTCCACCACATTTACAACAAAAAATAAATAAATAAATAAATAAATAAAAAAAGATGCAAACTACAATACAAAGATTTACATTTCTCTTTTGGTGCGTCTATGAATTTACACCAACCACTATGATCCAAAGCAAAAAAACAATAAAAGGGGCGTTTGGCGCGGTGATTTAAACGGCATGAAATAGGGTTTGGCGGGATATCGAAAATCCTCCGTGTTTGGTAAGTAGATCTGGCAGCGGTTTGGGAGCTGTGTCATCCCTCGCACTCCACCTCGAATGTGTACATCATCCACAGCGGGTATCGGGAGCTACAACAGGCCTTCTCAATCCAGCAAGGGGATTTGGATTGCGTCCTGAGATACTCTAGACTCTCCTATTGTACTGAGTATACTCAGTTGGGTCCTCTCATCACGTATATAGTTTATCTACACCGTGCATCCGCTTTTCCAATCCATTTAAGCGGTTGAAACAAAAATTTATTCATAGCAAATACTTGAGGGGACCGTACGAAAGGAAACAGTGGGTATAACGATTTTCACCGTTAAAACTTTTCTGGGGCCCACAGTGATGTTTATACCTAACATTTGTTCTCGCTATGCATAAAATAATTTATTAAAAATGATGAACAGAGTGGATACGATACACAAATCACGGTGGACCCGGCAATAGTTTACTCAGTATGCAATCCGCGTCCGCAGCTCAGGACGATACACAATTCAATATCGACTGAGGTGGATCTCTTCCAGGATACGGACGTGACACTACACTAGCGGGATTGGGATTGCACGTTAATGCCTTTAGCATGCATACCGTCCATCTTGAATGTATCAAGAGGGCCCATGATAATGTTGGTGAGAAATCTAAGCCGTTCAACAGGTTTACAACATGAATGAATGGTGTTTTGACCAAAAAGGGAAGGGATCGAATTGTCACTTGGGCCGAAAACGTGACGATTGAGTATCCATAGTTGAACTCATAGTGGGGCCACAGAATTTCAACAGTTAGAAGACACTTGTGTTTTCTATCAGTCTTAATAAGATTAACATTATGAACGGTATGGATTACTGTGTACCCCATAGAGGATTCAATGGTGGGACTTCTCCAAGCGATTTAATGTGTTTAGGGTGGCCCATATGAGACTTGGATCCCGTTAATATTTTTTTCCAACGGTAAAAATGACCTCACAAAATGATCAGACCGACTAGATGTCTCAGAAACATCACATGGGACCCACCAACAATAGGAGCATGTGGACATGGTTTTCACTTGTAGTCTGGGACATCATTTTGGGCTGGGTGGTTGTATAGGTAACCAAAGAAACCGCTAGGGTTTCTTTTACCAGTGAGATCATACTTCCTTCCGCGGGATATCCGGCCACACCATCTTGTCCATAGGAGTAGGAAAGGAAGTCCTCTCCTGCGCCTCTACCTCCATGCTTGTACGGACTAGGCTCACATGGAACGAGCGGTTGCAGATGGGTTTAGATCTCCATCGCCACACTCCAAAGGCCATCAAGAGGAATGGACGAGGCTATAAATAGCCAACATTGGAGATGGTCGGAATGGAGCGGGCAAAACCGATTTGATACTTGTCATATTGGTAAGTCCTACAACAAAGCCCTTCTTACTCATCTAACATTTGATATTTGTATTCTTATGTGTAATAACCCAAGTTTTCGAAAATAATTAAAGTAACAAATTAATTAATTATTTAATAATTTATGTGGATTATTATATTGATAAATTAATAATAAATCAACTATAGGGAATTCATGTAGAACCCCTTTATTAAAGTTGCTCAACATGAACCCTAGAACAGTGTAGAAGTGTTAGATTTCTCAAAACTTCACAATAATTACGAAATTGCTATTAGTTAAACTTAAGTATACCAGTTTCTGACGATCTGTTTCATGAAAAACTTCATATAATAGCTTAGAGACCTAATCTAACCATACACGTCAAATTTCAGCCCTCCGATCATCCTACAAGTACTCTAATCAGAAATCGGGCCATAACTGGGCCATCTAATCTCAGAACCGCCTCATCTTTTGTGTCATGCCGTAAAACCATGTGGCCTAACTGTTGAGTGGTGTGGATTTTTTACATACATCACTGTGGGACCCACGTGCACTACGTGCACGTTAGATCGCGATCAACACGCATTGACCGCGTACGCAGCGAAGACGTGCAGCGTCTTCTTCGTTCGCCCGCTGCGACAGCGGCGTCCGCTGTCGGTTTGTACCATCCACGCCATCCGTCTGTGGGCCCCACATTTAAAATCCATGCCGTCCAATCGATCCCTCTCCCCCACGCATGGAATCCCCTTGAATATCTTCCACATCGGTCGTCTATCCGATCTTCTTCAAATCACCGTCCAAATCCAAAAGCGGTCAAGATCCTGGCCATTGCTGTGCATGATAGTCTGGGAGCTACTCCGTTAGAGTCGTGTGGACCCCACCTAGGTTTCTAACGTTTAACTTGTGGCTTAGCTTACAAGAATCGAAGTTCGAATCCAAGTTGGATTCAGAAATCTTCAAGCGTCCGTATAACGCGCTCGTGCTTGGCTATAAGAGCCGGCCCTTGGCAACGTTTTCTTTACAAGAAACGTCAGAGAGAAAGAGAGAGAGACAGAGAGAGAGAGAGCCGTGAAAGAAAGGAGAGAGAGAGAGAGAGAGAGAGAGAGAGAGAAAGCCGTGAGAGAGAGGAGAGAGAGAGAGACGTTAGAGAGAGAGAGAAAGAGAGATAAGAGAGAGTGACGTAGAGGGGTTTCCAGTTGGACTTTGCTGCTCAAGTTGCTGGAACAACGTTCCAGTAGCAAAGAGAAGAGGAAGAAGAAAGAGAAAGAAAAGGAAAAGAAAGAAAGAAGGAAGAAGGAAAGAGAGAAGAAGAAGAGACTGTGAGTTCTTCTCATTTTTTTTTTACCTGTAGTTCTAGCTTTGAATTTTGTTTATCTATATTTTGAAATTTCTCGTTTTAGAAGTTCAATTTAATTTTTTATAGGTTTGATTTATGATCTATATCGAGGTTATGTGAAATTTTCTATTTGTTTACAAATTATGTTTCATATGAATTGATACCGATTAAGGTTGTATATGTGTGAGCCGATTTTGAATTATCCTGGAAAAATATTTGGAATATTAATTTGATTCATGCATAGCACGATTTGAGAACTCCAGTTATGACCATAGGGTGAGCACCCTGGTGTGTGCAATAGACCCATTGATGATTGTTTGGGTGAGCGCCCAAGTGTGTGCAACAGTCCCTGATTGAGCGCCCTGTGTGTGCAATATACCCTTCTGATAGTTTATCGATTGTGGACGGGTTGGTTGAGCTCCCTGGTGTGTGCAAGATACCATACTAGCGTACCTGGTGGATATCAGATGATTTTGGCAGGTTGGGTTAGTTCCCTAGTGTGTACAAGAGACCAACTCTGCAATTGTGAGACAGTGTAGGCCCGACTATAAACTGGCCCTGGAAGTTCTACTGATAACCATACTGAGATTGTTGAAGCATATTTGCATCCCATGCATCACGTACATGTTTTGGGTTGATGAAACATGCATAACGTGCATATTTAAGAGATTTTGGTTGATGAAATTACTATTGGAATTATATTGATTTGTACTTTAAAGGGTCAAGTGATTTTCTATATCGAATTACTTGTGTTAAACTATATGAGAATGCTCACCGGCTTTTATAGCTGACGCAGTGTTATGCGATTAACCGTAGTGGCAGGTGATGATTTAGAAGGCTTCGAAGAAGCGGTTCCAGATGAGGGAATACCCTAGAAGATTATTTTTTGAATTAGTTATTTTGATTTTTGGTTTGAAAGCATTGATGTAATAAGGCCCATTAGATGGCCATTAGTTTAGACAGTTTGGAATAATTTCATAGACTCATTAATTAATAGTTTAATTTTCAAAGCTTGGTTTAATTCAACTCTATATATTTGGTACCTTGTGAATGGAAAGGAAAAATATCAGTTGTGATTGTGAAGGATTCATTCATTATTTACATAACACTATTGATTTCGAAATTTGAGTTTATATACTCGAGTGTCGAATTTTGGGGGCGTTACAGTTGGTATCAGAGAATAGGAATGAGATAAACTGTGCCTCGGGAAAAAGTCCATTAAATTTTTAGGATATAAGGTAGCTTCATGAATGTAAAAACTCTAAACATAGGCTCCCGAAAACTTTTAGGTTAGCCGTTGAATTTAGACACATGTACCTAGGTACCGCAGGAAGGAATTCCCACTTTAGTAAACTTTTCACTAAATCAAAAGTCATTAAATTTAATTTAATTTTTTTACCTCTGTGATCTTTCATAGGGCTATGAAGACATTTCCACGAAATTACGGCAAGTGGGTTGACCAAAAAATAATATTTTGGATTTTCCTTAAATTTTCACCTATAAGATTTAAATTATGGACCAGATTTACACCTATGATCACATACGGAAAAGTACAAGTTTAAAAATTTTTAAAATTTTTCTGAAGGTCAATAACATACCCATTGATATCCCTACAAAATTTCAGAACAAAGGGAATTGTAAAATTTTTTTAAATATTCTAGAAGTAGACTGAGAAACGTGAAATTTACTGCTGGATAGCAACATATTACGGCCTTCATCGGAGAGAAAACCTAATAATTAATAGGTATTTTAAGCTGAATTTTTTTTGGGTGATACACCTTGAAGTCAGTAATATCTGTTCCAAATTTCAAGTCGATTGGATATATGGTTTGGTAGAAATAAATTGTAGAGTAACTGCCTGTCTAGCCACCCGATTTTCTTGCAAAACCTCCATCACACAAAAATATGGAGTGACATAACCTATCTAGATCAAAGGATGAATAACTTCACTATTAATACTAGAAAAATTCATGCGTGTATACTTGGACGAGTTAATACTTTAAGGAGTACTAAAGTTGTTTTCTACTAAATGTAGATCATGCCGCCTAAAAGGAAAAGTGAAGCTACTCCATCTACGCCCGACGTAACAGGTGACGGACAATCAATAGAGGGGCTATACAACATTTTAGGAGACATAGCATCTCTCCTCCGTCAACAAGTACAGACAACGAATAACATTATAAATCAACGCCAAATACCGACTCCACAAGGGGGGGGGGGGGGGGGGGGGGGGGGGGGGGGGGGGGGATGTATTAGAGAGATTCAGAAGACTTCGACCACCCGTCTTTAAAGGGCAAGCTGATTATCTAGAGGCAGATAATTGGAAGAATCAAATGGAAAAACTCTTTGACGGAATGAGGTGTACCGATGAAGACAGAGTGGTCTTAGCAGTATACATATTAAAAGGAGAAGCAGATCACTGGTGGAAGGCAACCAAAAAGGGCAGCCTCTGCAAACACAGTATGGACATGGGAGAAATTTTGTGAGAAATTCGACCAAAAATATTTTTCCGAAAGTGTGAAGGATAGAAAGGTAGCCGAATTTATGAATTTAGAACAGGGGAATCTTACTGTCGGTCAATATGAAGCTAAGTTCACTGAATTATCGCGTTCTGCACCTCATCTCATTCCTGATGATAAACAGAAAGAAAAAAAAATCGTTCAAGGATTGAAGACTCCCCTTCGTACCAGAGTAGTCCCTTTCGAACTTCGAAAATATTCTAAGGTGGTGAACAAAGCACTGGTCATCGAACAGGATTTTGAAGACATTATGAAAAATCGCGAACCAAAGAGAGGGGTGGGCACTAAGCAGAAAATGATATCAGAATCTCCTTCAAATCAGGAGAAAAGACAAAGGACTACACCTACAGTACATCCAGCACACCCTCAACAACGACAAAACTTTTCGGTCACATGCTATAATTGCGGAATAGAAGGGCACATATCACGTACTTGCCTCCAACCCCGTCGTCAACCACAAGATCAGAGATCTGGACAACAAGCTCATGCAAGGACGTAACCATTTGATTTGACACCCAAAACCTCGCAACCAAAGCCACCCTACCTCCAGACTCAAGTAAGGTCGCAACCACAACAACAAATAAGGCAGAATGGTCAAGCATTACGTCAGGCAACACAAAGACGGGTCTTTGCTGTAGCTCCTCCAGAAGACGAGCCAGAAGAAAATCTTGATGCCAATGTAGCCGCAGACAGGAATATGGTGGAATGTACATTACTCATTTATGCCTCTCCGGTGAAAACCTTATTTGATTCCGGCGCCTCTCATTCATTTATCTCCACATCTATCGTCAAATTATTAGGCTTACCTACTGCACTGTTAATAGAAAAACTTGTGGTGGCTACACCCGTGGGGAAATCAGTAGTTTTAAGTCAAGTATGTAAATCTTGTCCCATCACCATTGGGGAATGGAAACTATTGGCCGATTTAGTTGTAATGGAAATGCAAGGGTTTGAAATGATTTTGGGTATGGACTTCCTTGCTGCATTTCATGCCAAAATCGATTGTTTCAAGAAAACAGTAACGTTCTCAGTCCCCGGACAACCGAGCGTACAATTTCATGGAACTAAGGAATGGAATGAATTAGGAAACTTGGCAATCCTTATAGATGATGAAACCCAAAAGGGCAGCATTAATCACATCCCTATTGTGAATGAATTTCACGAAGTATTTCATGAAGTGCTGAAATTACCGCCTCGTCGTGAAATAGACTTTTGTATCGATCTGCTGCCGGGAACTACGCCTATATCGATACCACCATACCGAATGGCACCTGTTGAATTAAAAGAATTAAAAGACCAACTCGAACAACTACTAGAGCAAGGCTTCGTTCGACACAGTGTCTCACCATGGGGAGCGCCTGTGCTGTTCGTGAAGAAAAAGGACGATAGCCTACGACTCTGTATTGATTACAGGAAGATAAACAAAGCCACCATCAAGAATAAATACCCTCTGCCCAAAATTGACGACTTATTCGACCAATTGAGGGGAGCCCAGTACTTTTCCAAGATTGATTTACGATCAGGGTACCACCAACTTTGTATCAAAGAGGAAGATATACCTAAGACCGCTTTTAGGACACGTTATGGACATTATGAATTTCTGGTAATGCTGTTCGGGTTGACGAATGCCCCCGCAGTAATTATGGACCTAATGAATCGGGTTTTCAAACCTTACTTAGATCATTTCGTCATAGTGTTTATAGATGACATCTTAATTTACTGGAAGTCGCGAGTAGAACATGAGGAGCATCTACGAATCTGTCTGCAAACTCTTAAGGATCATCAATTATATGCTAAATTTGAGAAGTGTGATTTCTAGCAAAGGGAAGTGAAATTCCTGGGCCACGTAGTGTCGGAAAAAGGAATATTAGTTGATCCTTCTAAAGTTGAGGCAGTGGTGAAATGGGAGCAGCCCACGAATGTGTTAGAGGTCCGCAGCTTACTGGGACTAGCAGGATATTACAGAAGGTTCATCGAGGGGTTTTCAAAGATCGCAAAACCATTGACTCATTTAATTGGAAAGTGGATACCATTCCGATGGGAATAAGAGCAAGAGAAAGCCTTTCGTGAATTAAAAGAAAAACTAACGACTGCTCCAGTTCTCACAATACCGGTTGAAGGAGAGAAGTTCGTGGTATATACCGATGCGTCCTACCAAGGATTAGGATGCGTCCTTATGCAAGGAGGTAAGGTTATCGCTTATGCATCGAGGCAGCTGAAGAATCACGAAAGAAACTACCCAACTCATGATTTAGAATTAGCAGCAGTGGTGTTTGCCCTAAAAATATGGAGGCATTATCTATACGGAGAGCAATTTGAGCTGTATACAGATCACAAGAGCTTGAAGTATCTGTTCGATCAGAAAGAACTCAACATGCATCAGAGGCGATGGGTAGAGTATTTAAAGGATTTCTATTTTGATATCTGTTATCACCCAGGCAAGGCAAATGTGGTAGCCGACGCATTAAGTAGGAAGAATCATTGACTTGCAGCTTGTATGACCATAAAGGAATGGAAGATGATCGATGCTATAAAGAATTATGATTTTGAACTAAAGTCGGGAGGAGAAAATTCCTATCTTAGCAGCTTGGTAGTCCGACCTACACTGGTGAATAAAGTTATAGAAGCTCAGAAACATGACACGTGGTTATAAGCTAAAATCACGGAAGCACCAAAAGGAGATATACTCAACTGGAATATCGGAACAGACGGAGGAATTAGAAACCAAGGAAGATTATGCGTCCTAGACATCACAGAATTAAAGGAGGAAATATTGGGTGAGGCACACCGATCAAGATTTACCATCCATCTGGGAAGCACAAAAATGTACCGCGACGTACGAAGGCAATACTGGTGGAATAATCTGAAAAGAGATGTAGCAGAATTTGTGTCTAAATGCCTCACATGTCAACGAGTGAAGACTGAGCATCAGAAACCGTCAGGGTTGTTACAACCATTACATATCGCTCAGTGGAAATGGGAGCATATTACGATGGATTTCGTAACTGGATTTCCGAAAACCCAGGGAAACCACGATGCGATATGGGTGATTGTCGATAGACTAACCAAATCTGCACATTTTATACCGATCTGTATTTCATACTCGATGGATAAATTGTGTAAACTTTATATCAAGGAAATAGTACGACTACATGGAATCCCTGTATCGATTGTTTCCGACCGTAATTCAAGATTCATATCTAGATTCTGGAAAACTTTTCAGAAAGCAATGGGAACGACACTCGATTATAGTACGACCTTTCACCCTCAGACTGACGGGCAGACAGAGCGGGTGAACCAGATACTCGAGGATATGCTTCGGTTATGCGCCCTAGATTTTAAAGGAAGTTGGGATGATCACTTACCCTTAATTGAATTCACATATAATAACAGTTATCAAGCCAGCATCGCAATGGTGCCATACGAAGCTCTTTATGGAAGACCCTGCCGATCACCGAGCTGTTGGGCCGAGGTCGAAGAAAAATGTCTACTCGGGCCAGAATTAGTACAAGAAACCTCGGAGAAAGTACACATCATAAAAGACTGAATCCGCACAGCACAGAGTTGACAGAAGAGTTACGCCGACAATCGCAGAAAAGAATTGAAATTTTTCGAAGGGCAGCATGTATTTTTAAAGGTCTCTCCTATAAAAGGGGTAATGCGATTTGGGAAGAAAGGAAAACTTGCACCACGATACATTGGACCTTTTGAAATTTTGGAAAAGGTGGGAAAAGTGGCATACCGACTAGCTCTACCGCCACAATTATCAAGCATACATGACGTGTTTCACGTGAGTATGTTGCGAAGATATGAAAGAGACACATCCCATGTGATTGATTGGCAACCATTAGAAATACGGGAAGACGTTACTTATATTGAGCAACCAATACGAATTTTGGACCGAAAGGACCAGATACTCCAAACCAAAACGATTTCCCTGATCAAGGTTCAGTGGAGTAATCATGGAGAAGACGAAGCCTCGTGGGAACGAGAAGACGAAATCAAAGAAAAGTACCCACAGCTATTCGACCAATAAGGTAAATTTCGAGACGAAATTCTTTTTCATTATAGTGCAAAATACTTCATATATACATTCGACTATACATTTCATCATATTGTGAAACACTTTAACTTACCTTAAAATAAATTTCGGGGCGAAATTTCCTCAAGGAGGGAAGAATGTAATAACCCAAGTTTTCGAAAATAATTAAAGTAACAAATTAATTAATTATTTAATAATTTATGTGGATTATTATATTAATAAATTAATAATAAATCAACTATAGGGAATTCATGTAGGACCCCTTTATTAAAGTTACTCAACATGAACCCTAGAACAGTGTAGAAGTGCCAGATTTCTCAACACTTCACAATAATTACGAAATTGCTATTAGTTAAACTTAAGTATACCAGTTTCTGACGATCCGTTTCATGCAAAACTTCATATAATAGCTTAAAGACCTAATCTAACCATACACGTCAAATTTCAACCCTCCGATCATCCTACAAGTACTCTAATCAGAAATCGGGCCATAAGTGGGCCATCTAATCTCGGAACCGCCTCATCTTTTGTGTCATGCCATAAAACCATGTGGCCTAACTGTTGAGTGGTGTGGATTTTTCACATACATCACTGTGGGACCCACGTGCACTACGTGCACGTTAGATCGCGGTCAACGCGCGTTGACCGCGTACGCAGCGAAGACGCGCAGCGTCTTCTTCGTTCGCCCGCTGCGACAGCGGCGTCCGCTGTCGGTTTGCACCATCCACGCCGTCCGTCTATGGGCCCCGCATTTAAAATCCAAGCCGTCCAATCGATCCCTCTCCCCCACGCATGGAATCCCCTTGAATATCTTCCACATCGGTCGTCTATCCGATCTTCTTCAAATCACCGTCCAAATCCAAAAGCGGTCAAGATCCTGGCCATTGCGGTGCATGATAGCCTGGGAGCTGCTCCGTTAGAGTCGTGTGGACCCCACCTAGGTTTCTAACGTTTAACTTGTGGCTTAGCTTACAAGAATCGAAGTTCGAATCCAAGTTGGATTCGGAAACCTTCAAGCGTCCGTATAACGCGCTCGTGCTTGGCTATAAGAGCCGGCCCTCGGCAACGTTTTCTTTACAAGAAACGTCAGAGAGAAAGAGAGAGAGACAGAGAGAGAGAGTGAGAGCCGTGAAAGAAAGGAGAGAGAGAGAGAGAGAAAGCCGTGAGAGAGAGGAGAGAGAGAGAGAGACGTTAGAGAGAGAGAGAGAAAGAGAGACAAGAGAGAGTGGCGTATAGGGGTTTCCAGTTGGACTTTGCTGCTCAAGTTGCTGGAACAACGTTCCAGTAGCAAAGAGAAGAGGAAGAAGAAAGAGAAAGAAAAGGAAAAGAAAGAAAGAAGGAAGAAGGAAAGAGAGAAGAAGAAGAGACTGTGAGTTCTTCTCATTTTTTTTTTACCTGTAGTTCTAGCTTTGAATTTTGTTTATCTATATTTTGAAATTTCTCGTTTTAGAAGTTCAATTTAGTTTTTTATAGGTTTAATTTATGATCTATATCGAGGTTATGTGAAATTTTCTATTTGTTTACAAATTATGTTTCATATGAATTGATACCGATTAAGGTTGTATATGTGTGAGCCGATTTTGAATTATCCTGAAAAAATATTTGGAATATTGATTTGATTCATGCATAGCACAATTTGAGAACTCCAGTTATGACCATAGGGTGAGCACCCTGGTGTGTGCAATAGACCCATTGATGATTGTTTGGGTGAGCGCCCAAGTGTGTGCAACAGTCCCTGATTGAGCGCCCTGTGTGTGCAATATACCCTTCTGATAGTTCATCGATTGTGGACGAGTTGGTTGAGCTCCCTGGTGTGTGCAAGATACCATACTAGTGTACCTGGTGGATATCAGATGATTTTGGCAGGTTTGGTTAGTTCCCTAGTGTGTACAAGAGACCAACTCTGCAATTGTGAGACAGTGTAGGCCCGACTATAAACTGGCCCTGGAAGTTCTACTGATAACCATACTGAGATTGTTGAAGCATATTTGCATCCCATGCATCACGTACATGTTTTGGGTTGATGAAACATGCATAATGTGCATATTTAAGAGATTTTGGTTGATGAAATTACTATTGGAATTATAGTGATTTGTACTTTAAAGGGTCAAGTGATTTTCTATATCGAATTACATGTGTTAAACTATATGAGAATGCTCACCGGCTTTTATAGCTGACGTAGTGTTATGCGATTAACCGTAGTGGCAGGTGATGATTTAGAAGGCTTCGAGGAAGCGGTTCCAGATGAGGGAATACCTTAGAAGATTATTTTTTGAATTAGTTATTTTGATTTTTGGTTTGAAAGCATTGATGTAATAAGGCCCATTAGATGGCCATTAGTTTAGACAGTTTGGAATAATTTCATAGACTCATTAATTAATAGTTTAATTTTCAAAGCTTGGTTTAATTCAACTCTATATATTTGGTACCTTGTGAATGGAAAGGAAAAATATCAGTTGTGATTGTGAAGGATTCATTCATTATTTACATAACACCATTGATTTCGAAATTTGAGTTTATATACTCGAGTGTCGAATTTTGGGGGCGTTACATTATGTACGTCTGTTTTTTGAAGCACTATATAGGTTCAAATCTGAGGACGTCATCCTACAGACTTGGATTATCAAGGAACTGAGCTGAGAGCTGCATCAACTACTCCATGTATATTATTTGATGCAAATCTCATTTCAATCACCAATGATTCTTGTGGTGTAAAATGAGCTGAAATAATAGAAGGATGGTGTGGATATTCAACACATACACACTTGTGGCCCCACAAAAAGCGTTGCCGTGGATATTCTCGCTTTGGGAACGTAGGTGGGGCACACAATGATGTTTTCCGATAAATCCACCTCGACCATCCATTTGAGTTTTCAGTTTATCCCAGTATTAGTAACATTATGAAAGGTATGGATGTCATATATACATCACTGTGGACCACAGGGCGGATTGAACAGTAGTAATTTCCCTACCAAACTTTTTCCTTGAATTGGGAAGGGTAATTTAGTGACGCTACTGGGAGCGGTTTGGGTGGATCGCCGGATCCACTGAGGTCGGTGGATCCCCAACTGTGGGGCCACTGTAATGTATGTACCTTACATCTACACCATCCATGCATTTTGAAATCTCCTTTTAGGGTATTATCCAAAAACCGAAGCAGATCCAAATCTTCAATGGACCATACCACATAAAATAGTTGTGATTGAATCTACACCATTAAAAACTTCACGGGGGCCACTGGAATGGTTTTTTGCCATCCAACCTGTTGAAAAGGTCAAAAAGACCTGGATGAAGATATCAAACAAATATTGGCTTGACCCAAAGCTTTTGTGACCCACGAGAAGCTTTTAATGGTTTAGTATCATTGTTTACTGTATTATGGTCCACCCGAGATTTGGATCTACTTTATTTTTTTAATCATGCTCTAAAATGAGTTTTCATAATGAGTGGACGGCGTGGATGTAATACACACATCACCCAGTGGACGGCACGGTAGAGAATCCACCCACCTCGGTGGATCTAGGGAACCAGCGATACCGCGCCCGAGGCTGCCACTATCTAAGTGGCTACTGGTCGGTGCTCTGTGGGCCCCACCATGAAGTATGTGTTTCATCCATACCGTTCAATAATTTTTATAAATCTTATTAGGGATTGAACCAGAAAAATATGCATTAAAAAATCTCAGGTGGACCACAGCACAGGAAAACAGTAAGGAATGAATGTCCACCGTTAAACAACTTGTAAGGCCCACTGTAATGTTTACTTTATATCCAACCTGTTGATACGCTCATATATACCTGATGAAGGGAAACAACAAATATCAGCAATATCCAAAACTTTTGAAAACCCAACAACTTATTAACGTTTGACGTTCAATCAACAATGTTTCCTGTAACGTGGTAAACTTGAGATTTGGAACAACACGGTGGGTGTTTAATCTCCACTTTGTGGTCCACTTGAGCCATCAAAGTGCCTCAAGTTGCGTTGTGATTTTAAATTATCATGGAAAAATAGATGAACGGTGTTGATATAACCCACCTTGATATATGGCCCACATCCACTCCATCCATAAAGTGCACCCTTCATTGTGTTGCCAAGGTAACCCAAAAATCACAAAATTCAATCAAAGGGATGGATAGAGGGGATGACATGTAAAGCTCAAAGTGGGCCCCACACACGAATTCATATAGTTGTAACTATACACTCTTCAGCCACATCTACTTCATGGGGTACAATGAAATGCAAACGTGAGACCAAGTCATTGGCTGATGAGCTGACTCTGGCCCATTCCTAGTAATTACAATGTACTATCTCCAAGTCCCCATTCGCTCTCAACATGGCCATAGGGATAATCAAATGGCCGATGTCACAGGCTATCCAAAAACTATCAGAGGGTTCTAGGTGTCTGACACAAGGCATTGGATTGTGTAGACACCCCACCTTCGGCTACACTGTTGGGAGAGATAGCTGGATAAATGGAGGACCATACCCCCAAATCCCAAGACCAAACTCAGCCAAACTCACCCTTGTAAGCCCCAATCCATAGCTAACTCAAGCCTGAACCCAGTCAACTCGCCCTTAAACATCAGCCTGAAAAACCCCCCATAAGAAAAACCAGTTAAAAAAATCCTAAAAAAGTCAAACGCACTGAGTCAACCCGCTGAGTCAACCCGTCGAGTCAAAACACCTAGTCAACCCACCGAGTCAACCCGCCGAGTCAAATCACCGAGTCGACCCGCTGAGTCAACTCACCGAGTTAACCCACTGAGTCAAAACAGCAGCCCCAAGACATGTCCGTACCACACGCTGGAACCCGAGGAGCGTCCGTATGGGCGACCCACAGGGGGCCGCCCAAACTTATTTATGAGAACTGCCACTGCCCTTTGCTATAAATACTCCTCTCCCCTTCTCATTTCAACACACGACCAAGCTCAGAGAGATCCTGTCCGTCCGAGTCCTCCTCCACCCTCTTAGCCCATTTTTCCACCAAGGAGAGCCTGAGTGAGGAGAGCCTAGCCCTGGTCCAGCCCAGCCTGACCACTGGTCCGAGTCTCCCAAGCCATCCAAGTCTTGATCCAGCCACTCGAAGCCAATCCTTGCGACACCTCTGTCCATCCAGTTACCCTTTTACCAGCATCATCTCATTTGCATCTAGCATAAGTGCAACATTTACTTTTCTTCCAACCCCCCTGCTTCACTACAAGCACTTTGATTATTCAAGCACACGACATGCATCCCGCATAAAGCACCTGTCAGTTCGAGCGTATGCTCTGGGCTTGCCTGTTAATGGAAACCTGCCCATCAGAAACTCTTACTGTTCAGACCTTCATTCATACATTAGTCACTAAGAGCACTTTGATTATTCAAACACACAGCATGCATCTCGCATAAAGCACCTGTCAGTTCGAGCGTATGCTCTGGGCTTGCCTGTTAATGGAAACCTGCCCATCAGAAACTCTTACTATTCAGACCTTCATTCATGCATCATGTCATCTATGAGAATATACGAGGATTAAAACAGACTTTTAAGTATTAGTTCGATTCTGTGAAGTAGAGACCGTACTTCGGTACGAGCAATGTGTGGGCTGCTTAACCTCTTCCCACCCTGTAACCGTGATCCCTTACCTCGAATCTCTGGCCGCAGATCAAAAGGAGTCATTTTAGAGAAAGGAATCTTCGGATCCCCTTCTCTAACGTTTCTACGGGGTCTAGCCGACTGTAGATTCGAAGTAACTGGCTAGTGGCGACTCTGGTCTTATATAAACTCATTCAAACGCATCCAGATTAACACGACAACCGAAACAAAGCCCTCGAGAACGACGCAAGCCAGTGGCACAAACGGCGATTCGCACGCATGCACCTCTTCTTCTTTTCCCAAAAAGAAAGGGAGAACGTCGTGTGGGAGCGCGGAACGGCGAGGGTCCACAGAATGGCAACTCCGCTGGGGATGAGCTAGTCCCACTAGTTGTGATCCGACTTGAAAAACAGAATCCTTCCCGTACTTGAAAGTCACTAATCCTCATACAATCTCATCTGCATAGCATTTTACCCCAAAAAAAATAGAAAATCCCAAAACCCAAAAAGAGTAGAGTATAGTCCTCACCATTGTGCCTCCTCGGGCTCAACGTGTTTGAAAGAAACTTCCCTTCCGCAGCATAATCCGCACTCGGGCTCAGCAAGCCATGTCCGACCACGAAGAAGAAACTCATCTCTTCCTCGCTCTTGAAATGACCGAAGCGCAACCTCCAGCGCAACAGCCAATTGAGAATACGCCAATCATGCAAGAATTGGCACAAGGAATGAGAGCAATGCAAGAAATGCTCTTGCAATTCATGCAAGCACAAGCTACCACAACAGCCAACAATCAGGTTGGCCCAGTTCAGCAATCTCAGCAGCCATGCCGGGTCCTTCCGGCCTCCAGTTCAAATCAAGCACAACCATCGGAGTCTGCCCAAGACTACCGACAGCAGCCATCTCAGCCCTTCGTTATGGGGCATCCTCCTCAATACCTTCCCGCGACGACAAGACCGCCTCAGAGTACTCCTGTCACAGGAACTTCCAATCAGCTTCCAGTCAATCTTGCAAACAACAGTCTCAGTAGATCTCAGCATGTCCCCGCCGATGAGACCCCTTTTCAATTTCAGCACATCCCCGCCGATGGGATTTCAATTCAATTTCCAGCAATAGGGACAGCACTGATGAATGCCCACAATGGGGGTCAGTGTCAAGCCCACATCAATCAGTGGACAATGGCGAATACCCAACAAGGGGGTCACTTCCCAGCATCTCAGCGTCCTGCAAATAGGAGCACTTTTCAATTCCAGCACATCCCCGCTGATGGGATTCCAGTTAATTTCCAGCAATCTTCAATTCAGCAAACTCCAGTTAATTTCCAGCAATCTTCAATTCAGCAATCTCCAGTTAATTTCCAGCAAGTTCCAGTTCAACCTTTAGTACAGTCTCCAGTTCAGCTACAATCCTTTCAAGCACAAGTTCATCAGAATCTAGTTCAGTCATCAAATCAATTTCAGCAACCCGCAGTTGCTTTTCAGCAAACCCATAGGGTCGAAGACATCGACCACTATGCCGAAGAAGAACGTGCCTTACTCCAAGAGCCACCAGTCGCTCGAACAGATCACTCCGGACTGGACGAGTTGCGGGAGCAGTTCCAGATCTTGCAAAATCAGCTTCAGCGGCAACAAGGAATAAATCTACCTTCGACCAAGTTCAGAGACTTGTGTCTTTTCCCAGATGCTCAAGTACCTCAAAACTTTGAGGTACCAAAATTCAAAAGATACGATGGCAGCGGTCGTCCCACAGCACATCTCAAGGCCTTCTGTGGAGAGCTGAGTGCAATCTCAGGAAATGAAGGGGCCCTCATTCGTTTGTTCCAAAAATCCCTAAAGGGCGATGCCCTAGATTGGTACACCTCATTGGACTGCCACCGCATCAGGACATGGGAACAACTTTCCCAGGCTTTCGTCGACAGATTTGCATACAATCTCAACATGACACCTAGAAGAGCCGACCTCACGGCTCTCAGGCAAAGGAGTGATGAAACACTATCAGCCTATGTGGGACGTTGGCGAGCTATGGCAGCCAGAATGCGGACTCCTATCGACGACGAAGAACAAATCTCCATGATTGTTCATTCAACATATTCAGGCATATCCGGATATCTCATCTCGCATCCATATGCGAATTTCTCACAGTTGATCCGTGTTGGAGAGCAAATCGAAGCAGGAATCCGTGCCGGGACAATATCCCCATGGCCTCATCAAGCCACTCCAGTCAAAAGGAACAGAGTGGAGGGAAGACCCATCGGATATGGGAACGGAAACCGCAGCGGTTCTCCTCCCCGCCCGACAGAGGTAAACAACATCAGCACAACTGCTCAGGGTAATCAATATGCTCCCCCATAGGGACATCAACAACATCAACAGAATCAGGTTCAGCACTAACCTCAGAGGTATTAGCCACGACCAAATCCTCAATCACAGCCACAACCACCTCGTCAACAACAGCAATTCAGAGGGAACAGTCAATACTCATACCAGAATAGGCAGAATTATAGGGAGTTCAGGAAATTCACTCAACTCACTCAACCACTTAGTCAAATCATGACTATGCTGGTACAGAAGCAGTTACTCACTCTAATGGCACCCAGGCCTCCTCCTCATCCTCTGCCTTCGAACTACCGAGAAAATGAGTGCTGTGCCTACCATCAAGGGCGTGGCCACACCACTGATCGATGCTTTACTTTGAAGAATGCCATACAAGATCTGATCGACGACCGAAAGATCATCATCTCGGTCCCTGGAACTCCTGCAGCAGCTTCCACCAACATTCTTCAGAATCCTCTGCCTCAACATCCGACGGATCCCGGTTCATCTCGTGGCCCCACCGTCAACAGCATAGAAGAAGGAGAGCGCCTCGATCGCTTCTTCTCCCCTATCCAGTCCATTCATGCCTACACTTATGGGCCAACAAATCCTCCTCTGATCCTGTAAGGGGCAAGTCCCTTTCCTCCTTCAGTCTCCGAGCCAGTAGTGCTCGAAGGAACACTTCCATACGATGTACCAGTTGTGCAAGGGGCACCTTACAGCTATTCATGTTGGGATCCAGTCATTCTGGAAGGAGCACAATCATACATCGAGCCCACATACGAACCTGTCATCTTGCAAGGGGCAATTTCAGCACAGGAACAATACAATTTGCCATGGAGAAACCATACTCATCAGCAGCAAGAGCCCATTGTCTTAGAAGGAGCTCCTCCAGTTGAGCCAGTCATATTGCAAGGGGCAAATCCCGGAGGCATGTCAATCACACTACAACAGCTGGGACGAATAGAGAAACCTCCTGCCATATCTAGAGGATCGGTATTCATTCCATGGGAGCCTCCTGCTCCAGGAACGGTCAAGCCAGGACCGCAACCTTATGTGATCTATGAAGACAGGCCTCGATATTACTGCTTCAGCACAGGTAACAATGTAGTCCTCAAGGCAAAAGCTCTGTACGAAGAAGATCTGGTACCCACACCAGCACCGTCGCAAGAACCGGTGGTCCTAGAGGGCAAAGGTGAGGAAAATTATAAAGAGGTCCCATGGCACTATCCAGAATGTGCGGAAGTGGGAAACATGAATCCCAATGGACGTTGCATCAGAAGAGATAATTAGAACAAAGGAGAACCCAAAGGCACTCTCTCAGGCCTCGGCAACAAAAATGAAGCCACATACGATGTGGCGACTCAGCTCAAGTCAATCCCTGCCCAAATCTCAGTATGGGAGCTACTCTGCACGTCTTGCATACACCGAGAAATGTTTGCCAAGACCTTGAGCGATGCTCACGTCTCCTCCGATACGGCACCAGAGATGATAGCATTGATGATTGGACAACTCCTGGCTCCGCGCGCCATCACCTTCACCTATAATGAGTTGCCACTGGAAGGACGCGATCATGGGCGATCCCTCAACATAGCCTTACGATACAAAGACCTCTGTGTCCCGCTGGTCCTTATCAATAATGGCTCAAGCTTAAATGTCTGCCCGCTCAAGACTGCAGAACGTCTGGGAATCAGTCCTTCTTCATTCCGACCCAGCACCATATGTGTCAGAGCATTCGACAACACCCGCCGATCAGTGGAAGGGGAGGTCGACATAGAGGTACAGATAGGTCTGGAAGTCTCCACCATCACATTCCAAATTCTGGATATATCTGCCTCTTTCAACATGTTGCTCGGACGACCTTGGCTGCACAAGGTTGGAGCTGTGCCATCAACCTTGCATCAACGAGTGAAATACATCTATGGAAATCAAGTGATCTCTATCCATGCAGAGAAAGAGCTCATCATTCCTTCCAATGCTGCTGCCACTGAACCAGACATCCCGATCATCGATATCCAGCACTCTGAAGAAGACATCCCATTTCATAGTTTCGAATTCGAGACTGTGAACACTATCGCCAATCCGGAACCGATAAGGGTGGACCGTGTCTTTTCACCGGCAGAACGTCTGAGCCTCAAATACCGAATGAAGAATCACTTCAAGTCCAGAAAGATACCGCTGGTATATAACTAACGCAAATGGGGACTTGGATACAAGGCAATCTTCATGGACAAAAGAAGGAAGAAATTTCGGTGCTCACCCATCCAATTCGTCAAGTCAGGAGAACCTTGCAAAGATTCAGGAGGGAATCAACCGACTGCACTACACAAAGGCCTCCCGATGAGCCTAGCTTGGGCCATGTGGCCCCCCATTCGATGTGATCAGATTCTCGAACCGTCTAAGCCTCCAGAAGAAGAAGAAAGGGATGAAGATGAAGAAGAACGTCAAATACAACAACTTAAGGACCAGGGTACTCTAATACCTGCACCCAACCAGGGGCACAACCTGCCCACTCCAGCATCAATCAACCAGGGGCACAACCTGCCCACTTCAACTCCTCCCAACCAGGGGCACAACCTGCCCACTCCAGCATCAATCAACCAGGGGCACAACCTGCCCATCTCAACATCAATCAGCAAGGGGCACGACTCGCCCATCTCTGTAGAATCAACATCATCAATCATCAGCCAGGGGCAGAAGCAGCCCATCCATTGGACCAAGAAAGGGAAATGGCCAGCCTTGGATTGGTCCGATGTCCAGATTCTGAACTTATGTCTCACTGTGGAACCAGACGAACTGCAATGCGAGGTAAGTGATCCGGGAGGGACTGAGTACGACTTAGATCTCGAACCCAACCAGCAAGAAATCATGGTCATTGGGCCAGACTGTGATTCTTCGCCTGAATCATCAACCCCCACTTCTTCAGGGGAGGAAGTGTGGGGTCCTGAATGGTCATCCGTTCCCCTAACTTTTGAATCAGCCAGAGAGTCATCTGAGGGCTCTGGCTTCCAAAAAAACGTCTGTTTAAGTAGCGATCGGAACTTTGGGACAAGCTGGGATCAATCATGGTTTGCAATGCCCGCTTGTTCAAAGTCCCGTGAATTTTAAAAATCCAAAAAAAATCAAAAACTTTCAAAAGCCAAAAACATCTAGCATTTTCATTTCAGAAAATTCTCAAAAACCAAAAAACATTTCTTTTCCTGCATTCAATAGTGTGCCAAGTCCGTCTAAAGAGTCACATGAGTTTGAAGTCGAATCATATGACTTTGATATCGAATTAGACTTCGAGCTCATGGGTCTGGACGAAGCTCGGGATGAGGAAGATGATGATCCAGCTCCCGAACTAGAGGATCTCCTCAAAAAGTTCAAATCTAAAGCCAATGTTGTAGCCGATGATTTCGAGATAGTAACTTGGGGACACCTAAGATCCCTAGGGAAGTACGCATTGGAAAATCGTTACCACCTGAGATAAAACAGAGAATGATAGAGTTCCTAGCTCCAAGATTGTCCAACTTCGCGTTCTCATATGAAGACATGCCGAGGCTCGATGAAGAGCTCGTCGTACACCATCTGCCAACCAAGGCAGATATAAAGCCAGTGAAGAAGAAACTTCAAAGAATGAAGCTAGAATGGGCTCTGAAAGTCCGAGATGAAGTCATCAAGCAGTACAATGTGAGATTCTTGGTAGTCTCCAACTACCCTGAATGGCTCGCCAACATCGTACTAGTATCAATGAAGGACGGCAAGGTTCGAATGTGCATCGACTTCCGAGATCTCAACAAGGCCAGTCCTAAAGACGACTTCCCTTTGCCACATATCGACACTCTGGTCGACAACACTACTGGATACAAGGTCTTCTCATTCATGGACGGGTTCTCAGGTTACAATCAGATCAAGATGGCCATCGAAGATCGCGAGAAGACATCGTTTATCACTCCCTGGGGGACTTTCTGTTACAGGGTAATGCCGTTCGGTCTGAAGAATGCAGGAGCAACATATCAGCGAGCAATGACAGCACTATTCCACGACATGATGAACAAAGAACTTGAAGTATATGTGGACGATATGATCGTCAAATCTCGCACAATTGAAGGACACTTTGAAGATCTGAAAAAGTTATTCAACAGATTAGAAAAGTACAAGCTCCGCCTCAACCCTCAGAAATGTGTCTTCGGTGTAATGGGAGGTAAGCTCCTCGGCTTTATGGTGAGCGAAGATGGCATCAGGGTCGACGAGACCAAAACCAGAGCAATCATCGAGATGCCCCCTCCTAGAACAGAGAAAGAAATTCGTGGCTTCTGTTCGCTCACCTCAAGTGTAAGGCTGCGATGTAGTAATAAATCTCGGTAAGACCGAGGTCGATCCACAGGGAAAGAAGTAAACAATTCCAACTACTATAATAACTAGAATCTAAGAAGTTTAAGAAAGTAGTTTTTCACATAAAATAGGAAAATCTGAAATTAAGAAGAACTAGAGCATCAAGGATCCACTTGTAGTAGTCCAATGCCAATCCATTCATCCAAGTACAACACAATTAGAATCAAAGTCCTATCTCTCATCTAATTGGAAGATATAACATTTAAGCACAACAATCCCACTTAAATCTGAAAATCAGATTTCTAGTTCTAATGAAGCACATAGAACTTGAACTTGTAGCCTTCGAAGTAACAGCCATGCCTATGGACTATGGCATGCTCAAGGGTTACTACAATTCGAATTCAAACAACCCAATCATGGTAATCTTAGAGAATTGCAAGGAACTCATGTCCGGAGCACACAAACTCTCACAAAACTTCTAAAAAACCAAACTTTATTCAAACTAGAACTTCAAAATCCAAAATTAAGAAAAGGATACTTGAAATAAAAGAATTAAAGCATTGGAACCAGCTACAAATTTCACCTCTAGCTCTAGCTAAGAGGTTAGCTAAGGAAAAGCATATTAAAACTAGAACTAGAACTAAGAAAAGGAAGAAAAACTAGCTGGAGGAGGCTAGGTAGCCTCCTGGGACTTGAACTCCTTGCTTCCCACGTCCTTGGTTGATTTGGAATAGAAGAGAGCACCTCCTTTTATAGTGCAGTAATAGTACAGCAACATAGCAGAATTTGTTTCGCCTGGTACGGCTTAACCAATGGTCGGATTGCCTTCAAATTTGGTTTGTAGCTTTTTTGTAATGTGATCTTCCTCATAGATGATATAGATTTCCAAGATTATCCTCTGAATGGGCCCACCAATCACATCACCGACCGCCTCTCAAAATCGCGCACTTTGGGTACCTTCAGAACCAGTCATCTTGCTTTTAACGCCCCGGAGTGTACAGAGGTCGGATTGATCCCAAATTTTGGAAATTGGTAGAAAACTTCATCCTCTACATGATAGATGGATTAGATTGTCCAAAACAATTTCAGAATATGGTGCGAGAATTAGAACACTTAGGGCTTTTATAAACTCTGCGCAGTTGGATCTTTCTGGATGGTCCATCTTTCTTCAACCGGTACGATCAAACCACACATCCTTTTGATCTGAAACTTTTGTGGTTATTCATATATGGATGTGTTCTAAAATATGGTCAAAGTAGATTCTTCATATCATCAATGATGGGTCACCTGGACCGGCCCAGAGTGGAACAGCGAAATCTGAAACTTTCTGGACAGTTCGTATTGTGTTGGCCACCACGATCAATCCGTAGCTCCGATCGACACGAAACCACTTGGGTTAGTTCGGCGTCGAGCTCCTCTTAGACATAAATTTGTTGGATTTTCAAATATCATCAAGATGGCTTCAGAAAAGTAGTCTAAAAAATCAGAAACGGGAATGGCCTGCTGTATGCAATCTGGAAGTTGAACTTTGCATGGCCGACCGGTCACGACCGGTCGGACAGGGTTGGCCGACCGGTCATGACCGGTCGGACAAAGCTGGCCTTGCTCCAGGGAGTGCATCCAACCGGTCATGACCGGTCGGGCCTTCTTGGCCGACCGGTCTTGACCGGTCGGACCCAGTTTTGCTTGTTTTTCTTCTTTCTTTTCTTCTCTCCTTCCTCTCTCTTTGCTTTCTTCTTTCTTTGGTCCACCTTGGGCCTTCATCAAAGGCTCCAAATGGCCCCTTTTTGGTCTCTAATTGAGTGAAGTCCGCTCTCATCCCTACAATCATAAAACATGCATTAGATGGGCCTTTTAATCATGAAAACCATGCATACCATGTCATGTAGTGGGCAATGCAATGTATAAATTGGAGGTTCAACACACCCCCCAACCAACTTTTTGCTAGTCCCGAGCAAAACATGCGTGAATAAGTTCAAACTTCCAAACCCAACTCTCTTTCAGAAATCATGTTTCTATCCATTCCAAGATATACAAGTATAAAATTTTGAGAAATTAGGTGATAGAAGCTGAAATCTTGGACTCTCAAAACATAATAAGTGTCTACATGAAATTCCCGCTAATTGATTGATAAATAGAAGAACTCGAACAAATTTAACCTAGTGTGTATAGTGAAAGTTCATCTCATGAGTTTCTGGGATCATCTTCTTCATAGATTAAGTAAACCAAGGATTTTAAGGTGCACAGAGCAACAACAAGCCTATGACAGGAATTTACCTTACCGTCCTTCCGACGGCTTTCACACTACGTCCCATTTCCGGCTTTGGTTACGGTTCGACCATCCCCCGGTTGGTAATAGGTAGCCCTTTTCGAATTTTTCACCATTTTTCCTTCATTCCCGATTTCATCTTTTCTTTCCTTTTTCTTTTAAAATTAGATAGGATTTTTAAAAATCCATATCTTTCATTATTTTCCCATGGACAAGGATGGACAAAATACCTCGGCTTGGTTTCTCAACACCTTTATATCAAAGTCTAGCTAATCCACAAATCACATAAACCTTTCAACTCATGAAAATCGTGTAATGTGAACTTGGTGTGAAGGTGTTCAAATTTTCTATCAATCACAACAATAGGGGAACTAACATATAAAACCATTATGTTGGGAGAAATTCAAGACTTACAACATCACGCACTTTGTATCTCCTCTTCTTATACTCATATCATCTCGAATGCATGGAAATAAGGTTTTCTAAAAGAGTTTTGAAATTTTAGAAAATTCGAAAAAATTTGCGCATGTGAGGCTCGAAATGTTGCAACATGCTAGATGAGGAATCATGTCACCCCCCAACCAAATCTTGCATTGTCCTCAATGTAAAAAGATATGCAATTAGCATGAACATGAGAGCAATGGTAAAATGTGAGAGAGTGAGAACAATAGTACCTGAGATAGCAAGTTGATCAATTCTAGCATCTTCCATTGTCTCGATGAGACTTATTCAATCCTAATTGCAGAAAAATAAATCCTAACCTACCTACCTACCTTTGATTAGTCCGATCAACTACATGATCAAAGTTGAGCAGGATCTTCATGAATTTCAATAAATTTCTCATGAGGACCATCCAAAGTCCTGCTCGACAGTAAACATGTGTGCTTCTTATCATTGAAGTCCAATCGTATTGTGCACCACATGCATAAAAGGAGGAGATAAGAGCAGCAAAAAGATATCTCCTCAAATTCTGATTTGGGTTATGATTGATTAAAAATGGGTCATCCCAATCAGAATTTTCAATGGGCTGAAGGACCCATGACGATGGAGAGACATTCATCAAGTTTTCATTAGTTAAAGTTGTCTCTTCCACAAATTCAGAATTGTACGGTGTTTCCATAAATGGTAAAGAGTGTAAATCAGTGGAAAGGTGTTCTTCAGGCACCAACACCGTGTCTAACAAAATATCCAACTCCTTAATCATCTCATCATCAAGATCATAAGAGTGGGCCAAGCATTCCTCTAGGAAATCGAGATAGTCGGATGAAGGGTCCTCATCCTCCCTTAATGATTGAAGAAATTCTGTTTCAATGGTAAGGAATTCCTCCTCTATAGAGAGGTCTTCCAAAGAGAATTCTTCAGATTCAGTGGTAAGCACATTATCTAACATTGTTTGATCTTTGAAAATTTCAAATTGTGCCACCTCATCATCCAAAGGAATAGAATTTTCAATCAAAGGGAGGTCTACCACACTAGAATTTGGCATGTGTTGTTGGTGGAAGGACTCAAAAAGATCGACTTCGGCCATCTCTCTAGCATGCATATCCTCTAGAGACTCATAATCATTATGCCCTTGGGAAAAAGAAACCATAGGTTCATAACCATTCACCAAACCCTCATTGTAGGCAACCCCACTACCGCTTTCAAATTTAATGGATTCCTCGGGTTCGTCAACCGTCATTGAAATCTCTTCATCATTAAGTTCAAAGCATCCAAAAGAGATAGTGGACTCACCATAATTGATGATGACATTGGGATCATCGAAATCAATCTCCTTTAAAAGTCTATTCATTAAATCCAAAGGAGGTGGGACTTGGGTAGCCCCATCCTCCTCATTAGAGGGGATTGATTCGATGCCCCCAATTTCGGGCTTAACGTCTTCATAAGATGGTGAGGAAGCTTGATTTAATTGTTCATCCACATGCTCATTACATATTTCCTCAAGTATTTGTGTATACTTATCATCAAAAGAGGAAGATGTTTTAGGGTGATTGTTAATAACCATGGTTGGTTCCTCCCTTGAACAAGGAGAATTGTGGTTTTCCCAATTAAGACCGTACACATTGTAGGATGAAAAGTTATATGATGGTTGATAGGCATATCCATACAAGTAATCACGCATTGTCTTAACCGGTTGGCTACTATTCACCTGTTCCTTTTGTTGTTGCACACCTTTTACCATAACTGGTGGAACACTCATGTTATTTTCAATCCGGTAATCACGTAATGTTTTTCCCGGATGATTATCCAATTTTGCTTCGTTCCGGTATTCCCCCATCGTCTTACGTCGTGTCTCAATATGCGTATTGTTTTCATTAATGTAATCACGCATCGTCTTACGTGGGGCGGTAGTGGAGGTTGATTGAATCTCAGAAAAATACTTATGCTTATAATGGTTCCAATCATAAAGACTTTCAATTTCATGGTCTGACATCTCATCTTCCAAAAGGTACTTGTACGCACCATTCGTCCAATCATACATGATGAAATTTTAAGGAATTGGAAACTACCCTAATCTAGGAAAAAGAACAAAAAGAAGAAAGATGGGGAGATGTTACCCAATAGAGTGAGATCTATGTCAGCAACAATGTCCTACAAAATTAAAAAAAAATTGTTAGTAATCTAGAAAAAAAAGAAAAAAAAAATCAGAAAATCTACTTCTATAAAAACTGAAAATCCTACCTAACTACAACTACTCTATAGCTACTAGAACAATTAGAACCGTTTAACCTTTTCCCCGGCAACGGCGCCAAAAACTTGTTCGCTCACCTCAAGTGTAAGGCTGCGATGTAGTAATAAATCTCGGTAAGACCGAGGTCGATCCACAGGGAAAGAAGTAAACAATTCCAACTACTCTAATAACTAGAATCTAAGAAGTTTAAGAAAGTAGTTTTTCACATAAAATAGGAAAATCTGAAATTAAGAAGAACTAGAGCATCAAGGATCCACTTGTAGTAGTCCAATACCAATCCATTCATCCAAGTACAACACAATTAGAATCAAAGTCCTATCTCTCATCTAATTGGAAGATATAACATTTAAGCACAACAATCCCACTTAAATCTGGAAATCAGATTTCTAGTTCTAATGAAGCACATAGAACTTGAACTTGTAGCCTTCGGAGTAACAGCCATGCCTATGGACTATGGCATGCTCAAGGGTTACTACAATTCGAATTCAAACAACCCAATCATGGTAATCTTAGAGAATTGCAAGGAACTCATGTCCGGAGCACACAAACTCTCACAAAACTTCTAAAAAACCAAACTTTATTCAAACTAAAACTTCAAAATCCAAAATTAAGAAAAGGGTACTTGAAATAAAAGAATTAAAGCATTGGAACCAACTACAAATTTCACCTCTAGCTCTAGCTAAGAGGTTAGCTAAGGAAAAGCATATTAAAACTAGAACTAAAACTAAGAAAAGGAAGAAAAACTAGCTGGAGGAGGCTAGGTAGCCTCCTGGGACTTGAACTCCTTGCTTCCCACGTCCTTGGTTGATTTGGAATATAAGAGAGCACCTCCTTTTATAGTGCAGCAATAGTACAGCAACATAACAGAATTTATTTCGCCTGGTACGGCTTAACCAATGGTCGGATTGCCTTCAAATTTGGTTTGTAGCTTTTTTGTAATGTGATCTTCCTCATAGATGATTTAGATTTCCAAGATTATCCTCTGAATGGGCCCACCAATCACATCACCGACCGCCTCTCAAAATCGCGCACTTTGGGTACCTTCAGAACCAGTCATCTTGCTTTTAACGCCCCGGAGTGTACAGAGGTCGGATTGATCCCAAATTTTGGACATTGGTAGAAAACTTCATCCTCTACATGATAGACGGATTAGATTGTCCAAAACAATTCCAGAATATGGTCCGAAAATTAGAACACTTAGGGCTTTTATAAACTCTGTGCAATTGGATCTTTCTGGATGGTCCATCTTTCTTTAACCGGTACGATCAAACCACACATCCTTTTGATCTGAAACTTTTGTGGTTATTCATATATGGATGTGTTCTAAAAGATGGTCAAAGTAGATTCTTCATATCATCAATGATGGGTCACCTGGACCGGCCCAGAGTGGAACAACGAAATCTGGAACTTTCTGGACAGTTCGTATTGTGTTGGCCACCACGATCAATCCGTAGCTCCGATCGACACGAAACCACTTGGGTTAGTTCGGCGTCGAGCTCCTCTTCGACATGAATGTGTTGGATTTTCAAATATCATCAAGATGGCTTCAGAAAAGTGGTCCAAAAAACCAGAAACGGGAATGGCCTGCTGTATGCAATCTGGAAGTTGAACTTTGCATGGCCGACCGGTCACGACCGGTCGGACAGGGCTGGCCGACCGGTCATGACCGGTCGGACAAAGCTGGCCTTGTTCCAGGGAGTGCATCCGACCGGTCATGACCGGTCGGGCCTTCTTGGCCGACCGGTCTTGACCGGTCGGACCCAGTTTTGCTTGTTTTTCTTCTTTCTTTTCTTCTCTCCTTCCTCTCTCTTTGCTTTCTTCTTTCTTTGGTCCACCTTGGGCCTTCATCAAAGGCTCCAAATGGCCCATTTTTGGTCTCTAATTGAGTGAAGTCCGCTCTCATCCCTAAAATCATAAAACATGCATTAGATGGGCCTTTTAATCATGAAAACCATGCATACCATGTCATGTAGTGGGCAATGCAATGTATAAATTGGAGGTTCAACAGCTTCCTCGGCAAAATTCAATACATCAGTCGCTTCATCGCACAACTCACACCTATTTGTGAGCCCATTTTCAAGCTCCTTCGGAAGAATGTTCCAAGAGAATGGAATGATGATTGCCAAGTCGCCTTCGATCGCATCAAGAAATATCTCATGAATCCTCCCGTCTTAGTGCCACCCACTCCTGGACGACCGCTACCGTTATACATCTCGGTAGCAGCAGATGCCATTGGCTGTGTCCGCGGCCAACACAACGAGACCGGGAAGAAGGAATAAGCAATATACTATTTGAGCCGAAAGTTCACCGACTACGAGACCAGGTATTCTCCGATTGAGAAGACTTGCCTCGCCCTAGTTTGGGCAACTCAGCGACTCCATCAATACATGATTGCATTCCTTATTCTCCTCCTCGCTCACATGGATCCGCTCAAGTACCTGTTCGAGAAGCCGGCACTCATTGGGAGGATAGCTAAATGGCAACTACTCCTGTCTGAATTCGACATCACCTATGTCACTCAAAAGACAATCAAGGGACAGGCCCTCGCCGATCATCTTGCCGCCCACTCCCTCCTGGATTATCAACCGCTCAAGACATTCTTCCCTGATGAAGATCTCTTGCTTATCGAAGGGGATGAAAAGAAGAAGAAAGATGAGTGGACGTTATTCTTCGACGGCGCAACAAATTCTAAAGGGAGTGGTATTAGAGCAATCCTCTACTCTCCAGATGATGTCCCTATTCCTATCTCAAGGCGCATAGCATTCGAGTGCACCAACAACATGGCAGAGTACGAAGCATGCATCGCTGGCTTAAGGGAAGCCATAATCTTGGGCGTCAGGAAGCTACGAGTATTTGGAGACTCACAGCTTATCATCCATCAGACCAATCGCGAATGGAAAACCAAGGACGAGACGTTGATACCATATCATGTGTATCTTGAAAATCTGATCGAAGAATTCAAAGAAATCACCTTCTCATACATGCCCAGAGCCAAGAATCAGTTTGCAGATGCTCTCGCCACACTCGCGTCAATGCTTGAGATCCCGAAAGGAGCTTCAGAATGGGAGCTCACAGTCGAAATCCAAGATGAACCTTCTTTCTGCCTGCAAATAGAAGAAGCTGAAGCTGTCCCTGACAAACCCTGGTATGCCGACATAAAGCAATATCTCAAAACCCAGGAGTATCCGAAGATAGCAACAGCAACAGATCGCCGAACCATCCGGCGTTTGGCCGGCCAGTTCACCATCAGTGGCGAAGTTCTTTACAAGCGATCCTATAATCACATCCTCCTTCGATGTGTCGATGAATCAGAAGCTGCAAAGATCATGAAAGAAATACACGAAGGAATCTGTGGCCCGTACATGAACGGGCACATGATGTCAAAGAAGATTCTACGACTTGGCTACTATTGGCTCACCATGGAGACAGACTGCTGCCAGCACGTCAGAAAATGCTTCAAGTGTCAGGAGCATGCGAATCAAATCCATGCCCCCTCATCAGAATTATACAACCTGACCACCCCCTGGCACTTCTCTATGTGGGGACTCGACATCATCGGCAAGATTAGTCCCAAAGCATCACATGGTCATGAGTACATACTTGTGGCAATCGACTACTTCACCAAGTGGGTAGAGGCAGCCTCCTACACCACGATTGCAGCATCTCATGTGATCAAATTCATGAAGAACAACATCATATGTCGGTACGGAATCCCCAATGCTATCATTACAGATAATGGGACCCCATTCGTCAACAAGAAGATGGATGACTTCCTCAGCAAATTCAAGATTCAACGTCATCGATCAAGCCCCTACCGTCCTCAGATGAATGGTGGGGTAGAAGCCGCAAACAAGACAATCGTTAGGATACTCGAGAAGATGGTCGTGACCTATCGAGATGGGTCAGATATGCTCCCATATGCACTTTGGGCTTATCGAACGTCTTTACGGTCTGCTACGGGCGTTACTCCTTTCGAGCTTACTTATGCAATGGAAGCAGTTCTACCAGTCGAGGTGGAAATACCATCATTACGAGTGTTACTCGAAAGCGGAATTGAAGAAGGAGAATGGCAACGGGCCAGATTTGATCAGTTGCAGCTAGCAGATGAAAAGCGTATGCGTGCACTAAGTCATTCACAGTGCTATCAGAAAAGGATCGCTCGGGCTTACAACAAGAGAGTCCGAAAAAGAAGTTTCAAGGTAGGCGACATGGTCATGAAGAAGATTCTACCGTCGCACCTTCCGAATCCCAGAGGGAAGTTCAAACCCTCGTGGGACGGACCGCTGATCATCAGAGAAGCACTTCCCGAAGGCGCCCTCAGACTCACCAGCATGAGAGGGGTGGATCTTCCTGAGCCAATCAACGCCGACAAAGTGAAGATCTTTCACGGGTAAGTCATTCTAACCTTATCAAGAGTTACCTTAATAGAGTTGAAGTCAAGAGGTTGAAGCTAAAACCTCTGAGAAATCATTTCCGTCCACCAACAAGTGTTTCAAATAAGGGGATTCAAAAGGAAAAAGAAAAAAGAATACAAAAAAAAAGAGGGGAATACGAAAAAAAAAAGGAAAAAAAAAGAAAAAGAGAAAAAGAAAAAGGGAAGCCAAAGCAAGGCACCCGAGAAAAAATCAACCCAAGAAAAAACACAGTCATCCATCCATTCATCTCAGAAGGGTCTTTAGCTAAGACCAACAGCTCTATCATCGTAACTTAGGATAAGGGCTGAAGGATTGCCATCGGCCGGCAACGACGGATTCCCGACCTCTAGCCGCCGCAGTTATCCAAAGATCCAGAAAAAAGAAAAAAAAATGTGTGCCTAAACAAAGAGGGCGGAGTGAAAACCCAAAAGGGCGCTCCTAGTAAAAACAGTGGGCATACAGCGGACTTGGTGAAAACCCGAAAGGGCGCCGAGGGTAAAAACAGCATAGCTATCAAGGGGCAGGCAAGATCAAACACCCGGGACGTGGTGAAAACCCGAAAGGGCGCCACGGGCAAAAATGACGGGAAAAGGCCGGCTGTGGTGAAAACTCGAAAGAGCGCTGTAGAAAAAAATGGCTCAAATGAAAAAAAAATGAAAAGTGCAGGTACCAAGAAATCAGGCAGTCCAGATCGGTTCAAGCAGTCACAGTTCAAAAATAAGAAGAAGTGCAGTCAGGAACGAAGAGCTCTATAAATTTCGACAATCTCGGGAGGCAATAGTTTCCGCTGCCTACACCTCTAAGGAACCAAAGGAGCACTCAAGTCAAATCTCGAGACATCGGTCAAAGCATTGGCCGAGCCCCAGTTCTGATTCTTATATCCCGACACAAAATCCAGACACACGCTCACAAGACAACTCATGGCACAATAGATTTTCAAACAGTTTTCTCTTTTCATTAAATGCTTCATATTTCTTTTACACATATCATATCATCTTTTTCAAAAAATACAAAAAAATGCATCATCATCAATCATATACCATGCAAAAAGGAATGTACAGGTGGCCAACACAATCAATCTCTACCCTCCTCCTCGGCCACATCAGGTAAGTCCTCTGACTCATAATGAAGTAGCCTCGCTCTCAACTTGCTCACCTCCATACGCAGGTAATGCGCCTCATCACGCTCAAGGGTACGGATCGCGGTCTCCTCATCAGACAACCTCTGATCGGCAGCCAACCTCCTCGACATCATCTCACAATGATACCCAAGTGCAGAGATCTCAGATAGCAAATGGCCATGAGTGGCCAAAAGGAAGCCAGGATCGATGAATGGGTGCTCCTCAAAGGGTTCATATGAACCAGATGAAGAGCCGGCATCTCTAAGGATATCCTGCTCATCCTCATCAGCAGTCTGGTGCCAGCAAGGGATACGTCGATACAGAGACTGCTCAGCAACCCAGTACTGATATGGGGCGGTCGCCATCGGAAAAGCCCGCAGCTCAAAACCCAGCAAATCAGCAGTCAGGTAACTCGCCCAGGATCCGTCAACCCGAGTCCTAAAGTCAGAGGATCTAGATGGAAGTGCTCGACGCCCGATACCCGTGAAAGCAAAAAGAGGAACAT
Organism: Liriodendron chinense; assembly: GCA_003013855.2. NCBI lineage: Eukaryota > Viridiplantae > Streptophyta > Magnoliopsida > Magnoliales > Magnoliaceae > Liriodendron > Liriodendron chinense. Next base: position 3,112,631 of record ML058489.1, on the reverse strand, counting down.
CCTGCTCGTACCCAAACTGCTACAGGAATCAGATAGGATGGTAGGAAAAGTAAGATCGAAAGCCTACCAGCATCAGAGGAAGGCGGTGCGCATCACAAAGCACTGGAGGAAGTGAAAGCCAAGATGACTCCCAACGAACATTCCAGTCACGAAGATCAGCGAACATCCTGTGATACAAGGGCTCACTCATCCTAGCCGTATGAGGGAGAAATTCTATGATGTGCCTCAAAAGGTCTGGGCGACGGGTGTCAGGAAATGGTACAGGAACAGTCAGTGAAAGACGCTCCCATAGCTAGCCTTGATCACAAGAAGAAAAAAAAAAGTTCAGCTAAAGCAAAGAAATTCCTAACAAAGCGAGAAGGGAAAGGTGCAGAAAAGATACCTGAAGAAATGCACAGCAGCCACGAAGGACACGAGTGCGGCTCAGGGCACAGTCAGTCAGCCCATTAAACAGCTCGGCCAGGACAAAAGAAATAATCCCCTGACGTCGGATAGCTCGGCTCATCACCTCAAAAAGCAAAGGAGTCTGAGACTTGCGTCATCCCGAGAATAGCACCTCAGCTATCAAGCAGAACATCAGTGCATTCCGAGCAAGAATAGATCCGGCCACACTCCGAGGACCCGAAAAAAGGTCATACAGCAAGTCCAAGGAGAACACTACAGCATCCTGGCCGGCAGCTGCAGGCTGAACCAGATAGGGGATCCCGAACCAGTTCTGCGGTGTGGCAGTCTTCGGCAAAGTCTTCGGCGAAAAATACTGAGTATAATCCTAAGGAAGGCCGGTCAAGCGCGCAAGCTCTTCCAAAGAGGGTCCCATCTCCATGTCGTTGAACGCAAACAAGTTCAACGAAGGGACCCAATTAATCAGTGCGGCCCCGAGCATCCTCCAGTCAATGTCAACTCTAGCCACATAGATCAGGCTGCCAAAGCCATAGGACTCCAAATCTCGAATCTCATAAGCTGACAAGCTGTCAAGCCAAGCAAGCAGTCGTGGCAAGCAAGAAGGACGAGGAAGCAGCTGACAAGTCCTCATAGGAATTCCCTCCAGAACAAAAGGCCCAGAAATCAATGATAGCTCATCAAGGATCGGAAGATCAACGGGGCGAAGGAGAAGAAAAAGCTGGAACCTCTGCAGACTCAACTGCCCCCGACCTGCCCTCAGTAATGGCTATGTCTGATATAGTCGCATCACTGTCTGAAACTGTCATGACCTCAGCCGCATGAGAAGACTCGCCCACCTCATGGACAGAGTGCGCAAAGGACCGACGATCAGGAAAAGGACGATACTCCCCATCAAAAGGGCTATCAGTGAAGATCACACCACACATCGTGGCATCCTGGCCAATCTGACCATCAAAAAATACATCTGAACCATCCAAAAGGGTCCCGGCTACCCCGATCGAAGAAACAACGTTCAGATCTGGACCTGCGGCCCTCTCCGACAGGAAATCGTGAATCCAATCATCATCCTGACCAATCAAAGGGATCATCGAGGCATCTACACCATCCATCATCAGGGGGACATCATCAATGATCGCATCAAGTCCACCCAAACAAGTATGCCGCACATCTCGGCCATCATCAAGAGCATCCAAACCATCAAAGGTATCATCTGAACCATCCATACCATTCAAACAATCATCCCATCTATGTCCATCATACCCCCATCTCCACCATCAATCACATCATCTAGGTGGCCCACATTCAAGGGATGCATAGCCTCACCTATGTCTCATCTCCTCATCTCATCCATACCATCCAGTTCTCCCACAATCAAAGACCCATTCCAATCTGAAATTTCAGCATGGCTGCCATTAATGGGGCCATTCAAAGCTCCACCAACCACCATCCCTAACCCCTCATCAATGCCCCCATTCAATGCACCATTTCCACCATCCATTAAAGAAATCCCTCCATCATTAAAGCCTTCAACACTTTCTGAAGTGTGGGACCCACCATGGACAGCCCCCACAGCCCCTAAATCTCCACCATCCATTGCTTGAGAAAAGATAAACCAAGAAAAAGACAAAAGGAGAAGGGAAGATGAGACAAGGAGAATATTCATGGCTGCAATCGAACCCGGACGTGCAGGGAATGAGGGGACAAAGACAGTGGACTGTGAAGAATGTCCGAGCACGAGCCAGCCCAGGCCACACAAGAGGCGAGCCTTGGGCGGCTAGCTCTAGGCTGCCCGTACGGATGCGCTCCCTCTCTCTCCGCGGGATTGGCTCCATGGTCGTTAGTAGGTGAGGCTGACAGTCCACATCAGCAGATGGCATCCTGAGGGCCGCCCAAGGCCCCAATCCACTCCAGATTTCGATTGAGGTTGATCAGAATCATTTGGAAGGTACCCCACCTATCCAATCACGAAGCACTGCGGCCAGAATGGGTCTGATCAAGCCAAAGAAAGGGAAAGCTGATCAAAGAGAGGTCCACAAGCAATCTGAGCCATTCGAAGACTAGATCATCATGATCTAAACCATGGGAAAGCTCGCATGGATCATCAAATAGCAAGATCAAGGGTTTGATCATCAAGAGAAGGGCCAGAATCCAAGATTTGATCATCAAGTGGGCCCACAAGGCCAAATCAAGTAATCTGAGTCCTTCAAGTCATCATCCACACCATGAGAAGCCTTCTTAGCCTCACAAAATATCAAGAAAAGGTGCTCCAAAGTAAAGCCGAGGTCTCAAGTGGGCCCACAGGGCCAACTCAAGCAATCTGATCCATTCAAGTCATCATCCATGTAGTAAAAAAGTCTTATCTTCCACAAGTCATTAAGAAATGAATCAAAAGTCAAAGCGTCCAGACATCATCAAGGAATTTGAGACAAGTCAAAGGTTGTATATTCATTCAGAAGATTTTGATACAAAAGAGGGTAAAAGCAAAAAGAAGGTCATACATCGAGTAAGCTGAATACAAAAGCAAGCTACAGGTCACCAATATAGTCGTCATCGTCCCGCTCTCGACGATGAAGGAGCTGTCACCGAGCCTCCAGCATATCTGCGACGGCCCCCAGGAACATAGAGCGGAGGAAGCAGAGGCCCCTAGCCATACAACAAGTACCACTCATCATAATCATGATCCGGGATTGTGAAACGAAACCCGAGCTGGCCCACAAGAGCGTTAGCTATCTCATCAGCTGGGATCTGAGCCGCTGGAGGAGGTGCAGAACAAGGGACTCTAGCCACTCCGGTAATCTGTCGAAGCAGCCTCTCACCCAAATACCACTGAAATGATTCAGCGTCAGAAAGCATGATCCAGAGGCATGAAGCATCATAGGTCTCCACACGCTGAGGGGTGTAGTAGAGAGGAAAGTGGGCGTATGGCATCCGAGCAAGCTACAACAAGGGAGATCATCACGATCAATTACAGTACAGCACGAGGGATAAGGAAAGCAAGATACTTACATCTTCAATGGTCAATCCGTTTATGTCAGCACGCCAGTTGTACCCAGAGACTCGAGAGTTCCGCTGACGGTATTGTTGATGCCAGTACATGTGGCGATACAAAGATGCCTCAATGTCGTCCCGCATCCTCGGCGCAAGGTGGGGAAAATGGTCATAAAAGCAAGTCTGGGCAAGGACACACTTAACGATTAGAGAGAGAAAGAGGGTAAATGTCTCCAAGAAAGGAGAAAAAAGAAGTACCTCAACGACAGGCCAGAAACCTGTGTAGGACCGACTATTCCGACTGGTCTTATCTAGACCCTGGAAAATATGAGTCAGGATAGCCCCGTTCCAATTGTAGGGATGATGAAGATCCTCAACCAAGTGAAGAAATTTAAGATCAACTCTCTCATTTGTGTGGCAGAGAAGGAAAGACCCGAAGGCATAAGTAATCATGGCCCGTGCTTTGTGGAGGGCCTCTAGCTCGGCAGTGGGGGTGACGAAGGCAAAAGTGTTGTAAAACCATCGCATCTTTACTTGATGGCCTTGGAATTCATCTTCGGGCGGGACATCACCAACAAGCCGTAGCCAATCAGTGGAAGTGATGGGAGCAAGAGAGCTGACTTGAGGAACAACTGCCCCATGAAATGGAAAGCCAATTTGCATATAAATATCCAGGGGAGTTATTCTCCATTCGCCACAAGGGAGTTGAAAGGTGTGGGTCTCATCCCGCCACCTTTCGCAAAGAGCCGCAAAAGGGAGTTGGCACTGTTGTTATGAAAGCGTAAGGTAAGGAGGCCAGCAAAAGGAATGTCAGCCAATACTCGTTCAAGCAAAGGCTGTGGATGTTGCACCCAGTTGTCCCAGTGGTCTCTGGTACCTCGACCCTTGATGGCGGGAAGAGGTTGATGCTCTTAAGACAAAGAACACATATGGGCCCCTCGGCGGATGATGAAGGCAGGATCATTCTCATCAATCACTCGACGTCCTCTTGTACCGTCTGCCATTGAATCCTACAAGCTTGGCAAGGTAAGTCCCTATCCTTTATCCATCAAAATCTAAATTATCATCTAGGAAACCCATGGGATGGGGCTCACATTCAGATGCAAAATCCAAAGTCTGACTCCATGTGTTACTTAGGATATGTGTTGGGCCCATTAAGAAAGCAAGGCCCACCTTAAAGAAGGTTGCATGCCATGCCTTAGGCAAAGAAAGTCTATCATCCAAGGACATACTTTAGACAACAAATGCACTCAAGTGCCATGAGATTAACAAGGGATAAGAATCCTACTTCACATGAGAAATCCCTCTTCAAAGTCCATATGTGGCCAAGGTTGATCCACTTTTTATGCCAAGGCCATGATTCTCACTTAAAATGTTTCCATCTTTTACACATGTACATGGACAAATGGGGAATAGGAAGGAAATGGACCCCCAAGAGCAACCCAAATGCCTCACCTCAATGGATTGAAGGGAGCACATAGCCCACTTGAAAAACATGAGGACCCATTCAATGGGTTAACCATGGGCACCCCTATGTGCATCATCTTGATGAAAGTTTTGACTATGAGAGTACAACATGGCGGTCTACCCACAAGCATATGAATCAAAGAAGCTAATGGTAAAAATTGGATGCACATAGCCCACATGAAGAACCAAAGTTGGAGATGTCCATGTAAGGACAAGTTTGGGCAACTTATGTGCACCAATTTCTTTACCAAAAAGGGGAACCATTTGAGCACAAGAAGGCATGGCTTGGTGAATCACCCAACCATCATGAAAATGGCTAAGAATGGTATACATAGCCCACTTGAAGATCAAAATCCAAAATGCCCCAAAGCATGGGACAAAATTGGGCAACTAATGGGTATCGTTCTTTCTCAAAAATTGGAAAGAAAAATCACTCATATTTGAGAATGATGGTGGATGACCCACTAAACACCCAAAGAGAAGTTCAAGGAGCTATGGTTGCATGGATAGCTCACTTGAAGAAGGATCATCCGTTTGAGGTTGATAACATTAAAGACAAACTCTTGGAAGTCACTTTCCTACCACAAGAAAAAACCATTTGAACCTAGTGAGATTGTTGAGACAACTCACTCATGGGACTTATAGATGATCAAGTAACTCAAGTCCTCCATCCATCAAAAGAAAAGGCATGAAAGGAAAAAAACCTACATGAACAAAGTGTAGTGGTGCACACATGGTCCAAAGAAATCCAAGTTTCAATGAGGGCCCAAAGGCCCATCCATATGGAAAAATCCTAAGTGGCCCACCACACTTTGTACATAAGGATGTACATCATAATCAAGAGATGGTGGGAGATTTGGGCCACTTGTCCATAAAGGCCCAATTAAGAAATCTAGCCCACTTGAAGATCCAAGTGAAGAATGGGTGTTCGCTCGCCTCAAGCGTAAGGTTGCGATGTAGTAATAAATCTCGGTAAGACCGAGGTCGATCCACAGGGAAAGAGGTAAACAATTCCAAGTACTCTAATAACTAGAATCTAAGAAGTTTAAGAAAGTAGTTTTTCACATGAAATAGGAAAATCTGAAAATAAGAAGAACTAGAGCATCAAGGATCCACTTGTAGTAGTCTAATGCCAATCTATTCATCCAAGTACAACACAATTAGAATCAAAGTCCTATTTCTCATCTAATTGGAAGATATAACATTCAAGCACAAACAGTCCCACTTAAATCTGGAAATCAGATTTCTAGTTCTAATGGAGCACATAGAACTTGAACTTGTAGCCTTCGGAGTAACAGCCATGCCTATGGACTATGGCATGCTCAAGGGTTACTACAATTCAAATTCAAACAACTCAATCATGGTAATTTCAGAGAATTGCAAGGAACTCATGTCCGGAGCATACAAACTCTCACAAAACTTCTAAAACACCAAACTTTATTCAAACTAGAACTTCAAAATTCAAAATGAAGAAAAAGGGTACTTGAAATAAAAGATTTAAAACATTGGAACCAGCTACAAATTTCACCTCTAGCTCTAGCTAAGAGGTTAGCTAAGGAAAAGCATATTAAAACTAGAACTAGAACTAAGAAAAGAAAGAAAAACTAGCTGGAGGAGGCTAGAAAGCCTCCTATGACTTGAACTCCTTGCTTCCCACGTCCTTGCCTGATTTGGAATAGAAGAGAGCACCTCCTTTTATAGTGCAGCAATAGTACATCAACATAGCAGAATTTGTTTCGCTTGGTACGGCTTAACCAATGGTCGGATTGCCTTCAAATTTGATTTGTTGCTTCCTTGTAATCTGATCTTCCTCATAGATGATTTAGATTTCCAAGATTATCCTCTGAATGGGCCCACCAATCATATCACCGACCGCCTCTCAAAATCACGCACTTCGGGTACCTTTAGAACGAGTCATCTTGCTTTCAACGCTCCGGAGTGTACAGATGTCGGATTGATCCCAAATTTTGAACATTGATAGAAAACTTCCTCCTCTACATGATAGATGGATTAGATTGTCCAAAACAATCCCAGAATGTGGTCCGAAAATTAAAACACTTAGGGCTTTTATAAACTCTGCGCAGTTGGATCTTTCTGGATGGTCCATCTTTCTTCAACCGGTACGATCAAACCACACATCCTTTTGATCTGAAAATTTTATGGTTATTCATATATGAATGTGGTCTAAAAGATGGTCAAAGTAGATTCTTCATATCATCAATGATGGGTCACCTGGACCGGCCCAGAGTTGAATAGCGAAATCTGGAACTTTCTAGACAATTCGTATTGTTTTGGCCACCACGGTCAATCCGTAGCTCCGATCGACACGAAACCACTTGGGTTATTTCGGCGTCGAGCTCCTCTTTGACATGGATGTGTTGGATTTCAAAATATCATCAAGATGGCTTCAGAAAAATGTTTCAAAAATCCAAAAAGGGAATAGCTTGCTGCCTGAAATCTGGAAGTGTAAAATTGCATGGCCGACCGGTCTTGACCGGTCGGACAGGTTGGCCGACCAGTCTTGACCGGTCTAGACCTATCTGGCAGGTGTCCAGGGAGTGCAGCCGACCTGTCTAGACCAGTCTTGACCGGTCGGACCCAGTTTCTGCATTGTTTCTTCTTTCTTTTCTTCTCTCCTTCCTCTCTCTTTGCTTTCTTCTTTCTTTGGCCCACCTTGGGTCTTCATCTAAGGCTCCTAAATGTCTCTTCTTGGTCTCCATTTAGATGAAGTTAGCTCTCATTCCTACAATCACAAAACCTGCATTAGATGGGTCTTTTAAACATGCAAACCATGCATATAATGTGATGTAATGGGCCATATCATGTATAAATTGGAGGTTCAACAATGGGCTAGTCACCTTTGTCCATACGCATGTGAAGAAGGATGGGGCCACCCAAAGTGAGCCCCATGAGCCCAAAACTTGAGGTGGGCCCCACCATTTTCATGGGCCCAAACCTTGAAAAGAAGATGGAAAAGAAAAGAAGAGCTTTAAGGAAAAATGACAAGGGCAAGAAAAGCATGAGGGAGACCAAAATGAAGCATTGGGCCCATCAAATACACCAAGGGCTATAACTTCACTTTGAACCCATTTGATACACATGAAAAGAGGCCCAACTCCCATGAATAAAGATAGAATATTTTGCCATGCACACTTGATGCACATGGCAAAATTTCCCTTTACATACACATGAAGGGAGTGTGAAAGAAGAAAAGAAAGAATGAAATGGAAGCTTGCAATGTACTTCTCCATGCACCACCTTAGAAGAGATTTGAGAACTAGAAAAAGGCTTAAAAACACTTGGGCCCACCTTCACTCCTTTTGGAATAGCTACATGGAAAAAGAAAAGAGTCATGAGAAGAGACAATGAAGAAGGAAAAAGACAAGAGAGAAAGGGAGTGGTCCATACCTTTACCACTCACCAAAGGGGGACCACCTTGCTGTCCCAAAGCTTCACTAAGGCCCACCTCTTGAAGAGAGCAAAGAACCAACAAAAGAGAGAGAAAAACTTGAAGAAAGAGAGAGTATGAGAGAGAGAGAGAAGAGAGATTGCACGTTGGAGGGGGCAAGGGTGCCCCATGTTATATAGAAAGGGGGAGTGCACCCCTTTACCCCAACCCACTGGAAAAACCGGTGGGCAGAGACGGTCCGGGCGGCACCCAGGGGGCCGTCCTACCCTCCCTCTAGTTGAAACGACTTCTCACCCCCTCTCCTTGGGAAGAACTCCCCTTGGGAAGGGTGGTTGCAAGTGAATCTTGTACCTCCTTGTAAGAATGAAGTGATGGAAGAGAATGGTGAGAAAAAGTAAGGAATCTCACCAAAATCTCATCTTGTGAGAAATTGGTGAGAAATTGGCTTGATGATGTGGAAAAAGTTCCATGGAATTTTCAAGAAAAAAGAAAAAGAATTGACTTGGTCAAACAGTGATCTCAACCATCCAAAGGCATGACCTGATGATCTGAACCATTCTAAGAAGAATCCCCGGAATCTCCCACCTTGATTGCTACTCTCTTGTACAGTTTTGGGTTCGAAGACCTTAAACTATGTCGGGATCAAGATCTTGAGGGATTTTTTAAATAAAAACCGGTAGCAGTCTGGATCGTTCGAATCAAGATCCGCTGACACCGGACATTTTCCAAAAATAAAAAAATGTGTTTGCCCTGCTTGTACATATTTTGGGTCCGAAGACCTTAAACTACGTCGGGATCAATATCCCGAGGGATTTTAATAAAAACCAGCATCGATCCCAGCCGTTCAGGCCAAGATCTGATGACCTGGATCATTTCGAAAAATCACCAAAAAGAGTGTATATTCAGCTTGTACATATTTTGGGTCCGAAGACCTTAAACTACGTCGGGATCAATATCCCGAGGGATTTTAATAAAAACCAGCATCGATCCTAGCTGTTCAGGCCAAGATCTGATGACCTGGATCATTTCGAAAAAATCACAAAAAAAGAATGTATTTTCAGCATGTACATATTTTTTGTCCGAAGACCTTAAACTACACTGGGATTAATTTCTCAGGGGACCTTTTCCTGCTTTCAACCAAAAACCGGCAACGGCCTCAACCGCTGGGATCAAGGTTTGATAACCCGGATCATTTCCAAAAATACCAAAAAGATTTCAAGATTTCAATAAAAACCAGCATCAACTTCGATTACTTGAGTTGAAGTCTGGAACTTTTAAAAAAAAAAAAATTTCACCATCAATTTCAAATGCACGAATTTATCTCCAACGTCCGAAGACCCAAAACTACACTGGGATTAACTTCTCGGGGGCTTTCTTTCCTAACCTGTTCCAGACATAGCTAACAGTTGATCGTACGGGTGTCCGGAATCTTTTTAAACAGATAAAGGCTGAGACCGGCAGAACCCCGCAATCCTGTTCGTGTTGAACGCACCGTGATAGACAACCTTGATATAGAAGTCGCTGTTGAATCTGATGGATGTTCCCTGTTCCTAAAACTCATGAAGGGGATTAAGGCTGTTGGGAGGTGGAGCGGACCCTCACGGAATTGAGAGCAACATAAGGCCCTAAACTGGATTGACTAAGGGAAATGTCAGAATGTGGCTCATTTTGTGGCCGAAGGAGTCCGTCGGACGATACGTGGTCTATGTGCATTGCACATGAGGAACATGCAACTTTGTGGGTGTGTTGACTGAAACCCTCAAAATCTCCTCATCCGAAGATGTAAAACTACGGCACTTAACTGTGTGAGATTCGTCTTGCTCGTTGACGTAAAATGGATCGGGTACCTTACCAGCAGTAGAAGCTGGAAATGGATGAAAATTCCATACTTTCCCTGCATTTCAGAAAAATAAAAAAAATACAAAAACATTACAAAATATTTTTAAAAATCACAAAATATTTCCCTTGCTTTCAAACCAAATATTTTCAAAACCACAAAAAATATTTCCTTTGTTTTCAATAACCGATCTCTATCCTGACCACTCACGTAAAGATTTGGACCAAATATTTACAAAAATCACAAAAATTGTCACTATCCCCAGCACTACACTTCAGGAGTCTCGAACTCCGCTCTCTTCACAATTTGGGATGACGGATCCAATCGCCCGAAAATTGGAATCTTGACCAAAACTGGCGACCAAGCACCGTCTCAATCGCATTATGCCCAGAAGAACATCTTGAAGTCGGATAACATCCTCGTACATTCTCATTAGCAAAGAAACAGCATCTTGGGACGATGGACCTGATCGACCACGGGTCGGGATCTTGACCAACCCGCTGACCAAGCATCCGCATTAAAAAGAAAATCCCCAGGGAAGCACAACCCTGCAAGCAATAAGCTCAAAATTCTCTGCATCTCCAGCAAAAGCAAAATCATCAAATTGAAAGAGAATGAGCCAAGCCATGCATCCATCATCACATACGCATTTCTATGCATCAGCACCCATCGCATCAATCATCATATTTACTTGCTTTCAAATAAAAGCCGGTTAGCCAAAGACCCCACAGGCATCCCTAGTGGAGGCGCATGCAAACCAGATTTCCATTTCAAAAATACAAAAAAAAAATATTTCTATTTGCAAATAAAAACCCCACGGAGTATCACTCCCCAGAGTGGGTATCTTTTTAAAAATCTAAAAAATATTTTCCCAGTAGAGCGTTCTGCCTCCAAAACACCAGGAGATCTTCCATATCTCTGGGTAGGAGCTGACGCAAAAATCAAATAAGATTCGATGTCTCGCGGTTTCCTCGGAGACCATCGGATCCAATGCACTCAAAGTACGGTCGAACTGAACTCCAGTGTCAGTGCGGTCGTACTACATGCCAAGATACGAAAAGATGAAAGCCAAAAGGCTCGGTCAAAGAAACCATTTGAACAGGTGGAAACGATGAATTGTAACCCAAGTATCAAAATCAGCAGATTGGGTGAAAAAAGTTCACCCGCACATACCTAGGTGTGGATGCCTGAAGTACCTTGACTGAGTCCAAGTCGGCGTAGTAGAATCCTATAAGACTACATGACGCAGGGCATCTAACCTTTTTGACAGTCAAGTGAAACAAGTACTCCTGGAGTGATCCGGGAAAACATCAAACATCACACAATCAATCTCAGGGTCAGCAACCTCGTAAGACTACGGACGCAGAGGCTCTCCTATACATTTCCGATGTTAGTACCGATCGGGAATGGAAGGGTTGCAATTGGGGTACCCAGGGTTTGCAGTGTATGCAGGGACAATCGCAACGTTTTCTCCAAACTCCCCGCGGTATGTGTGAGTTATCAATCTCCAAACAATCAACTGACTCAGATACAAAGGACAACAAAGATTCCAGACCACAATCTAGGAAGAATGAATTGGAAACCAGCATCAAAATCAGCAGATCGAGTGGAAAAAGACCACCCGCACATACCAAGGCGTGGATGCCTGAAGTACCTTGACTGAGTCCCAAGTCGGCGTAGTAAGAATCCCGTAAGAACTACATGACGCAGGGCATCTAACCACTTTGATAGTCAAGCGAAACAAGTACTCCTGAAGTGATCCGGAAAAACATCAAACATCACAATCAATCACAGGGTCAGTATCCTCGTAAGACTATGGACGCAGAGGCTCTACTGTACCTTTCCGATGTTAGTACCGATCGGGAATGGAAGGTTGGCGATTGGGTAACCCAGGTTGCAGCAAACTGTAGGGACAATCGCAACATTTCTCCAAACTTCAGCGGTATGTGCGAGTGATTGATTTCAAGACGATCAACTAGCACAGATGCAAAGGCAAGCAAAGATTTTAGACCATGATTTATGAATGACCGGGTCAGAAGTGGGGTGTCCACTCGCTTTGGCATTCGGTTGCACGCAACCTCTGTCAAAGAGGGGCATCTGTAGACAACCCCACCTTCGGCTACACTATTGGGAGAGATAGCTGGATAAATGGAGGACCATACCCACAAATCCGAAGACCAAACTCAGCCAAACTCACCCTTGTAAGCCACAATCCATAGCCTAACTCAAGCCTGAACCCAGTCAACTCGCCCCTAAACATCAGCCTGAAAAACCCCCATAAGAAAAGCTAGTAAAAAAATCCTTAAAAAGTCAAACTCACTGAGTCAACCCGCTGAGTTAACCCGCTGAGTCAACCCGTCGAGTCAAAACACCGAGTCAACCCACCGAGTCAACCCGCTGAGTCAAATCACCGAGTCGACCCACTGAGTCAACTCACCGAGTCAACCCACTAAGTCAAAACAGCACCCCCGAGACATGTCCGTACCACGCGCTGGAACTTGAGGAGCGTCCGTAAGGGCGGCCCACAGGGGGCCACCCAAACTTATTTATGAGAACTGCCACTGCCCTCTGCTATAAATACTCCTCTCCCCTTCTCATTTCAACACACGACCAAGCCCAGAGAGATCCTGTCTGGCCAAGTCCTCCTCCACCCTCTTAGCCCATTTTTCCACCAAGGAGAGCCTGAGTGAGGGGAGCCTAGCCCTGGTCCAGCCCAGCCTGACCACTGTTCGAGTCCCAAGCCATCCAAGTCTTGATCCAGCCACTCGAAGCCAATCCTTGCGACACCTCCGTCCATCCAGTTACCCTTTTACCAGCATCATCTCATTTGCATCTGGCATAAGTGCAACATTGACTTTTCTTCCAACCCCCCTGCTTCACTACAAGCACTTTGATTATTCAAGCACACGACATGCATCCGCATAAAGCACCTGTCAGTTCGAGCGTATGCTCTGGGCTTGCCTGTTAATGGAAACCTACCCATAAGAAACTCTTACTGTTCAGACCTGCATTCATACATTAGTCACTACGAGCACTTTAATTATTCAAACACACAGCATGCATCTCACATAAAGCACCTGTCAGTTCAAGCGTATGCTCTGGGCTTGCCTGTTAATGGAAACCTGCCCATCAGAAACTCTAACTGTTCAGACCTGCATTCATGCATCATGTCATCTATGAGAATATACGAGGATTAAAACGGACTTTCAAGTATTAGTTCGATTCTGTGAAGTAGAGACCGTACTTCGATACGGGCAGTGTGTGGGGTGCTTAACCTCTTCCCACCCTGTAACCGTGATCCCTTACCTTGATCTCTGGCCGCAGATCAAAAGGAGTCATTTTAGAGAAAGGAATCTTCGGATCCCCTTCTCTAACGTTTCTATGGGTCTAGCCGACTGTAGATTCGAAGTAACTGGCTAGTGACGACTCTGGTCTTATATAAACTCAGAAACAAAGCCCTCGAGAACGAGGCAAGCCAGTGGCACAAACGGCGATTCGCACGCACGCACCTCTTCTTCTTTTCCCGAAAAGAAAGGGAGAACGTCGTGTGGGAGCGCGGAACGGCGAGGGTCCACAGATTGTCATCTCATTTTATCCCAAAAGTGTTGAAAGTATATAGGGCATGGATAGCTCCGACGATGAAGAAATGGAATGGCGGATCGTTGCTTACACGACAGTAGCTTGCGTAGCTGCAGTAGGAGAGTATTGTAGGACATATTTGTTCAGACAACCGCCACATCAAGGGGATGATGAACGAGCAAGGTTCATCAACTCGATCGTGCGAGCCAGTGATACGGATTGTGTGACCCAGTTGAGGATGAATCAACATGCATTCTTCAATCTCTGTAATATAATTAGAGAGAAGACAAATCTGCGTGATAGTCAGAACGTTTCCCTCGAAGAACAAGTCATACTTTTTTTACATACTGTGGGACATAGTGTGTGAAATCGGGTCGGGTAGTGGGACACCGATTCATTCGGTCAGGTGAAACTGTTAGCCGTCACTTCAATCGAGTCCTAGATGCAATTGTCTCTCTCTATCCACACTATGTTACACAAGCCGGTCCAGAAATTCCCACTGAAATTGAAAGAAATCCATATGGGCAACATACTTCCAGGTATCCTTTTAGTCAAACGATTCATTCTATATATTGAGAATTGTGGTTGTATTGTGTCGGTTATATATTGTGGTTGTGGAGGATTGTATTATGTATTATGGTTGTGGACGATTGTGTAGGTTATGTATTGTGATTGTAAAGGATTTTAGTTGTATTGTGTTAAATGTTGTGGATTCATAAATATGAGTTTACAGGACGTATTGGAGCACTCCCCACAAAATGCAGGCTTTTTGTGCAACAAAACATTCGACGGTTCAGGACCGTCGTTTCAATTTCTCGACTGTGCAGGACCGTAAAATAATTCACCTAGGGGCGGGTGGACCGAATTATTTTCGACGGTTAGTAGCAGTTGAAATTCCGATCAGAACGAATGATTTCGACCATTGAAAGAATACAATTCGACTGTTTTGAACCGTCGATTTATGTAAATGGTGACTTCCCATTCCGACACTATTTGACGGCTATGAACCGTCGCAAATATGTCAAACTGTAGCATCAAATTTCTCTTTCGATTGTCAATAATTTGACAACTTTTTTTGACTTCACAGACCATCAAATTTAGCGCTTTTTCATGTAGATCTCTTTCAAAAATATAACATTGGAATTGAATGTGTTTAATTTGTACAATTAACCGGGGGATGGAGAGGAAATCCACGAGATAAACATGGTTAATATGCTTGTGGAGGGTGAGCTCTTCTTGACTACAATCTCCAATCCCTTGGAAGTATGTCTTGCTCACTTCATGGATTGGCGATCATATGATTATAGAGATGGCGAGCGCATTATTAGATGCGCATTCACACCATCTTACATAAGTGTCAAAAATACCTTTAAAGCCACGAATTTCAAAGCCATACCTCAAGGGTTCAAAATTAGAAGGCTAGGTCACAATCCGAAAAGATAATGGCTTAGATCCCTTGGGTAATTAGACAACAATTACCAAAAGAATTCAGTCCCTTGTTTATGAAGAGGCATGCCAACACCCCAAGCATTAATGACATTTCATGCAATACATATGCTGTAAATAGATATATTTTCTATACAATAGAACATGGAAATGAACTCATCTACACGAAACTCTGAGGTCTCAATGAAGGATATAATTAGTTTCAAGGCAAGTCTTAGGGATACAAATTTATGGATGAACAAGTCACTTATTATGACATCATCAAAAAATACTTAAGTTGGATTACATCAACTATAGAGAAACGGTCTTCTATTGTGATTGGGTGCATATAGAAGACTTAAATGGTCGCTTTGTTGACCTAGAGACGAATTTGATATATTTTAATCTAGCTAGGTAAGTTAATGAGTAAGTCAAAAGAATATAATAAGCCTTTTTTGCGCCCCAAACCTGACCTCCTGCACGGTCGATATACGATGGTCGAACATGGCTCGCGATACGTTGGACCCCGAACTCAACACTTGGCACTCATACGCCAAGTCCCGATCTCAACGCTCAATTGAAGGATTTAGGGTAAAATCTTTCTTTTTCCCTTTTGGCACAATGGTATCACAATCTAAGATAAGCATGTACTGTGTAGAAGGCAACCTTTACTGATTATAAATGTTTATCTACAAGAGTAGATATATATACACAACAACAATTTTTACAAAGCATACTATATGTGATGTTAAATGTCTCACTGTCAGGAGATGAGTATAACACTTGCATAACTAAATGCTAGAATGCATGTGGTGTATGATGTAGAATCTAAGGAATGAATGGATGTCAAACTTAAAATTGTAATCCAGTAGGTCGACACAATCACAATACCATACAATCACTGAATATCTCAAGAAGCACGGGGATCAACCTCGCTACCCACCAATGGGGTTGTATGCTACCATTAGGCACGCTAGTAATGGAACATCATTCGTGCTTATCTTCGCTGGTGGGGTCAAATCGATCCCTATTCGTACCTTGGCCTTAAAGCAAGTTGGACCCACTCCTTATCCCGACCTCAGTAGTGGGAGTCAAATCCATGATCCATGTGTCCTCCCGGCCCACTGGAGAGGCATCCCTAGGTACCATCGCGGTTTAGGGACTTTTAACCCAAGGGGCCTTGTCTACCCGCATTTTCAGTGTTACGCCCTTTATAGGGATACACAAGTCACATCATCATCAATGTATCGGTTGCCAAATATTTCCAATCGTATACGGTATGGCTGTGGGAGACTCAAGTTTAACTAGTGTCATGTACATAATCCAATGTCATACAACAATCACCATATACAAGTGATTAAGGCTGCCAATGGGCCAGGCTCAGGGTAGGTCTCGACCCAAATTTTGAACTGTTTCGGGCTAGCTTTATTCAAAATTCTAATTTTTCAGGCCCAAGACTGGCCCTTTAACACCCCTACAAGTGATATTCATGCATAATTAATACCATATTATCCACTATGTAAATATATCATGGCATTCATGATTCGTCATGCTCATGATGCTTGAACTACTACTATATGCAGATATATTATCACGCACCTCAATTAGCTCATAGTCATTTACCAGTTTTCTTCCTTAATCATGATCATTAATCTAGTCATTGTACACCTTTACACTAACAATATCTTTACCTACTTCCACAAGTACTAAGATCATGTTTACCTTGGTTACATTTTTTATTTAGCGGGAGTCTTCATCATTACTAGTGTGGCTAAGAATCTCCTTTTCTTAAGTTGATTCAACTATTAATAATTCATTCCAATTAGTTCATAGGTTAGTTCTAATCGTGGTTTCATCCTTTGTGTTCGTCCTTACACCTTTCATACCACTCATAAGGGTCAATTAGAAAGTCGTTAGTTCAAGGTGTACATAGGAACCCGAGTGATAAGCCCACTTCTAATTGGGTTCATGGAAGGTCCTTTACTCTTATTTGGGCTTAGGCGTTTGAGCCCTAAGAGGTGGTTTTGAGTAAGGCCCAAGAAAGTCATATTGGTTACTTAGAGTATGTGGTTACAGGGCGTATCTCCAAACCCAATTAGAGGTGGAAATTTGGGCTTTATGTTGGGCCCTTACATAGGTCATTTGAGGGCCATTTGTTTTAAACCATGGCCCATAGGTTATGGGCCTGTTTGATGCCGATTTAGAACCTAGATTTGGGTGAAAATTGGAGATAAATTTAAAGCCAATTGAGGGCAAATTTCTAAGGGCTCTTTATGTTTAAGTGGGCCTTACAGCCCTTGCTTTCATCACGGTGGGCCAAGCCCTTGGGCCCAAACAATGGTCGTCCAACCCCACCCTCAAGGGCGTCCCACGTAAGCTTTAGGTCTATTTTAATTTGAGTTAGAGGCCCAATTATCTTTGGGCCACTAGTGTGGGACGTATCATAAGAAGAAATGGGAATTAAACGCCCACTGCTAAAGCATTTCAAGGCCCATAGTGGGCCGCACCCGACTGGAATAACAAACTGAATCAAAATTGCATTAACCAAATGAAGGGATTAAATGGATCAGATTGACCCCAATTTGGTACACATGACAACAATTAAGTATACATTCATCACCTCAAATTTGAGACTAATTGGATATTTTTGGACTCAAATCTGGACCATTCAGAAGGGTGTCAGTGGTGTCTATTGCACTAGATAACCTAGTCCGAATTGCATTAATCAGATGAAGGGTAATGCAGATGAAGGGGTTAGACAGATTGAATTGACCCCAAATTTGACAAGCATGATAAAAATTAAGCATACATTTATCACTTCAAATTTGGGACTAATTGGATATCTGTGAACTCCTCAAATATGGACGATTCAAAATGATGTCAGTGCTATCTATTACACTGGACAACAAACCTGGTCCGAATTGCATTAATCAAATGAAGGGGTTAGGTAGATCGGATTGAGCCTAAATTTAGCTCACATGGAAACCATCATGTATACTATCACCATACAAAATTTGGAACCAATTTGATATCTATGGACCCCTCAAATCTGGATTGTTCAGAAGGATTTCTATGCTTACCACTACATTAGACAACAAACCCAGCATGCTGGGATCAGCGTGTGGGTCCCACATTGTGGGATTCACTTGAAGAAAATGAGAATGAAACATATACATCAATGTGGGGGTCCACTTAAGCCCCTAATTAAGCAATAAATTGTTAGGGGGAGAGAGAATGAATTAGTGTACAAAATGTACCTAGACTCAATGTTTAGGTGTCCCGCAGTTTACGTAACCATTCAAACTTCCATCTAGCATCTTAAATTCTTATGCAGGTCATTCTCGAACTTGAGATCAAAGATCACATTTAGTGGGCTCCGAGGATTGATGGCCCACTAGGATAGTAAGAGGTGTATAAAGATGCATTTAACCAAGGTGGAGGAGAATTTACTTACATTTTAAGGTAATGGCGAACCGGGATCGGTCCAGCTTGAGAATCGGACGGCCACGCCGTTCGAATTGTAGTCTGTAGAAGCGTCCTCAGCGACGGACCGGGCCCAAGTTCACTAGAAGGTGGCGCCGGAGAGGGTAAGAGCCCCGTCGTGCCCGGACCCTGCCGCATCACGAGGCACTGTCGGCGAGTCGAGTTGTTTGGGAATGCAGCCCCAATTGGGCGGTAAATTCAATCCAAGGCTAAATACTGGCAAGAGACCGATAGCGAACAAGTACCGCGAGGGAAATGCGAAAAGGACTTTGAAAAGAGAGTCAAATAGTGCTTGAAATTGTTGGGAGGGAAGCGGATGGGGATGTTGGGGTTGGGGTTGGTGTGGATGTTGGGGTTGGTGTAGGCATTCAAGGTAGCCCTCAAATTAGACAGTTGGGGGATGAAGGCTAGATGTCCAAGCTGAACTCCTTCTCCTTCTCTTCTTTCTTCCTTTGTATTGATGGTACTTAAGGGTATGGGATTCAAGAAAGGTTATTTGGATTTTGCAAGAAGGGTGATTTAAGGAGAAAGAGGGATGGAATAAAGATGTTTAGGGGTTAAGATTTGGGCACTATTGTGCCTAAAATTAAGGCCTAGCAACTCCTTTTATAGATGGGGAGTTAATTAACCAAGTTTTTTTCTAGAAATTGATGAGGTGGGTGATCCACCTTGTTTCAAGGGAAATTTATCCCCCTAATTACTTAATTAAGGGTTCTTAAGGGATAATAATGATCCTTCATTAATGTTTTTCACTTTTTCTAGAAAAGTTATGCTGGGTGTCCCACTTTTCCTTAATTTATGAGACTTGTTATTGACTTTTATGAAAAAATGCTAAGCGCCATTAAGTGACTTAATTAGTTAATTATTTAGCTTTAATTTATGCTAGAACCTTGTTGAGTGGTATTTTATATCCTTAATGATTTTCTAGAAGTGGATGAGGTATCCATACCGCCTTATTTTAAGGGGTCTTTTTTTTACTTTAGAATTCAACACTTTATTATCCTTAGGTAGATGTTATGGGAGGTTAATCATGATTCATGGCTCATGAAGCTTGATTAGGCTAATATAATAGGGTCTAGGTGTCCTACATCCCCTTATTTTAAGGAGAACTTTTGACTTTTGCTAATTAAGTTGATTCCTTTTAGTAGCTTCTTAATAAAGGCAATTTTTAAGAGATGGGACATGATTAAGGAGTGTGATTAGGGTTTGTTTAGCCTTAAAAGAATAGTGATCTCTATGGTATCATTATAACATTATTTTGATGCCATCATTGTAATGCAAGTGTAGTTTACATGGGTATTAGAGCACATACGGGTTGGATTGTTCTTCACACGTTATCTCGGCTTCGGGTGTACATATCCGTGCACGGAAGATATCGTCGGATATCAGCGGGGCGGTCATCTAATACAAATTTCAAACTTTCTTGACGTTGTTTTCCTAGGGCGAGCACATTAGGGTTTTTCCTGGGTATATCGAATGACTATTGGAATGTCGATTGAGTTGTAGCTTAGTCGGGAAGGGTGTTACACATTTTATTCTCGCATCGTGAGCAACTTAAGTCTTTTATCGCAAAGACCACAGTATGCCCATGGATGATTGTTACATTGTCTTAAACGCTCCTAAAAGATTGAACCAAAATGTGGAGGCTTATGAGGATCCTTTAGTCCTTGTGGCAAGGATAAATGTATCTGCTTTAACATTAGCCCTACAAGAAGATATCATAAAAGACGATGATGAAAATAATGTAAGTAAGAGCGTAGAGAAAAGAGAGATGAACTACAGTAGCTTAATCTTATCATAATGATAGGTATGTAGGTAGCTCTCTCGTTAGGTACAGAGAGTAGTCCATTTAAATAAGAAAAAAAAAAAAACTTGTCATATAACTTGGATTCTATTTTATTATGTTTTCTTCTTATTTTGGATAAATGAGAAAATGAAAAAGAAACACGAAATGAGAGCTCGACTGATAGAGTTTTTGACTACATATAGTAGAAATTATCTGTCAATGGATTGGACTCTCCATAGAGTTAAGCTCTCCATATAAGTTGAGAGCCCAACTCTATGGATAACCCAACTCTATGGACAACCCAACTCACAAAAGACACTCTCCACCATGCAGTCAGAAACCCTATCAGCCGAGCTACATTAAGGAATGTTCATTTTCTTATGAAATTCATGTAAGTTCCTCATTTCTCCTACCCATTCTCATCATAAAAAATAAAAAATAAAAATCAATTAAAATCTAAGTTATATGATGATGAACTATAGTGACTTAATCTTTTCATGATAATAAGTATGTAGGTAGCTCTCTCGTTCTTTATTGAGAGTCTGGTCTAAAAAAAAAACGAAAAACTCTGTTTTGTTACCTACCTAATAGTTGCTTTTAGAAAAATATGAAATTGTTAGCTTTCATCAATTCTTTTTGCATTGTCTAAGAATGCCTCTACATTCCAAGGTGGATCTACCAGCTCATTTAGAAAAAAATATCATTATTCTTTTGAATCTCCTTCAATTTATGAATGATGGATGTTTGATCATTGCATTTTTTTTTTAATTTACTTAATACGAGGATTTCATCTTTATGCCTATTTCTTTTTCTTTTTTTCCTTCTATTATCTTGCATGCGTATCTTATTCTGTGAATATAGACACTATCACATAATACACTAGAGAATTCACCTAACTAGGAGTCTAGGACAGGAGGATTTACCTCCTAGAGAGTCTATTTCCCGATCGAGGCATAGAGTATCTTCTTCCCGATCGACGACACTAGATATAAACTAACTTTCATCTTTTGGTCCACGTCACCATCTATACTTTAACTTAGTAGGGAAACATGTTGGGGAGGGATCAGTTCAATTAGTGATGCAAATAGGTCATTTTCAATGAGCAACATGTCGCCCTTATACCCTTCTTGAAATCAAGTTCTAGCCTAGATGCTGATTTACTTGGGCGTCTTATTCAGGTAATGTTTGAAGATTCAATTTATACATTTAATTTAAATTATCTAATTATATATATTACTTAATAATTTGAGTTATTTGTTCAACTTATTCACATAGCCACTTTGATATCACTGGTGACTACCACGACTATTGTTTGAAGAAAGCGGGTAAAACCAGGAAGGATTGAAAATTTATATTAGGAAACGATTATTAGGATACATATATGGAGTGCAAAATGAATAAGCACAATAAATATATCAAGTAGGAAGATTGGGAGAAGTTTGTCAACTTGAAGTCGACGACAGCAGAGCAAGAGAAGAGTTCAAAGTTTAGGAAACTCCACAGCAGGATGAAGAGCCCACATACCATAGGAAGAAATGGTGTGGCGAATAGAGCTAAAGAAATGGTAAAGATTTTGACATGTATAGTATTTGCTTTCTTTCTTTTCTTAAAAGTGAAAATTATGCTTATAGATTAGTTTTTAATTTTATATATATAAAAAAAAAGGACGGATGATAGTGTGTTTACCAGGACTATTTATACATCATCAACCATACTAGGGTTGATAGTAACACTTTAACACCTTAAGTAGCCACAACTATTGTGAGTGATTATAGATTTATTTAATTTATTTTTTAATTAATATAAATTTATATTTTTAATGATTTTTTATTTTATAGGCACAAATAAGAAATATCATTACGGCAAATCCCACATTTGGACAAAGGGATATAGTGCATGATGCCATAGCAGTGGTAATACGTACATGTTCTTTTAGATTAGTTTTTAACATTCATTTTTATATAAATTCTTGTTCTAATAAAAATAATATTTTCCGCACAAGTTTATGAAAAAGATAGGAAATGTCATGTACACGGCATGCGAGGGGGATCACAAAGACCACTTAACATCATTTGGCTCCTGTTCGGAGTCGCCTAGATGCAATAGAGAGTTAGATGTACAATATGACTTATGACTAAAAAAATGCATATGATGATGGAAAAGATAAATTCAATGATACAACTATATGTGGGTTCTTCCCAATATATATGAAGATGAAAGTTCTTCTTGGATATGAATTTTATGCACTTTCATCTTGTATGTAACGTGATTTTTTACTTCTAGCGTCGAATTATGAGATTACATACTTAATTCCCTTAATTGTTAATCGGAAAGACATGAATCTTCAAATCCTAAGACGTGAAAGGACAAGGCATCAACAGTCTCCCTCCCCACATATGTCTGATTGTAGGAGGTGTTACTTGAAAAAATACCAGACGAATAAAACATACATGAATGAATTGTTGGTTCAAACAGAGGATCCAAATTCAAAGTACTATAAGGTCTGTATTGAGGAGATCTTTGATGTGATTGCGGAGCTATAGGACAGAGATCTTCTTAAGGGGATGGCATTTGTAGATTTAGATATATGAGTATTGATTAGGTGGCCTAGGTAATTATATAAGTTATTGACATTTATAGAACTTATTTTTTAAAATTCATGTAATTTTTTTAATGTATAATGTTGTTACATTTCTTTATTAATTAAATGCAATAAATGCAAGTTTGGTTTGATTTGAGATTGACTTGAATATGTTCGGGCATAGTTTGTTTGATTTGAGATTGGTTTGATGATATTTAAGTATTGTTGGTTTCATTTAAGATTGATTTTAAATTATAGGTGTTTGGGCATAACCATAGTCCTAAGGCTCCATAATTCATGTTTTTTTTTTTTTTGTGAAAAAGCAAAACTTTGACGACTTATGACCATCAAATTTTCACCCAAAATGACAACTTGAAGTTGTCAAATATTTACACTATGGCTCATGTGCGTTGAAAGATTCACCCAAAATGACAGTTTTCGACCATCGAATACTTGAATGGTGGCTTATGGCCGTCGAAATTTTCATTAAAACAATAAAAAAATTTGACCCCCACATTCGACGACTACTTAATAACTTTCAAATACTAATCAACATATTAATCTAGCCATCGAATATTGAATTCGATGACAAAAATTTTGATGGGATTTTTTTACGGTAGTGCCTGTCAAATTTTACATAATTCGACAACTTTGGTCCATCGAAAAATTCATCTTTTCACGTAGTGATATAGGTCGGAACAAACTGATGGCTGGACTGGATCTCACACCTACGTGTCAAGCAGGCAAATGTGTGGCATGTACATGAGCTTCATTGCACACGCTTGTGTGCTTAGCAAAGTTCTGCATATAAATATAAATTTAGTTAAATTGCAATTCATATCCTTAAACTCTTGTGTGTCGATGGCTCCACATCTATTACTTTTTGAGAAAATAAGGGTGAGAAATGGTTAGATATACCGTTCCAAATGAACTTTCAAATGCAAGCCTCTCTTTCTCATCCAACACTTACGCATATCATTCCAGCCTTAAAACAAGGTAATCTACATCATAAAGATCAATCAATGAGAAAATATGATAAATCGATTGATTAGATGGGCCACATCGATATATTTAGTTGCTTCATGTTTGTCATTGATTTTGATGTTGCAAGGCATTAAAAGGAGTGGAAGACTATGGTTGTCATCCTGTTTAGCTCAAAATTTGGTCGTTGAGTGTGCGAGCATACCAAAGTTGGATGCAGCTCGATTCGAACCAAACACCTATGACCCTAAGTACCAAGATAGATAAAGAGATCGTGAATGATTATCTATAATCAAGAAATTAGTAGTTCAACCATCTATTCAACAACCTACAAAAGAGACCAAGTAATTTGTGAAGGGGGATTTGTCTTTCTAATGAGTTCTTTTTGTTTATCAACCAAAAGGACTTCAATATTCATATGATTATGACCGTAGTTTAACAATGAAACAATAAAGAAAGAAAAAATAATAAGCCAAAAGCTAAATGTAATTTTATTAATGGTTTATAGTGATTGCACTAACTATCAGATACTAAGAACAACAATCCTTTTGTTGCTCGATGGAGACTAAGCTTTATAGCAAGAAGGTCGTCCAATAGAGGATGACAATCATCTTGATGGATAGTGATGATTGTCAGGTGTAATATGGCGATCCAGTGTGGTAGCATGGCGGTACAGCATAACGTTGCAACGACATAACAACATAGCTATGTAATAGCATAGCAACATAGAATTTGACGTAATGACTAACAATATAATAACATAGTCATAAAGCAACATAGTTGCATAAAATTTGGTGTAGCAACATAGTGGCATAACTATGTAGAATTTGGCATAGCAACGCAGTTGCCTAGAACCCTGTGAATAAGCACCGCTATGTTGGGTCTCATTGATTCGAGCCCCCTCCCCTATAAAACTTTGTTCTAGGCTTTATTTATAGATGATATGAGACAATTATGTAACCATTCCACCACCTTCTAGGTTATAGGTGGTTATGTAACCGCTCCATTACTCTTATAGTTATGGTTATATAACCGCTCAACTACCATCTTAGTTATGTGTGGTTATGGAGTGGTAAGCTATTGAGCAGTCATGACCTCTCATATCTCACCACATGTATATGGCAATTATTACTGATTGGCTTCGACTATGTGTAGAGCTGGACACGAACCTAGTTTGATCGTTCGGATTGACTTAAATCAACTCGGTAAAACTCTGTTCGCACAGAAAGTCTTCATGTTCGAACTTTGTTCGAAAAAACAAGGTCTGTTCGAAAAAAAAATTTGAGTCAATTTCAATCATAACCCTGTTCGACTCAAACTCAAACTCGACTCAAATATTGACCGACTCAATTCAATTCGTTCGTTCGACTCGATTATATATAATATATATGGAGAGAGAGAGAGAGAGAGAGAGAGAGAGAGAGAGAGAGAGAGAGAGGGTTGGATGACAAATAAACATGAATGTGGGCCCTAGGAAGGTTTCAATAGTGGACATCATTCTCCTCACTGTTTCTTGTGATGTGGTCCACTTGAGCTTTGTATTTGCCTCATTTTTTGTTTAATGCCTCAAATGAGCTGTACAAATGGATGGACGGAGTGGATAAAACAAATACATCATGGTGGGACCCATAGAGCTTTGACACCAGCTTGTTGGCTGGTGTTTGCGTCACCAACCAAACAACGTCCGCGGATGAAATTTGTAATTTGTAATTTGTGAACAAATCAATATTCACTACTCAGTAGTAGAAAAAATATTTTCAAGTGATAAAAAAGAGCAAAATTGTTCAAATCATTCGAACTTGTAAAAATTGTCTGAAATCCATATGCTCGAACATGTTCAAACATGGCTGGGCCAGACCAAACTGAGTTTGAACAGAGCCACCCTGCTCAAATGTTTGTTCGAACACACCCGCTCAAGCAGCCGAACGATCTGATTTAGCTCGTGTTCGACTTGGATTGGATCGTTGCCCACCTCTAATTGTGTGATATGTGGTCCATGACCATTACCAATCAGCCATCATCGTTCATTATCAACCATAATTGGCCATTATAGACATCGGCCGAAATCAGTTGTTTCAACCATTAGTTTACCATTGGCTTTTTTTTTTTAATGGCTGTAAAAATTTTCATTGAAATATTGCTACCATGTGATGTCTTCTGAACCATCTGATTTGACGCAGTCAAATTATGATTCAATAATGCCCCAACATCTCTTTGCATTTGAAAAATGTGAAGAGATGTGGTTTCTTTTGACTAGAAATTGTGTTTGTGGCTTCACGTGGAAGCTCTCCACGATCGCTCTACTTTATGGTTCTTGAGTTGTGGAGCTTAGTGATGGAGGAACTAAAGGTATAAGAGGTTGCCCCCAAATTGTTTGGCTCTAAAGTCAAATTGCCCCCAAAGGCTTCATGGTTTGGCTCCTCTTAGTCATATTGGCCATAGGGTCGATCGTCGCGGCAATTTACCCTTATGCTAACATAAAGTGGCAAATTTTTTACCATTTTAGATTTTCTAATCATATTGTTATATCATTGAACTAAAAGTCACACATGTGTCCCACCAGACGATGTGCCAAAATGGTGCTTGACTCGAAATTTGGTCGTTGAATGTGTGGGCATGCTAAAGTTAGATGCAACTCAATTTGAACCAAACACCTATGACCCAAGTAAGAAGATAGATAGTGAGACCACGAGTGGTCTTCTATGATTGAGAACTTAAAAGTTCGGATGTTTATTCAGCCACCTATAAAAGAGATAAGACGATTTGCAAAGGGAAGGGTTTGTCATTCTAAGGAGTTTTTTTTTTTTTTTTTTTTTTGTAGCTGAAAAGACTTTAATATTCACGTGATTGCGACCATAGTTCAACAATGAAATAATAAAGAAAGATAATAGGCCAAAAATTGAAAGTAATTTTATTAATAATTTACAGTGATTGCACTAACAATATTCAAATACTAAGAATGACAATCCTTTTGTTGGTTGGTGGAGACTAAGCTTGATAGTAGGTTAGTTGTCCAGTGGAGGATGATAATCATCTTGATGAATGATGGAGATTGTCAGGTGTAATATGGAGATCTAGTGTGGTAACATGTCGATTCAACGTAGTGGTGCAGCAATGTAACAACGTAGCGATGAAGTAGCATAAAATTGGTGTATTGACATAACAGCATAATAGCGTAGTTGTATAGCAGTTTAACAATGTAGCAACATGCAGTGTAACGATGTAGCAACATAGTCGCATAAAATTTAGTGTAGCAACATAGAGTGTAGCGGTTTAGCCACGTAGAATTTGGCATAGTGGCGTAGCAGCATAGTGTCCTAGTAGCCTTGTGAATAAGCAGTGTTCCGCTAGGTCTCATTGATTCCGGCTCCCCTTATAGAATTCCGTTCTTAGCTTTATTTATATATGATATAAGATGGTTATGTAACTACTTCATCACTTTTTTAATTATGAGCAATTATGTAACCGCTCCACTACTCTCTTATTTATGGGTGGTTATGCAACCACTCAATTACCTTCTTAGTTATAGGCAATTATGGAGTATTTAGGCCACTAAGCAATTATGGAGTATTTAGGCCACTAAGCAATTATGGACTCTCACATCTCACCACCCATACATGATAGTTATTACTGATTGACTTTGGCCATAACACTTGGCTCATAACCATGACCAATCGCCATCGCCAGTTGTTACCGACTTGACATTGTTGGCTGGCCGTTTCGGCCATTAGTAGGCCATTGACGGTTTTAATGGCTAATTTTATGGTTTTAACAGCTTTCTTAGCCGTCTAATATGAGGCAATCAGATTAGGCATCAAACACATCTCACATGGATCTTTAAGGGGTGTTGTTTTCTAATTCCATCCTGAAAATATATGTAAACGGGTAATAATTACTATTTACATATGAGTATTTCCTTCTTAAAATGCTGTTTGAAAAAGATGGACTCAAATTCATGGGCCCCACCATAAGGTCTGTGACATATTCATGCTATGTATCCATTTTCTCATAACATTTTAGGAAATGAACTCAAAATTGAGGCACATCCGATGCTCAAGTAGCCTACGCTATAGGAAATCATCGTCCTAAAAGGTTTTCAATAGTAGGCATGTAACAAACTCTTTGCATCTGCTTCAATTTTGGGTCATGCCCTAAAATTAACTGTGCGATAAGCCACAAATATCACAATGACCCTGTATGAAATTTGTTCTATCTTCATTTTAGTGTTCAAAAAGCAATCTGTAATTGTCAGCTACAGAAAAAAGTGAAGAATTACATCGGTAATTAATCTATCACCATCTGCGTGTAAATTATTTACACCAGGGAATTGAAAAGCAAACACCCTTAAGGTGCGGCCCACTATTTTCACGGACCTGATTGCCCAAAACAAACACCCCCTACGGTGCGGCCCACTATTTTCACGGTCCTGATTGCCCTGGACAGCCGAGACGTCAAAGAAAAGCAGTCAACGTAAAGACCAAAGACAACACAAGGTCTCCCGTCATCTGCTGCTTAGTTGTGTAAGAAAGAGGCTCCGAAGCTTTCTTCTCTCCCAAGTCGAGAAAAGAGAAGAAACGCATGGGCAGGAGGACACAGCAGCAGCAGCTTCAACGGTCCTCCTTCCCCAAAAATGCCGGCCTGGGCCTGGCCGCCATTTCCTACGTGGCGATTGACTACCTCCGTCACGTGTCCCCACCCTGGCACGAGCGGCTGCAGCCGATTCTCTGGGCCACCCTGGCTCTGGCCTCTGTGGCTCGAGCCCCCTTTTACAGGCAGTGGTCTTTGGAGCTTCGCTCCGCCATTCCTTTCATTGCCTCCATGCTCTTCATGCTCGCCGCTCTCCTCTTCGAAGTCCTGTCCGTTCGATTCGTTACCGCTGTTCTCGGCCTCGACTGGCACCAGTATGTGCAGCGAAACCCTCTATTGCAAGCCGATGTGAAATTGCATTTCTTAAAATCTTGTTTTGTTGTCTTTCTTTTGTGGGTTTTGTTATTGGAGGTGCTGTTTGATTTGGGTTCTTTTTAGTTTTCGGATTTGTTGTTTTGGTAGCGTTGTTGGATTCTGTAGGAATATAGGAATGAAATTAATTCAAAGAGGGCTAGCAATGCCGATTGAGTTTTCCCGATTAGCTACATTGTCGCAAATCGTCCACCCTGTAGATGGTATTAATATACATCAATTTAGGCCATCATTCATTGGATGATCCTAACCGTTAAATTGGTGGCCATCGAATTCGACAGCTAAAATGCATATGTGGAGCAGTTCAAACTCAATGAGACATGCCAGATGTCTATGACTGTCAGATCAAGTGGGCCATTACTAATAAGGCAGAGGTAAAGATGTTCTCCAAGAGTTCAGTCTTATTCATTTACCTGTCTCCTGGGGAGGTGATCTTCATGGAAGAAATTTTGAGGTCTTGATTTGAAGCTCACATGGACAATGAGGTCTTGGATTCCTTTGCAGCCTTGGGGATAGGAAACCTTTCTGTTGGCTTGGAAGTCAGCAAGTCGTTGAAATCAACCTACCTACCTCGAATCGAGAGCAAGTTATGTATACGAGAAATGGCAAGAAAGCTCTATTAAAACACATCTCTTAAGGTTCTGAACACCAAGCAAAATGTATGGATAATGAGACCAGGAAACCTATGCATTGGAGGAACATATTTTTGGGGGTTTTGTTTCCCATGGCCAATGTGTAGGCAATGGAAGTGGCATCACAATAAGATGTGATGGTCTGAACAGTCCACTAGAGCAGGATCTGATAATTGAGTCCAATTCCAACTGAAAGAAGTGGCCTCAGGCTTCTCTACAACATAGTTAGAGGAAGGGAGATTAGCTGAGATATTTAAAAGTAAATTATGGGAAGTCTGATATCTTTTGGGGCTTAGGTGTGTGTGGTTACTGTGGCTTTGATGTATCAGAAAACCATAAGATGATGAGATATGGACAACCAATGGAGAGTGACAAAGGGTCAGGACAACATTGGGAATTTGGGAGTTTTGTACAGAGTGTCATTGGGAACCTCTAGCATTCATCCAAAATCTGCTCAATAGTTCTCCAAAGAAGAGGTAGCTGACAGTTGTGACAAGAGTGCATCCCATGTCAGATTAGAAGAGATTGTCACAGTAAGGAAGGTGCAGACGGATGTGTGCACACCTGCAAATAGCTTGGATCTAACAAGATGGAGGGGAAGAGTTTTCTGTGCATGCTTGACTAGGACAAAGATTCTTTGGAATCATCATCATATGCAAAGAACACTCTGTTGAGCTCAATCCCTTGGAACTCTACAAAAAGACAGGAATAGATTTGGGAGCTCTCCAACATCCAAGTCCAATTCCAATCATGTCATTATGTAATTATGGAGGAATTTGGTTGTCTTGTGAAGGCAAAGGAAAGGAACATAAGATTCTATGCTCAAATTTGGAGAAGAAGGATGCTTTTACTCTCTTAGGATGGTAGGAAAATCTCACTCCAAACCCAAAATAGAATTTTAGAAGCTCACATATTTGTTCAACTATGATAAAAGGGAAGATAAGAGGATTGATTCATATTCAGAATGAGTTATAACGGGGCAA
This sequence comes from Liriodendron chinense, assembly GCA_003013855.2. NCBI lineage: Eukaryota > Viridiplantae > Streptophyta > Magnoliopsida > Magnoliales > Magnoliaceae > Liriodendron > Liriodendron chinense. Next base: position 3,082,119 of record ML058489.1, on the reverse strand, counting down.
GCTAGCATCCTTGCCCAACAAAGGCTATCTTGGAATATTGGGGGTCGGGCTTTGGAGTTGTAGATGAGCGGTTGTTTGTTAGGCATTTAGTGGCTATTAGAAAGTTGATTTTTCCAAATAAGCTTGAGAACGGAATGTTTTAAATCAACGAGATGTGGGGTAGGCATATGAAATGTTCGTCTTTTATCCTTTGATGGGTAGGTTGGGGTGGCATTAATTTTTTGGATGGGCAGGTATTAGTGATGGTCGATGTTGGGAACTTGCAGAAGCACAAAGGAGAATCAAACAAGCAAAACACAAAGCACACAAGCAAATCCATGTAGAGATAATCCGATTTTTACGTGGAAAAACCTTGTGGGAAAAAACCATGGCACAAAGCAATTTGCACTATGAACTCATAAGTTACAAGAGATGATCAAACCCGAAACAAAGATCCTAAGAGAAGCCAATCTCTCTCTCTCAAAACTCTTTCACAAACCTTAAATTCATATTAGGAATGCCTTTGAATACCCTAATCCCGATTACAACTTGCTTAAATAGACAAAGAACCGAAATTGGAAACAAACTGCAAAACTGCGCAAACTGTCGACCGTCGCTTCGGCTAGCCAAGCTCCAAGTTTGGCTGGTCGAACTAGTCGAAAATTATCCAAAGAGTTTTAGCATACTTTTGAATCCTGTCGGCCGGTCGAGCCCTAATTTTGGCCTTCCGAAACTGCACGAAATTGTCCAGTGACCTTTTGTTCTATTTTGGGCATATTCGATCGCTCGACCAGGCTGGTCGACCGGCTGAACACTCCTGTTTCTGCACAGATTGAAGGCTCCACCGAGGTTTCAATCACCAACATAATTTTTTATTTTCTCTATCTATCATCTCTACTTCATCATAGCTCCACTGCTTCTCATACACACCGCGTCTTCATTCTGTCTTTGCCAGACTTAGAGAAGTTGCGCAAAACTTGAACTTGGTGAGCATGTCCGCTGGATTCACACTTGTATGAATCTTTTCCAAAGTCACATCGCCTTCCTCAAGCACCTTCATGCCCCAGTCGCTCATGAGGCCTAAGCGCACATGCCACATACGTGTAGACGTGGAATCCGCTATAGTCGCTGCAGCTCCACCTGGTGATGTATTCCCAATCAGCCTGTAAAGGTTTCTACTCCTCTATGCTTTCATAATGACGAGTGCCCCTTTAGAAACTTTCCAATACCGATCAAAACTGGTGAATTTGCACCCCATTGTCTTGAATGCACCAAGAGAGATCAAATTCTTCTTCAACCCGGGAATGTGCCTCACATCTGTCAGGACTCGTTCGATTCCATCAAACATCCTAATTCGCACCGATCCAATACCCACAACCTTGCAGGCGTAGTCATCACCTAAGAACACCGAACCACCTTCATATTCCCTATACGTAATGAAAGCGCTTCGGTCAGGACACATGTGATACGAGGCCTCTGAGTCCAAGAGCGACTCATCACTGAGAAACCCAGACCTGGATATAGTAAAGACCTCACACACATCACTTAGTCCTTTGATGATTCTGCAATATTGGCCTCCCTTGAAGATTCACCTGTCCTCTCTTTCTTAGACTTGGGATTCTTACAATCCCGTTTCATGTGCCCTGTCATGCCACAACCCCAACACTTCAACTTGCCTTTTCCTTTGCCTTTAGACTTCGATCTCGACTAAAAAGATCCCTTGTCCCGTTCAGAGTCCCTCCCCCTCATAACTAGTACGTCAGCCGAATTTCCCACATCACCGCTCTTCTTTCTCATCGCCTTCGATTGAAGGACTGAGACAACAATCTCCATGCTAATGGTAGTCTTGCCGTAGCACAAAGAGTCCTTAAACGACTCGTACAACTCTGGAAGAGAGTTTAACAGGACACATGCTAGATCTTCATCCTTCATCGGTTTATCTATGTTCAATAACTTGTAAATGAGCCTATTGAAATTGTTGATGTGGCTCTCAACATCGGCCCCCTCCGTCATATTCAGGTTGAACAACTGAAGTTTCAGATACAGGCAATTTTCTAGAGACTTCTTTGCGTAGATGTTCTCCAACTTCACGCAGGTATTAGCTGCAGTCTTCTCTCTCATAATGTTATACAAGACCTCATCCGTTACGCACAATTGAATTGAGATATTGGCCTTTTGAACGAGTTTGTCCCACTCTTCTTCTTTCATAGTCTCTAGTCCCAAGGAGCGCATCTTCCGGCCCTTACTGAACTAGGAGGCCCTTCATCTTGACCTTCCATAGTTTGAAGTTATTTTTGCTGGAGTACTTCTCTACGTCGAACTTCATGCCGGATGCCATCGATACTTGTCTTCATATGTCAATTTGTATCTCAACGAATGCTCTGATACCACTTGTTGGGAACTCGCAGAAGCACAGAGGAGAATCAAACAAGCAAAAGACAAAGTACACAAGCAAATCCACGCAGAGACAATCTGATTTTACATGGAAAAACCCTTGTGGGAAAAAATCACGCCATAAAGTGATATGCATTATGAACTCAGAAGTTACAAGAGATGATCAAACCCGAAACAAAGACCCCAAGAGAAAAACCAATCTCTCTCTCTCCCTCTCTCTCAAAACTCTCTCACAAACCCTAATTTCATATTAGGAATGCCTTTGAATACTCTAATCCCAATTACAACTTGCTTAAATAGCCAAAGAACCGAAAGTAGAAACAAACTGTGAAACCACGCAAACTGTCGACCGTTGATTCGGCTGGCCGAGCTCCAAGTTTGGCTAGCCGAACTAGTCGAAAACTATTCAGAGAGTTTTAGCATATTTCTGAATCCTGTCGGCCGGTCGAGCCCCAATTTCAGCCTGTCGAAATTGCTCGAAATTGTCCAGTGACTTTCTGTGCTATTCTGGGCATATTCGGTCGCTTGACCAGGCTTCGGCCGGCTGAACACCCCTGTTTCCGCATAGATTGAAGGCTCCACCAATAGTCGAAGCATGTGGTTGGAAAGAACTTCGAGGAGGAAGAGATGCCAATTGGCTCTCTAATCCTAGTAGTGACTAAAAGCCCAGGTCCAGATAGTTTTCCTATGGTTTTTTTTACGACTTTTTTCTTGAATAATATGCTTTGCTTCTTCACATTATTTGCAATTTTATACATGTGATTACTAGCTTTAGCTATTAGCTTGTTTGGACATCATCAAAAATCATTTTTTAGGTAAGCTGGTCTTGAAAGGCCTCAAGATCACCCAAAGTCTTTTATTCTTTTATTCTGAATCTAGTTGCATCATTGAATGGATTTGCTAAGGTGGCCACTGGGTGTGGGATTTGTACGGGGCACTTTGGTTTTGTTGTGTGCTTGGTGCATGATGTGCATCTCTGTCGGAGATGATTTCTCACTATCTTTGTATCATCTGAGGCTCTTGAGTTTTTCTTTATTAAAAATGCCACTTTGTCTGAGTTTTTCTTTATATATCATTGAATTGATTTGAGCTTAGGGATAGGAATCGTAAACTCAAATGAGATTGGAGGTCATAAATATTTTCATAGGATTTGGACATCTAAAGTGAAAGAAGATCTAAGAAAGATGAAGACATGAAAGCCCTCAAACCGGATCGTGTGTTTGGAGGGGTCTGGAAGTGAACAGGAAATACTAGTTTATTTTGGTTGACAGTGATTATAAGATCAAAGAGAATGGCATATGAATGGAGGAAAAGTACTATGGTGCCTATTAACAAGAATAGAGGAGACAGAGAGTTGCACTACCTATTGTGGGATTAAACTTGTCAGTCATAATATGATTCTATGAAACCTTAGTAGAGAGGGATGGAGCAAAGATTATTGCAGGAGATGAACGTATCAGAAAATCAGTTTGGATACATGCTAGGAAGGTCGACCGTTGATACGATTTTCCTGCTTAGACAGCTGATGGAGACTTATGGTGGGAGGAGGAAGGATCTCCACATGGTCTTTATTGACTTAAAGAAAGAATATAATAGGGTCCTTAGAAAGTTATTCTGGTGGGTGTTGAGGAAGAAAAGGAGTCTCAAGAGGATATTCGGACATGATTAAGGAAATGTAGAGGGATCGGTAACAAATGTGGGGATCACTAGCGGAACAGGATTTGTGTAGCTGACCCAAATTAGTTGGGATAAGGCTTACATGGTGATGATATGATTGAACGGATTTGAGCTTCAAGTTTAGGTACACACCTGAATCATAAGTTCAATTTCTCTCAGTTTTCTTGCATCAAAAGGTTTTCTGAGTTTATCACAGACAGTGAACTGATTGATCTTCCTCTTCGAGGAGGGACCTTCACTTGGTTAAACAATCAAGTTTGTCGGATTAAAAGCAAGTTGGACCAGTTCCTTGTTTCTTCTTCTTGGGAAGAACATTTTAATGAGGTATTGCTAGTGCATTCTCAGTTGTTTCTGATATCTGAAAATTATGTGGCTAGTGGAACTTGGTTTCATAGATTTGGTGACGAGGTAGTTATGGTGCATGAGCTAAATTGGAAGGGAGGGATTGGGTTCATAGAGTTCCTCTCCAAAAATCAGTTCATAGAGTTCTTCATCACTTAGTTGCAAGGACCTTCAGCACAAGATGTTGGTCTATTTCTCACTTTGGAACCTCACACTTTGCATTTTGAAAAGTCTCTTCCAACTGCCACTCCGAATTCGCTGCTCTTGTTTGGGTATCTTCGTATTATTGGTTACTCATATGCAGATTGGGTTGGCTTGGCAAATAACAAAATGTCCACTTCAGGTTACTGTAAATTCTCAGGTGAAATCTTGGTGACAAGGAAAATAAAAAGCACTTAGGTGTAGAATGGTGTAGCGCAAAGGTGTATGACACTATGAAATACAGATTGTGAACTGGTTTTAAGGAAATTGTTCAAAGAATTGAAGTTCAACACCCAAGTTCCTATCAAGACGATGTGTGGAATCAGGCTACTATTCATATCACAATCAATCCAATCCTCCATGAGAAACCTAGACACAGAGAGTGTCACAACCCGGAATTTGGGAACCGAGTACACTACCCAAATCCTGAGTTCTGCGATTCGACTTAAAGAAAAGATGTACGAAGTCATGTGCATACATATCATTGACATGTTGAAACCACATGCATCAACTAATTTATTTGAATAAAATGAAATCAAAGTTCACAGCATAAAAATCCGAAGTAGGTCCAAGTACTTAAGCAAATCTAGAAATAAATTGATCCACCCATCTAGGATCTTATTACAACTTTAGGAAATAGAGAACTACTGGTCTAAAGCCGCCCACTCTTCCTTGGACAGATACGACCACCTATCCCGAGGATCATCTACTAGCTCGGTGGTATCCTCTGACTCTTGAGCTACGGGTTCATCGCTTGCATGGCCTGTTTGTTCAGAAGTACAGAGTGAGCTGGCCAAACTCAATGATAAGTTCCCACCATGGTTCCACTATGCTAAGATCATAGACAGGCAATACATATGTATAACAAGTAGATATATAATGAAGATAAGCACATCAAAGAGGTTCCATGAAGTGTACATTCCGAAGGCCCGGGGAAAAGAGAGAGTCATCTGCACTTGTTGCATAAGAAGAAGAAGAAGAAAAAAGCCTTCATCCACCTAGCCATGATGTAAAGCACAAGATGGCATTATCACATAATCCTTGAGTAGAAACTATGTAGCATCATCATATGGACATGGGGACGGGCACCATATGGCATCATCCCATAGACCTTGGAAAGGCACCATGAGGCATATAAGAAGAAAAGTGAGCATTTTTTTATGGTACACGGCATAGACCCAACACCAATTTGGTTCACAAGCATGTGCATGAAAAAAAAATGAATTACAGTTCGATGTAATGAGAGTTAACACTAAATTTAAGCATGTTAAATGAGACATAATTCAATGAAGTTCTATAATTATTTCAAAGCAACCACCCGAATTTAACAGTAGTGAATTCAAGTTGGGATCCCCCTCACTTTTGCCTAATGAAGCAGACATTGGTACACCTAGTTCACATAAGGTTCCCATTAGTTATTCCTTCCTTCTTTTGACATCACAAGGTATAAATTTATGGGTATTTGGATGGCCCGACCAAAGATGGGCTCGAGGCCCAAAGGGGTCAATGGTCATGCTTGTAGTGTAATGTACTTGCCACTCTTTGGGTCGATTCCTAAACAATGTTGGGCCTGCCCAATCAGGAGGGTGTTCGGTGTGTGTGAAGGTCATTTTGGATGTAATTTAATGTCCAAGTTATGAACCTTAAGTCCGTACAAAATTCATCCAATTGTGGCCCATCTTACGAATGCATGTGCCATAATTCCCTTTTGGTCAACATTACATGGTTTGCTTTGGATCGATGTTTGGAGGGTCTAGGGTGGTCAAAGGACTGATATTTTTCACAAGTATGAAGTTTATTTAGTGGACTACATGTTTACGAAAGGTGATCCGCTGAAACAACCAAGTATTTTGCCGAAAGTGGGCCCGCAAAAGGATCGCGAGTGTGGACAGTTTTCTGGACCTTTCTTTGGGCTCGCCTCTGAGGGAATTCGATTCGTTCGTTCAAGCTAATTTTTGGTGAGTATTTAGTTTATGATAAGTACTATAATTGTCCAGAAGAAAGCTTCCTCATCCGATGCTCCTAACCATCGAAAAATGGGTCATAATCCAAGGTATAGTTGCTATCTCGAATTTGACAGATTTTGCTTGACCCTTTTTTCATGATTCTAAGGCGTCGATTGAGCCGTCCAAATCATGATTTAATGGTTCAGATTTAGGCCTTTTTTTCTCATGCCAGTGTTCATCATAGCAGGGCCCACCTTTTGTTCATGGGTTTCATCATAATCTTAAAAAAACATTAATCTAGATCATAATGTTCAAAAAAAAAAAAAAAAAACATTAATCTAGAGCATTACAAGAATGTATATAAAAGAGAGTCTTACCTTGATTATGGCCCACTTGATCGACAAGCAAGATCACCGGCTTACACCACTTTCTTAAACTCTCTCTCTCTCTCTCTCTCTCTCTCTCTCTCTCTCTCGTTTCTAAAGTTTTCTCTAACACTCTAAGGGTGGAACGTTCCACTAAGAGAGAGCATGAGGCCTGAGACCCTTCTCTTATAACTTAAGGTTGGCGAAATTTGCCATAAAAGGTGGATTTTTAAGTATGTGTTGTTTCAAGGGGTCCATACGACCTGTAAGTTGTGATGATGGGAGACCCATCATGCTAAGGTATACCATTCAAAAGTAAGAGCATATGCTCCTCTAACATTCCATATCAAAATCTATGGGGCAGATTCCGGTAGTGTGGGAATTTTTGGAGACTTTTAGGAGATATCGGGATTACCGCCACATAGAGATGTAGATTTCATGCTAGGGGCAATGCCGATCTTTATGGCACCCTATCGGATGGCCCCTGTGGAGTTAATGGAATTGAAGGAGCAAATAGAGGAGCTAATGCCTCTGGGCTTTATCCGACCTAGTACCTCACCCGGGGGTTGCACCTGTCTTATTTGTGAAGAAAAGGGATGGCTCGATGCGTCTATCCGTAGACTACCGTTGCTTAAACCAGGCAACGATAAAAAATAAGTACCCCATCCCTCGCATTGATGACTTGTTTGATTAGTTAACAGCAGTGCGACGTTTCTCTAAAATTGACCTAATGTTGGGGTATCATCAATTGCGAATTAAAGACGAAGATATTCACAAGACTACTTTTAGGAAACGCTTCGAACATTATGAGTTTCTAGTCATGCCCTTTGATCTAATTAATGCCCCGACAATATTCATGGATTTAATGAACCAAGTCTTTCGTCAGCACCTGAATCAGTTCATCATCATATTTATCAACGACATCTTAATATGACTTGTGAAGATCATGAAGCTCACTTAAGGATGACACTGCAAATCCTGAAGGACCACCAACTTTATGCAAAGTTCTCGAAGTGTGACTTCTGGAAAGGAAAAGTCAAATTTCTCGACCATGTGGTCTTGAAGAAGGGAATATTGTGGATTCCTCTAAGGTTGAGGCTGTACTGAAATGGGAACAACTTACTAATGTTTCTGAGATTAGAAGCTTTCTCGAATTGACTGTTTATTACAGAAGGTTCATCGAAGGGTTTTTCAAGATTGTTGGGCCATTGACAAATATGACTAGAAAAGGAGTGATCTTCGAGTGTACCGATGATTGTGAAAAAAGCCGTTAATGAGTTAAAGAAGTGCCTAACGTCGGTCCGAATGCTTGCTCTTTCAGAAGGAGTTAAGTTTGTGATATACATAGACGCATTGATAAAAGGATTAAGTTGTGTGCTTGTGCAGAATAATAAGGTGATCGCTTATGTGTCTAGACAACTCAAGACCCATGAGCGTAACTACCTGACACACGACCTAGAATTGACTACAATTGTGTTTGTCCTAATGAGTTGGGAGACACTTGTATGGTGAACAATTCCACCTCTATTTAGACCATAAGAGTTTGAAGTATCTGTTCTCACAAAAGGATCTGAATATGAGGTAAAGAAGATGGGCTGAATTTCTTAAAGATTACGAGTTCACACTTCTCTACCACCTAGGCAAGGCCAACGTGGTGGCAGATGCATTAAGTTGAAAGCAGTACAAGCAGAAGTCTATTGCCAACATGATGTTCCGTGAATGGTGGCAACTGCTGGATGTCGCAAAAATTTTTGACATAGTGTTACGATGTGATGGAATTGTTCAAAGTATCTCCGATATTATCGAAATATCCCCGATATTATCTCTATTTCCAGCTCGGCGATACCAATAACATTGGTAGCAATACCGATAATACTGGTAGCATCAGAAATTACAGGTATCGATGATGTATCACTTAGTATCGCCAACGTATCGATATTGCCAATCTATTGTCAATATTTTTTATTGTGTAAATTCCATTTGTCGCTTGTATTGCCAATGTATTGATATCGCCAATATTTTCTGATGCAGGATGCCCTAATTATGATGCATGCTCATGAACATAATTAAACAGCGGAAAATAAAAGAAATAAATAATCTAAAATTCAGAATCACTCATCATAAATTAAGAAAATTCATAAGGAGCTTGCAATGGATCGGGCCAACCATCACAACCACGAAGTTTGAGTTTCAAGTATAGCTAGGGTTGGATCTAGCGAGGGATAGGACCTCCCGATCTTGCATGGCCATACCCAATCGATCAATGAAGATCACTAGTCCGAAGAATCAGGAAGTTCTCGGATTAGGGATTCGAGAATTTGAAGATTTAGGGTTTAGGTCGATTCTCAAAGTTTGATCGAAGAAGGATTAGTAAAACTAGAACTAGAAAGAATAAAGATAATTACCATGAAGAATTTGGAAGGGCACAAGAAGAAGTTAGAAGAAGATCAAGAAAAGAGAAGAAGCACAATGAGAGAGAGAGAGAGGAGGGAGAGGCCACCAAAGAGGTTTGCTTTTTCATTAATATCAACTAATCTCATTTTTAGGGCTTTAGCCCACTTAAATAAGCAATAAGAAAACATAAAAGTACCAAAATACCCCTAAAAATTAAGTAAAAAATAAGTTTAAAAAAAAACAGTTCGCGTGGTGGTCGGGCGCCCGACGAGGACCAAAAACGTCCAGCAAGCAAATCTTCAAAATCGGAGAATTTCGAGCGCTTGGTGACCAATTTGGTCGGGCGCCTGATGACCTTCAGTCGGGTTTTCTTCCATCCTACACATGTGTCTTCTATGTGCCAAATCACGTGCAATCACGTGCGTAGGGTCTTCAATGCTCCTCAATTATCGCCTAACCACAAGGAAGAAGCTTGTGGTGTGCGCTTTCTTCGTTGGTAGACTTTAAATGTTCTAGTGTCCTCATCAATTCCCTTCGGGTGAGAAAAACTCGACTCCGACGAGTTAAAACTCTTGTGGCGCTCTAGTAAATCGGGATCGAGGGTCTGCAATTCTATTCAGTCAACCATGTAGATTCTGACGGTGGTTTATTCTTTCACTTGACAAGGTATCTTTGGAAACCTCCATCTCTCATAGATACTATTTCATCATCCAAGATTTCCTTAATTTCTTCTTTATGAACAATAGGTGGAGGAAGGGGTTGTGAAGCAAAAAAAAAAAAAGGGCTATGAGAGAGATGGATCAACGATGAGATTGTGGGAATAGACTAGATCTTCCACATTAAAAGTTGGGTGAATGCCCATTTCAGGTGGGAGGTCAACCCGATACGCGTTTGACCCAACCTTTTGTAATATCTTGAATGGTCCAGCACTACGTGTGTCACGCCCTGAAATTCGCGACTCGAGTATAATAACCCAAAGCCCGAGTTCCAGAGTGTGAATTGAAAATTCGAGCATAGATTCCTTGAGATTCCATTCCACACATCGCATAACTAAAATAAATCCCAAATATAAAGTTTCTTTTCCACTAATGTCTTGTTACATGGAATTTTACAAAACTAAAACAAATCGATTACATTCGACGCTCGTATGATACGTGACCCTCTGAGTACTTTGCTCCGTCTATGTCTTTTTCTTCCTGTGAACCTGCAAGAACTGTGGTGATTTTGGTGAGCTAAAAGCCCAGTGAGGTCATTTCCATCACAGGTAATATTCCAGTTAATAAGAGATAGGAGATGAATCATCAACGGATAGAATTGTAGGAAATATACAAGGATAAGGTTATGATTGATATATTTTATGATTTATTATAAATGTCACATAATGATCATGATGTCATGTATGTTATGATAGGTGCGAGAGCAATAAACGTCTAGGAACTCGTTGCCACTGAACATTAGGAACCTGTCGCAAATCAACCATGCTCACCTAACCGGTACAACGAGGCGGCAAATCAACCATGCACGCCAGTGGGCAAATCAACCATGCACCACTGATCCAACCGAGCAAATCAACCATGCTCAATAAGTGAAACGACCAGAACTCGCTGCCACTGAACATTAGGAACCTGTCGTAAATCAACCATGCTCACCTAACCGGTACAGCGAGGCGGCAAATCAACCATGCACGCCAGGAGTCAAATCAACCATGCTCCTGTTCTGTCGTTGTGTATACAAGATGTATATGAATGTCATGAATTATGGAAGCATATCTCCAAGCATACAATGCATCTCAAATTCAAATCCAAACACACTATGCATGATTAATCCTATTCAAATAATTCATCATCTAAATGTTTTAGTTTATCGTAAATCAAGAGAGTTGAGAAGGACGTACGTCAGTGAGGTTTTGTACTAACATCACTGTCTTGGTGCTTCTAAGTTTCGTCTTATCTAGAATCTAAACTTGTGCAACTAAGAAGGAATAATTGAAACTTAAGAACGCATTAAGATATGAATCCATTAGTTACGACCTGATGTGTATGGCGGAAGGAAATAATAACAATTCACATCTAAGACTTAATTAAGAAAGGAAAAGAAGAAAACAAATCCCTTACCTAGAATTGTATTACGAATGAATAAGGAAGGCAAAGCTTCGAATGAAACAAGAAGCAACTCAAGGAAAATCAACAAGAATAACCCAAGATGAATCACTCACTGTTTGATGATTCCTAAGCTCCAAACAAGTCCCAACTCGAACCTGAGTTGACTCAGCGAATCGACTCGGTGTAGAGAGTAAATCTCTTCTTCTTTCTTTTTCTTTCTTCTTTCTTTCTCCTTCCTTCATTCTTCTTTCTCCTTTCTTTCTTTCTCTCCTTTCTTTCTTCTCCTCTTTTCTTCTTTCTTCTTTTCTTTTTCTTTCTTCTTCTTTCTCCTTCTTCCTTTCTCTTTCTTCTTTTCTTCTTTTTCTCTTTCTTCCTTCTTCCTTTCTCTTTCTTCCTCTTCTTCTTCTTTTCTTTTCTTCCTATTCTTCCTTTTTGCTGGAGCAATACCCAGCCGAAGTGCAGTGCTGTCACAGTAAGACAGCTGCACGCACCCCCCCACTCTCGGTCTCTCTCTCTCTCTCTCATCGCTTCTCTCTCTCTCTCTCTCGTTTCTTCTTCTTTCTTGCCGCCCCAGCAAGAGCAGCAACTGTGGCACGAGCAGCAACAGCAGCAGAGGTACGAGCAGCAACAGCAGCAGGGGTACGAGCAGCTTCTTCTCTCGTTCTCTCTCTCTCCTTCTCTCTCTCTCTCTCTAACGCCCACACCCTTTCTCTCCTTTCTCACAACTTCTCTCTCTCTCCTGCGTTTCCTAGAAGCCTAGAATCAATGGACGAAGCCTTATGTAACCAACCACGGCGGTGAAGAAGCGGTGAAGTCGCGGACTCCAAAGAACTCCCGGTTCGAGTTGGAGAAGGAGACCGAATATTTCGGGGATTACTTTGCACAAACAGCCCGTTGGAAACCTAGGTAGGGTCCACACGAAGGTTTGGAAGAAGCCTGGCCCACCCATGCATCGCAAATCTATCGATCTTGGGGTTTCTAGTCTCCAAGTGTCGGTTTTAGTAAGCCGTGGTGGACTGTACGATCTCTCAAACACAATGAGGTCACCTACCTCCTACGTCCGTACGAGGTACGCTCCAGATGGACGGATCGGATCAGCTGTTGGGGTCCACTGTGATGGACAGTGTGGGCCACAAACGGCAACAGTTGTTACCGCTGACGCTGAAGCAGCGTCCGAAGACGCGTTCCGTCCGCTACGCGTGAGGAACGCGGTCAACGCGCGTTGACCGCGTGACCGGTCCCTAAACTGTACACGTGGGTCCCACCCTGATGTATTTACAAAATCCACTCTAATCATCAGGTAGGCCACATAATTTTAGGATATGACGCCAAAAATGAGACAGTTCCGAAGTTAGATGGCCCACTTATGGCCCGATTTCTGATTAGGGTGTTTGTAGGATGATCAGAGGGTTGAAATTTGACGTGTATGGTTGGATCATGTCCTAGAGCTAGTATACGAAGTTTCGTATGAGAATGATCACCAGAAATCCTGATACTAGAAAATGGTCCTATAACTTAAGTTTAGCAAATGGCATTTTGATAATACTTGTAGATTACGAGTTTTTGCGAAGTCTACCACTTCCATGCTATTCAAGAATTCATGTTGAGCAATTTTAATGAAGGAACCATACTATAATTTCGTACGGATTATTTAATATTAATTTATATATATTAAATTTATTTAATTTCTTAAATAATAAACTAATTTATAATTTAGACTATTCTAAAATCCTAAGGTGTTACAACCACACCCGAGCAGGCTCATAAGGCTAAGGAATCACTGGCTTAAGGATATGCCTTGTGATGGACACGATGTATGAGTCTTATTTATGGACAAACATGTGTACAGGGAAATATACGACGGTTTACATTGCTCGCGTAATTCGGAATCGAAGCGGATGGTTAGATCTTCTAGTCTAGTAACGACAAATCGTTCTAACGATCGGTCTGTCGATGGTTAGATCTTCTAGTCTAGTAACGACAAATCGTTCTAACGATCGGTCTGTCGACTTAACTAAGTGCACTAAGTTTTTCAGAGGCCTGACAAGTTGTCTGGACATGTATAAAATGTATACATGTGTGTATGTGTGTGAACAATACAGCTTAGAATATAGTTTCTCATATGTGAACACGCACTCGTGTACCTACTCGTGCACCCAAGTTTTTGGGGTATTACAACGTGCTTGTAACTTCTTAGCGGAACCTTGTGAGGACCGCTCAGGCCTTATTCTCACCATTACATAGTCTCCTTCCTGAAATTCTTGCAATCTACGATGAGAATCAGCAGAAATTTTATAATCATCATTACTATTATTTATCCGCTGTCTAATATGTGTACGTAGATCATGGATATGGCATGCAAATGCATCGACTGATTCAGAAGACTTTTGGGTAACAGACATGGGTGAAACTAAAGGACTCTCTGAAAAAACAACGGACTCGAAATAAACAATCCTATGACCTAGAACTTGAAAAACTGAAACAAAAGGACACTTCTCATGGGTGACACATAATTTCTCATTATAAGTATTATAAACAATGATGATTTTCAGGTATCCCAACACTTGAGAACACACACTATTAATACCAAGTCTTGAGGAGATCTTGGCATCAGCTATTATGTCTAAAATGTCATCAAGATGCGGGATAGGGACTTTGGCCATCATATCAACCATGAAGTGAATACGTCGCAAGGTGGCATAACACTTGATTAAAGCTTTGTGGACGGCCAGGATATGCCCACATGTGCGCCATATGCCATTGTTTTTTAATGTGAAAAGGGCAGGCATGGCACACAAAACAAAACTCCAACTCAAACTTTCCTTATTGAATTCTTCCCTGAGAAGTTTATCAAATTGACACTGCATTTCTGTATTTTCTGCGGGGTTCACCTGGTATGGAGGAAAGTTTGACAGGACCGACCCAGGAACAAAATTGATTGTGTGCTGAATGTCCCATTTTGGTAAAAATTTATCCCATAAATCATTTGGTGGGATATTACAAATCATGTGCGTGTCCATCATCAAATCCTCACTAGTCTCCTCTTCAAATTCATTCGTGTGTATTATGGTAAGAGACTTAGATTAGGAATCTACATCACTTAAGTCAAACATGACATCTGGAAGTGGTGCGGTCTCAATTACTTCGACCTTTTCATCACTAGCACACACTTCGTCATCCTTAACGATGATGAGCGATGCCTCAATTTCTTCCATTTCATCACTAGTGACATTATGCACGTAATCTTCCACTTCATAAACATCATATTTGGATCCATCCAACTTGCCGTTCACCAAGGCATAACGTTGATCAATTTTTCCATAGTTAGGGCTAGTCTGGTTAAATGCCTCTAATTTGTCGTTGAGATTCTGGAAGAATTTTCTAGAATGGTTGTCAATGTTGTCCAGGCATCGAGATATAGCGGCCAAAGCCTCTAGAATCTGATCCTGATTCATGGTAGTGATCCGTAATTCAAAACCATGACCAAAACGAATGGGCACATAACGGATGACTTGTCCTAGGTTCTTCCTAAACTCGACTCTATGGACTGGATGACTCACAATATGAATGCGATGAATTTAAACTACAATGAACTGACACTAATTAATTCTAGATGATGCGACTCAAATCTGGAAATTTTCCAAATTAGGAAACTTTCTAAAATTGGAAACTATCTAAATCTAGAAATTTCCTAATACAGACCTAAAAATCAAAACCCTAATTTAATAACTCGATCTAGACAAAACCATGCAAGCCTATTCTCTGATATCAAATTTGATGCAGGATGCCCTAATTATGATGCATGCTCATGAACATAATTAAACAGCAGAAAATAAAAGAAATAAATAATATAAAATTCAGAATCACTCATCATAAATTAAGAAAATTCACAAGGAGATTGCAATGGATCGGGCCAACCGTCACAACCACGAAGTTTGAGTTTCAAGTATAGCTAGTGTTGGATCCGACGAGGGATAGGACCTCCCGATCTTGCATGGCCATACTCAATCGATCAATGAAGATCACTAGTCCGAAGAATCAGGAAGTTCTCGGATTAAGGATTTGAGAATTTGAAGATTTAGGGTTTAGGTCGATTCTCAAAGTTTGATTGAAGAAGGATTAGTAAAACTAGAACTAGAAAGAATAAAGATAATTACCATGAAGAATTTGGAGGGGGCACAAGAAGAAGTTAGAAGAAGAAGATCAAGAAAGAGAAGAAGCACCATGAGAGAGAGAAAGAAAGAGAGAGGAGGGAGAGGCCACCAAAGAGGTTTTCTTTTTCATTAATAATCAACTAATCTCTTTTTTAGGGTTTTAGCCCATTTAAATAAGCAATAAGAAAACATAAAAGTACCAAAATACCCCTAAAAATTAAGTAAAAAACAAGTTTAAAAAAAACAGTTCTTGCGGTAGTTTGGCGCCCGGTGACCAATTTGGTCGGGCGCCCGACGACCTTTAGTCGGGTTTTCTTCCATCCTACACACGTCTTCTATGTGCCAAATCATGTGCAATCACGTGCATAGGGTCTTCAATGCTCCTCAATTATCGCCTAACCACAAAGAAGAAGCTTGTGGTGTGCGCCTTCTTCGCTGGTAGACTTTAAATGTTCTTGTGTCCTCATCATTTTCGACTATGTAAATTCCGGGTGTTGCTTGTATTGTCAGTGTATCAGCGGTATTTCGATAATATCGCCATTGTATCAATATCACTAAAAATCTGTTTATTAAAATTTTTTCCCTTTCATTTTTTTTTATGGGCACATGGTTGTATACAATATTTAATTTGTTGATGATAATATTGATAATATCGTAATATTATCGTTATCACAACATAGGTGATATCAAGATCACAAATTTTCGTTTCCTTTATAGTTGTCGACGATTTCTTGACGAAATATCGTGTGTTATCGATATTCAGAAATATCGATGGATGTTTGGATGGAAGGTTAGATGGTTGGATGGATAGATGGGATGGTTGGATTGATTTCTTACGACAACACATGCTTTTAGGTTCCCATTAAATGGAAACCTATTATGTATGCATTCTTTTTGTAAATTTTTTATTCTTAAATATGCAAATATGTGTATTTTTACATCTCCTGAAGTTTCACTGAAAAATTCCACCGTTTCCCATGTTTCCCCACATTTCCGATTATCGGCGATGTTATCGACGATATCAATATTGTTTCCATATCCCTTGCTAGCGAAACTTGTAGTGATATTGATATTTCAAGCACTTCATGGACCACAGGCTTGTCTGTGCAACTTGAGCCAACCTTGGTACGCCGAATCATTATAGCACAAGGCTAAGACATGTGGTTGCAGAAGATGGCGTCCAAAGCCATAGAAGATAACACGTTAGAGTGGAGGATGGGCGCAAGCAATGGAATTCGGTTCCACAACCGCCTATTCGTACCAAATAGCCCATAGTTGAAAGAGGAGATTTTAAACAAGGTACACCGGTCTAAGCTAACTATCCATCCGGGGAGTACAAAAATGTACCAGGATCTAAAATGACAAACTGGTGAGGGAATATGAAAAGAGAGATCGCCGAATATGTCTTTAAATGCCTCACGTGTCAGCAAGTGAAGGCAAAGCATCAGAAGCCCTCAGGACTACTTCAACCGTTGCCCCTAGCTGAGTGGAAATGAGACTTCATATCTATGGACTTCATAGTGGGATTTTCTAAGACCCGAAGGAATGATGATTTAGTCTGGATAATTGTCGACTGATTAATTAAGTTAGCTCACTTCATACCAGTGAGCATTAACTACTCGATGGGCAAGCTAGCAAGCTTTACATCAAGTAGTGCGTATTCATGGAATCCTTGTATCCATTGTGTTGGACTGCGACCCGCGCTTCACCTTGAGATTTTGGTAGAGCTTACAAGAAGCAATGGGTATTGCGCTCGGTTTTAGTACTGCATTCCACCCTCAATTCAACAGTCAAATGGAGCGAGTAAATCAAGTGCTCGAGGACATGTTGCAGCTTGCGTTCTTGACTTCAAAGGAAGCTGGGACGATTATCTTCCATTGGCGGAATTCCCATATAATAATAGTTACCAGGCAAGTTGAGGGATGGCACCCTACGAGGCTTTATATAGATGACATTGTCGCGTGCTGAATTGTTGGACAAAAATCGGCAAGAAGAGTTTGATCGGACCAGAAATTGTCCAGGTGACTTCGGAGAAGATCGATATTATCAGAAAGCGCTTATGTACCACCTAGAGCAGGTAGAAAAGTTACACCAATAACAGGAGGCATGATCTGGAATTCTTCGTGGGAGACCACGAATTCTTGAAAGTCTCCCCATGAAGGGAATGATGCACTTTGGTAAGAAAGGAAAGCTTGCACCACGCTATATTGGACCATTTGAAGTTTTAGAATGCGTCAGTACTGGTGTATATACTCGCGCTCCCGCCATAATTGTCAAGCATCCATAATGTATTGCACGTCTCAATGTTAAAGAAATACGAATGGGATGCAATGCACATTATCGATTGGCAGGAGATAGAGCTTCATGAAGATACGTCATACATAGAAGAACTTGTATGTTTTTTGGACCGCAAGGAACAAATTTTGCGCACAAGGACCATACCTTTGGTCAAGAACTTATGGAATTACCATGGCGAAGATGAAGCATCGTGGGAGTGAGAAGAAGAAATTCGTAAGAATTATCCTCATCTCTTCGACCACCCAACATAGGTAAAATTCGAGGACGAATGTAACATCCCTAATAAATATTAGGGGTATTAGGGGTATAGAAATTTTTATTTAATTGCTATTTCTAGAACCTGTTACAATCGAAAGTCGTTAGAACTGAAAGCCTTCTATGATGATAATAATTTCTTGATGTGTTACTTGCATTAGAAAACGAGACGGATGCATATGGATACTTCTTTGAGTTAGGTACTTAGTGAATTTTATGCTTAAGTTCACCTCACATGCTTAGTCACTTGAGTATTAGATAATCTGTACATCGAAACTTAAATATGGGCCGTCTAGGTTGTAGAACAACCCTAGTTTTGTTAAAGATGCCATTTTGAGGCCGTTCGAGTAAGTGGACCACCTAGAGCTTAGTGGATTACTTTACGGTCAGCTGATCAACGGTCCCATCTTGAGAAGCCAAGACCACCATCTTGTAGATCTTGAAAATCCGAGAAGAACTATTGGAACCGATTTCTAAAATTTCATTAAATGAGCGGTCTATGGATTTTGTTCGCGCGAGTCACCTAGATTAAGATATGGGAGAGATCTCATAAAGATTCTATATCTAGCAAAACCGTCAAAAAATGTAACAGCCCGAGATTTCGACTCTCGTGGATAACATAATGGGTCGAGTTCTCGAGTGTCAACTTGAATATGTTAAGGACATAATCCCACATATTCCCTTTTATATACATATTTTTCATTCTCATTGCCTTCATAGCGTAAATGACGAAAATTAAACTTTCATTTCATATAAATTCTATTTTAAGTTCTCAATCATAAAGTCCTTCAACAATAATAAATTTCAAATGACTGTCCTCTCATGGAGGCTTAATACATCTTTCAAGAAGGAATTCAAATTAAACTTAGAAAATAAAGAAAAAAAGATAAAGTCCCTCAAGCCATTTCAGCTTCCTCGTCTACCATCTGTTGCCATGAGCCTTTATTGTCCTCTCATTGAGGTTCATATCCTTTTAATGGATCGTCACCTGCGTCACCTACGGTTGTTTTTCCAATGAGAGGTATGAGTTGCCATTGTTCAACTTAGTGACGACATCCCTCCAAGATTAGCACAATAATAGCACAATCATCAAAACGAAACATTCATGAGAAAAATCTTATTTAATGCAATGCATGTATGCATGCTCCGGTTAAGTCACCCTGGCTAGATGATGCGGGAAGTCACGTTTAAGACACCCCTATTACTCATCAACGCTAGCCACTAGTCACCAGAGTTGTTTGTGAAGTGAGTTCACGATAAAACCTAACTAGAGGAAGTGGGATCTCCCGTTACACTTCCAACTAGCTAGTGTACAACAAGAAGCGGGAAACTCCCAATTACGACTTCCGTTGTGACACACAAGGGGTTGGCCCACCAATTCGGGTCCAGTGAATGCATGATTAGTTTCACCTTTAATTAGGTTAGTTTAGCATTCAGCCAGTTTAGCAATGTCTATGATCAATGGTCACTCCTTAACCCCATCCCATGGTCCACCACATCCTAGAATAGCTGTTTCTTCCCAATGGCGGCCAACCGTGGAAAGGCGTACACATCCTAGTCATGATGCCACACATGGCACATATCTCATATCAATTCTTCATGGACCCTTCATAGGTAAACATGGACCCTTCATAAGTAAACACATCCACAAGTAGATCCTTTGGCAACTCTCTAATAATCATACATAAGGTCTTGCCATCAATGTAACGACACAACCCTTGATGGGTTCAACTCTTCAAAGTACAATTTATCACATATGGGGCAAGGGGCTTCCACTAACGTGACATCCACATACATAATTCCGTATCCAACATCACATATCATAGTATATCCATCATAAGTACATGTTATTCATGAAACTACACATAGTTTCCACATAGTTTTCACATAGGCATGTACATATACATGATTTCTCATCCAAACGTCCATATACATTATGGTGATTTTTGACAAAAAATCCAGCAATATAACATTAAGATATTTCTAGATAAATCACCTTCATACCAGGTATAAACTTGTCACACAACCCCAAACCCAAAATCATGTTACGTAGGGTGCACACGTTCAACTCTAGGGGGCACACCATGTCTAGGTCGGCGAGTGGACTCGATTCCACAAGTTAACTCGCTGACCTAGTTGATTTCATGGATTCCCACATCCCGAGACGTCCACATCATGTTCATAGGATCACATGCCCCATCTAGGTTAACACCTAGACATAGATTCCATATAGTTTGTACACCTAACCCAACATAGTTTAGATTTAGGTCTAAACATGATTCAAACTTCAACAAATTAAAACCCAAACATGAATTCATTAAATCCATATTAAAATTACAGCAATAATTCAAATAAATCAGAGAATTAAAAACAAAATTCATGAATTCAAATCAATCCACAAACAACCTAAAATTCTAGATTTAAAACTAGAAAATCTAAAGCTCGAATTGAAACTAAGCTTCAAGGGATCCTCACCTTTGCCTAAACGTGAAACCCTAGGTAGAATTGATGGAGAAGATCTTTACACGAATCACGACGACATGGGGAAGGGTTGGAGACGGCTACATGTGTGGATGAAGAAGGAAGAAGAATGAGAAAAAGAAGAAGGGGCTTGGGCATCCTCTTTCTCTCTTTCTCTCGGGCGTGTAAGGGCTGGACATGAGGGGAGAGGGCGTGCGGCACTTGGGACAAATGTGGGAGAGAGTGGGCGTGCACACGCTCTTTTAAAGAGGAGTGGACGTCCACCTCTTCCTAATCCAATTGGGACACTCAAAACCCTCCGCTTTGAGCTATCTTTCTTCAAATCTCACTCGTTCATGGTGTCGGGATCATCGAATAGAGGCAGAATATATAATTTTCTTGGTGATTCGAAATTTTGACTTGCCGATCTAAAAAAATGGCCTGGCGAGTGCCAAAACGGACTTAATCTCAATTAACAGTCTACGCTTGATGATTAGGGCACAAAATTGGGGGGAATGTGTAATCATGATAGGCAAATGATTGGACAAAGTTTGGTGGTTGTTTGATGGAAGCAAAAACCTAAATCTAAAATTTTACCTGTCGTGCATAACGGAAGGGTCTGACTCTAGGATTTGACGGTGTAGGATCATAGATCGGGGTTTAAACTTTGTATACTTTCATAGTCATATAAGGTCAAGGTATGGTCCAAATTTGAGTTGTGATTTACGGTGGGAAGTGGGTTAGTTGAAAGGTCTAGAATTGAAAAGAGTTGATAATTCGATTATTTCCTAAAATGAGATTACTTGGCGGTTAAGAAAGAAGCTTATCAAGGTGGGGCACTCAAATCGCACTATTGGTCCATGATATGGATGATCCAAGTCACTCACATGAAAGAGAATATTCGACTACGACTACCCATCCACTTTCCTTACTCGATGGACATTAAAAATCAAGGGTTAAGGGGCTGAGTTAACAACTGGGCCACTTCTACTATGAGAAGGTCTAGAATTCGACGTGTAAGGCTAATTCATGATAGATAGGCATGAGATAAAATTTCAAGTCAAACGGATCATGGGAACCAAAGAATCTAGAATTTGAGAGTTTAGGTTAGTGGCATTTTTATAATTATTTCTGATCTGAGAGTTTTGTAAAATCTAATGGTTCTACATGGTTCTAGGCTTGTTTATAACAATTCTTATAAATGAACACATATCTAATTCATCACAGATCATAAGTTATTCATAAATCAAATTAAAATTCACGTTAATTAAGAGAAACACATGTAACTACCAATATGATAAACTTAAAGTAATAACAAAAAATCCGGGGCGTTACAAAAAATGCTTATCGTATATTGAAATGACCCCGCATTTACACCAAATGCTCCTTCAACCTTTAGGCTCATTTCCATGAAATCAGTTGGTGATCACATGTTTTATTCATCATCCATCGGTAAATCGGACCATAACTAGCTATTGAGCAACCTTAGACACAAACTGTAGTGCATTACATAGATCTCACCCTACCCGACATCTTAGATGGTTCACCTTTCGAAGAACTTCAACCATGTGGTCATGGGACCCATGGAGTGTACCCAAGATAACCAAGGGGGACTACACTTTCCATTTTTAGAAACCAGGGAAGGCTACGGTCTTCACTTTTGCATGGGAACCATGCATTGGCATGCATGGTTTTCCCCATACATCTTATTATATCTTTACCATCGGTAATCAATCCATCAAACTAAGCATGCCACTAGAATGTATACACTTAAGGCATTCATGTGAGCTATTTAATCTAAACTTCCTAACTCTTTCCACCATTTAAATGGGGTATGCAATAAATACCCTTCATCTCCTTGATCGAATGTCCAATCAATAAACCGCTACACTGTGATGGATGACATACTCCCCTAACTTTTCAATGGTGTAGAACAACCATCAAGTGTCCCAAACCTCACAACATATGGAACGTATGGCGTCTTAGGTCCAAGGCATACAAGAATCCAAATATATGAAAATGGAATGTAGAGATTGTGGTGTCCATGCATATGTACGAAATCCACTGTTCGTCACACTATAACTTGGAATCCGGGTGACCATTGAGGGATCCATTTGAGTCTACTTTCTAGCATAATATAACCTACCTAGTGGACCAATTATCTCACCATTCTAGCTCATCTACACCGTTCATTTAACAAAACTATTCATGGCCCCATATCTTAGCAACCACACCACTTACCCACAAAAGTTGATATGGAATGTTAGAGGAGCATATGCTCTTTCTTTTGAATGGTATACCTTGGTATGATGGGTCTCCCATCATCACAACTTAAGGGTTGTATGGACCACTTGAAACAACACACACTTAAAAATCCACCTTTTATGGAAAATTTCGCTAACCCTAAGCTATAAGAGAAGGGCCTCACACCTCATGCTCTCTCCCATACATAATGGAACGTTCTGCCCTTAGAGTGTTAAAGAGAAAACTTTAGAAAAGAGAGGGAGAGAGTTTGAGAAAGTGGTGGGACGGTGATCTTACTCGTTGATCTGGGCCATAATCAGGTGGGCCAGCGATCTTCCTGCAATGCTTTAGATTAATGTTTTTTTTTAATATTATGATGAAACCTATGAACAAAAGGTGCGCCCTACTATGAACGCTGGCATGAGGAAGAAAACATAAATCTGGACCATTAAATCGTGATTTGGATGGCTCGATCGATGCCTTAGAATCACGAAAAAATGGACCGACAAAATCTGTCAAATTTGAGACAACAACTATACCCTGGATTGCGGCCCATTTTCTGATGGTTTAGGAGCATCAGATGGGGACACTTTCTTCTGGATAATTTTAGTACTTATAATAAACTAAATACTCACGAAAATTAACCTGAACGGACAACTAGAAGTCCCTCAAAAGCGGGCCCAAAGAAAGGTCCAAAGAACTGTGCACACTCGCTGGATAGCACTCACGATCTGTTTGGGGGCCCACTTTCGGCAAAGTATTTGGTTGTTTCAGCAAATCACCTTTTGTACACGCGTAGTCCACTAAATGAACTTCATACTTGTGAAAAATCTTGGCCCATAGACTACCCTAAACCCTCCAAACATCAATCCAAAGCGGACCATGTAATGCTTACCAAAAGGGTATTATGACACATGCATTCGTTAGGTGGGCCATGATTGGATGACTTTTGGATAGACCCAAGGTCAATAACTTGGACATTAAGTTACATCCAAAATGATGTTCACACGCACCGAACACTCTCCTGATCGAGCGGGCCCAACATTGTTTAGCAATCGACCTGAAGAGTGGTAAGCCCATTTCACTTCTTGCATGACCATTGACCTCTTTGGTACTCGAGCTCATGTTGGGCCCTTCTTGGGCCAAGCCATCCATATACCCATAAATTTATATCTTGTGATGTCAAAAGAAGGAATAACTAATGGGAACCTTATGTGAACTAGGTCTACTTCATTAGGCAAAGGTGAGGGATCCCAACTTGAATTCACTACTATTAAATATGGGTAGTTACTTTGAAATAATTATAGAACTATATTGAATTATGTCTCATTTAACATACTTTAATTCAATGTTACCTCTAGTTACATCAAATTGTAATTCATTACTTTTGCATACACATACTTGTGAAATGAATTGGTGTTGGGTCTATCATCTATGCTGTGTACCATCCGAAAGTACTCACATTTCTTCTTCTATGCCTCATGGTGCCTTTCCAAGGTTCATGGGATGATGCCATATGGTGCCCATCCTCGTGTCCATATGATGATGCCACATAGTTTATACTCAAGGACTATGTGATGATGACATCTAGTGATTTACTTCAAGGCTAGATGATGAGGGATTTTTTTTTCTTCTTATGCCCACACTAGTGTGGATGACTCTCTCTTTTCCTTAGGTCTTAGGACTGTACACTTCATGGAACCTCTTCGATGTGCTTATCTTCAATATATATCTACTTGCTATACATACATATTATCTATCTATGATCTTAGCATAGTGAAACCATGGTGGGAACTTGTCACAACTTATCACTGAGTCTGGCCAACTCACCCTGTACTTTTGAACAAATAGACCATGCAAGCGATGAACTTGTAGCTCAAGAGCTGGAGGATACCACCGAGCTAATAGATGATCCTCAGGATAGGTGGCCATATCTGTCAGAGGAGGAGTGGGTAGCTTTCGACCAATAGTTCTCTATTTCCTAAAGTTGTAATAAGATCCCAGATAGGTGGATCACTTTATTTCTAGATTTGCTTAAATACTTTACCTACTTTGGATTTTTATGCTGTCAACTTAGTGATTTCGTTTTATTCAAATAAATTAGTTGATGCATGTGGTTCCAACATGTGAATAATGTGTATGCGCATGACTTTGTACATCTTTTCTTTAAGTCGCACTGTGGAACTTGGGTGGTGTACTCGGTTCCCGAATTCCGGGTTGTGACATAGAGGTCGATTGTCACTTGATAGTATTTTCAAAAGGAAAAAAAAAGACAATAGATATCAATCCATGTGGGTAGTTTGAATGGTTCCTTTTATCCCATTTTCACAAGGCATGATTGATGTATATGCAAAAGCATAAGGAGAATGTAGCGGGGTTTGGTTGCTCATTGCATGATTATATTGCATTTACATTAGTTGTCCTCATTGTCTGTAATTGGGGGCATTGTTGTAATTTTCATTGTATCTATTATTAAATAATTGGCATCCCAGAGTAGATGAGTGGTGAGGCTCTCTCATGTCTCGTCTTTCTTCAATTTATCATTCATATGATCTGATTTGTTTATGTTATTTTGCTATAAATGGAGCTTCTTCTCATGCTGCAATTGCAATAATTTGGTGTTCTCTTTATTTCCTTTTATCTATTTTGCAATCTGTAAGCAAAATGTTACTACTATCATCCAAGTGATTGTTAAGATAACACTACTTTTCACTCGATATTGACAGATCGACTTCTCCTCTTCCTGATACTGGCCAGTGGCTGTTTCTAGCTTTGAACGAGAAGCTTCCCCATGTGGTTGTCGAAATATTAAGAGCTCGTATTATTGGGTTGCACCATTATCTGATGTTGTTTCTGATGCTGGCTTTCTCAGTATTGTTCAACTCTGTCAAAGCTCCTGGTCTTGGACTTGGTGCAAGGTATATGTTCACCATGGCTATCGGCCGTCTTCTTCGGGCTATAACATTTGTTTCTACAATTCTGCCATCCACCCGGCCTTGGTGTGCTTCGTTGCGGTTTAGAGTGCCCTCACATCCTCATCCTTGGGCACAAAAGTATTATGTGCCCTATGCTTCGGACTTTGATGCGATCCATAAGATAATACAGAGTGACAAACATTATGGTATGTATGATTTGGAGTGCTTGAGTTTTTCTCTTTTTTCTATTTTTAAGGGCATGTTTGGTTGCACTATCCAATTCAACACTAATAAATAGTCTAATGTAGAGGAATTTGTCAAATCTAATTTCTTTAGCATTCATATTGAAGGACTAGACTCCAAATTGCAATTACGGTAATTTCAAGTTGGACCTGAAAGGGATGTAACTGCTATTTGAGGGCTAATTCCTGATTGTGAATTCTAAGAAACGTCATTGATTTTTGTCATTTATCTCTTGATTAGATTGATGTTGCAATTTGGTTCATTTATGCATCCAAAGACAGCACAATGCTTTGTCATCTCATTAGTTTGACGACATAAGCATGCCAAAGCAGTTTCAAAGAAAGTGGGACTTTTATGTATCTTCTTTTTTGTTTTTTAGCTGATGTTGAGGAGTACCCTGGTGAGTATCGGCCAGACTGGGGATCAATGAGGTTCCTAATCGATTTTTTGAGGCCCACTGTTTCGGAAGGGTCGTCATGGTACAATCTGCTAACGAAAGCTGGTGGTGGCTGCAACGACCTTCTATACAGCGGTCACATGCTTGTTGCTGTGCTGACTGCTATGGCTTGGACGGTATGTCTGAATTTTTTCGCTAGTCTTTATTACATAACATCTGCATCCTTCTTTAGAGCCTGTTTGATTCTCCAAATCCTCTGTAAATACCTTGTAAATAAGCAATTATTACTCTTTCACCCTGTTTGAAAATACAGCAGTATTTTTGCTTTGAAAACCGGTCCAAAAGGACTGGCTTAAATTTGTGGGCCCCACTGTGATGTATATGACATATCCACGCCATCCATCCATTCTACCAGAACCCTTTGAGGCATGAGCCGAAAAATGAGGCAGGTCCAACACTCAAGTGGTCCACACCAAAGGAAACAGTGGCTCCAAGAAGTTTTTAATGGTAGGTGTTTGATTCCCTTTTTCCTGTGGTGTGGTTCACTTCAGCTTTGGGTCTGCCTCATTTTTTGGCTCAGGCCCTAAATTCAGCCGGCATGACAGTATGGATAAGCCACATACATCATGGTGGGCCCCATATATATTTCACGGCGTCCTCGGTTTTAGCATTCAAAAAGTAGGCCGTCAAATCAAGCATTGGGAACGATGCGGTAATTACTTAAGGAAATAATTATTACCCATTTACAAGGTATTTACAGAGGATTTGGAAAATCAAACAGGCCTTTAATGTTAAGAGAATTAGATTTTCAGTTCAGTTGCTGTGGTGGCAAGTATGTGTGTGCGTATGCACGTCAGTTTATGGAATTGTGGAAGTAGCATGCATGATATCCAGACATTGAGTGACCTGTCACTCCAGTTATGTCAGGAATACAAAATAACAGTGGGCCCACCTAATTGACAAAAATGACAGCCAGGCCGGACAAACACTTCCATTGTTACAACATGACACCACTTATCCAGGATCAGTAATCTTTCCCCATCTACTATTACATCTCTCCATTATTTATTATTTATTCATTTATTATTATTATTATTATTTTGCTTTCTTGAGCGGTAAGCAAGGCTTGAGCTGAGATGTCAATGTTGAAGCACACCCTGTCTGCCATTGGGCTGTGGGTGCAAACCCAATTACATCACTATAATTTCTAAAGAAATCCTCCTTCAAGACACCCCTGAGTTTTGCCCTTGCATAGCCCGATTCCTCGAGAGTGTACTTCGCCGAACTTTTGATGCTTTCTATTGGCACCACCTTGTTTTCAAATATCCTTCGATTCATTTCCTTCCTAATGATCCGCATAACAGCAAATGGAACCATTTTCCACAACACAGTCAATTTCGTAGGAAATGGACCACTGGTCCACCCCTTTCCTCCAACTCACCTAAAGATGCCTGAAGCATGAGCTCAATACCCAATAGAGACAAGAACTGGCTTCAGATCACTCTTGCCATTTGGCATTGAAGGAAAAGATGATTTAGTGTCTGTCTTCCCAGTACATAAAGCAATTGGCAGGAAGCATGGAATTCTTCATTTCCAGATTACCCACCATTAAGATTTCTTCAAGAGGTTCGCAACCAAGTAGAAGCTTCAACTCTCTGAGAAGCGCTATTCCTTCACAACTTGGCACACAGCAATCCCTCACTTCAACTTCTAACATGATTAAAAAAATTGATTTAGAGGAAAAGCACCTGGGCACTGACTGCTTCCAAGTATATTCTGTTGGCATGCATCATTTGGTTGAAATATGAAGCAGGCATTCTTGGTTTTTCTATTTGTTATAGCATTATTACTACAAGGATAGATCTAAACCAAAAGTACGGTAATGGACACAATTCATTTGTTTTTCATCAGGTCAAGCAATTGTGTGACTTTGACATTTGTTTTTGCTTCAAGATCAAGATTACCCACATTTTCTGTTTCAATATTTTATTTTAATGCTTGTTTTTATTGTCTCCAGCCAATGGTAGTTTCAGCTTTGTCGTTTCTTGATCCTTGTTCTTCAGTTTGCAATTGATTTTCTTAAATTAAAAAAAAAAAAAAAAAAAAAAAAAAAAAAAACAGCATAATCTTTCAGGAATTGCTGAACTGATCCATGATTAAAAAAAAAAAAAAAAAAAAAACGAAACAGCATAATCTTTCAGGAACTGCTGAACTGATCCATGATTCAAAAGTGACTTTGTTGCGGTGGATATTTATAACTTGTACAATACAGGATGAATGTTTATAAGTAAATAGTGTGTGCTCAGCATAGGAATCTATATTTGCCAGGTCCACACGGGTGATCAGGACCATTGCTTTGACCCCACCCCACCATGGATGGGGGATGCTCTAAAATCTCACACATTGGAAGAACCCAACTTTTAACATCGGACTATCTCCACTGGATGTGGGCTGTTGCCGTAAATTGTCAATTTGTAGGCCATTGATTGAAGGGTTATTATATTACAATTTTGGAGATTTTCTTGGAATTTTCCTGACTCCCATCCATGGTGGGGCCCAGTGTTTTAAATAGCTACGCTATGTAGCGTGTAGCTTACGCTACGTAGCGTGGCTTAGCCTAAACGCTACGTAGCTCATGAAAATAACTTAAGTTGCGTGTAGCCTACGCTACATGATTAATTTGGATACGCTACACGCTACATAGCTCACATTACAAGTCATTTTTCACGATAACATTAAAATCAATCATTAAAAATGATTTGTTACATAATTCTATTTCAATGAAAATTCATTAGTCTTTTCGATGCTTATAGTAAAATAATATAAGAAATAGTTTTAAATCAGTTTTGTTGCTCTTTCTTCACTTTTATACTTAATCATTACACTTGCTGTTACTTTAGGTTGCATTTGTTGTACCAAATATCATGAAATTTTGTTAAATTTTATTATTAATCATCTAATTTGGTGCAACCAAGTGCATCCTTGATTAAAAATCTAAGTGTTGTGTAGCTTACGCTACACGCTATGTAGCTTACGCCTCACGCTTCAGAGAGGTGAAGGCTACGCTACACGCTATTCGCTATTTAAAACACTGGTGGGGCCACTGTCTGGAACTTGGATCATGTATGTGACATCCTCAAGTTTTGCACTTACTTTCCCTTACTCCTGTCCCATCATGTGCTCAAGAGCATGAACTGTTGAATGCTTAGGGTGATGAAGAGGATAAAACAAATGTAAGTCAGGCAACAGGACACTCATAAGCTAAATGTTCCCTTCCACCACATCTGAAGCATGTGTTAGTTTGATCATCATTGGGGTTTTTATCATATGGGTTTGTTCACTTTCTGGGTTTGGGCATTTGGTGGACAAAGTTGTAATTTGCTTATCTTTAGAGGTTTGAATGCTTGAAACCTCATCAAACCACTTCAAAGATCTCTGTTTCAGTTTCTCTTCAACCTTTAGAGCCATTTGATAGGCCTCATCAAGACAACTTTGGTGATGTAAAACTATCTGATCATTAGATTGATAACTTTAAACCACTCAAATATCTTTGCATCTAGTCGATCATTTGTTTCTTGAAAATCGACCCGAATTAAGAACTCACAAAATTCTTCAGTAGAATCAGCCACATGCTGATCATTCTTTCGTTGGAGATTATCAAACTTGCAGTACAAAGTTTGAGAGTAATTTAGAGGTTGATTTCAGCCCATGTGTTTCTGTTGGTTTCCTCTCAGTTCACAGCTTGATATTGTAGCCACGTAGCTAGGGAATGGCCTTTGAGTTTCATAGCTACAAATTTAACTTCTATTTCCTCCGTTACTTCTTTTCACTAAGAAAAAAGTCTCCAAAGAAGCAACCCGATCACTATAAGCTTTAGGATCAAGTTTACTGTTGAAGTTGGGAATGTACATTGAGCACGGGCTTGATGATCCATTGCCTAAGTAGATTGTTGTGGGGGCTGGGATATTGGGGTAAGAGTTGAACTTGATAAGTTGAAGGGGTTTTCTTCGTTAGGTTCTTCAGAGTTGTTGTGTCGTCCAAATTCTTGTGCTGGAAGTCTATGGAAGACTTCCTCCATCATGCATTCTAAATTTTTATTGGCCTGAGCTCCACCTCACAAAGAAGAATATCTTGGATCGATGTCGTGCATGTAGTATGATTTCTTTGTCCTGTTGGTACATGAATCAATGATGCAGGACACATGTAAACTAGCCTAGGGTGAGTGCAAGGAGATCAAGTTATGAATTAAATAAGTAATCAACCATTAAATCTACGCAATCCACATCATAGAACAAGGATAAATCAAGTAGGTAGCCGAATAATCCTAGGTTAGTTGCATGTGCATAACAAGAGAATATAAAATAAGGTCAAGGAATGTCCCACTTGGAAGATAGAACTTCCAATCTAATGTAGGCTAGGTTCAATTTAGAGAAGGAAAAGGAAGTTTAGGGTTTTAAGGAAAAGGAAGATGGGAATTTAACAAGGAACAAAGAGAGGGGGAATGAAGAAGGGGGCCATGTGTACAATCGCACGTGTGAACGTGCGCACGTGTATACACGTGCGTGCGTATGCACGTTTGCACATGTGCGTGGGTATGGTGGATGGATTGATGGGGTGGGTTGATTGGATGGGTTTGGTTGGGTGGTTGGAAGAAGAAGAAGGAAAAATGATGAACGTCTACCCTGGAGAAGAAGAAAACTACCAAGAACTTCTACCCTTCCACTTGAATTGGAAGGGAGGGTTTCCCACTCAAGTGGCAAACTGAGTGAAGATAGCCTCGTTTCAACACTGAGGTCATGGTATCAATTCCCATAGCGGGGGTGGCTAACATTATGATGTGACTATCAGCGGTGGGTGGGTGCACTAACAATGGGGTGTGTGAACTACCTATAAAAAAAGAAGGGAGGGTTTCCTCACAAACCCTAAAGAAGAAGGGGGAGAATCCACTCTCTCACAAGAAAAAAGAAGAAAACCTTTTTATTTTCTCTCAAAACTGGGCTATGTATGGGCGTCCCCCGCTGTGCTTTTATAACTTTAATTTTCAATATTTACAATAATGCTATTGCTCAAAAGTCTGGTGGCCCACATCCAAATAAGCAAACTACAAGTCAAATAATTAATCTAAATCGTCCAATAAACCTAAAAAAATAACGAAAAACATAAATATAAAAAATCGAGGTCCAGGGGGGCCCAGATCTAAAAGATATGGTGGCCCGATGGCTCGACCACTATGATCCAACGATCAGAACGACTCGAAAATCAAAACCTATGGATAAACTAGACTCCTGAGCAACCCACATGCATTATCCTAGTGTGGGGTCTTCCTGATGCACATCTAATGCATGTGGGATTTTAAAAATGGCCAAGTGGGCCCCATCTGAAAAGCCATCTCCTATCCAAAGAGAAAACTGCGCTAATGTCGATGGTCGCCTCCATCTCTGATAAACTCGTGTAGGTCCTCTGATGTCCCCATCAACTTTCCCCGGCTGAGAAGGATTCGCCACTGGCGAAACAAAACTGTGGTAACGCTCGAGGAGGTCGGGATCTAAGCGTTGAAACTCTGTCTCAGTAATCCAGGTGTTATCTGACTCGAGCCTATCCTTCCACTTCACGAGGTATTTCTAATATCCTCCATGGCAGGTTGAAATCGCTTGGTGGTCCAGAACATCCTCAATCTCTTCTTTCCGTTCAAGTAGAGATGGAAGAGAAGGCAATGAATGGGAAGAGGGGTTTGGCAAAGGCCATGGGTTGGGGTCAGATACACCATCATCTGTGGTAGGAAAAAGGTCTGCAGGAGGGCTAAAAGATGAGGGTGTTGGTCCGTCACTAGGCAGTAGGTCCTCCACATTAAATGTAGCACTAATACCCATGTCAAATGGAAGGTCCGCCACATATGCATTAGGGCCCACTCTTGACAAAATCTTATATGGACCTGCACTACGGGCATGCAATTTCCTTACGGCTCCTTGCGGGAATCGTTCGGGCCTAATACAGACCATTACAAAATCGCCCGCTTGAAATTCCTTATCCCTGTGATGTGAATCTGCAGAGAGTTTATACTGTTGATTATTGGCATTAATGCACATCTTGATCTCACTATACAAGTCATGAATATGTCGTGCAAATGCTTCTGCGGACTCAGATGGCCTATGTGAAATGAGCATGAATGAAACTATAGGACGCTCCGGTGAAGCAATGGACTCAAAATAGACAACTCTATTATCTAGAACTTGGAAGATTATGACAAAAGAACACTTCTTGTGGGTGACACATAATTTCTCATTCTTTAGTATTCCACAAACTTGCTCTAACTCATAGAGGTATTGCTCATTGTAAGTGTTATAAATAAGGATAATGTTCAGGTATCCCAATACCTGAGAACACACACTTTTGATGTCAAGTCTTGAGCAGATCTTGGCATTGGCCATTATACCTAAAATGTCATCAAGATGCTGGATAGGGGCTCTGGCCATCACATCCATCATGTCGTGAATACGTCGTAAAATGAACTGACACTTGACAGTCTGACACTTGATTGAGATTTTGTGGACGGCCAGAATGTGCCCACACGTGCACCACGTGTCATTGTTCTTGGAAGTGAAAAGGGCGGGCAAGACACACGGAATAAAACTCCAACTCAAACTCTCCTGAGTGAACTCTTCCTTGAGAAGCTTATCAAATTGCCTCTACATTTCCGCATGCTCCGTGGGGTTAACTTGGTAGAGGGGAAAGCTCGATAAAGTCAACCCAGAGACAAGACCGATAGCATATTGAATGTCCTGCTTGGGTGGAAGTTCATCCCATAAGTCATCTGGTGTGGTATCACAAGTCCTTTCCAAGTCCACATCACTAGTCATGTGGGTGTCCGCCATCGTATCCACACTAGTCTCTTTTTCAAACTCGTTCGCATTCACTATGGTAAGAGACTTAGATTGGGACTCCATATAATTCAGGTCACACATGATAATTGGAAGTGGTGCGACCTCAATTTCTTCAACCTCTTCATCACCAGCACCCACTCCTTCATGTTCAACAACGATTAGTGATGCCTCGATTTCTTCTTCATCACTATCGATTTCAGGTATGTACTCTTCCTCTTCATAAACAACTTATTTATATACTTCCAACTTGCCATTCATTAAGACATTGTCTCGCTCCTAGGGAATATAATTGGAGGTAAATACCCTTCAAGTTGCTCAGAAGTCGAGATTCCCTTAGTGACCGATTGGACCACTTTAAAAGAAGGTGGCCATTTGAGTTATCTTTTTGAACGGGAAGGTGAGACGACTCTTTCCTGAGCTAAGGGCTTTTGACGGTAAGAGATGGGAAGATACTTTTCTATTAAATGCTCTTTCATCTCGTTCCACTATGAGATCGGAGCTCCACCTTTCCGCTCAATTCTTCGTTCCAAATCCATTAAAAACAACTTGGCTTGGCTCACCAATTTCAACTTGGTGAACCTCACTCGACGATTGTCTAACATATAATATCGGTCAAAAAAATACTCCAAGTCTTCAAGCCAATCAAGGAATGTCTGTGGGTCCTTATGACCACTAAAATATGCCAAATCGTTGGGGTTCGGTTTTCCATTGGGTCTCGACGGCCCCAAGACAACACTTAACGACCCTTGGTATTTTGAGCGCCTATACTCCATTCATTATGGGGAGACTCAACAACTAAACTCTAAGTGCAATGATAATGAAAATAAAGATAAGGTAGACCTAGACGTAACAATATGGATCCTAGACTCCGTATGAACTATATTTTTTATATGAACTATATAATGAATGCAATGTAAAATTCATCTTTTAAGCCTCTTAAATGTGACTCTAAAAAATTTTAGATTTGATGATGCTCAAAGCAATACTAATCTAGGCATGCAATGAGAATACTAACCTATGCTCAGATAAGGCTAATCATGCAAAACTTTAGATGCAAACCTATATACAAAATCAACTACATGCACCAAACCCTAATATGCCACATGAAATAAGATTTCTGAGGCGCAACTTCAGATGTGCACACAAAAGAAACAACTTGTTGAAAATCAGATTTGCGCACAAAAATCAGCTTTCTGAAAATTAGATTGCTAAAATTCAGATGGTTGAAAATCAGATGGGTGAGAATCAAATTTACGCACAAAATCAGCTTGCTGAAAATTAGATTGCTTGAAATTCAGATGGCCGAAAATCAGATTTGCGCACAACTAATGGTACTGAAAATCAGTTTTCACAGAAATTGTTTGCGCAGAAAATCAGATTGGCACTTAAATTCAGGCATATGCAGTAATGTTATTCATGTAGGGATTTTATCGAACACCTGATATGCAAGAACTAAACCTACGCTAGACCTAGTCTCCGATACCAAATTTGATGCGCAACACATGTAAACTAGCCTAGGGTGAGTGCAAGGAGATCAAGTTATGAATTAAATAAGCAATCAACAATTAAATCTACGTAATCCACATCATAGAACAAGGATAAATCATGTAAGTAACCGAATAATCCTAGGTTAGTTGCATATGCATAACAAGAGAATATAAAATAAGGTCAAGGAATGACCCACTTCGAAGATAGAACTTCCAATCTTACGTAGGTTAGGCTCAATCTAGAGAAGGAAAAGGAAGTTTAGGGTTTTAAAGAAAAGGAATATAGGAATCTAACAAGGAACAAAGAGAGGGAGAATGAAGAAGGGGGCCACGTGTACAATCGCACGTGTGAACGTGCGCACGTGTATACACGTGCGTGTGTATGCATGTTTACACGTGTGCGTGGCTATGGTGGATGGATTGATGGGGTGGGTTGATTGGATGGGTTTGGTTGGGTGGTTGGAGAAAAAAGAAGGAAAAATGATGAAAGTCTACCTTGGAGAAGAAGAATAGATCTTGAAGAAGATAACCACCAAGAACTACTACCCTTCCACTTGAATTGGAAGGGAGTGTTTCCTCACAAACCCTAAAGAAGGAGGAGAATCCACTCTCTCACAAGAAGAAGAAGAAAACCTTTTTTTTCCTCTCAAATTTGGGCTAGGGCTGGACGTCCCCCCTTTGCTTTTATAACTTTAATTTTCAATATTTACAATAATGCCATTGCTTAAAAGTTTGGTGGCCTATATCTAAATAGGCAAACTACAGGTCAAATAACTAATCTAAACCGTCCAATAAACCTAAAAAAATTAAAAAAAAACATAAATATAAAAAATCAGGGTCCAGGGGGCCCCAGATCTGGAAAATCTGGTGGCTCGATCGCCCGATCATTATGATCCAACGGTCGGATCGACTCGAAAATCAAAACCTATGGCTAAATTAGACTCCTGACCAACTCACGTGCATCATCCCAATGTGGGGCCTTCCTGATGCACATCCAATGTATGCAGGGTCTTCAAAATGGCCCAGCGAGCCCCATCTGGAAGTCATCTCTCATCCAAAGAGAAAACTACGCTGATGTCGATGGTGGCCTCCGTCTCTAATAAAATTGTGTAGGTCCTCTGATGTCCCCATCAGTCAAACTTGCTTTTACCAAATCTGAAGCAAGTAGGAAGGAAAGGAGGAATGAAAGAAAACTTTGTTGATGTTTATTGAAGCCAAGTACAAATATTAACATAAGCAAACCAGGTAACTATTGGGACTTACTCAGCCAAAGAGATATTCTCAACTCTTCATAGCAAGCTACAAAAGCTTATCAAATTTTGATAGATGTATTTATAGATTTATGAAGGGATAATCTCTTAATCTATATAAACTCAAACTCTAGATAACCTACTTAAAGTCCATGCATATCTAAAAACTAATAGGTAAGAAAATACTAATCCTAAATCAACAGACAAAAAATCTTTAAATTTTCTTGTGGGACCCATGATGGTGGGACTGCAGGTTCTATCTTTGCATGATCTCATTCATTGAGCATGCCTGCATCAGAGGCCCATCCTACCAACGGCTTGGATTAGTTAACCATAGCTCATATAAACTACATTTCACAATTGAGTTGTTTGATAAATTGACAGAGTATAACTGGCTATGTGCGTGCATACAGCCAGAAAACAGCTATAATCATGGAGCTCAATCATAACCACTCAAATAGTGGACCCGATGTGTGGATGGGAAATTATCATAAATCTTACATCAAAGGAATGTCTCTGTCTGATTGGTGCTTGTGAAGTGGATGGTTAAACGGAAAAAACAGCAACCATTGAATTCAACAAGCAGATGTCCATTGAGAAAATGGTGGAACAATCAAAATCTAATTTGGGGGGCCATGTCCCATCCACTGCAGGACCCACTAAATGGACC
Source organism: Liriodendron chinense (assembly GCA_003013855.2). NCBI lineage: Eukaryota > Viridiplantae > Streptophyta > Magnoliopsida > Magnoliales > Magnoliaceae > Liriodendron > Liriodendron chinense. The sequence continues at coordinate 3,045,465 of ML058489.1, read as the reverse complement.
TGGCTCCATCACCATGTACTGCGCACATATGTGCCGCGGATGAGGTCTGCAACATGCTCACTCGCATGCGTAAGGGCACACATTAGAGGCAATTGGATGATCAGAACTGTCCATCCTTTGGGCATATTGAAGTTTGGCTGTGATCCAGAAAACAACAAAAAGCTCACATTGAAAGCATCATACTGACCATTGATTTCTCAAGTAGAATGGGAACTGTTGAAAGTTAAAAAATTCCATTTGGACGCCCTATATTCAACAATACATTGATGATCCAGCTGAGAGGAGAGAGTCCAGATGAGAGAAGAAGAGGGAGAGAGAGTCCAGCAAAGAGGAGCTAATCATGGTTAGATTTCCTTTATCTGAACTAAACATGGTTAGAAATTCTTGGAAACGGCATTCTCTCATGCAGGTAAAATAGGAGCCATCAGATTTCATCTAACAGGGAATAGGAAAACCGCATGAGGGGTTGTGGTATGGTTCATAGAGAAAAATTCCATATGTATCTATGAGCTCACCTAACTTGGAACTCAACACAAACTCCACTAACAATCTCTCTGTCCAATGCAAGTCCACCCTTGTGTTGTCTTGCATTCTAAGCCAAATTCTTGTGCATAGCACCTAGTTTGGCACTCAGTAAAGTCTAACCCAAGTAGGGTTGGGCTGTTCTGCAAATGCCACACAGGCAATAGGACTAAGGAATTAGCAAGTATGTGACAAGCAGCTGAACTCCATGTTCCAGATCATGCCTGATAGGGATGGTAGGGGAATAATCACGAACTGACAGCATCGTTTCCCTTTACGACACACAAGCTGCAGCCTGCAGCTAGGAATGTTGAGGCCATTCATTGTGGTTGAGTTTTTGTTGGTACTATTACATACGTCACTTCTCAATCTCCCGCTATGGGTGTCTACCCATGTACATGCATTATGTATGTGCTTGCATCTTTCAAATGTCTTCATATTATGTAGGTTTAATAGCCTCACAGATACCCTCTCAACACACACCTCTACACCCATAATATCAAGCTTTGTGCATGAGTAGGTCATCTGAACCTTGGATAAGGTGTGTCCCATGTCCTATGACCTGGGGCAAAAGTCAGGCCAGTCCACTCAATGGTTGGAACACCTCTAGGTGAAAACAATGAATGGTTTGGAAATGCTTGTAAGATGTCCAGATAAAACATGGATGATTGCCTACCTTGTGATTTGGACATTCATTATTGTGTCAAGTCATATGCACTGTGGGACCCACCTTATGCAACATGTCAGATGTGCCACGTAAGTACCAGATTACTGACATGGGCCTCACGTAAAGGTGAGTATGGGGTTAGCATGCTATGTTCATGCTTTTGTTTGTCAGCCATTGTTTCAATGAAGTGCTAATCTTTGGGCAACTGTGGCGAGCAGGAAGCATATGGAGGTTGGACATCTTCTCTTATATGGCTACTTGTTCTGCACAGCGGCCAGAGAGAGGTACGTGAACGGCACCATTACAGTGTTGACTGTGTTGTAGCCATCTATGTTGGCATCCTCTTGTGGAAGATGACTGGCTTTATATGGTCGGCAAAAGATGAATCTCAAACAAAAAGGCTTGTTCACCTTGAAAAGATCCAAGGTCAACTAATCAAAGCTGCAAAAGATTCGGACATGGATGAAGTGAGAGAGCTTTTGAACGAGGTTGAGTTAGCCGGTCAAGAGCGTCAAAGTTCTACCAAATGGGCTATCTGGGGATTTGCCTGCATTACAATCCTTTTCTCGCTTACTATCGGTCTTCTGACCTTTACATGGACAAGTGATGGGTAATTCTTTACTGTGCGATGCTTGATTTGTAATGTTGGCTTTGGACTTTTGAGGATTGTTGGGGTTCTGTGTGTTCATGTTGTAACAGTGCGATAGATCTTAATTAGAAGTTGCCTTTAAAAAAAAAAATCTGTTTAGAAGTCATCTTGATTGCAAGAAGGGGAACATTTCTACTGCAACCATCACATGCCCAGGCCGGCACAAGTGTGTTCTATCTTGTGTGTGTTACATAGTAATGTTTCCCTCCAAATCATGGTAGCATTGAAGCAAGGGTTGCGTTGTTATTTTCACCATCCATGAAAGTAGAGTAGACAACCTTACTACATTATCATATCATGACATACAAACTGTGCAAAAGGTGCTGCATGTATATTGAAGTGCCTCATGTACCATTTACATGAATGGTCGGATTTGGTTCATGCAAGTCTATATGGATCATTATTAGAGGATTTTTTTTTTCTTTTTTTTTTATATGCTCATTCCAAGTTTCCAAGTGTGATTTTGATACATAGGCACCATAGTATTGTACAGGTGCTGCATATGATAAATTAAAACTAAATTGCAAATGGTGTACTGCACTTTAGATGGATCATAAATCAAAGATTAAACTAATCACTCGTTTATTTTTTTGGAAATCTATAGGATAGTTAAAATGAAACTCATCCAATGGTCCAAATTCTGCAAACAAGTTTCCAGGACTCAAAAAGTTTATGTTTATGCAACCAATCTAATTTTATGATCATGTTCTATCTACAATGGATCTTGAATTTTGATTCACACTGGGCTCAAGTGGGGCGGCCTATGGATTCGGGAGCACACTCGGGGTGGGGTCAGCTATGGATTCAGGGGGACCGTGGATTCAGGGCCCACGTAGGAGGATTCAACCGAGCCCCCCCCCCCCCCCCCCCCCCCCCCCCCCCCCGAGTTAATATATTTAAATGAGGTGATTCAGGTGAGATCCAATGTAGATCCAACTTTCTATTCACTTGTGGAATCCGACACTACAATTATCCATGTATCAACCATCACACATTTCGAGAGTATCAAATAACTCACCCATATGTTACAGCTAGCACCATTTTTGGGAACATGGGATAGTTGGACAACTAGACAAGACTGTCAAACCAACCACTGGGTGAGCATACAAAAAAATTGCACTAAGAAGGTAATGTTAGTCATCTGATTTTCCCTTCAGATTTAGACCACGTAAGTTCTAAATTCTAATCATCCGTTTGATAGTGATTAATTGGGTGGTTAAGATTGCTTGGTCAGTATAGATTCTGATATATGCACCATCCACAATGGGACCCACAATTTGGATGGTTTTGAATGGATAATTGTACACATCTGAGGAGGATGACTTGCCCTATTTTTAAGGAGTGCACAACCAACAAAGAGACTAGCAATTCTTAGAATGTCCAAGAAGCATGAGACATTGAGGAATTTGTTTTGATGATAGTGGTAAATGATTTTCTGATTAAAAAAAATGTATTCGTGGAAATGATAATTTTAGAAATAGCTTCTGAAAATTGATTTTATCTACTATTGGACAACCAGTTTTATTATATTCTGTAACATGTTATTTGGATGTTAGTATCTGAACAAATCATCTAAAAAAAATGCAATTGGATGCAATTATCCACCCAATTGCGCATATTCAATCCTACAATTAATCACTAAATCTCAATTCACATTCAGATAAAAATATGCCTATTTCTGGGGCAAGGATCTTATACCAAACTGTGCCTCCTGAATATGTATATTCAACTATTTTGTTTTAACTGTTTCTTTACAACCCATGATTGTATCATACTGTCGCAACCTTTTTTTTTTAACAATCCGTAAACTAGGATCGCCCAGTCTAAAAAAACCACAGATCATGGGTAGTTTGGGACCATTCATATACTAGGATAGCCCATTCTAAAAAAATCACAGATGCAATAAAACTAGCCATCACTTTTGTTCACTACTTATAATTCTCGACCATTAAATCTTTTACCTCCCACTTGAATGTTAATGGACTCGAGTGGGCAGGATCATCCCATCTCTTCAGTTCTTGAATTATGATCCACCCAAGGCAGAGCATAGTGGAGGGGCAAATCTCAATCCACCTCCCCTTATGCCCTCAGTATGATGCGAGGAAGGTGTTGGGAAATATACTAGATGATCATATATTATAACACCAATGGTGGGATACATTTTTGCCCCTGCAGTTAATTTCCAAATGGCAGATAACTTTGTGTGTTCAGAGACATGAAAACATATTAAATAAAGTCATGAGTATTTTAGGAATTTGAAAATGTGTTTGCTTAACAATGTTTGGTTAAGATTTCACGCACAAATGCCACTTAATGATTTATATTTTTCACAAAAGAAAAAAAAATAATAATAAAGCTAAAAACCATCAATCCTGGCACTGAATTTTTCTCTCATAGAAACCTGATTTCCTAACAAAAAGCCACTTGGGTGGAACTTCCACAAGATCCGAGATCCGTCCTGTCCATTAAGTATGCTGCCCCATTCTAACAATTAAACCCAAAAATCATGATCCAAAACTTTGGTAGGTCACACCATAGGAAACAGTTGGGAAGGAATGCCCATTAGTTTTGTGCTAGGCCTACCAGGGTGTTTATGAGCCATCCAATCCATTCATCTGATGTTCCTCATGAAAGAATTACCCAAAATTCATAGTATAACAAGACCTAAGTGAGCCATACCACATAAATTTGGAAGTTTTAGGTGTAAAATTTCATAAGGTGGCCTGCTAGAGAGCTGAATCAACCTGATTTTTTGAATCAAGGCCAAACAATGAGCGATTTACCTGATGAATAGTGTAGATTTTGTGCATGTTAAGCAGTTTACCTCACATTAGTGAAAGAAACCTAGATGAGTTGCTACATGAGGCACCCAGCAGGTGGGTGCTTTCCGACTTTCCCTCTTTTGATACGCACATGCCATGAGCCCTAGTGTGAGTAATATGTATGCATGTGCACACATATTCTCCCGTGAACCCCATCATGATGTGTATATGAAATTCATTCCATACATGAAATGTGTCCGTCCATGTTAGGTGTAGGTCTAAAAAATCAGTCATATTCATATTTGTTGTGGGCTGCACGAGCAAAAACAGTGTGCAGGTACCCTCTAAACTGTTACCCTCCATGTGGCCTACTTAAATCATAGGTGACGCTGCTTTTTGGGCCTGGTCTAACTTTAGCATGTAATGGTTGGACTGCATTTCATATAATCATCACAATGAGCCCTTAAAAAGTCAAGGGCAAATGTCTCTCCTCCAACTATTTCTTTTAGTGTCGCCCATCTGAATAACATTTCAACTTGATTTTCTGGCCGAAGATCTAATTTAGAATGATGCATCTAATGGTTGGAGTGGATTTCATATAATCATCTCAGTGGGCCATGTAAAAATCAAGGATGTGTGACCCTTTCCCAATTGCTTCCTATCTTATGGCGCACCTAAATCATCAACAATGCTGATTTTTGGGCCCTAAGATTAAAATGGGCGACGCACCCGGTGATCGGAGTGTATTTCACTTAAACATCACAGTTGGACCTACTTTAGTTGACCAAACTTTAAGATCATAAATACAGTCGAGACTCTCTCTCTGCACGTGAGCAAACATACAATCAACCTACTAACATCCTCGTTCTTTAGCCTTTTAACAGGACACACAGTTTGAACCATTCATTCATACAATCTTGCGCAAGTCATGGTGTAAAAATCATGCTGATTAGATGTCCAAACTGAAATTCTGTTGGTAGTCTAACACGATACCTACACATATACGTGCAGAAGCTATAGAGGAGCAATTATAATTATGGCTAAGTCCTAGGGGAGAGGGGGGTGATTAGGACAGTTTTAAAATTCTTTTTGCCTACTTAATAGTTTTATCAATTTAAACTAAGTAAGTAATAACACTTTGGCTTCCAAGTCTAAGTGGGTCCAATCACAAGATTAATAGTATATAGATAAGCGATAAGCTACCTAGTCTAAGCATATATAGATTAATATATCATTAGAATAATCAAGCACCTAATCTATGCAACCTAAGTAGACTATGTGAGGATGGATATCATATAAGCTCAAGTCTACTCAAGAAGTGTAAATATATCTTGTGCGTGTAGATGTGCCTAACAAGTTCCTAGCATACATTCTAATTAAGCATTCATAATTAAACAATTAAACATAATGCATAATAAGAAATGTGCTCAAATACAATCACAAACACAACGATGTATAGTGGTTCGGCTTTGGGTCTACTCCACTCCTAGTTTAAGTACTTAACCCTTTTGAGCACACCGACATTCACTGAGGAGTTTGAATTAGTTTCCTCCCAACGTAGTTGTCTTAACTCGGATCCACCCTACCGGGGAGTTCACAGGTTCCTCCCAACCTGCACGATTACACTCGTGTTGGTAGCTCCCCTTGGAGACTTGTTTAAGTCCGACAAACATGCCAAGGACTGACAAACGCCCCTAGACTTTAGGCCTGACAAACGTGCCAAGGATTGCTAAACAATCCTAGAATTTAGGCTCGACAAACATGCCAAGGAACAACAAACGTCCCTAGACTTTTAAGCTCAACTAACGAGCCAAGGATCAACAAATGACTCTAGATCGAGTTTGACAAACAAAATCTACACTCAAATTCCCATTGGGAAAGAGTGGATGGACTCCTACAAATTGACAACCTTACTTGTCAGATTTGAGCCTCGTTGTTGCGCCGCTTCAGATTGTTTCTTCTCTCTCTCTCTCTCATGCTTGAATTAGTTCCTCTTGTGCTCCCACGATCATTGATGTCGCCGCTTTGCCAAAGCTTCAGCTCCAAGATTAGCTCCCTTGCATATAATGCTCCATTGGAGATGCCCAAGATATTAGGAAGTGGTGAATCCTCTACAAATGGTAGGAAATGAGTTTTTCTAGAGGGATACACTTAATTGAATTCCTAAATGGTGTTTAGACAATGTATTTACCAATGATCAAGGTATTTAAACTCCCAAGAATCAAGAGAGAACAAGTCCATTCTCATTTGAGCATTAAATGCCTTAAACTTTTGATGAATCATAAGGAGAATGCCTTAAATGGGTTAAGATTAGACCTCCTAATGGTATGTAATGATGGTGGCTTTTAAATCCTTAAAATCCTCTCTTAGCCCAAAAAATAAATGCACTCGCTTTTATAGAAAATTCTCCAACGGGAAAAAAACGAACAGATTCATGCATCTTTAATTGATCGAAATGTAGTTTCGATTGATCGGAATGTCAGTCTAGAGAGTTTATCAGGTTATTGGACAAATTGTTCGATCGATAAGAAAATCAACTTCAATTGATCGAAAAATCAATTCAGAGATTTCATCAGGTTGCTGGACAAAATGTTCGGAAGATAGTTTCGATTGATTGGAGTCCTATCGAAGTTGGTCTCCGATGTATCAAAGACCAATCGGAAATTGTTGTTTGGGCTGGTTTGATTACAGCAACTTTTACATATTTTATTAACCTAATTTATCATGTTTTTCTATATAATCAAAGGTTAATAAAGATGACTAAGGGTTTTCCTAATTGGTCCAAGTCATCTAAGAGGGTTTAAGTGTTTTGGTTTAAAGGGTTAGGGTCACAAAGGCATCTTATTTATCTGTTCTTCTTCCTTGATGCTTCTTGTCTACTTGAATCTCCGGTCTTCAGCTTGCCAAGGCTCAACTGACATTACAACACATGGACTCATGTGATCGACAAATAAGATGCACTAGCATGCCATAAAAAGGTGCACTAACACAAACCCTATGAGTGGGGCTATTTTTTTTTTTTTTTACAACTATGGATCATTGCAAGATATAAATCATATGATCAGAACCATCAAAATCAAATTGTTACTTTTTCGCATCATAAGAAATGCAAAGTGGGATTTATTTATTAGATGTTTCAAGATGATGATGGGACTTACTTTGTTCTTTTGGGCAATCCTCACTATCCATTTTCATGTTATGGATTAGATCACCTGATCGGCATGATTTTTGCTGGATTGTCCATAATGGTATGAAATAATGGACTATCTAAATTGATGATTGGGCATTCCGCATGTTAGTTAAAGTCTTTGGCACGTTCACATTATCAACATCCCTAAAACTATTAATTGACACATGGGTTCCCAATCATTAATCCAGACCATTCATTCGGTAGTACCATTGGGAGCAAGCCATAGTGTGAGGATCATACTGATTGGATGATTTTAACCCTAGGATGAAACTAATTTGTTCTAACAGTCTATTTTCTTTTACAAAGCCATAGACCGCATGGTTATAATTAAAGTGCTACTTTGAAATCATAAGCAATATAAAGTGGAATCGGATAGGTCATTCAAGATGATGATCAAACCTATTTGTTCTTATGTTCACTATCGACTATCCATTTTCCATGTTATTGATTGGATGACCCCCGGATTGGCATGATTTTTGCACCATGACCTGACCCTAGTTGTTTGGAAGAATGGACGGTCCGGATTAATGATTGGCCATCTCATATGTCACTTAAAAGCTTCTGGGACATTGTTACTGTAGGAAGGAAGGATGAGTTCTGTGTGACCCACAATGATTTGCATCAAGCATCAGAACCGTGCATCCAATGAGTCCCCTCTAGCTAATGGGCTATCCGGAACTCAAGTGGGCCACATGCCCACACCATAGAAAACTGTGTAAAATCATCCTAAACATCTAAAACCTTTCTGTTGGACCTACCTAAGTTTAAAATAGCCCAAGTTTGGTGGGGCCTCTCATCCAAGAGGATACACCTAATGGATAGGTCAGATGTCTGAACCACATCAGGGTGGGTCCCACAAACAGTTAGGAAGACTTTATTGGTGTAACGCCCCAAAATTTAGACTCTCGACACGATTGGCCAAATTTTTTAGTATTAACTCATATGTGTTAGGGTTGCGTTTTCACACATTCACCCGTAAACACATACATGTGTGGCATTCATATCATAACGACGGAAAATTAATGTTCTTATTCCATAACTTTCTACTCTAGATTCTCAATCAAATGTAATGAAAAGAAATCATGTCCAACTCAATGTTTTAGCTAGTGTCTCTCTGAGAGACTTATTATATAGTCAAGAGAAATCAAATTTACTCTACTAAGAAACCAAACAAAAACATCTTCATGCTACTTCGGCTTCATCGTCTGCCATTTGCTGCCACGAGCCTTAATACTCCTCACCTTGTAAATCGGCCTCATCTACTGGATCGTTACCTGCAATGTCTGGATGGTGTTTTAAAAATACCGTCCCAGAAGGACGTGAGTTGCTCGCAATCAACTCAGTAAAGGTCACCCACCAAGAATAGTACAACAATATTTAAACACAAAGAGCATACCCAATTCAAAACACACATGAGAAATCTTGTTTTAATGCAATGCATGATATGCATGCTCTGGCTAAGGCACCCTGACTAATGAGACGGGACTTAATCCAACTCTTCTCACTAGTCACTAGTCACCAGAGTCCACGATAAAGTGGGTAATTACATAACTTCATGTCAACAAACCCAGCCAATGGAGGTGATAGCAACCCACCACACTACCATAAGCTAGCGCCGTAGCGCCCGCAGGGCTGACCCACCAAGTCGGGTCTCGTGCATGCATGATTAGTTTCATATTTATTTAAGTAGTTTAACATACAGTCAATTAAATGATGTTTAAGATCAACGGTCGCTCTTTACCCCATCCCACGGTTCATCATAACGTAGAATAGTCATTTCCCTTCAACGGGGGCCAACCGTTAAAGGACGTACACATCATAGTCAAGACAAAGCACATGGCATGCAAATATCGACAATTTCTTAAGGATTCATCTCAAACATTCACTTTTAGATCCGTTGGCAACTCACCAACAATACATTCATATGGCTTTGCCAAATTATTCCATCCAACACAATCCTCATGGTTCAATCCTCTTTAGCGTACAATTATATTACTTATGGGGCAAAGGGCTTCCACTGATTAAACATCCACATAAGTAATCCCGTATCACATAACACTCTATTCATCATACATACTATAAGCATATATGTTGTAGACAAATTTGGCTTAAAGAGAAGTAAGGAATCGCGGTCGCATCTCCAAAATGCGACCAACCCGACTCGTGCTCAACAAAAGAGGTCGCATCTCCAAAATGCGACAAGCCCAGCTCGTGCTCGAAGAAAAGGGTCGCATCTCCAAAATGCGACCAGCCCGGCTCGCGCTCGACGAAAGGGGTCGCATCTCCAAAATGCGACCAGCCTGGCTCGTGCTCGACGAAAGGGGTCGCATCTCCAAAATGCGACCAGCCCGGCTCGACGAAAGGGGTCGCATCTTCACCATGCGAGCACTCTTAATATCAACAGCTCCCAACATGTGAGCAGCCCTGGTCTCTGGCGAGCAGCTCCCGTCATATGAGCAGCTTCCGTCATGTGAGCAACTCTGGTCTCTGGTTTCTGGTCTCTGGTCTCTGGTTTCTGGTCTCTGGTCTCTGGTCTCTGATGAGGACGTCCTTCAGCTCATAGTACCAGTAGCCTATATAGGCCGATTTTGGCTTGTTTCTATTTGTAGCTACGAACCATGGGAGATCTCCATCAAGAAACGTAATCAGTTAGACGTGTAAAGTGGTTAGGCTATCCCCTTATCTAAGGATTAACAGGATAAGTGCCTTATCCCCTGAAATCACCAGGCTATCCCCTTATCTAAGGATTAACAGGATAAGTGCCTTATCCCCTGAAATCAGCAGGTATCTTAACGGCTTGCATAACAGACTGGATCACCCGGATCTGCATAAATAGATGACCCCACAGATGATAAAGGTACACAATCTCTAAGCCTACATTTGACACTTCATCTTACTATCACAGTACCCGTACTGACTTTGCCATTGAAGGGCCATAAGCCGGGCCAACCGGCGGTGGTCCTAACCTTTCTTGGTGATTGCAGGTTCCCCAATCTACACCATTCATCTCCGATTGGAGGTCAGACGACGAAAAATCAAAGTTGGTCTCTGACCAACATCTGTTAGCCAATTTTTGGCGTCAACAGATTGGCGCCGTCTGTGGGAACGACTAAATTGTTCTCGCCTATTTCTTCCTTCGTCATTCAGTCATCTTCTCCCTTTTACCTAATCAATGGTTAGCATCATCTACCACACATGCTCAACCAAGAGTTGGTGGACCATTTCACAAGTGCATCTCCACCAGTCTCATCTTCCTCTCCAGCACTCCAATGTCAGGAGGGGCCCACATCTCCACCAGTCTCATCTTCCTCTCCAGCACTCCAACGTCAGGAGGGGCCCACATCTCCACCAAGCCGCTCAGTCGTCCATCAGTTGAGGACGTCTCACCCATCATCGATGGCCTTCATCTTGCATGTACATCCCGTCTTCCAGAGACCAGGGCATCATAAGTGTACAACCCCTCATCCAACGTTCCTGATTCCACGTCACCTAGCTTTCATAAGTGTAAACATCCAACCTAATGGTGGACATCATCAACGCCCAACAGGTGGGCCATCTTCAATCATCAGCACCTGATCAACCAACGATGCAGATGGGCGTCCATCCTCTCTGTCCAGCGGGATCTGCATTCACATGTCATGCAACCATCACATCTTCTCAGCTCCGACATTCCGCAGCTGTCTGGAATGTGCAACCCCCTCAAAGCCTAGCCGTTGATCACACCTCATAGATCTGCCCCGTTCATCAACATGAGAAACCTCAGCCACAAAGTTGCCTCATCCAGAACCTTGTCACAGACTCTGATCTGCCAAAATTGATAAACGACTTGGATTTCTCATAAGACTCCTCGGTGGATCCCACCTAACGTCCATAGCAAAATCGCGCTCCTGCATCTGTTTCGAGAGTATCCGTCATAGCGGGACTCGCTCTTCACCAGCGGCAATGTCGCACACATCTCTCGCTGGTAGTCCGTGCAGAACCCCACCAATTCAATCATTCTTAAGCATATCCGGATCTCACGGACCAACTTCACCATCCAACCGTCCATCAGAGCCAGCAAGCTACAACGTCTCCAGCAAATAAAAACACAGCCGTTGTAGCACATGAAGCTCTTCCCAGCAACCGCTCATCCATCTCATGCGGTCAACCATACCTCCAACTCCATGCTAAGGACACCGTCAACCAACAATGGAGCTTGCATCATCTAACATCCAGCATGGATAATCTATCCTCTTTAACTATCCACTCCAGCAGCTGGGACGCCTCCTTCATTCATGAACCAGCACACGCACCACCAGCGACATCCAAACCTTCTATAGTGATGGAACCCATGTTCCTGATCCAAACCGTCCATTTGATCCAAGCTCTTGGAAAACTTTGATCGTCCAAACCTTCTTCATTATTTCCTGTTATGCGGCCTGCCAGAGTTCAAGACCTGCTTCGTATTTGAGTTCACAGATCATCTGAATCTCGCAAAACTAATCAATGACTTGGATTTACTCATCTTACCTCATAATGGATCACCATTCGTCATCACATGTGGGGCCAACAACCATCAACGCCGCCCAGCTGATCTTCATCATCCAGCTAGCGGTCATCCACTCCATCCATTGCAAATGGTTCGGCTTTTGGAGGAGATTCTCAAGCCTCAGGAAAAGCATATACTCGAAAGGCATGCCAGAAGCCTTAGCATATTTATTGGGTGGAGAAATCATTCAGCACGTTAAGTTTGGAGCCATCATCCAATCTCTCTCTCTCACGAAGATGCTAAAGGAATCCATTTCCCTCATAAGGATTCCATCATTGTAGCGTTAAAGCTCTCATGCCTCAACGAAACGGAATATGAATCTTTAATTGTCAGCCTCAAATTAGCAAATATACACGCAATAAGGAACCTACTCATTCACAACGACTCTCAGCTCGTTGTATATCAAGTGCTCAACGAATTTGAGGCAAAGGAGGAGTGGATGGCTTCGTACAAATCTCAGGTACTCATCTTGCTCGCTCAAATTGAACAAATATAAAATAAGTCATATTCCTCGAGAGGAGAACAAGCTCGCAGGTTCTTTGGCAAAATTATCTTCTGCACCTGAGTCCGATCTGACACAAGCTGTTCTTATCGAGCATCTATCTACCCCGAGTGTCGATCAAGTTGCTTAAGAGCAGCTCGCACATTACTTTTATCTTCTTGTTGGATGGACCCCATCATCCTTTACTCCAAAGCGGATGACTCCCAGATGATAAAAATCAGCCCGACAATTCGCTATCGTGCTGCCAGGTACATCTTACAAAATGAAAAATTGTTACGTAAAAGTTTTACTTTACTGTATTTAAAGTATCTCCATCCAGAAGAAGCACACCGTGTTCTAGATGAAATACACCAGGGGACATGCGGTAATCATCCCAAAGGACGATCTATAGCAAACAAAGCAATGAGACAATGATATTATTGGCCCACTATGAAGGCGGATGCTATCGAATTCTCAAAGAAATGTGACAAATATCAGCGATATTCTCCATTCCCTCATTTACCGTCTGAGTAAATGACGCCGATGGACGGTCCTTGGCCTTTCGCTTAATGGAGAATCGATATAATCAGACCACTACTTATGGGAAAAGGACGTGGCAGTCGATTACTTCACCTCGATCTCCTAGAAGAGAAAATGAACATATCTTGTCTTCGAGTAATGGCTTATCAACAACGTATAGCCCATTGTCATAATTCAAAGGTCAAATTCAGGGTTTTTTAGCTCGACAACGTGGTGCTCAGGCAAAACATCGGAACAGCCACTCGGTCATTGCATCTTAACTGGGAAGGCCCGTATCGAGTCATCGAGATTGCTCGACCAGGTACATATTATCTAGAAGACATGCGAGGAAGACCCCTACGTCACCCTTGGCACATGGAACATTTACTCTGATATTTTTCATAAAGCATGTGAATATTGGACATTCCTAAATAAAGACGATCTCTCTCATTCCAGCTGTTCAGCTATGGAATCTATAACTTGGTCGTTACTCCATTTTTTGGATCCGAATAGCCCCGAAGGGAATACATACATTCTCTTGGCCAATCTTCTGCCCTTGGTAGAATCAAATACTCAATCGATAGATCAGTCTATCTCTATGCGGACATGGTCGCCAAGACCTCTCAGATTGAGCCCAACTCATTTTCATGAGTTGAGTAAAACATTATAGCATGAAGTGACTAAGTCATCTGCTCACCGCAGGGCCAAAGACTCAATTGATAGGCCAGCCTATCTCTATGCAGAAAGCTGGCACTTATAAATGCATGCTCGATCATGTACGGCTTCTCCTCCGAAAATAGGCGGTTACATATACATACAAGTCCTTCGTGTAGCTCCTCAACACTAAGGAAAGTCATTATCAGATTGTTCGATAGAGAGCCTCCTTCGTTTATAGTTCATCTCAGATCCCCGAGCAATGCCATCCGATCAACATGCGAGCAGCTCGGCTTGTGAGCACTCCAGACATATGACCACTCTCGTCATGAGCACTCCGGACATATGACCACTCTCGTCATGAGCACTCCCGACGTATGACCACTCTCGTCATGAGCACTCCTGACATGTGAGCAGCTCCCGAACATGCGACTAACGTTATGGCCTTTGGGGTCGGAGTCTGCTTCGAACTCCCAGTTGCCGGAGACGTAAAACCATTTTTTCCTCCATCCAGGGCAATTAGAGGAGGGGTTCCCCAGAATGAAGTTATTCCAGTGCCAAAAGCAAAGCCATTCTGTTGTTATTTATACCCTGTAGCCATTCTGAATGAAGGCTAGAGAGCCATTCTTCTGTTATTTATACCCTGCAGCCGAAAATTCGAAAATGAAGAAAATTCTGCAGGGTATGATATTTATACGCAATCATTTCTTTGATTTGGTTGACACGCGGCAGCCTCTCATCCGGCACGACAGACGAACGGGCACAAGTATTAAATACGGAGACACGTGGCGACCGACGCCTCATTTCTTATGGCAGGAAAAGCTGCGTAAAAGCTGGTCATCATAAATGAAGAATCATGTTAAATGAATCATGCGCGATTCTCTCCCAGCAGTCAGCTATGCATACAAGCAAAACCCTTAGCATAGTTCCTCAACGCCAAGGGTTTGGGGGGCACTTGTTGTAGACAAATTTGGCTTTAAAGAGAAGTGAGGAATCGTGGTCGCATCTCCAAAATACGACCAACCCGGCTCGTGCTCGACGAAAGAAGTCGCATCTCCAAAATGCGACCAGCCCGGCTCGTGCTCGAAGAAGGGGTTGCATCTCCAAAATGCGACCAGCCCGGCTCGTGCTCGAAGAAAGGGGTCGCATCTCCAAAATGCGACCAGCCCGGCTCGCGCTCGACGAAAGGGGTCGCATCTCCAAAATGCGACCAGCCCGGCTCGCGCTCGACGAAAGGGGTCGCATCTTCACCATGCGAGCACTCTTGATATGAACAGCTCCCAACATGTGAGCAGCCCTGGTCTCTGGCGAGCAACTCCCGTCATATGAGCAGCTTCCGTCATGTGAGCAGCTCTGGTCTCTGGTTTCTGGTCTCTGGTCTCTGGTCTCTGATGAGGACGTCCTTCAGCTCATAGTACCAGTAGCCTATATAGGCCGATTTTGGCTTGTTTCTATTTGTAACTCCGAACCATGGGAGATCTCCATCAAGAGACGTAATCAGTTAGACGTGTAAAGTGGTTAGGCTATCCCCTTATCTAAGGATTAACAGGATAAGTGCCTTATCCCCTGAAATCACCAGGCTATCCCCTCATCTAAGGATTAACAGGATAAGTGCCTTATCCCCTGAAATCAGCAGGGATCTTAACGGCTTACATAACAGACTGGATCACCCGGATCTGCATAAATAGATGACCCCACAGATGATAAAGGTACACAATCTCTAAGCCTACATTTGATACTTCATCTTACTATCATAGTACCCGTACTGACTTTGCCATCGGAGGGCCATAAGTCGGGCCAACCGGCGGTGGTCCTAAACTTTCTTGGTGATTGCAGGTTCCCCAATCTACACCATTCATATCCGATTGGAAGTGAGACGACGAAGACTCAAAGTTGGTCTCTGACCAACATCTGTTAGCCAATTTTTGGCGTCAACAATATAAACATCATTTCTTAAGCATAAACTTCACATATATCTCATGTAGGCATGTATAATGTCATGATTTCACTTTCAAAACACACTTCATATATTATGGTTCATATCAAATAAAATTCAGCAAGAGTTTATTAAAGTATTCCATACATCAACTCATGTTCACATGAAAAAATTCAATAATCATAGATCATATATAACAACGTAGCAAAAACTCCCTATATTATGCATAAGATGGTTAAATAAATCAATATTATTGTGGCTATACTTTGAAGAAAATTCTTACCTCTAATATTGGTAGATTCGAGATATTGTTAGAGTCGTGAAAACCCTCCTAAGTTCAACCCTAACATGTTTAACATAGATTACATGGTTAGGATATGATCTTCACAAATGATCGCCTACGATTAGATCTCCATCTATGGTTAGAGAGTAGGGATAAATCTACGAAATAGATGTGACTTACCACTTCTCAACAGCAGATCCAGAAAGAAAATGAATAGCAACGTAGAAGCAACAACAAGAGAACGTGGGTTCTCCTCTCTCTCTCCTCACACGATCTCTCTCTCTTTACTTTCGATTTCTCTCTCTTTCTCTCTACTGTCGATCTTTCTCTCTCTTTCTTAGGGTTTTCTATAGAGTAGAGGACGTCTAGGGGAGCCATATATGGAGCCCCGAAGTCGATGCAATGTAAAATGGGATTGGTTTCCTAATTGGAGAAGGAAAGTAGTGGGTCCTCCTCTAACGACCTATGTCTCATGGAGACCGTCCAAGGGGAAGGTAGGGTCCATAAGAAGTCGTGGTTTCAATCTCAGGCACTCATGCAAAGGAACGGCCCCGATCTATATCAATTTTGAAAGCAATGGCTTTGAATGGTGAGAGTGTAGCGGGCCGTATGGATCGAGGAAAGTAGCAAAACTTTGGGGGCATGGGTTTTGGTGGAGTACAAAACAAATGAGCGGAATGGATCTGGTTGTGGGGCCCATCCTGGAGGACGGTGTGGGTCCGCCGAAGAAGGAAGAAGAAAAAAAAAACTTCTTTTTACGTGTAAAAGTTACGTAAAGAACTCGCCTAACACTCGGGCTTGACAGGTGAGGTCCACTATGATGGATCGGGGTTTTTCGCTTCGTCCAATAGGTCGGTGAGATGAAAATAACCGTTGACGTGAAATGTGGGACAATTCTGAGCTGAGGTGGGCCATTTATTGGCTATTTTCTGATCGGGACATTTGTACTATGATCTAAGGGCCGAAATTTGACGTGTACGGTTATTTTGGGCCTAATAGAGTTCTCCTAAAGTTTTAGCCTAAACGGAATGTGGAAAATTAGTCTATTTAAAACGTGGGGTTTATTTAGTGGCATTTTCGTAATAAACATAAAACGGAGAGTTTCTTAAAATCTTATGCTTCTATACTATTCCAAAGATTATTCTAGGCAACTTTTACAAAAGGATCTCTCTTTGATTTTCTATAGATGATTTGTTATGAATTTTTCAAATTTAAATTTTGAATAAAAATTAAATAATTAAATAATTAAATAAATACATAAATAAATTGATAAATAAATAAATTTATACTAAAAATACGGGGTGTTACAATTGGGTTGCACATCCACTCTCAACTGTTTCATATTGTATGGCTCACCAAAGTCATGTAGGCCGAAAATGGGGGAGACACATCTAATGGATAGGGTTGATGTCCGGTACTCATCACGGTGGGTCTTGGGCTCGACCTCACTATGACTTAAGAGTAAGGTGGATTTGAGAGGAGCATTTTCCAAACACATAGAGAGAGGTCTGAGGTCCAACTGGACCACAAGTTTTGGCCCACCCAATAGATAACTTCCAACCTATTAAGTACATGCAACATGCCACCTTTTTGATAGGTTGGCCCCACCATGAGGATCACCTTATGCAAAGTCAGCCCCGTTTACTCATTAGGTGGGCCACACCATAGAAAACAATGTCCATTGGTAAATAGAAAAATACAAGCGTGGCCCATTTAATTAGTGGGCATGGCTAATTTTTGCAGAAGGTGATCCTCACAGTGTGGCTAACTAGTTAGATGAGTCGGATGTTGTAAGCACATGAAAGGTTGGAAGTTATCACTAAGTGGACCATAACTTGTGGTCGAACTGATTGGGCTGGAGACCTCTCTCTCATATGTGTGTGTGTGAGAAATGCTCCTGTGCTTCCGGCACACTGCAAGTTATAGTTCTCCTAATTGAATTAGGAGACTTAGGCAATCCAATCCATTGATCTAAATCATTCACCATGTTCGATGCTGTGCAAACTTTATGCTAATGTGATAGAATCCGGATCCTCTGTTGACTCCTAGCATAGAAACCCTGCTTGGAGCCTTTTTATTGGACCACGTCATCACATAGGTATGCAACATTGTCACATCCTCACTGCAACTTGGTTACACCTAAGTGTAACCTGATCATATTGACGTCATGCAGTATGATGTGGACTAATGAAAAGGCTCAAAGCAGGATTTTCCCACTTGGAAGCCAACAGAGGATCCAGACTCAATCTGATAACATCAACCATCTGATCAACAACATTTAATACTGACAGTCGAGATCATTTATACAAAAATTATGTCCAATCAACATTTGATCTATATGTATAATTTGTCAGGGTTCATCATGGTTATTTATTTATTTATTTATTATTATTTTTTTAATGATTGTAAAGGATCCCCTTTCTAAGGCAATCCTTAGTATGCAATTTATGGCTAAGAAGAAGGATGGCTAAAATAATAACGTCAAGTTAAAGTGGATTAGATCATCAAAACAGTCTGAATTTTCACATGATAGCTCATGAAATGTGTCTTGGACCTAATGGACTGTTCATATTAGTCAATGGAAATATCAAATCATCTAAAGCAACTAGAAGCTGTATAACTAAAATGAAAAGGAAAAAACAAGAAAAAAAGGAGCACTATTACTTAATAGTGCCAGGAGAGCATTGGACTGTTATACACACACGTGCATAAATAAAATGTTTTATAGACATGAATTACATGTACCAAATATTCTATATGTGTAATCATCTATGTTTAAGCACCAGCATATCTTCAAGTGCATCATACATACCATGTGTCATTACCTACAACTCCCATGTTATCAACAATCAACGTGTTCCAGCAGTACTCCTTGACAAACAGGATACAAACGATGAATGACCTTGCATGGGATGCGCAAGAGATCACCTGCAATTCCCTACCGCAAGAGAATAATTAGTCAAGACAGACAAACCGATCGACGGACACAACCAGGACTAGCTCCGACAAAACATTTGCGGCTACCAAACATTTTCTTGAGATTCTCCCTCCAGCATATCTAGCACATCGTCGAGGAGATTTATTAGGAATTCGGATTGGGTACTGAGTGACTCAGTGCTCTCTTATCGTACTGAGTAAACTCAGTTAGGCCCACTGTAAATGTACGTGGTTTATCAATATCGTCCATCCCCACTGTAAATATATGTGGTTTATCTATATTGTCCATCCGTTTTTCCAGCTCATTTACCCGGTCGAAACCAAATTTGAAGCACATCCAAAACTCAGGTGGACCATTGATTTCCACCATTGAGACCTTTTTAGGCCCCGCAGTGATGTTTAATTGTCATCTAACCTGTTCACAAGATCATGCAGACATTGATGAAGGGAAAAAAAATAAATATCAGCTTGATCCAAAACTCCCGTGGCCCCAAGAAATTTTCAACGGTACATGTTAAATTCACATTGTTTCCTGTGGTGTGGTCCACTTAAACTTTTTATATGCTTCATTTTTTGTCTCAAGCCATAAAATTATCTGTTAAAATGGATGAACGGAGTGGATAAAATACATAAATCACGGTGGACCCCGCAGAGTTTACTCAGTAGGCTTAGCGTATTGAGTATCAGTACGCAATCCGCTTCTATTTGTAGACTAATGGCCCAGATTACCAGTGGCCCCACTTGTCAGATTAGAAACACGTGTAACACGTGCGGGCCGATTCCTCTGATTCCTTGCGGAATGCGATGGGCTAACCAAATCCTGTACCATTTTTCGTCTACTCTCTTTCTACTTCTTCCCTTTCACACCGACCCGTCTCGAATTCCTCGCATAGCTCGAGGGAAGACTGCAACAATGGCGATTTCCCTAACAACATCGACAATCTCATCCTTCAATCTGGACCGTCAGACTGCTTTCCAATTCACCAAGCTCTCTTCATCGACGTCTCTGCGATTCGCCCCGTTTCGGTGCCTTCCGTTTGGAAGCCGCAAGTCCTTGTCCTTTAATCGGCCTCGTCGGATTCTTCCTCGTGTAAGTCACCTCTCCCGTGATTCACTTTTATTTCTTTGAGAAAACATTCAGGGTGCGTTTGGATGCACTATCTAATCGAATTGCAATAATTAATCTGATAAAAATGATGTAAAGGGGATATTGTTTGTTTAGGCTCAAAATCGCAATTCTTTACTTTCAAGTTGGAATAGGAGGAAACGGTACTGCAATCTGAGACCTGCACCATTTGATTTTTGCCATTTTTCATTAATGAAACTGAATGATTGCATTCCAATTTACTTGTGCATCCAACATTTTAATGAAATCTCGTTCTTGGCAATTCCTCATGCTTAGAATTTCTTGTGATATTTTAATTTTGAAGTTTTTCTCAGGATATTATTGGGAAATCGTCCCTGAAAATATAGATTTAAAATTATTTATTATAAATTAATCAAATAATTTCAAAACTACACACACACACACACACACACACACACTCACACAATTGAGTAACAAAAACTTAACTAAAAGTTGCGATGATTTCATGATAATCTCACAATAAAATCGTGAGAAAATAGGAAATTCTGAGATTTTGAAAATATCACGATGTTAACTTGATATTTTGCTAAGATATCACGGGATTTTCAATATCTTGGCGATATTTTTTTACATTGGCATCCAAATGCAGTCTCGATATTCAGTTGAGCTCCTGGCCTCGTCTTCTTCTTTTGGTTTGGGCCACTGTTCTGTACAAGTGGATCCTGGCTTTCTAGTGATTAGGATGGTTTATTTGGTGGGGCCTGTAGAGGATGGGAGAATGATGCAGGGGCATGCGATGACCTAACCCTAGATGCATGTATATTCAGTTGGAAGATATTCAAATAATAAAATTAACAACTAACTGTTTTCAATCAGAGGAAACTAACAAATCTCAACACAGAGATGAGATCCGTCCGTCTGGATCATGCCCCTTAGCATAAGAATCACGTAAAACCGTAAAATAGGGAGGATATAGGGATATGAGGATATCCTAGATCTAGCATAGACCAGTCTACAATAAATTTTGGATCCGGTTCTCATGGTTAGGCATCTCTCTTTTCCGATGGTACCAAAAGAGATAGATTTAGGGAAGAACGAATGCGATGAGGAAGCAACAGGTTCGAGATGAAAGATAGCACAGATTATGAAAATAGAAAAAAATCGTACATTTCTTACACCTTGAAGAACTAGAGATGAGTAAAAAACGGAAACCGGGGTGGAATCCTCAACACCCAAGGGCCAATCCCGAAACCCTAATCTCTTGAAATAAGAGGAAGAAAAGCAGCTGAATTTTCTATTCATTTAATAATTTTGAAATAGGGTTTCTCACAGTATATATAAGCTACAAAAATAAAAAGTGCACTAAAGTGTCTAAAAACAAAAGAAAATAACATAAAAATGCCTATAACTAAACAATGATAGTAGAATGCCTAGAAACAAGAAAATAAACAGAAAAACGCTTAAAAGTAAATCCGCTCCACGGTCTTGCGGTCATGATGCTCCTGCGTGATCCTGCAGCTCACGTACTCGTAACGTGTCAGAAAATGGGTCCAATGGGCCCGATGTCCATCCACATCAGCTCATCTGCCCCAACACTCGATTTGCGACGTCGCCTCTTCTGGTACACTCTAAAAGGTGCACCACTGATGTCTGCAACAGAGAAGCTGCAGGTGATTATTGCAGTGGACAGTCGTAAGCGTCTGATTAGTGGTCTGCAAATGGATGACTATGGATCCATTTAGACTGAGGGGAATACAAAGTATTTCTCCCCTAGATAATGTGCAGTGCTGACCACAAATATTATACCATCACAACTTTTGGGAAAGCTTTCCTCAAGTACCGTAGCAATGCATCAAAAACTATTTGGAAAATGCTCTGAGGGGCCTTTTGGCGTGAGGGATTTGGGGCAGGGATTTGTGAAATATATGGATTTGAAATTTCCCTTGTTTGTTTTTGTTGGGGATTTGCCAAATCTGTGGATTTCCCAAATCTACGCCTCTGTAAATCCATGGTTTTGGGGCAAATCTAAATCCACACAAAAACTGAAGACTTATCGAATCCTAAAAATGAGAGAATTTTTAGAAGCAAAAAAAGTAATTCATTTATATTAAATGCTCTACCATGTAATAAATGCTCCCCAAATCTATGGATTTGTAGTTGGATTCCCAAATAGTGGACTTTGGAATTTGTGAAATCGATGCAAATCCATGAATTTGACAAGTTTATGGATTAACCAACCCATTCTCATTTCCTTGATCCCAAACAGGGCCTATGTGCTTTGTTGGGAGAAAATAACATGGTATTCTACCATCTAACATGGCCCTGGAGAATGAGATATAGCTAGTAAAGAGAAGTCTATAGATCTAATGGTTGGGTTGTTTTAAGGAGGTCTTCTTTAGTCAAACAAAGATGTCCCTTTTCAAACTTGAAATCCCTTGGGAGGATTACCTATGCATAACAGGAGACCTACATAAGATGGAATAAACCTCAACTTGCATCCCATGATATTGGTTAGATTCTCTAGATTATTCCATGCATCACTCCTAATGTTTTCTTCTTTCACAATTTGATCTACAAATTTATAAGAATTTTGAAATAGATTAGTAGCACTAGATACACTTTACAACTACAATGGTGGAGATCAAAATAATCTCTTCTTGCCTTTTAGGTTGATCTGTATAATTGTACTGCATTAAAATTTCAATATTTTCTCAATTAAATGATCTAAATAGAAGTGAACTAGAAGTAATGAATAATGCGGCTCATTAGAGGCCTGTTTTATTTTATTTTTTTTTTGAAAGGAAAGGAGAAATTTAGTCACCACTCACCAACCAAAGAGGGTGAAAGCCCCCGATACAGGCAACAAAATTGCACAACAACAGGCTAGGAAAAAAAAAAAGAAGAATCTAGCTCACAACCTGGGCCAAGAAACTAAAAATCCACATCTCGGGCTAGGATTCATAGGAACCACATGATATTTGATTGGGTTATAAACTGAAGGGGACATATAGAGAAGGGAATGCCTTTGATGATGTTGATCCAACACAAAAAGAAAAGAAAAGAAAAGGAAAGAAGAAAGAAGTAGAGACGTAAAGGGAAGATTAATTGCTTTGCTTGAAAATGGAGGTGACAATACACGATAGATATCTTGGGGATTCACTAACCCAATATTGGGGATCCACTCACCCAAACACAAGAGGATTCACTCACTCTCAAGGATGATCAAAGATCTTACAAAAAGGAAAAATAGACTAGTCCCTTTTCTCCACTTACAAAATTATATTTATAGAGAGAGGGGGTTAAGTGGGGTGAGAGAGAGAGAGAGAGATAGAGAGAAGCATTGAATGGAGAGGGGCCCAAGGTGACCATTGGTATCTTCAAAGCCACACTTGAGTATGATATGGTGCATTTTGGCATACGAAGCATTGCATCAATCTCCTTCCTATAAAAACAACTCATCCTCGAGTTCGGCTTGGTAATTCTTTCTTACATTCATCCATCGAGATCCTGTAAGTCTTCATCGTTGATCCAAGTATCTTTGTATCAGGGCTTGCTTTTTCACTAGATAAGATATTTAGTGTAGGTACCTTGGCTTATACTCACGGACTGTTGGTAGAATGTTGTTAGGCCATGGAAGCATTCGGTAACCAATTTTGGGGTTGACCACTCCACACTTGCTTTGGTCTTCTCTTCATTTACTTTAATGCCTTGGGATGAGACAACATAGCCCAAAAAAACTTTTTATTTTTATTTTTTCCAATAATGAATGAGTATTTTTTGAGGTTGACATATAGCTTCTCTTCACGCAAAAGACGCGGCCAATGGTCTTCGGGTGCTCGAGGCGTGGCCAAAACTTCACGAATAACAAGACTTTCACCTTCATTTGATCCGGTTATTTCATCAAGCACTTAATGAGCATCTTTGTCATAAATCGGCCCATCATCATTGAATTCCATGTTGTCTTTATTCACTTTACCGTCATTTGGTCCGATCATTTCATCAAACACTTCATAGGCATCGTCGTCATAAATCAACTTATCAACATAAAATTCCATGTGGTCTTCGTTCACTCTACCTTCATTTCGTCTGGTTATTTTATCAAACACTCTATAAGCATCTTTGTCATAAATTGACTCATCATCATCAATTTCTTGTGGTCTTCCTCCACTTCACTACTATTTAGTCCAATCATTTCATCAAACACTTCACGGGCATCTTCTTCATAAATCGGAATGCATGTGGAGGCTTGTGTGGGAAGTCCTTGCAAAACCTCATCCATCATGCGTTGCAGATTGTTATTGGCATGCCTACATTTTTCAATTTCTTCGCGAATGTGGACATCTTGAATTGAAGTCATCCATTCAACCCGTTTTCATCTTCCTCTTGCCATAAGAAACCAAACTCAATCCAAAAATTGAACTCGCTCTAATACCAGATGATGCCGATCCAAAAAAAAAAAAAAAAAAAAAAAGAAAAGAAAAGAAAAGAAAAGAAAAGCAAAGGACACAAGAAAGAAGTAGAGAAGAAAAAGGAAGATTAATTGCTTTGATTGAAAATGGAGGTGACAATGTACTATAGATAGCTTGGAGATTTACTCACCCAATGTTGGGGATTCACTCACCCAAATACAAGAGGATTCACTTACTCTCAAGGATGATAAAAGATCTCACAAAAAGGAAAAATAGACTAGTGCATTTTCTCCACTTACAAAACTATATTTCTAGAGAGAGAGGGAAGGAGATTAAATAGGGTGGGTGGGAGAGAGAGGAGAATTGAATGGGGAGGGGCCCAAGGTGACCATTGGTATATTCAAAGCAACACTTGAGTATGGTATGGTACTTATTGGTGTACCAAGGGCTGCATCATCTAAGCCTAAGCATTCTCTCCTAATGTGAGCTGGAAGTGAAGCTTAAGGACTAACAAAGGAGCTTTTTGAGAAGGAGGCTGACTTGTTTAGCATACATGCGGAGCCTCAAGTTGCCAAGTTATAATCTTAAATAGCCTGCCAAATGTTGTTGCTTTGCAGTTCAAGATTTAACGATTGATGGCTTTCAACGTTCATCCTTTGAATGACCCAAAATATGGCCTTTCAAGGAGTTTTTAAGAACGTGGCATTTTGTATGTGGGCGTTTGTCCAATAGCCTTTTAATAATATAATTTCATTGCTCTTCAAGAAAACATTGCTTTTGGTAAAGAAGAGGGTGCCTAATGTAGCTTAAGAGAGGGGCCCAATGGCCACCTTGGGCCCCTCACCATTTAATGCCTTTCTCTCCAACCCACCCCCACTTACTCTCTTTACCCCTCTCCATCTCTCTATAAAGGAGAAGATCAATAGTGTATTTTTTCTTTTTTTGTGAGATCTTTTAATCATCTTTAAGAATTGAGAGCTTGTAATTGGGTGAGCGAATCCTTAACGTTGGGTGAGTGAATCCCCAAGCTATCTATTGTATATTGTTACCACCATTTTTAATCAAAGCAATCTTCCTTTTCCTCTCTACTTCTTGTTCGTGTCCTTTTTTTCCCTCGTGTGTTGAATCAATATCATTTAGTATTAGAGCAAGTTCGGTACTTGGAATTGATGCGGACATCAGAGTGTACCAGCGTCGTCGTAGGAGAGCCCCAGGCCCTAGCCCAACCAAGCCCACACTTTTTTTGGGTGATCACTACTTGGGCCTGGCCCGTGGGCCACTTTGAAGACCCCATGTGTATAGGATGTGCATCATGAAGGCCCCAGATTGGGAGGATGCACATGGGCTGCATTATTTGGACTGCCAGGATAGTTTTTGGGAGTTTTGGTTGAGATCCGACCATTGGATCGCGTCCAATCACATGGTGGCCCACCATGTGATCAAGTCTTTTTTTTCAGTTTTTAGTGTCCATTTATGTTTTGTTATTTTTCTACACATTTTGGTTGGTTTGAATTTCTTAGTGGGCCCCTACTTTGCTAGATTTTAAAAGGGACATGTTGGTCATTTTACTTTTAGTGTAAAAACTCTATTTCGAAGGGGGGGGGGGGACATCCAACCCTAGCCCCTAATGAAGAGTACACATTTTTTTTTCTAAAGAAAAGCCTTTCTTTCTTCCATCCGACTTGGAAGAATCCTCCATGAGACTTAGAGCAAGGTGGTGAGATTCTATATTTTTGTGGGCGTGCGACTTGCTCACGTGTTTATCTTCTACAAGGTGTGATCTTTTCATCTCCATTTCTTTCCTTCTCCATCTACTCCTTCAAAAAAACCTCTTTGATCCTATCTAGCTTAAATCCTTCAATCCATTGCGCCCAAAACCTCGACACCCTATGTCCCTGCCTCCCACATAAAACCTACCCTAGACCCTCCCCCAATTTCATCCCACAACCCTCAATTCCCAAATTACAGATTTATCCCACCCCATATCCCATGTGATCTTCATCTCCTCTAAACATAGTTTATGTGGTGAATGAGTATGGTGAATTCTATGTGTGTGAATCTGCCCATGAGTATTTTGTTGATATTCTGTGCTAAGGGGTTGTTCTAACAACCTTGGCATCCTGCGATTTAATCTTTATATGATTGTGTGCATGTGGGGATGATTTCTAATGGAATGACATGATTTTTGCTCGCTGAAATTACTGTTCGGTGAACTGTTCTGCCAAAATTATTGTTTAGTGGGCTTGGCCCATAACCCACAGGTCCTAGGATCTGTATGCTTTGAATTGTCCTTTAAGTAATCTCCTGTGAAACATGACATCCATACATGTATGCTACATCATTTTTGGTATCAGAGAAAGGTTTAGCATAGAGTATTTTTGAGTGCCATATAAAGTTAGGGTCTTTTCACTCTTTTGTGTGCATGCATATAGGTTGAGATTGCATCTCATGTAGTGTTTAGGCCACGCCATTAGGGTAGTAAATCTGAACTAGAGTCTAGGGTTACATTGGGTGCACCCCGTGCCTCATCGAATCAGTTTTCGTGTCAGTCCTAGAGTTAGTTTCTTCCTTTTGAGTGAGTCCTTGCGTTAAAGTTGTCTTAGGTGTGTTGCGGTATGGCAACCGCAAGTAATAGTCGTGATCCCGACCCGTTATCTCAACAGATCCTAACACAACTACAAGTCATCATGGCTAGGCTAGATCGTCTTGAAACAGCCGTTGAGGAGCAGCGCGCAGTGACAGAATCCAATAGGCGGCGCTTTGCTGACCTTGAGGATCCTGGTGACGAGCATGAGTCTCAGGCTGAGGTATTGGAACATGGTGCTAGGAGGGATCCCAAACCCCTAGTAGAGCTAGCTAGGGCTCCCATAGCATGTTCTACCCCTCAGAGAGAAAGCCTAGGATATGAACTTGTTCCCTCTTGATCTCTAGGAGTTTAGGTACCTTGACCATAGGAAAAACCAATGTTTTAAATAGCTACGCTATGTAGCGTGTAGCTTATGCTACGTAGCGTAGCTTAGCCTAAATGCTACGTAGCTCATGAAAATAGCTTAAGTTGTGTGTAGCCTATGCTACATGATTAATTTGGATACGCTAAACTACGCTGCACGCTACATAGCTCACATTACAAGTCATTTTTCACTATAACATTAAAATCAATAATGTTTTTAATGATTTGTTACATTTTTCTATTTCAATGAAAATTCGTTAGTATTTTCAATGCTTTTAGTAAAATAATATAAGAAATAGTTTTAAATCAATTTTGTGGCTCTTTCTTCACTTTTATACTTAATCATTACCCCTTGCTATTACTTTAGGTTACATTCGGTTGCATCAAATATCATGAAATTTTGTTAAATTTTATTATTAATCATCTAATTTGATGCAACCAAGTGCAACCTTGATTAAAAATCTAAGTGGCGTGTAGCTTACGCCTCACGCTTCAAAGGGGTGAAGGCTACGCTACATGCTATTTAAAACACTGGGTAAAACCTTTGTCTAAACACATCATAGAGATCCAATTAGGTGCATTTATTTAAGCAACAACCAGTGTTTGCATTATCTCCGATATTATCGAAATATCCCCGATATTATCTCTATTTCTAGCTCAGCGACACCGATATCACCGGTAGCGATACCGATAACACTGATAGAATAAAAATTCTTGATATCGGTGACGTATCACTAAACATTGCCAATGTATCGATATCGTCAATATTTTCAATTGTGTAAATTCCAAGCGTCATTTGTATTGTCAATACCTTGATCTCGTCGGTGTATCGCCAATATTTTTTACTGTATAAATTCTAAGTGTTGCTTGAATCGTCGATGTATCTGCAATATTTCAATAATATCACCAATGTATTGATATGCCAAAATTTTATATATTTAAAAAATTCCCATTTCATATTTTTATGGGTGCATAGTTGTATGCAACGTTCAATTTGTTGACGATAACATTGATAATATCACAATATTATCAAGATCGCAACATGGCAATAATGAGATCACAATCTTTAGTTTCTTTTTCAGTTGTTAACGATTTGTTTAGAAATTTCATGTGTTGCCGATATTCTGAAATATCAATGGATGTTTGGATGGAAGTTTAGATTTTTTATGGATGAGATGATTTGACTAACTTCTTACAGAAACACATGCTTTTAGGCCCCCATCAAATAGAAACCTATTATGTATGCATTCTTTATCCAAATTTTTTATTCCAAAATATGCAACTATGTGTATTTTATCAACTCCTGAGGTTTCACTAAAAAATTCCACTATTTTTCCTATTTTCCATGCATTTCCGGTTATCAGCGATATTATCGGTGATATCGATATTGTTTCTGTATCCCCGGCTAGCGAAACTTGTAGCGATACCGAAACTTCGAACATTGGCAACAACTTTCTACTAGTTGTAGTGGATTCACCACCATCTCCTAGCACCTTGGGCATCTCAATTGGAGCGTCTCATGCAAGGTGATTGATCGTTAGAGCTGAGGTGTTGGCAAAGCATCGACAACAAGATTAGGGGAGCTGATTGAAGCATGTGAGAGCGGAGATCAAGCCAGCCAAGCGGTGCATCAACGGGGCTCAAATCCGACAACTAAAGTTGTCAATTTGTAGAGTCAAGCCACTCTCTTCCCGTGGGGAATTGAGTGTAGAGTTTGAATTACCAAACTCGATAGGTTCGGTTGTAGGGCCGAATCAAGTCTTTGTGGAGAGCCTTCAGTGGGAGTATACGCTAGGTCCGATTGTAGGACTTTGGCTCGGTTGTAGAGCCTAAAACCATTGAGGTTCAGTTGTAGGACCTTGGCTTATGTGTGAAGCCTAAATTAAGATTTGGTTGTAGGACCTTGGCTCTTGAGTAGAGCTTAAATTGTTAAGTCTTCGAGGGGAGCCACTGACACGGGTGTGTACGTGGTCCACCAACACGGGTGCGTACATGAGGTTCTCGAATAGGACCCGGTCCTTGAGTAGGATTCTAAGGTTGGGAGGAACCTATTTAAAACTCCTAGGTTGTGAGGTAAACCTGATTTAAAACCCTCATAGTGAAATCTTGTGTATTCAAAGGATGAGTATAACAACTGGGAGTGAAGTAGACAAGTAGTCGAACCACTATAGATGCTTGTGTTTGTGATGTATTTAAGCACATTTTTACTTATGCATTGAATGTTTAATTGCTTAATTATGAATGCTTAATTGGAATGTATGCTAGGCACTAGATAGGTACATTCACACATAAGATGTATTTTCACTAGCTGTGTAGACTTACGCTTATATGATTGCATCTCATATAGTTTATATAGGTTGCATAGATTAGTTGCTTGATTAGTTAAATCATTAGTAATCTATGCATTTAGACTAGTTGCTTAATAGGTATTTCTGTGCTAGTCTATGTGATTGGACCCACTAAGGCTTGTTAAATTAGTTAAGTAGGCGAAAAAAATTTCAAAAGGTCCTAATCACCCCCCCCCCCCCCCCCCCCCCTCCCTTCTAGGAATTAGCCATAATTCTAGTAACTCTGCAAAGCGCATAGCGTGACAAGGCATCGTGTTAGACTACCACACAATTTCAAATTTTACACCTATTGTTCTATTGATACGTACGAATAGTGAGATGATTACTCTGACTCAAGAAGAATATTCTAAGTTGCTGAATAATCTACAGAATAGTTTGTTCCTACTACTTCTGTAGCTACTTCCACCCACATGGGCTACATTCGTGATCTTAAGTACGGCTTATTTAAGATCCAGGTCTCATACTCCATGTGTAATTGACTCTGGAGCATCCGACCATATGACAAGTTAGTCTAGTATGTTTTCGTCTATTGATGGCTCATTAACATGCCCTTTTGTCACTTTGGCAGATGGTACACAATCCGAAGTATATGGAATTGGTATCGTTTTACAAGCCCTTCTCTTTCATCATCTTCTGTTTTATTTGTTCCAAAATTTCTTTTAAGCCTTCTGTGTATTAGCAACCTTACCAGATCCCCTAATTGATGTATCACTTTCTATCCTTCACATTATGTTTTCCGGGACCTAAAGACGAATAGGAAGATTGGTGGACATGAGTACGGCAGGTTGTACTATCTTGATTGTGATGTTGTGGGCGCAACAACATAAAAAGACATCTCAACTTATTAGTGGCACTACTCTCTCAATCATCCATCATTGAAGATTCTTAAGAGTGTCATTTCTTGTCGTTGATGTCATGTTTAGAGTGTGGTGTGTGTGAGTTGAGTAAGCATCACCGTGCTACTTTTTCACCCCGTGTTGAGAAGTGTTGTTTAGTTCATTTCTCTTTAGTTCATTCGAATATTTGAGGTCCAATTAGAGTATTTAGTAGGTTTGGGTTTACATATTTTGTTTCATTTGTTGATGATCGTTCGAGAATAACATGGCTTTATTTAATGAAAGATAGATCTGAATTATTTTCTATTTTTAAGACATTTCACATGTAAGTATAAAATCAGTTTAATTCGAAGGTATCTTCATTTCAATCTGATAATGTTGAGTACATGTCCTAAGCTTTTATTTTTTTCCGAAACAGAAATTGTACATCAGACACCCTTAAAAAAAAAAAGAAATCCTACATCAGACATCATGCGCACACACCCCACAACAAAATGGGACTACAGAACGGAAAAATCATCACCTTCTTGAAATAATTTTTGCTTTATTAATTCACATAAATGTTTCTAAGAGTTTTTGGAGTAATGTAGTACTCACAACATGTTTTTTGATAAATCAAATGCCTTCATCTATTTTAAAGGGTCACCTTATCAAGTTTTGTTCCCAGGTACTCCGTTGTTTCCTTTACATCTTAAAGATTTTAGATGTGTTTTTTTTTGTCCATCAGTTGGAGTTTGTCCATAATAAGTTTGATCCTCGAGTAGTTAAATGTATTTTTCTTAGATATTCTCGTAGACAGAAGGTTTTTGTTGTTATAGTTCATCACTTCGAAGACAATATATATGTGAAGATGTTATCTTGTTTTAGTCCATCCTGTTCTTCTCAAAAGATAGCAGATATCTTAATACATAACCTGTTCCCATACTTGTTGCGGTTAAAGAAGATATCCAACCTTCATCTACTGCCTCTTCTACTCTCACCATGCCTCAGTCGAAGGTCTACTCACGACGAAAACAGACAAATGGTACAACTGATCGTGATGTGCCATCCAACATATCTTCTTCAGAGACTTATGGTCCAGTGAGTTCTTTAGATACATATGATATTCATATTGCCCTAAGAGAAGGCAAGCGTACACGTACCGATCATCCCATCTCTAAATATGTTTCTTGTTATTGCTTATCTCCAAATTTTCGCGACTTTGCCCTATCCTTATCTTTTCACTTTGTTCCCAAGTCATATGAGGGAGCTCTGTTACATAGTGGGTGGAAGTAAGCTATGGGGGAAGAGTTGGATGTATTTCATCGGAATGACACTTGTGAACTTACCACTCTTCCAACGGGTAAATGTGTTGTGGGTTGCGAATGGGTCTATAAAATCAAGTTTTATCCTAATGGTACGGTTGAATGGTTGAAGGATTGCTCAGTCGTTAAGAGGTACACTCATACACGTAAGTGTTGATTGTAGTGAAACCTTCCCTCTTATGGCCAAGTTGAATTCCATGCAGGTTATATTATCTGTAACTGTTAATCCTGGCCGTCCCCTCTTCCAACTTTGGTGTAAAAAATGCATGCTTTCATGGTGATCTTACAGAGGAAGTTTATTGGGAGCAACTTCTTAGATTGCTTAGGGTTGTCTAACAAAGTTTGTAAACCGTGAAAGGCAAATTATGGGTTAAAACAATCTCCACGTCCATAGTTTGACAAGTTTATCAAGGTTGTATTAAAACTATGGTATTGTTTGAAGTCATGTTCATCATTCTGTTTTTGTTACGAAAAGGTATCTTAGGTCTAATTGTATTTGTAGTATTTGCGGATGATATTGTTATTATTGGAATTGACAACAAGGGGATTGAAGAATTAAAGAAGTACCTTCAAAAACATTTTCTCACAAAAGATTTGGGTCATCTTTGATAATTCCTTGGTATAGAAGTAGCAAGATCCAAAGGAGTTAATCTATCTCAACGGAAATATGTTCTGAATTTACTCATTGAGACGGGTCCTTCTTAGGACTAGGCCAGTTGACACTCTAATGGATCCTAACTACAAGCTTGTAAGTGATCAAGGAGAAGCGATGGAGGATCCGGGGAGGTGTAAAAGATTGATTGGAAAACTTATTTACTTAACTATTATTTTACCAGACATATCTTATGTAGTGCGCATGGTAAGCCAATTCATGAGTTCTCCAAGACTACGTCACATGGAAGCAGTTATTCGAATTTTGCGTTGCCTCAAAAGAGCACCAAGTCAAGGAATTTTGTATAAATGTAGTCATCTTTAGATCATAGGATATTGAAATGTAGATTGGGTAGGTTCCTTAGCAAATGGATGATCTACTATTGGATACTGTACATTTGTAGGAGGAAATCTAGTCATATGGAAGAGAAAGAAGCAGAGTGTGGTGGTTTGATCAAGTGCCAAAGTAGTGTACAAAGCAATGCTCATACCTCTTGTGAGTTGATGTGAATCAATAAATTGTTGCAATAAATGGGATTTACAGTATGCCTACATATGTAGTTATTTCATGACAATCAGGTTGCTTCACACATAACAAACAATCTAGTCTATCACGAAAGAACTAAATACATCGAAGTCGACTGTCACTTCAAACGTGAGAAAGATTCTAGTGGCGAAATCTCTATACTATATGTTTGATTGTAGGACCAACTTGTTGATGTGTTCACTAAGGCTCTTCGTTCCACTCAGGCTACACAAATATGTTCCAAGCTTGGGATAGTTAATACCTATGCGCTACCTTGATATGGGCCTACATAGGCCCACTTAAATGGGTTATTTTGATCTAGGACATAGAGGGGATTTTTGCTTTTTGTTATTAATGGCATTTTTGTATTATAAAACTTATGTAATATAAAAGGAGAGGCTAGATGTGAACCCAAACCTCAGCTCATTCTCTTCTCTCCACATTCCCTTTTCTCTCACTTTCTTCTTCTCTATTCCATCTCTCTTTCCACTATTTTACAGTTTCCATTCTAATCCATACAACATTCTCCCCCTTCACGAGGGGCCAGGTTTCCCCTTGACGACCTATCAACATTGAGCTTCATTGGATATCTTAGTGGTCAGATGCATTTAGTCAACAATATCTAGGAAACCCTAGTGCAGTGCGGTTCTATACTTAAGGAATGGAGGGCTAGACACTCCGTGTAGGAGACATCATTTTTGAAGTGCATTAAGCTACTTACATCCTTAAAGAGGCCTGCTTGTTTACTAGTGGGCTTGATCTTTGTACTAGATAACAACATCAAGAGGGTTGCGATGTCTGCAAGCCCCTATCATTATGAGGAACTTAAGTAATCTCAGGGAACAATATTTGCATATTAGCTAATTGCTTCAGCATTCTTCTCAGTTGTCCTCATATATCATTGGTGATTTTTGCATTCTGCTTCAGAAACCTCAGATGCCTTTTGTATTGGTGATTTTTGCTCTTGATCTTTGGATTTTTCTTTTATGTTCTTCTGTTTTTATTGTGAACATTTTATATGAGATAGAGGTTTTAGTTTATTGAGATATTTAATTTGAATGAGTAGGAATAGGGATTTCGCTTCGTTTTCATGTTTATATTCTATTGTTCCTTTATTTTTTTCATCTCTATAATACATTGATACAAGATATGACTGAGCTATTGAGTTGAAATAATTTTGTGAATATAATCCTTTATTTTGTTTCATTTTTTGTAGGTTGAAGCAATGAAGCAAACATTTTCTTCATTTGATGAAATGCTGGCAAATTCTGACAAGCCTGTATTGGTCGACTTTTATGCAACATGGTAAGTAGCTCTTTTGTTTAATTGACGGATGTGACTGTTGTGGGTTGTATTGTAAGGGTAGAATAGCTATCCTACTTGAACCATATGTTATCCATTGCATACATAGCAGAATGCTCAACTGTGCCTAGTGCTACAGTGCACCTAGTTGCATTTTGAATTTGTAGGCAGTCCGAATCATCAATATGGAAAATCCCATGGATCTCCATGCATTTCCCATGGCCATTTGATCCAAGCCCCTCCTTGTAAGCCACTTTGAAAAACCACATGGATTGGATGATCCATCGTCTTTTTGGTGGTCACCATTCAATTTAGTTAGATGAAGGTAACCATCTGATCAATGGCTTGTAAAAATGGGTAATTATATAGAAAAGGGCCAATGCATAGAATGTTAGAGTCAGCCGGTTGACATTCTGAAAGTGGCCTATGGAAAGTGACTTGAACTGAATGGACTGTCCAGATTGATGATATGGATGCACACATGTACCAGTGTATCTAGGAGGATGGTAAGGTTTCTATCCACTATGGTTGTTTGGATGTGTGGAAACCTTAACTTCAGACAAAGGCGGCCATGGATAGTGAAGGCTTCCTGGGTTGGGATGCCTTAAGTATTATGTTGAGGGGCTTCCATTGGACAAGCGTTTCCACAAAAATTGAATATTCAGGGTTGCATCCCAAATATTGGGATGCTCACATTCATGGAAGAAAGAATACACCACATCCCTATTCCCTACTGCATCCCTACTATAGCAAATGCAATACAATGACCCATGGCCTGGATTTCAGGATAGAGAATGTTCACATTTTAGGACCCATCTAGTACGTGGCTTGGATCTCATGCATGGGTGCTAGTACATTGGCATATGCCATAGCATGCCTCTTCAATATATGCTCCTATGGAACACTTAAATTCCAAGTCATGAACATTTCCAAGAGCAAATTATCTTTCACCTTTCAAAAAAGAAAAAAAGAAGAGGGAAAACATATCAACTCCCAGAAGCTCTCATCCAAACATAATAGGGCTCTAAGTGTTGGCATCCAAGGACAAAATCCTTATATAGGATTTAAAGATCCATGGAAATGGACTTCCGCTTGCAAACTCTCTTTGACACAGCCAAATTGAGTCCTTAGTGTGCAATGAGGTTGTGCGCTCCACACAAGCACATGCACATGCGCACACACCGTGTGCACACATTTAAGTGTGTGAGGATTATGTCCTCACATCCACCAGTTGCTGAATCCAGACAATTATTTTGATACGCCTTTGGGAATAACATGCTAAAAAGTTCTCTTTTTTGAACCCATTTGATAAAGCAATTCTTCTAGATGGTCCAAAAACTTTTCCTAAAGAAGTCTACAAGAACCTCTGCTTTGGATTTTGGATTTTGGGGATCATCCAATAACTTTGATTATAGTGTAGATCTCCTAGGTGGGGTCCGTCAAATCAACTGTCTGGATGCTGCCTTGTGTAGCTCCCCATCATGACTGAGGAAATCATTACGTTCTACATATAAGTAGTTTGGCCAAGAAAAAATATGTTTCTTTTTCTTTTTCGTTTTTTTTTTTTTTGGGTGTGTGTGTGTGTGTTTTTTTTTTTTTGGGGGATCCAAACTATTCATACTGCGGGTTTATCTTGGATGAGACATGTTCTGAAATTCTCCCTTGTTAGATGACTTGACCTCCTAGTGGACCTATACTAGTTAAATGTCAACCATTATTTGAATCATCTTTAGTAGTCCATGTGCCAGCAACCAATTGGATGGTTTAGATCATTAAATGGGGTGTGTTTTCCTGCAGAGACCATCCAATGATGGTGCCTGCCAAAGGAATGATTGGGATAATGAAAAGATGGGGCCCATTTGTCAGTTGTCGATGACTGATCAAAATGATGTTGCTTTATGCAGTTGAGCATGACATAATAGCTTATGAGGCCTTATGGGATATGCTAAATGAGAGAAATGATTCTATTTGGCATAGATATGATGATATAGGCTGTTGATTTGGTGGGCCTGTCACGACAATGGGACATGCCCAATATCTTCCCCATCATATGGTTCTATCCATTTGATGAAATGGACAATTGCAATCCATGATATACATTTAACAGGGTTCCACTCTGATGATTATGGTCATATGATGGGTAAATTTTTGTGGTATCTTAACTTGGTCCACTTGGATGATTCACCATATTGACAATTATATCATAAAAAGGTGGGTCCTTTGTGTACAATTTGTTGGTTGAAGAAATTGATTGAACATAGTATATTTCCTCTGTAATTATCTATACTAGGGCCATGGCACGTACCTTACCACATGGAGAGAGGAAGGAAGAGAGATTGGGAGGGAGAAAATCAGTGTAGAGAATCGTGAAGAAAGAAAGTAGGTGCTGGGGGCCTTTTTGAAATGACAAAAATAACCTTGGTTGATGGCCCACATTTTTAAAATGCTCCAAATACCCTGACCTATATTGAAAATCCCTCCTACGTCCTTTCAAATCTTAAGATCGAGGACTCTCTTAAAACCTAATTGCGGGGGCAAAATCATCCAAAACTGCTCACATTATGGAGATATGCATGTGAGGTATTATATGATGGTTCATGGCCTTTGAACTCGACTTAGTAATCGTACGCATGAGGTCACTTCACTAATATAAGCCATTGATCTAGTCTTGCCCATCCAGAGATGGGACATGCCCAATGATTTCCCCATCATATGATCATAGCCATCTCATGTAAAATGGAGACACTGACAACAAATAATACAATATTTAACTGGCGCAAATTGGATGGTTAGGTTTTTCTTTCTGGGGAATTTTTTGGTTCATATGCACATATC